>OY728162.1:506653654-507903654 GCA_963277665.1 Viscum album | reverse complement strand
TCATAACTTTTATAACTGATCTAATCTATTCTAATGTTCTTCTGAGTCAATTGAACTTTTTCATCCATCTCTTCTACCAATTCTAGTCCCATCAACTTCATTTCACCTACTTCATCCAAAAAAGATATAGATCGACACTGTTTTCTATATAATGCTTCAAACAGAGAAATCTGTATACTGGATTGAAAGCTCATATTATAAGAAAATTCAACCAATGAAAGATGTTTGTCCCAACATTCTTAATAATCTTTTAAACTAGAAAATAACATATCATCCAAAGTCCGAATTGTTCATTTTGACTACCCGTGTGATTGAGGATGAAAATATGAAATAAAATTTAATACAGTTCCAAATGAATTTTTAAGGACCTTACTAAAAATTTAAGTGAATCTCATATCCTGATCAGATAAAATGGAGAGTGGAACTCCATGCAACTTGACTATCTCTGTACCAAACATCCAAGAATTTTGTTCCAGAGAAAATGTATATCAAAAAGGAAGGAAATGAGAAGATTTATCCAATCGAGCAATAATAACCCAGATTGTATTATTACCTTAATAATTCTTTGATAATCCCACAATAGATTCCAGGAATATATTTTTCTATTTCCACTATGGAACTGGTAAAGGCTGAAGCATCCAGTTCAGTAACTATCACTCTCCATTAACTTGTTTACAAGTCAAACACTCCACAGTAAATTTAACAATATCTCTTTTCATTCCATCCAACCAGTAATACTCTCTTAGATCATTGTACATCATAGTAATTCCTGGATTAATTTGAAATGGATAACGATCGGCATCACATAACAACTTCTTCATTAACTATGAATCACAAGTCTCACATAATCTCCTTCCAAACCTAAAAACACAATCTCTATCAATGATAAATTTAGGTAACATAACCTTCTGAACCAGTTCTAAATTTTTCTGTAAATCTATATCATAATTATGAACTTTCTTTACTCGGTGTGATAGAGATTATTTCACTGACAGCTGAAAAAATCAGGGGAACTTCCAACACCAACAACTTCCAATCCAAAATTAATAAATCAAAAACCAAGGGATCTAGTTACAATCTTATCATGATGAATGTAGCATTAATCATTCGAATCAAAGTGTCTTCCAATTTATTTTCCATTCACAGATAGTAAAGGATCTAGTAATCATAATCCATGATTAATTTTAACCATCCCCTCTATCTCATGTTTAATTCCTTTTGAGTGAATATATACTTAATGTTTTTAACAAGAATATATATCACACATTACGCCATAAAAATGATGCCTATAAACATTTAATGAAAAAAACATAAGATAATTCCAAATCAGTTGGAGGGTAATTTAAATAATAAGGTTTCAATTGATGGAAATCAAAAGCAATTACTTGATTAGTTTGAATAAGGAAACAACCAAGTCCTTTCAATGATGCCTCACTATAGATAACAAACTAACCATTTCTGTAAGGTAGTGCCAAAAATGGATCATTCCCCAATATCATTTTCAATTCTCAAAAAAATTATCACATTATTTTTTCTAGATGATCTTAACACCTTCTCGAGTTAACTTATTCTGCGGGGAAGTTAATCGTGAGAAATTTTTATCAACCCTCTAATAATAACCTTACATACCATAAAAACTATGGATCTCAGTAATATTTGTGGTTCCTGGCCATTCATTAACAACTATAGATTTAGCCGGATCAATAGTTACACAATTTTTTGAATCAATGGGACCAATGAATGAAATTTTCAGTAATCAAACTCAAAATTTCATAATTTCCCATAGAGTTTCTTTTCTTTTATTGTTTTCAAGATGACCCTTAAATGACATTCATATTCCACATTACTTTTGGAATAAACAATAATATTTTCAGTAGAAACTACCAAAAACTTATCAAGGATGTCACTAAAAATTCTATTCATAAGATCTATGAATATAGCAAGTGCATTGGTTGACCCAAAAGATATAACTACATATTCATAATGGCCATATCTAGTACGAAATGAGGTCTTCCGAATGCTTGGTTCCTTTAATTTCCACTTATAATACCTTGACATCATGTCAATATTTGAAAAATACTATGCTCCCTGGAGCTAATCAATGAAAAATTAATATAAAGAAAATGATAATTGTTCTTATTAGTGATATAATTCATCGATTTATAATCAATGAACGATCTCATTGAGCCATCTTTCTTTTCAACAAACAAGACTACAGCACCCAACGATGATATACTCGGTTGGATGAAACCTTTATCTAATATCTAATTTAATCTCCTCGTTTACTCTAATAGATCATTTGGAGCCATTTGAAAAGGTGGTTTTGAAATTGTCTAAGCACCAGGATCTAATTCAATAGTAAAATCATCTTCCCGGTCATATATTATACTAGTCTACTCATCATGAAAAAAATCAAGGGACTCATTTACTACTGGCACATCATTAATTTGAACAGTTCTGTTATTTTCAACAATATGTGCAAGGAAAATTCATTTCCATCTTTAACTAGTTTCTCAGCATCCTAATATGTTATCAAAAGTAGAGGTCTATTATTGTACACAAACTAAAATTCATTATGAAAAGAAACATCTTTAACTATTTAGTCAATATTTCCATGATAAAGGGAAAGACAATCCAAGCCCCAAAAAATCAAACTCTACTAGAGGAAAACCAATAAGGCTTTCAGATAGATTCTTTCTGCACACAAGGACAGCTAAATTCTTATATTTTTTTTCTCAATATTTCCTTCTGGTTTTATTACTATATATTCCAGATCCGATTATTTTTTAACTATGTTTTTTTAAATATTTTTTGAAAATAGACTAGGTTAAAAATATTTTAACAAATATTCATCAATGGCGACGTCAGTGATGCCTCCTTTCCCCAATGATCAAAAAAATTAAATTAAAATTCATTGTTTTTTTTGGTTTTTTTTGTTTTTATCATATAAACAAAAAAACAAAACATAAAAAAGTAAAATTTTCAGCATAATTTATCTACTATTTAAAATCCTGAAGTATTTCCATTACAGCAGTATAGATTTTTATATACCCTCTCATCCAGGGATCTCATTTATAAGAAGTGTTACCCTCTAAATTATATTTGATTTATGATTTGGGAATTTGGATCTTTCTTTCCTGCACAGAAAATTCTAAATTTCCGTTGTGGGATTCTATTTCAAGTACGTGGCTTGGATAGAATATAAAATATAATTAAATGTCCCATGGATGATGTTTCCTTCTTGGATTGATTGTCTCCGTCTCCATGATGGTATCATTTTTGAGGTGACTCATTCTTATAGGGTGGACAATCAGGTTGTTGATTCTTTGTCAAAGAACGCTATAGTGGAATCGAGTTCTGAATGGTCTTTTATGGATTTCGATTGCTGTTTGCCTTTTCCAGAGGCAGATGCATGTGGTAAGTCTTTTACTATGCTTTATAATCATCCCTTTTAATGTTCTGATTTTGTCTTTTATTTTTTAATAAACTTTGGTAGGAGTAGGTCTTACGCGTACCTAGGCCTTTTGAGATTAATTAAATATTTTATAATAATTATTAATAATTACTATTTAATAATTTTTATAAAAAAATATAATTTATAATTATATTTCTTATTAATTAATAGACTATTTTATAATTAATAATTATATTATTAATTAACTAATTAATGATTATATTAATTTTTAATAAATTATATTTAAAAATTATTATGATTAATTATAAATTATAATTATATAAAAAATTAACTATTTAATTATTATATAATTAATGATTAATAAATTCTAATTCATTAACTCCTAATTATATAATTAATAATTATATTACAAACTAACTAATTAATCATTCTATAATTAATAATTATATTAGTAATGAACTAATTTCTTATAATATTAGTAAAAATTATTTTACTAACTGACAAATTATATAATTAATTATTAATAATAATTAATTAACTAACTATTTATTATTAAATTAATAATAATATATCTAATAATTATATTACTACTTAACTAATTAGTAATTAATAATTACAAGTCAATAATTAATAATTATAATGATTAATTATAATGAATAATTATAAAGAATAATCATATTGCAAATTAAGTAATTAATTATTATATAATAATTTTTTATAATTAATAATTAATAATTATATTTAATAATTATACTTTATAATTATATTACTAATTAACTTATTAACTATTATATAATTAATAATTGTATTACCAATTAACTAATTAATTATTATATAAAATTTTTTATAATTACTAATTATTAACTATATTGAATAAATATAATTTACAATTATATTACTAATTAACTAATAAACTATTATATACATAGTACTTATATTACAAATTAAATAATTAATTTTTATATAATTAAATATTAATAATAACTAATTAACTAATTAATAATTTTATAATTGATAATTTTATAACTAATTAACTATTTAATTATTATATGATTAATAATTATATTTTTATATAACTAATTATTTATTAAATGAATAATAATTATATTTCTAATTATCAAATTATTTATTAACTAATTAATTATTAATAATTAATAATTAACTGACTACTTGTTATACAGTTAATAATTATATAACTAATAATTATATTACAAATTTACTAATTAATAATAAATAATTAATAATAAATAATATATGATAAATAATTATGATGAATAAGTATAATGAATAATTATAATGTCTAATTATTTTACTAATTAACTATTTAATTATTATATATTAATTTTTTAAAATAACTAATTAATAATTAGCATGAATAATTATAATTTATAATTATATTACTAATTAACCAATTAACTATTATATAATTAATAATTATATAAAAAATTTACTTTTTAATTATTATATAATAGTTTTTAAAAATTACTAATTATTAATTATAATGAATAATTATAATTTATAATTATAATTCTATTTAACAAATTAAGTATTATATGATTAATAATTAAATTACTATTTAAATAATAAATTACTATATGATTAATGATTATTACATAATAATTAACTAAATACGAATTATATATTTTATAATTATATTACTAATTAACTAATTGATTATTATATAATTATTAATTAGATTACAAACTAACAAATTAAATATTAAATAAATAATATTTATTTTTTTAATTAACTAGTTTATTATTATATAAATAAATATTTCTAATTATTAATTAACTATCTAATTATTTTATGATTAATAATTATATTTCAAACTAAATAATAAATAAATAATAATCAATATTCAATAATTAATAATTAATAATTATAATGAATATTTATAATCAATAATAATTTTATTAATTAACTGATTAATTATTATATAATAATTGATAATAACTACTAATTATTTATTATAATGAATAAATCTAATTTACAATTACCCAACTAATTGACTAATAAACAATTATTTAATAAATAATTATATGACCAATTAAGTAATAAATTGTTATATAATAATCTTTAATAATTATTAATTTTAAATTATAATGAATAAATATATTTTATTTTATTCTGTTTTTTTAATATATATATATAAACAAAACATTACTAAAATAAAATAAATATAAAAATAAAATTTTCAGCATAATTTATCTACCATTTAAAATCCAGTAGTACCGCTACTAGAGTAGTCTGGAATCTGACAGAAACTCTTACTTAGGGCTCCCTTTTATAAGAATGATTACCTGTGAAATCATTCTGTATTTTTGATGTATGATTATGGTTCTCCCATTCCTTGGTAAATCATTCTTCATTTCCGATTTGGGATTCTGTTTCAAGTACAAGACTTTGAAAGACTATTAAATATAAACTATAAAAAGAACATAAGTGAGACATAAAATATAGATTAAACATATAAGAAATTGTTCAATCAATAAGAATTTCATAAAAAATAATGATAAGAAATAATTTATTAGCCTTCAAAACAACCAACATGAAACTAAAAAATGATTCCAGTACATGACATCAAAAGCCTATATAACATAAAGTAGATGACCAACACAAATGAAACATAATACATGGATTAACCATATAATAAATATAAGAAAACAAAAAAATTTATAAAAAATGTTTATTGAATATAATTTATATAATTTCTAAGACACGTACATGAAACATAAAAATGTTTCAAGTACGTGACTTGTAAACATATAAAATATTAACTATAAGACAAACATTAATGAAACATAGTACATGGATTAAACATATAAAAATAGTTAATAATTAATTAGTTAATTAGTAATATAATTTTTACATATATAATTACTAATTATATAATAATTACTGTGGTAATCATTAATATAAGTATTATTTTTTATTTTTTATTTTTTAATTATATAATTATTTATTAAATAGGTAATATCATTATTAATTATATAATAATTAGTTAATCAGTTATATAATTATATAATTATTTACTATATAATTAATGACTAATAAATACAAATTAACTAACTACTAAATATATACTTCTTAATTATATTACAGACTAAGTAATAAATAATTATATAATTAATAATTATATTACTAAGAAACTAAACAATTATAAAATAAGTAATAATGATATTACTAATTAACTAACTAGCAATTTTAAAAATACTTATTAATAATTACTAATAAACTAACTAATTATTATACAATTAATAATTATATATCTAATAATTATATTACTACATAACTAATTAGTAATTAATAATTACTAATCAATAATTATTAATTATAATGATTAATTACTATGAATAATTATAAAGAATCTTTATATTGAAAATTAACTAATTAATTATTATGTAATAATTTTTAATAATTACTCATTTATAAGTATATTAATTAATTATAATTTATAATTATTTAACTATTTAACTAATTCATTATTATATAATTAATAATTTTATTACCAATTAACTATTTAAATATTAAATAATAATTTTTATAAATACTAATTTTTAATTAAAATTAATAAATATAATTTATAATTATATTGCTAATTTTCGAATTAATTATTATACACTTATTAATTACATTACTAATTAACTAGTTATTTATTATATTATGAATGATTAATAATTACTACTTAATTAATTACTAGTTATATAATTAAGATTTATATTACTAATTAACTATTTAATTATTATATAATTAATAAATATATTACTATCGAAATAATTAATTATTAAATAAATAATAATTATATTAATAATTAAGTAATTATTTATTAACTAATTGTTTATTTATAATTAATATTTAATTAACTAATTTTTAAATAATTGATAATTATATAATTAATAATTACATTACAAATTTACTAGTTAAAAATTAATAATTAATAGTATATAATTAATAATTAACTATTATAATGAATAAATATAATAAATAACTATAAATACCTAATATATTACTAATTAACTAATTAATTATTATAAAAATTTTATTAATAATTGCTAATTTATAATTATAATAAATAATTATAGATTATAATTATATTACTAATTAACTAATTGACTATTATATAATTAATAAATATATAACAAATTTACTAATTAAATTTTATATAATAATTTTTACTAAATTCTAATTAATATTTATAATGAATAAATAAAATTTATAATTATATTAAAAATTAACTAATTAAATATTATATACTAATTAATTAAATTACAAATTAACTAACTAATTAATATGTGATCAATGATTAATAATTAATAATTAAGTAATTAATAATTATATAAATAATAATTATATAAATAACTAACTAATTAATTATTATTTAATAATTAATTAGACTACTAACTAACTAATTAAATATTAAATTAATAGTAATTATATCACCAATTAACAAATTAATTATTATATAATTAATTCATACTAATTAACTAATTCACTGACTAATTATTAAACATTTTATAATTATATAACTAATAATTAGATTACAAATTAAAAAATTAATAAGTAATAATCAATAACAAATAATTATTATTTATAATGAATAATAATAATGAAAAATAATTTTACTAATTAACTAATTAATTATTATATAATAATTGTTAATAATTACTAATTATTTTTTAAATTTATAATTATATTACTACTTAACTAATTAATTTTTATATAATAAATCTTAATAATTAATAATTAATAATTATAATTTATAAATATATATAGATTTGTTTTTGTTTGTTTTTTTTTGTTTTGTTTGGATTTGTTATAATAAATATATATATAAACAAAACAAAACAAAAATAAAAAAATTCAGATGAAATTTTTTGTTATTTAAAATCCAGTCATACTGCCATTACAGTAGTTTGGATTTCAATAAAAACTATCACATAGGGCTCCCTTTTATAAGAGTTCTTACCAATGAAATCATTCTCCATTTCCGATAGGGGGTTCTCATTCTCCCTTTCCTGTGTAGAACATTCTCCATTTCCGATTTGAGATTCTGTTTCAAGTACGTGGCTTTGAATTTATATTTAATATAAAGTATAAGACCTTTATAAATGTAACTAAAACATTAATTAAACATATTAGAAATAGTTAAAAATAATAAGAATTTCATAAAAACCGATCATAAAAAATAATTTATAAGCTTTCAAAACAACCTATATGAAACTAAAAAATGTTTCAAGTACATGACACGGAATGCCTAAAGTACATAAACTAGAAGATCAACATAAATGAAACATAATACAAGGTTTAAACATATAACAAATAGTTGGAAATAAAATGAATTTTATAAAAAATGTTCATTGAAAATAATTTATATGTTTTTAAAGACACCTACATGAAACATAAAAACGATTAAAGTACGTGACTTTAAAAGCCTATAAAATATAAACTACAAGACCAACATCAATGAAACATAATACATTGATTAAATATATAAGAAATAGTTAATAATTAATTATTTAATTAGTAATATAATTATTAATTATGTAATTACTAATTATATAATAGTTAATTAGGTAATTAGTAATATTATTATTAATTAATAATTTTATATTTTTAATTATATAATTATATATTAAATAAGTAATATCATTATTAATTATATAATAATTAATTAGTTATTCGGTAATATAATTATTAATTATTAAATATTAAATATTAAATATATAATTATTTATTATATTTTTAATATCATTATTAATTATATAATTAATTTGTTAATTAGCAATATACTTCTTAATTATATAATAACGAAATAGTAATATTATTATTAAATATATATTTTTTCATTATATTATAAATAATTGTTTAAAAAGTAATGTTATAATTAATTATATGAAAATTATTTATTTAATAAGTAATATAATTATTTATTATATAATAAATAATTAGATAATTACAAATATAATCAGTAATTATAAAATAAATAATTAGTTATTTAATAATATAATTCATAATTATTATTATTCATTATTGGTTGTTAATAGTTATTTATATAATAATTAATTTTTTAATTAGTAATGTAATTATTAATTATGTAATTATAAATTTATTAATTTGTAATATATATTTTAATTATAATAATTATTTACTAATTTAGTAATATAATTATTAATTATAATTATAATTTATTATATAATTAAATATTTAATAAGAAACATAATTATTAATTACAATTATTTAATATTTATTATACAATAATGAATTAGTTATTTATTAATATAATTATTCAATGTAATTAATAATTATATTTCTAATTAACTAATTAAAAATTATATAATTAATAATTATATTACGAATTTACTAATTGAAAATTTATTTAGTTAATTATTATTAATTACTAATTAAATAACTAATTATTATATAATTAATAATTAATAGTAATTAATTAATAATTATTAAATAGTAATTATAATGAATAAATATATTACTAATTAAATATTTAATTACTACATATTATTTTTTAATAATTACTAATTAATAATTATAATGAACAATTATAATTTATACTAATATTACAAATTAACTAATTATAAAAAGGGGCTTGAATATATCATTTTCAAAATATTAACTAATTAATTAGTATATTATTAATAATTATATTACTAATTGAAAAATTAATTTTTCTAAAATTAATTATTAATAAAAACTAATTAACTAATTATTAATTATAATATTTAATTACTATATCTTTAATTAACTAATTATTTATTATTTAATAATTTTTAATAATTTCTAATTAATAATTTTAATAAATAATTTAAATTTATAAATATAATACTAATTAACTATTTAACTAATATTCTATTAAAAATTGTATTACTAATTAACTAAGTAATTGTTATATAATAAGTTTTACTAATTACTAATTATTAATTAAAATGAATTAATATAAATTATAATTATATTGATAACTAAATATTTATCTATTTTATAATTATTAATTATATGAAAAATTAAATAATTAATTGTTATATAATATCTCAATAATAATTAAAACATAAAAAATTTGTAATTATATTAATTATTAATAATAATACTATTTAATAATTATAATGAAAATTAATAATTTATAATTATACTACTAATTAACTAATTAACAATTATATAATTAATAATTATAATGTCTAATTATTTTACTAATTAACTATTTAATTATTATATATTAATTTTTTAAAATAACTAATTAATAATTAGCATGAATAATTATAATTTATAATTATATTACTAATTAACCAATTAACTATTATATAATTAATAATTATATAAAAAATTTACTTTTTAATTATTATATAATAGTTTTTAAAAATTACTAATTATTAATTATAATGAATAATTATAATTTATAATTATAATTCTATTTAACAAATTAAGTATTATATGATTAATAATTAAATTACTATTTAAATAATAAATTACTATATGATTAATGATTATTACATAATAATTAACTAAATACGAATTATATATTTTATAATTATATTACTAATTAACTAATTGATTATTATATAATTATTAATTAGATTACAAACTAACAAATTAAATATTAAATAAATAATATTTATTTTTTTAATTAACTAGTTTATTATTATATAAATAAATATTTCTAATTATTAATTAACTATCTAATTATTTTATGATTAATAATTATATTTCAAACTAAATAATAAATAAATAATAATCAATATTCAATAATTAATAATTAATAATTATAATGAATATTTATAATCAATAATAATTTTATTAATTAACTGATTAATTATTATATAATAATTGATAATAACTACTAATTATTTATTATAATGAATAAATCTAATTTACAATTACCCAACTAATTGACTAATAAACAATTATTTAATAAATAATTATATGACCAATTAAGTAATAAATTGTTATATAATAATCTTTAATAATTATTAATTTTAAATTATAATGAATAAATATATTTTATTTTATTCTGTTTTTTTAATATATATATATAAACAAAACATTACTAAAATAAAATAAATATAAAAATAAAATTTTCAGCATAATTTATCTACCATTTAAAATCCAGTAGTACCGCTACTAGAGTAGTCTGGAATCTGACAGAAACTCTTACTTAGGGCTCCCTTTTATAAGAATGATTACCTGTGAAATCATTCTGTATTTTTGATGTATGATTATGGTTCTCCCATTCCTTGGTAAATCATTCTTCATTTCCGATTTGGGATTCTGTTTCAAGTACAAGACTTTGAAAGACTATTAAATATAAACTATAAAAAGAACATAAGTGAGACATAAAATATAGATTAAACATATAAGAAATTGTTCAATCAATAAGAATTTCATAAAAAATAATGATAAGAAATAATTTATTAGCCTTCAAAACAACCAACATGAAACTAAAAAATGATTCCAGTACATGACATCAAAAGCCTATATAACATAAAGTAGATGACCAACACAAATGAAACATAATACATGGATTAACCATATAATAAATATAAGAAAACAAAAAAATTTATAAAAAATGTTTATTGAATATAATTTATATAATTTCTAAGACACGTACATGAAACATAAAAATGTTTCAAGTACGTGACTTGTAAACATATAAAATATTAACTATAAGACAAACATTAATGAAACATAGTACATGGATTAAACATATAAAAATAGTTAATAATTAATTAGTTAATTAGTAATATAATTTTTACATATATAATTACTAATTATATAATAATTACTGTGGTAATCATTAATATAAGTATTAATTTTTATTTTTTATTTTTTAATTATATAATTATTTATTAAATAGGTAATATCATTATTAATTATATAATAATTAGTTAATCAGTTATATAATTATATAATTATTTACTATATAATTAATGACTAATAAATACAAATTAACTAACTACTAAATATATACTTCTTAATTATATTACAGACTAAGTAATAAATAATTATATAATTAATAATTATATTACTAAGAAACTAAACAATTATAAAATAAGTAATAATGATATTACTAATTAACTAACTAGCAATTTTAAAAATACTTATTAATAATTACTAATAAACTAACTAATTATTATACAATTAATAATTATATATCTAATAATTATATTACTACATAACTAATTAGTAATTAATAATTACTAATCAATAATTATTAATTATAATGATTAATTACTATGAATAATTATAAAGAATCTTTATATTGAAAATTAACTAATTAATTATTATGTAATAATTTTTAATAATTACTCATTTATAAGTATATTAATTAATTATAATTTATAATTATTTAACTATTTAACTAATTCATTATTATATAATTAATAATTTTATTACCAATTAACTATTTAAATATTAAATAATAATTTTTATAAATACTAATTTTTAATTAAAATTAATAAATATAATTTATAATTATATTGCTAATTTTCGAATTAATTATTATACACTTATTAATTACATTACTAATTAACTAGTTATTTATTATATTATGAATGATTAATAATTACTACTTAATTAATTACTAGTTATATAATTAAGATTTATATTACTAATTAACTATTTAATTATTATATAATTAATAAATATATTACTATCGAAATAATTAATTATTAAATAAATAATAATTATATTAATAATTAAGTAATTATTTATTAACTAATTGTTTATTTATAATTAATATTTAATTAACTAATTTTTAAATAATTGATAATTATATAATTAATAATTACATTACAAATTTACTAGTTAAAAATTAATAATTAATAGTATATAATTAATAATTAACTATTATAATGAATAAATATAATAAATAACTATAAATACCTAATATATTACTAATTAACTAATTAATTATTATAAAAATTTTATTAATAATTGCTAATTTATAATTATAATAAATAATTATAGATTATAATTATATTACTAATTAACTAATTGACTATTATATAATTAATAAATATATAACAAATTTACTAATTAAATTTTATATAATAATTTTTACTAAATTCTAATTAATATTTATAATGAATAAATAAAATTTATAATTATATTAAAAATTAACTAATTAAATATTATATACTAATTAATTAAATTACAAATTAACTAACTAATTAATATGTGATCAATGATTAATAATTAATAATTAAGTAATTAATAATTATATAAATAATAATTATATAAATAACTAACTAATTAATTATTATTTAATAATTAATTAGACTACTAACTAACTAATTAAATATTAAATTAATAGTAATTATATCACCAATTAACAAATTAATTATTATATAATTAATTCATACTAATTAACTAATTCACTGACTAATTATTAAACATTTTATAATTATATAACTAATAATTAGATTACAAATTAAAAAATTAATAAGTAATAATCAATAACAAATAATTATTATTTATAATGAATAATAATAATGAAAAATAATTTTACTAATTAACTAATTAATTATTATATAATAATTGTTAATAATTACTAATTATTTTTTAAATTTATAATTATATTACTACTTAACTAATTAATTTTTATATAATAAATCTTAATAATTAATAATTAATAATTATAATTTATAAATATATATAGATTTGTTTTTGTTTGTTTTTTTTTTGTTTTGTTTGGATTTGTTATAATAAATATATATATAAACAAAACAAAACAAAAATAAAAAAATTCAGATGAAATTTTTTGTTATTTAAAATCCAGTCATACTGCCATTACAGTAGTTTGGATTTCAATAAAAACTATCACATAGGGCTCCCTTTTATAAGAGTTCTTACCAATGAAATCATTCTCCATTTCCGATAGGGGGTTCTCATTCTCCCTTTCCTGTGTAGAACATTCTCCATTTCCGATTTGAGATTCTGTTTCAAGTACGTGGCTTTGAATTTATATTTAATATAAAGTATAAGACCTTTATAAATGTAACTAAAACATTAATTAAACATATTAGAAATAGTTAAAAATAATAAGAATTTCATAAAAACCGATCATAAAAAATAATTTATAAGCTTTCAAAACAACCTATATGAAACTAAAAAATGTTTCAAGTACATGACACGGAATGCCTAAAGTACATAAACTAGAAGATCAACATAAATGAAACATAATACAAGGTTTAAACATATAACAAATAGTTGGAAATAAAATGAATTTTATAAAAAATGTTCATTGAAAATAATTTATATGTTTTTAAAGACACCTACATGAAACATAAAAACGATTAAAGTACGTGACTTTAAAAGCCTATAAAATATAAACTACAAGACCAACATCAATGAAACATAATACATTGATTAAATATATAAGAAATAGTTAATAATTAATTATTTAATTAGTAATATAATTATTAATTATGTAATTACTAATTATATAATAGTTAATTAGGTAATTAGTAATATTATTATTAATTAATAATTTTATATTTTTAATTATATAATTATATATTAAATAAGTAATATCATTATTAATTATATAATAATTAATTAGTTATTCGGTAATATAATTATTAATTATTAAATATTAAATATTAAATATATAATTATTTATTATATTTTTAATATCATTATTAATTATATAATTAATTTGTTAATTAGCAATATACTTCTTAATTATATAATAACGAAATAGTAATATTATTATTAAATATATATTTTTTCATTATATTATAAATAATTGTTTAAAAAGTAATGTTATAATTAATTATATGAAAATTATTTATTTAATAAGTAATATAATTATTTATTATATAATAAATAATTAGATAATTACAAATATAATCAGTAATTATAAAATAAATAATTAGTTATTTAATAATATAATTCATAATTATTATTATTCATTATTGGTTGTTAATAGTTATTTATATAATAATTAATTTTTTAATTAGTAATGTAATTATTAATTATGTAATTATAAATTTATTAATTTGTAATATATATTTTAATTATAATAATTATTTACTAATTTAGTAATATAATTATTAATTATAATTATAATTTATTATATAATTAAATATTTAATAAGAAACATAATTATTAATTACAATTATTTAATATTTATTATACAATAATGAATTAGTTATTTATTAATATAATTATTCAATGTAATTAATAATTATATTTCTAATTAACTAATTAAAAATTATATAATTAATAATTATATTACGAATTTACTAATTGAAAATTTATTTAGTTAATTATTATTAATTACTAATTAAATAACTAATTATTATATAATTAATAATTAATAGTAATTAATTAATAATTATTAAATAGTAATTATAATGAATAAATATATTACTAATTAAATATTTAATTACTACATATTATTTTTTAATAATTACTAATTAATAATTATAATGAACAATTATAATTTATACTAATATTACAAATTAACTAATTATAAAAAGGGGCTTGAATATATCATTTTCAAAATATTAACTAATTAATTAGTATATTATTAATAATTATATTACTAATTGAAAAATTAATTTTTCTAAAATTAATTATTAATAAAAACTAATTAACTAATTATTAATTATAATATTTAATTACTATATCTTTAATTAACTAATTATTTATTATTTAATAATTTTTAATAATTTCTAATTAATAATTTTAATAAATAATTTAAATTTATAAATATAATACTAATTAACTATTTAACTAATATTCTATTAAAAATTGTATTACTAATTAACTAAGTAATTGTTATATAATAAGTTTTACTAATTACTAATTATTAATTAAAATGAATTAATATAAATTATAATTATATTGATAACTAAATATTTATCTATTTTATAATTATTAATTATATGAAAAATTAAATAATTAATTGTTATATAATATCTCAATAATAATTAAAACATAAAAAATTTGTAATTATATTAATTATTAATAATAATACTATTTAATAATTATAATGAAAATTAATAATTTATAATTATACTACTAATTAACTAATTAACAATTATATAATTAATAATTATATTAATAATTAACTAATTTATTATTATATGAATTTTTAATAAATACAAATTAATAATTATAATTTATAATTATATTACTAATTAATTAATTATTAAATGATTTTCGGCTCTATTTTTTCAATAAATTAACCAATTAATTATTATATAATTAATATTTATATTAAAAATTAACTAATTAATTATTATATAATAATATTTAATAATTAGTAATAATTAATTAAAATGAATAAATATTAGTTATAATTATATTACTAATTAAATAATTAACTATTATAAACAAATTAATTTAATTATTAATTATCTAATTAATTATTATATAAATATTTATTTATAACTCTTCAATAACTAATTAATTATTATATAAATAATTATTATTAATATTAACTAACTAACTAATTTATTATTTTGATGATTAATCCATGATTTAAGTTTCATATTTCAAGGTATTATTGTTTATATTTTGTAGGAATTAAAATGCACATACTTGGAACATGTTTATGTTTCATGTATGTGTCTTTGAATGAATATAAATTATTTATCGTCAATAATTTTTACAATTTTTTTTATTTTAAACTATTGGTTATATGATTGATCTATGTTATATGTTTCATTTATATCGGTATTATAGTATATATTTTATAGGATTTCAATGTCTGTTACTTGAATGATTTTTAAATTTCATGGATGTGTCTTTGAAAACATATAAATTATATTCCATCAACAATTTTTAAGAAATTATTTTTATTTTAAAATATATGCCATATTTTCAATCCATGTATTATGTTTCACAGATGATGGTCTTAAAGTGTTAATTTTATAGGCTTTCCATGTCAAGTACTTGAAACGTTTTCATGTTTCGTGTAGGTGTCTTTGGAAACTTATTAATTATTTTCCATCAACATTTTTCACGAGATTCATTTAATTTTTAACTAATTGTTATATTTTTAATCCATGTATTATGTTTTATTTTAGTTGGTCTTCTATTCTATATTTTATAGGCATTCAGAGTCATGTACTTGAAACATTTTTATGTTTCAAGTAGGTGGTATTGAAAGCTTATTAATTATTTTTTATCATATTTTTATTAAATTATGTTTGTTTTAATCTATTTAATATTTGTTTAATCCATATTTTATTTTTCATTTATATTTTTGAAATAGTTTATATTTTATAGTCTTTCAATGTCACGTATTTGAAATAGAATCCCACATCAGAAATGCATAATGTTCTGTGTATGAAAAGAAGAACCAGAATCCAACACCAGAAATGCAATATTATTTCCAGGGTAACCACATTTATAAAAGGGAGCCTCATGTGAAAGCTTCTGTCGGAATCCAAACTGTTGTAATTGAAGTTCTACTGGATTTTTCATATAGATAAATTCTAAAAAAATTATATTTTTGTCTTTTTATATATATATATAATCACAGAAAACAGAAATATAAATTAAAATATAATAAAATAATATTTTTTGTTTGTTTTGGGGAAAAGCGGCATCCTAGATGCCACCTTTGTGGCCTATTTTAAGAAAACTCCTCAGAAATGAATGAATGTGTATACCCTGAATCAAATAAAACATTAGAATAATCTGAATAAAAAAATAGTGTACCTGGTACTACATCATATGATGGCCCAACATCTTCTAAAATTGTTGCAATGGATTTCACCATCCCCCTATGGTTGTAGTCAGATTGGTTTCCCTTAGTTGAGTTCATCATTTGATGCCCATTTTCATAATGAACCATTTCATTACACTTTAAACTTATTACTGATGGATTTTCATTTCCTACATGATCATCTTCTTTATAGTTATGATCAATATGACTAGGCTTACCACATCCATAGCACTTTCCATACATTGATAAACTTTCTCCAGGAAGCATTTGACCACACATCTCACAAGATAGATATATAATTTTATTACCTCTAGGATTCTTGGAGAATTATTTCCCTTTGCATGCCAACTGGACCTATTATTTTTCTTGCTCTCTAGGAACACCTGATCATAAAAAATCTCCATTTATACCTTCTCATCACATCTAAAAAGTTTATCATAAATTTTTAATTCATGAGTGCTAATGATCTTCAATATCATAGCTTCAGCCATATGTAAAACCGATTTATCTTATATCAAGATCTTGGATGAAATTTGGTGTATACCATTCCAGTCAAGTGAACATTTCTTTGTAAGCATCCACAGTGTCATCCCCTTACCTAAATTCCAAGAATTGTTTTTCCATAATAATTCGAACCATCTTAGGAAAATATTTCTCAAGAAAAATAACTTGGAATTAGCCCCAACCAAGAGCCTCAATATCTTCACTATCCTAGATATTTTTTCCAGTCGACCACCATTGAACGACTTCAACTTTAAAATGGTAAATTGAGAGAATATCCTTTTTATTTTCTATACAACCCTTGAAATAATAAATTTTTTCCAGTGGTTTAATACACTCTTCAGCGTGAACATAGTCTGATGATTCACAAAATGAAAGGGGATGTTGCTCATGAAATTCACTATTATAGACATGTTCATATTGGGTTGATCTGGTTGGTCTTGTGAATGCATACCACCACCATTTATTGTGTGAGTCAACTAAGCCGTCACTGTAACAAACTATTTAGTTATTATTCCTATTCTCTCAGCATGCTAATTTCGAAGGTTATTCTCCTCTATATGCCTTCCCATTATAGCTTCCATGTTTCCAACATAGAATACCATTCTGAACACAAAAATATCTTTAGCGAAGCAACATGTTAATTTGTAAATTCTATATCATTTCAATATTGACATAAAATTATTTATGGATATTAATTTCATAATACACTAACTCTGAAATTTATGTGAACTAACCTCTGATAATAAAAAGTAGGCCCCAGCCTTATACATTACATAATACCGAATTAATTTAATAATTCACATTGAGGATATTTTTTGTTTTAGAGAATTTTAGAATTAGGTAATAAAATATATAAAACCACATGAGTATTACTAGTAGACAGTTCTACTTAGTATCAATTTATTTTTCATAAAATAACAGCTTTTGAAATAAAGATTCATGTCTTGTTCCATGTTTTTATATATCATGGATTTTCAGTGATCCCATCCTTGACCGTATTCAACATTAAGATACGCGAAAAACATTTCAAAAACATTGGATGAGCATAAAAATCTCATTAATGGATACACAATGAAGGAAGACATTTATTTTTTCAAAACAACATGTAAAACATGAATACTTTATCATATGTAATAGTTTTCACCTTAATGAAGTAGTAAATAATCTTCTCTCTATAAATGATCATCTATTAATCTTTTTTAATGAAAATATTACCATGAAACTCTTTGAAAGAACACATAAAAAATTTAGGTAACTTGGGACATAAACATAGATAAATGGAATAACCATACGTTCGACTTCAACACATATCACTAAATGGAATAGCCATACGGACGATCTCCATACCCAATGCATTAGAGTTTAGAACGTAAAAACTTCTCCTTTTTTTATCATGACACCACCCTTAATTTAGTTTTTCATGTAAAATTCAATGGTTTTTTTACACCAAGTAAAATAAGGAGGTGTATATTATCAACACATGACTTAGTAAAAGAAGATTGAGATGAAGTCCCTGATCTCATGTCCAGTATGACTCGTTCTTTTTATAATCTCCTGAATAATAAAATAGAGTTAATTTATTCTTTCTACTGAACCATTTTTATGTTTATTATTTCTTTAATATTACTTATTACATCATTATAATCATTATATAATCATTAATGTTAGTAATGGTCGTTTGGTCGATATTTGGTAATTGAGTAGAAAATTAACATCTTAAAACTAAAAATTTTCATTGTGTTAAAAAGTACATTATCTCAAGAATGATATGAATGATTTAGATGTCATATATATAATATATATACCTTTTATATAAGTATTTAAAATTTTATATAAGAGTTATAGATAAGAAATGAAATGCACCGTTCATTGAGACGGTAAGTCATACCTATGCATGAACGCTACATTCATTTATATTTCATATTCAATGGCATAAAAACATAAATATACATAGGTATATTATAAATAAAGTATAATATTATATATAATTTCATTAACTTCATCCTTTATACATTCCACGTATGGCATTAATGTGTCATATCACATTGAGGTGGCTGTAGTCCGCACTTCCTCAAATTAAATTATCTTATTTAGCTATTATGGGAACCATAATGGTATGCTCTATAATAAAAAATATAGAAGCATAGGAATAATATAAATATAATATATAGCACATTAAAATATAGTTCGATCATAATGACCACTATGAGTGGCGATAATACAAAATCGAACAATCATCGTTTCGTGAGGCAATAGTTCACCATCTACAGAAACAATATGTTCTTTACCTATTAGACGGAGGTGTGTGGAAGTGTAGATTGAATAATTATCATATAAAAAACCAAGTATTTTGAGGTTATTGTTGCTTTTATTCAAAAAATAATAAGAAGACCATAGAGAGTGAATGACTAAAATAAAAGAAGAGAACATGAGGGAAGACGTTAAATCTAAATCGGGTAAAACCCATTGGTTTAAACCAAAATGATTTCATGAATTGTCTTCTTCCAAAGGTATAGCTTCTATGTGGAATATATTAATGTTGGTAGATTTTTTGGGTCATGTTAGGATGTGCCAAGGGTCTTTAGAGGTGTGAGTAATGGGTTAGAAGTGGTTTCCTTTTATAAGAGGGAGGATGGGTTATTTAGTAATGTTTGAAAGTATAATATTATTATAAAAATATTTTTGGGTTAAAAAGATTAAAAACATATTAATTCGAATATATGGTTCATATAAGTCTAAATAAAATTATCCAACAAGAATTGGACTAGTTTTGGATATTTTTTAATCCTTATCTTCTGTATTTAACCATTTTGTTAACTTATACTACTTTTACTATGTCTTATTTTGTATTCATACTATATGATAAATATATTTACAATAAAATGTACATCTAACCACAAGTGGTTAATTAATGAAATTATACACCTAATAAAACTATCCTGGCCTAATATTATATTTTTCGGATTATTATATCATTAAATAAAATATTGATTTAATTAAAATCTCTTTTTTGTCAATTTTAATACTATCCATATCATGACGTTTTCAAAAATCCGATCCAACTAGATTCATTTGAAAATTCATCATTAATTCAAATATAACAAGGAAAAATAATCCATACAATTTTTTGAAGGAATAAACTATTTCAAAATAAATTTATTTTAACATTTATAGTCTAATTTATTTGAAAAATACATTAATGAGACAATCATTAAATCATAATTGTTCCATAAGTAAATTTTTTAATTTGATGAATAAAAATTATAAATAAAATTCCCTGATATTGGAAATATTTTTATATTTCATATGAATATTTATAGTCAAATTTATAAATTATTTAACCACACATTATGATTGTTTTGTCAAACAATACACGTTTTTTATATTTTAATTTTTACGTTAAATAAAATGTCATTAACGTAAATATATTAGCCATGTAGCTTTCAAAGGCCAAAAATATCAACAAAATATTTTATTGGTCATCTATGACACATTCAATTATGTTTTTACAAGTGATAAGGTAGTTTTATAATATTATAATATTATTTTTACCTTAAATTACCCTATTTATCTTCAACCACATAAATTTAAATTTAAAAGATTGTATTCATCAAAAATTATTTTCATATAATTTAACAACATTTTATATACTTATTAAAACCATGTATTTCATATTTTTTAATTTCAATTCAAATAAGAAATGAAATTTCATTTAAATTAAAAAGTCGGTTTTTAACTACTATGTTGTTTTTTCACTATTCATCACAAATTGAACATTATCAGAAAAAACCAAAAATTCAACCAAATATATATTTTATATTACAAAATAAAATTTTATTTCTATTTTACCAAATTAAAAACATTATATTATTCAAGAATTCATTTATAATTAATTTCAGTTGTCAAAACCAAAAAAATGTTTTTTAGAAATAATAACTACCAAAAGACTGTCATGTATTTATGTCCAATTTCAACGTTAAAGAAATTAAAATGAACAAAATTGGATTAAATGGTAAAAATATAATCCAATTACACATTAAAACCATTGAAAAAGAAAAAATAGTAATAAATTAAATAAAAAGGTAGTTTTGATTTAAAATGTATTATTTTTTATTATTGACTAAAAAATTAACATTATCAAAAAATACCAAAAAAATAAAAAAATTAAATTTTGATGACCCAATTTTAACGAAGAATATATTTTTTGTCAAATATAACATATAAAAGTGATAAAAACCATATTTCAAAGGGGTACTCCATCAAAAAGTGGTAAATCCACCTTTTAATGAATATTAGAGTATTAAAACTTAAACTTGTATTCATTCTCATTTTGAACATCTAAATGAGATTGGATTTGTGTAAAGACATTTAAGAAACATTTATTTTCATATTCTATTTAGCTATGTTCATTCCCAAACATACAATGTTTATGCGTTAACTACTATATAAATTAAAAAATATTACTATATTATTTTTCTGTATAACTGAACATTGTGTGAAACACATGATTTTGGAAAAATCATTTCATACGTGTTGAGGAAACCATAGAAAATAGAATCCCCTTTAAATAGAAATTAATATTTAATTCATAAATATTAATAATTAATAAAATTTTATTTTCTTTATTCACCTAGGATGTTACACTAAAGATTATCTTCTCATGGGTGGTACCATGAAATGCCATCGGGATCTGAATCTTAAATGGTCATATTAGATACTATAAAGGATTCATCAAGGAAATATATATATATGATTATTTCATCATGTAATACTCATAAAATAAAAGGGGAAAGTTTCATTAATTATGAATATTTTATTTTTTCATTCTCTGTGTTAAAATGGATTATCCAATCATCTCCTATTCAGATATCACTTGTGCCTTGTAATGGGTGCGAGGAATATATTATTTCTTATATTTATGGTGTGGGATAAATTATTAATATAGATTATTTTTTGGAGGCCTAAGTGTCTTTATTGTTTATTACACTTGATAAGAAATATTTCACTCATGTTTTGGGACCTTCCATAGTTATGTATGTACTTAATTATTGTTGGAATTTTTGGGGGATATATTCATATTCATTTATAACTTTAGGAGTCTTAGTTATATAATTTATCAAAAGGAAAAAAATAATAGGCAGTGGAGGAAGGTATAATACCTTTAGATGATTGAAATCAATAGCACATATACCCTAGGGAAGGGTAAAATTATTGAAGAAACTCATAACTTGAGAGTATGCTCGCATAAACTATAGTAATAAATGTAATAGTGGAACCTTATGGGGATCATCACATACCTAAAAATATATACTCAAGGGGATTATTAGGTTTATTTATAACTAATATTTAATTTTAATTATTTATCCAAGAGGCTATTCTTCATGATCAGTAGTTGGATGGTGATTTCAAAGTAATTAAGGAAACCCTAATGGTGGGGAGACCACATCAGGTTAGACACTCCATTAAAATAGAATTAAATGTTTTCAATTTTAGATTCTATTTATAATAACTATGAGCAATTTATATTTGTTTAAATTTCCTTGTTATCAAAAGGTTGTTCATTTGGGAACCATGAAGATATATTATGACATGAGATGGGGATTCTGAGGGAAATTTAATATGTGTAACATTACCGATTATGTTTCTTAATGTTACACATTCCTATAAAAAATGGAAGAGTATCTGAATCCTTCTAGTTTCCCCCATCATAACATGTACTAGTATAAAAATGGGATAATGTTTCTACATAATCTTTAATTGGGTTACTATATAATTTCTAATCAATAAATGATATATGTGTGGCGATTGATTGGTTTATGAAATCAACCCTTTTAATTTGGATCAAGGACATTATTTTTTATAAAGATATGGGGAATAATTATGTTTAGAGAGGTCTGATGTTACATGGGTATACCTATACTGTTTTTTTGATCGGGATCCCTGGTTTAATTCATTGTTTTGAATGAGTCTCCATGTTCTGACTGGGACATGGGTCTAGTTTATTACAACTTAAAATCCATCGAAATACAGTCAACCAGAGGGTTATATTCTGATTATTAATTATATCATATGTGACTATGTCGATGATTTTGATGGATCATTGGATATCCAAATTATACCCTTTAAATTTTCATATAATTTTATTTATCAATCATCGATCTTAACTGAAACCATCATGGAATTTTATGGTCATCTGTAAAGATCACCTCTTTATAAGGAATAGGTAGTTGAGGACTCTCTTATGGGACCGATTCATGTCTACGATAATTCGGTGAGGATTTAAGATAAATGACAACATATGGATATAAGTAAGTGTTAGTAGAAATAAAATTTTTTATTTTGGGAATCAACGATTGGTGTTCCATATAGTGACCACATTTTATGAGAGTTTCTCCTCCATTGGGTGATCATCATACTGGGAAACATGGGAATATAGATCCATGACATATTTTACCATTTGAGGTCATTGATATGATTGTAATGGTTTATTATTTTTTATAATTGGTGGTTTATATGGTAGTTATATATGAATTTTCAACATATAATAGAAGAAGTATGGTCCTGAACCCTCACATGTTTTGATATGAGTGGATATCATGTTATACACAGATTCACATATTTGGGAGAAACCATTGGTGATAAAGGTTTTTCACATGAATGTATTATTTGGGATGTCTATTTCATTTATCATAGCACTATGGTGAAATTGATCTAATCCTCATTAGATATGGAATTATAAATCGTTAATGTGGTAGAAATAGCCTCAAATCTTTCTAGAGAACCCTCTTTCCACATGACATCAAATAGATGGAAATTATAATGATAGGGATATTGTAATAGATTGGATTTTTAGGTATAGGATTTTTCATGTCTAAGATTGTATTCAATAGGTTTGGATGGATGTAGATATTTTTTAGAGTCTATATACAAATTGGGTCTCTCATGTTCTGTTAGACACTTTTACATCATTTTTATGCAATACAATACATGTCCTTAAATGGGAACCATCCATAAAACGATCTATGAAATAAAAATATTATAGGTCATAAATTCATCAATTTCATTTTAAATTACATTAATTCCCAAAGATCCTTTATTACATCTTAAAATCATAACTCTGGATAAATCTATTCTTATGAGATGTTTTTTATTGTAAACATTTTTTGGGGTGTTTAGACAAGATTATGTCTATTTACATTGTATATCCCTTTAACCTATTACGTTTTATCACATTTTAGGCCTCATTTTTCTCTTATTCATTAAGAATATATCCACTCTTATTCCTTAGTATATTTGAAGCATTTTTTGGTGTTTACTTCCCTTCAAAACTTCTTCTTTCCAGACTCAATCTTGATGGTGGTTGTGTTGTGAATTACTTGATGAGTGAATTTTCAACATCTTCATTTCCATTCATCATGGAATATTCATTATTATTTTTTTGTTCCTTCAACCATGTGGTGAGATTTTCCTGAACGTTTCTATATTTTTATATGATTTTCCCCCAGAGGCTGATCCTCATTTTGGTTATGTTGTAGATTTTTTTGGTTCTCAAGGTATATATTAACCAACCAATTAATCAACCATTGTTTTTGTGGATTACAATTATAATATAGTATAATATTTCAATTGGAATATATTTTTGTATCTTATAAAAATATAGTTTTGATCAATTATTTTGAAGATAGATTTTGAATAGAATTTTAGGTAGGAGGTTTATTATTTATCCTATGACAGATAAACAATGTTGGTCAATTTAATTTAAATTTTTTTATAAATTAATTCAATTTTTTGTTTTATGTAACTAAATTGATTTTTGGAAAATATGCTTTTGACTTTTATATGGTAAAAAAATTTGTTTTTAAGTGATTATAAATTTATTGTGAAATGATATAGAAATATTTCTTTTCTCGAATAAATGATTGGAATAATTAATGAAATGTGAACGCCTTTTTAAAAACATTGATAAATTCATCACATGGAATGAATTTGATACTTTGGTTATAGGTGTATTTTATTCCCATCATCAATATTATATTTTTGTTGTTCACTTATGGTTTTTTATTGTAAAATGTTGTCTATATTCTAAGTACATGAGTAATCAGTTATCATTGATTATTATCTGAGTAGTAATATATCCTTACATTATGTAAAGAATATCATGATATTCCATTTATTTTACATGTATTTTTCTCAAATGGATATACATGTTATGGTATTCTATAAACGGTAACTGAAAATTTTTCGCTTAAACTGTTTGACCTTGTTTATTTTAGAACTATTTAAAAATGTATATATTAATAATTATTTTTTTTATAAAACTACATTACAATTTATAATTACATTTTTTTCATTAAAATGTGCATAATTTTATTCTTTTTATAGGGAATCTATATGTAAAACCTGGGTGTAATACCACTGATCCTCTTTATCTCACATTCTACGCACCCATTTAGTAGTGTGTAAATGTGAATATATATATTTAAGTGGGGAAAGGGATGGAATCCTAGGGAGGATTAAATTTATTTATCAATTGGTTTTGTGTAGCTATATTTGATATGGAGGAAAATTTAAAACATAAATAATATTCATTTTTCTTCATTTTTTGTCCTTTCTTTTTTTGAAATTGTGCCCTTTTTTCCAGATTTCATGTTATATCACTATAATTATTTAATTTCCCATATGAAATATAAATCATCGTGTTTTATCCTTTTTTTCATTATGATGAATCTATATATATTCCAGGGATATTGTTTTGTATTGGAGAATCAATACCTCTTATTTTAGTTTTATGATCGAGTTCTAGCTTATAGCTCGTGGGCATCGAGAACAGCCACTAGAAATGTTGGAAATCGGGTATTGTGATAATATATGTGGTAGACTGAGTTGAATTTGGATGTTAGGATAATGGAACCGGATGTATACAAGGATATTTTTAGTGTATATTCAATAAGGCCACCATAGAATCCTATAATCTCTTCCATGTTCTTAGGTTACCTATTTCAAATGTTTCTAGAAAATAATAACCCCCCTCTAAGGGATTCACATTTCATGGTGATCCTTAAATATAAAGTACCTTGAAAATATCTAAGGAAATGGTACCACACATCATATGATAATTTTGGATAATAAACATGACATCATTAGATATAGAATGACATCAAAATCAATATGTTAATCAATATCAAACAATAAATCCAGTTATTCCCGGGTATATTGATAAGTATGTCTGCCATGATAGGAACTAAAGGAAATTCTTGATCCCCATTGGTTAGATACATGTACCTAAAATTATCTTCTTGTAAAAGGTAATTATTGTTTTATAAGAACAAATCATTATTATTTAACACTGGTAGATAAATCAATGAAAATTATTTCTTCGAAAAGATCATCAAAGAGGAATTTACCAAAAACTGATAGAAATATTAATGTAATACTTCATCTAGAAGATTAAAATACATTTATATAGGAATGGTCTTATAATCCCAATGAAATAGGTTGAACATTTCTCCTCCATTCACAACCATCACTATAGGATTCCTTGAATCAAGCACACCATCTACATCTTAGTTGTCCTATCAATTTTCCTAGACCTGACATAATATAATTTAAGAATCCCCTAAGGGAGGTTTAGATTATGATAAATAATATCATTGCATGATCACATCAATTCTTAGATAATAATATCCATATAAAATAAGGATTGGTACAGTGTTTACAAGGTTGTGTAAGGCTCCCCCTTTCTGAGTGGCTTGTACTGTTTTAACTTTTATTTAATTTTATGGGAGCAGGCATCCTGGCTCTCGGGCTTTTTGGGTATCCATATAAAATAAACCAATTATTATTATATATTAATAAATATAAAGAATTTAAATTTAGTTTCAAATTTTCATTAAATGCATACTATCAAAAAAAGTAGATTAATGATATATTAAAATATTCTTATACAAAAATTTTCATAAATCATGTTACTGAATAAAATATTTATTAAATATGTGTAATGTAGTAATCAAATCATATTATAATTCCATCATAATATTACATGGGTTCAATTAGTTCATAGAAAATAGAACCTCACACTATTTAGGTAATCAACCTTGAAAAACTGTGTGTTTACTTGACCTTAATGATCAGGACATTAGGATATAATAAATCAGAAACCTATTAGGTAATTTCCTTCTAAATCATTGATAAGTTATATTTTTTATAATTAAATATAATTTTATATATTCAAAGTCCATGAATTCTTGTTTGATTCACTCTCATAATACCCAGACTCATATTTTATTCAATCATTCAATCAGTAAAACAGAAGAAGTATCAATTCAATTCATCATTCAAGATTCAAATTTCTAGTTTCAAGTTTTAACATTCCTTTTCAATTTCAAAACCAAATCACGGGACTTAATCATGTTCAATACATTTTAAACAATATTTCATTTGAATACATTTTTTATCAAGATTCAAAATACAATAATGTAAATCCATTTATTTCTCAGAGTGAAAAAATATTAAAAAATACTTTGAAATTGGATTTTTGATAAAAAAACATCATGAAAATAAAATCTATCAAATAATCCATTGAAATTTAATGTTTATAAAAAAATTGAACATTAATTTCAATTTGATCAGGAAATTATGTTATCAATTGTTGGAAAATCCTTATGAGTTTATATAACTCTAATCAAACAATCAAATGATCAATTAACCAAAACAAGAACCACTTATAGAGAATAAATACGTATTAAGATCATAAAGGATTCCCTTGAATCATAATCGAAGAAATCGGTTTTTTGATCCATAAATGACAAAAAGATCCATCACCCAAAAATAAAAGAAGAATAAAAGAATTAAGGATTATATGTCATGGGAGAAAACATTTATAGGGTTGAAATCAAACACATCCACTAGAACATCAATCTAATATTAATGTGGTTGTATAAGGAAAAATCCTCACATGAGATACCATAAAAATTGAGGTTAAGGTAATAAATTAGTTGGAATTTTTTTTATAAAATATTGTTTATGATTTTACTCACAAAAACATGGGATTTCTATACATCCCACACACGATGCTACACAAATGGGGGAGCAAAAAGGAACTGGGCATTGTGGAATACACCATGTTGAAGTAAGTCCTTCATAATTGTCCTTTCGAATCCATGGAACAAACCATTCATATAACCTATTTAACTAGATAATCATATTGTACAATAAATAACCCATGTTGCATCTACCTCAATATCTAGTGATACACTTCCACAGCCTCCACACTACTAGTCCCCTCTAAACCATAACCATTCTATTAAGTCTCAAAAAATTCACCTCAATAACCCATTCCATATATATCCTCTCCAAAATGTATTTGTTCCAAAAAGTAATGGAGATAATGATTTTTAATTCTATAATAGGATCATCCACTCTAGATAAATCCTCTCAACAACACATTTCTTCTCATTGATGTCACAATCTTCTATAAAATTTCATCATTTACAAAATAAATCCATATACAAAACCAATAACATCATTCAAACAATTTTATTTAATAAATTTAATAAATTGTAATCGAGAGATTGTTATGGTATGCTACCACCTCCCAACAATAAATTTTTATATCCCCAAGAAGACCTATAAAAATACTTATATCAACAAAATGAGGCCACTAATCTCTCATTATAACCTCACATTACCTTGTGTCATAAAAATTTGAGCCGTTATACCAACATAAAGGTACCAATTGTGTGTACTTCCAACAAAGAACCATTATCTCATTATCAACAATCCAAACTAACTACTCACTCATGGATAAATCAGGTTCAACATCTAGGTCCTAATAGATCTAAACATGATATGATTTAGAGAGAAAATTATAGAGATATGATACATGAAACACATTATGAATCCATATCTATTGAGGTGGAAATGGAAAATGATAATCCACCTTTACAATATAATCTTCAATATCAAACTACTACACATATCTCACAGATAACATTCCAAATTTTTGAATCATTTGATGTCCCAATAGTGGCGAAACTCTCAGGAACACCTAGTCTCTAACTAAAAAATCTGCATGGTATCAATGATAATCAACATAGGATTTATAAAGGATATGAACCATTTCCATTATTTGATGAATCAAATGATTATTCGGTGTCATCTATTGGAATAAAAAAGGTCATTCTAAGGATTCTTCGACCATCTATGACCAACGTGGTAGATATTTTCATTGGTGTCTTTCCAAGGCCTCATAGGGTTCTATCCTATTGGATGATTTGTACATATTATTATATCAAAACACAAATAGTCCAAATTGGCTATCTTAATCTCCCCCAAAGTCATGAATTCATGCATTTATTATTTATTCAAGGATAAATATAGATCTTTTTCCATCCTAATGAGGATGATATGTCACACTCAATGTAACGTGGGATGCCTTTTCCATCAGGAGGCATCTCTGAAAATTAGACATGCACAGGGGATCCCAATAAAATCGTATAAAAGATTGAACACTCTGAATTATGAAAATCAATTTCGCATACATACATCCAAATTCCTCATGTTTGGATGTCTAAAAATGATGATTAATTAAGATGATTTGTTTAGAAGATCAATTGAAATCAATATCAAATCCTTACCTCAAGGTGTATGAGAAAAACCCACAGTGAATTATATTTAAATCTCATTAAAATTCCATGTTAGATTTCAAATGTTCTAAAACAATACCAATGATTATACTATTTGGAATTCACCATATTATAAGTATAGAAATGGGAAGAAAAAATTCTCATATCATACCTAGAAACCAGAATCAACAACACATGCTATATAAAATTTTCATGGTCCTAGTGTTTAGTGTACACTAGGAGTTATGTTAATTTCACATCAAAGTTTTCATTATGGGAAATAGTTTGATATAACAGGTATATAAATATATTATTCCGTCAAATGAAAAATTATACTCAATGATGGTCTCCTAACAATGAATAGGGACCCTAATTTCACAAATATCATCATTAATATGATACTCTAGAATAATAATATCTTGATGAGAGGACTCCATCTGAAAAATGGTCAATAAAATATATGTTTCATACTCCAAAAATCCCAAATTAATAAGATAAAAGAGATCCCTCATGTTCCACTACTATGATTATTCTTCCATGGCATGGATATGTAGTTCTTAGTTCAAGGAAGTAGCCTCAAAAACACCGTTACTATGGGTGTATGCAATGTCTATGTCAAAGGATTATAGGCACTTCACACATCACCTCTGTTGAAGATGGGAATATTTTTATTATAGGATATAACGTGAGATCAAGTGATTATAATAAAGAGTAAACCATTATAAAAAAGATAGTTATACCAATCAATAAGAGAATTCATAATAGTTGTGAGATTGAGGTTATAATTTGGATAGTTCATCACATATGGTAAAATCAATTCGGAGTCATAGGCCTCCATGTGATCACCCAATATTAGAACGAAATCCAAACCCAAACCCCCTTAGTCATAGATAATGACAGAACACTGGTTATGCTTTGAAAGATTCAATGTTGGTTAAGAAATAAATAGAAATGTCAAATCATAAAAATAGTATAAAAACATCATATCCCATAAAAAATTTACTCATTTTAGACAGAGTTCTATAATTTAAAAATCCATCCATGATAAATACTTAATTAACATGTGGTAATATACCAATAAAACATATATATTCTGAATCCTGATGACATTGCATTGTTATTCCCAAGTCACAGTAACCATAAACTTTTCAAGATTGTCACAAATTCCATGCTTCAAAACACTAGGTCCTAATAAATTCACTTATGAATTTATTAATTGCATTCCAATATTTTTCTATAAATTTTTTGATCTCATAAAAATTTTAGAGAATCACTTAGATAACACATGTTATCCTACTTTGTAATATATTACACCAAGATGTAATCCTTAGTCACTTTTTTGTAAAAATTGAGGTTCTTAGAGAATATCATATTCATCACTTCAATAAAAGTAATAGGAGTGCTGATTATACCAAAAGACATCACAAGGTGGGTCATAACATCCATAACTACTCCTAAAGGTGTTACTCATTATATATAATTATTTAAATCCCAATATATGGTAACTATACTGATGATTAATCTTCATGAGGAATCATGCCCATTCAAATTGATAATAAAATCATCAATTTATAGATACAAAAATAGTACCGTTAATATAATAAGGCTCTGTGTTCAACAATAAATACAATGTGAACATTTCCCTTAACATGACTTTGAAAATGAATATATTCCTTATAAGGAGATACACTTTTGTGTATGAAAACATTTCCCCAAATAATAACCATTTGATTCATCAACTATATTTGATCTACTGGTTTTATGAAATAACAAGGAATAGATACATGATATGTACCTGATATGAAGAAATTATATATACATACTAGATTTATAAATTAAATGTAAATTAATTTTTTAGTTTTTAATTCACTGGGTTTTTATTTGATTTTTATGTATTACACATTATGGTTTGAAGGGAATTAAAGATGAAAAAATTAAAAAAACATGTTGTACACGTCATGTATCTGGAACAAGAAATATATAACTCATTCACATCATGAATTCAAGTCCTCATAAAATCATTTGGAGGCTTTACTAGATGTGAACGCAACACAAAATATGTACATTCAATACACAAAGTGATGATTTAAAATTTAAGAATCCCACTAAATGTTAATATCAAACACAATGTTCATATATTTTGTGATGTGTAATGTTATAAGGATCACCCGATCAATGATATGAGTTGACCATTCATCAGGAATGGTGGATCTCAAAAACACGATGTGCATACAACTTACATGATGTAAATATTTGGTATAAAAGTTGAATCATCCAGTATATGATGTGATTGAATTTCATGTCTTGGACTTTTTTAGACATTTAAATAAGCATTAAATGGTTTCAACATTCATTGTGATTTCTCTTACATTTGACGTTCATTTTCAACATTGATTTCCAATAACATATTAAATTTCTTTCAATTTTTTTATGGGAAATGTGTTTTTTGTTAGATTGTCATTGATATAATTTTTTTCGTAATGATTCTTTCATATTTTAATCATAGACAGCCTCTTCATCAACTGTTTAATGATTATATTTAAAAATATAAGTATTCAGCTTCTTTTTATCATCACTGTTATGAACGACTAATCCATATTGGGTTAGGTTTTAAGAGAAGGAGTGTTCCTAAACACAATGGATCTATAAATTGATCCTTGTTATCCCTATAGATTTTTATTAAGAAAAAAAATAATTATTATCCATTTTTTTTCACAACCACAATCGTGGTATTTAATATTTAATGAACCAATCTTAATTGGAGGTGAGAAGGACTATGAACATTAGCATATAGTGGTTTCTTCATAAAATCTAGGTGAAATTCACGTTATTTTTCTACTATACACTGACCATGGGATAACTTTAGAATATTTAGATCTAATTGGTTTGACCAAAACCAATTGGTGGCCTTTTCACTAATACACAACGTAATATATAGGATTATCCCGGACTAAATCTAGATTTATTTTTCTTTGAGATCCCAGAAAATGACTTCTACTAATTCATTTTTATTTAAATTGAATAAAAACCACATTGATCTAGTAACAATAATCATTAGGAGTGAGTGTCATGAATATATTATAAGGGATTTCGTTGGATTAGTTATTGACCAACAAGTGATCCTCATGGGTTCGACATCATATCAACCCTTTTCTATGCCGAAGTTGTTTCTGTAGTTTGGGACTATACATTTATAATATTTTATCTTTTTGGGGTATTCAATGATGCATATGGATCATCAGTACCAGATACAACATCAATGTGAAACAGTAATTCCATTTCAAATGGCATAATGGGAAATATATATAAATCATTCTACGACACAATATGTCCACTGAATGAAGATCTCTGATCAAGGATTCTAGATCAAAATTTTTTTTAAATTCATATATTATCATAGCCAAATCTCGAAAGGGTAGTATAGTTCTCCTTGACCTTAGGTCCCATTCTCTTTGGAAAACATTTCACACCACATAGTGGGGTGAAAATGGCACTACCAACTATATTAAAAAATCAGGACTTTAGGGGTAATCAAGAAATCCATCTTGAGAAAGAAATATAATATTTTTATTTCAATGATAAAATATTTATAGCTGATATTGATCTATAAAAAATCATATAAGAATAGAATCATATAATATTATCTCTCACTATGTTGAGGGGCATGCAAATATCCATTATATAATAAATATGATACAAATGATGGATTTTAAAATTTACATCATGAAATGAAAAGAACGATTGAGATGCACCAAAATAATATAATGAATTCACTACAGATGATGCTATATTGATGGTACCTATCACTATTTTTGGACCCACTTTAGTTTCCTCTAGAGACTCTTCGATTGAATGATGTTGATTTATTCCATATTTTTACAAAAGTATCCCCTTATTTCATGAATAATATGTCAACAATGTATCTCCTTAGGATATAAATTGTCAATTCTATGAAATTGTGTAGAAAAGATAATATAGAACTCCTGCATGTGTCCTATATGATTTCACAAACAAAAAATATTTAGTGAAATTATAGATACATACATTTAATGAAAAAAATTTCAACAATAAAAAAAATTTAGTGTACCTCCTCTAGACATCATAGAATATCTAGATAATTAAATATATCCTGATCCACCAAAAAATGAATCATGATTCCTATTTACATTAAAATAACTAATAGAACTACAACTAGGAGTAAGAGGAACTCCTATCAACCCATACATTCCAACAAACTCAAATTCATCAATCATAGCCCTATCCAGTAAATCCATATAATGTATGATATTCAATTTGAAAATTATAAATTAGATATAAAATCACGGACCCATCTTGAATCATTATGCCTTTAGATTCCCATTCATCTATTATATAAGAGAAGACTAAAAAGGATCAGAAAAAGGATATCCACAATATTGCATGAAAATATCACCCTATTGAGTGTAAAAACCATATCCATCACATAAAGAATGTAATATTTATATATCTACAATATGAATGAGTATTTAAATAATTTACACTCTAATCCCTCATTTTTATTCATATAAAAATCATATCCACTTACCTCATATTGCACCATTAATGATTAAAGGTTTCAGATTTCAACTTTCATATCTCATGTTAACTGAAGAACCCTAAAATAAAATCATTATTTTCCCTAAAAGTAAAAAATATTTAGAATAAATCATTAATTATAATACTAATGTCTTATTCTAAAATACATGCTCAGTAAGAAATAGATTTCCATGCCATCTAGGTTTCATGACCAGATCCTGAATGGGAATAGGTGAAACAAACATTCCCAAAGTATGTAAAACACAAATAAAATTATACACAATATTATCTTCAATTATACGGTTTTATTAACGGGTTTCATATGTATCCCCATCTTAATTAATTGTCTTATTGGGGGAATTGTATGACAAAACATCAACTAGAAATTGAAAAATGATAGCATAGTTTCTCAAATCATAACTGAATAAATAGATACATGAACATCACTTCCATCAGATATAAAAAAAGACATTTTGATTTTCATATAATTAGAACAACCAATGAAAAAAACATCAATCTGAAAAAATTATTCTTGATGTTAAATTTTCATAAAAACACATGGGGACTTATGTCTTACTATAAGGAGATACGACTAAGAACTCACTTGTAAATTAACTCTTATGTGGTTAAAATCATTCCACCTGTATACCAGGACAATCTATTCTACTTGAATATGTATAAGAAAGAAATCATTATTATCTGATATCATTTTTCTATAAACATACCTGGATACCCTACTACACAGATCCCAAGCTATCACTAACATATCCCATAGGTCCTTCCTAATCCCAATAGGTTTGATAATTATACATGGAATCAACTATCAGTCAATGTGTACCATTTTTCCATAAAAAACATCCAATATATAATATTGGAAGACAAAGAAGAACCAAATTTTATTAAAAACACTCCTGGATTTGAAAATTAACACATGAATATAGATATCCCAAATGTGAAAAATATCTAAAATATGGTAAAATATAGTTAATTTTAGGGAATCATAAAAACCTTGGAACATATGGACAACAGATCCATTGTTCACCACCATAGCTCATGGATCCAATTTATCAAGAACAACTACCCCATCTTAGTGGTTCTTTAACGTTTCCTTGTCCATAAATAATATAATCTAAAAATTCAAAAATGAAGAAACATGGTGTGAGAAAAAATATCCCATTTGGATTTAACAAATTATTCCATAAGAATTTCCAATAAAAATAATCCCGTTATGGATAGTTTTTTTACAAAAAGGAAAGGAACTGAAAATTAGTTTCATAATTTCTCCCAAAATATGATATCAATTCAATTAGATAGATGATATATCAAAATAGGATTAAATGAAATTATCAATAAATACAAGGAATTAATAAAATAGTATAATTATTAGTAGAATGTAATTATTGAATCATAACAAATAACTATTATAATAATCCCTAAAGTTACATAGTTCTAGGGTATATGATCAACACCCTACTCAATAAATTGTCATGACTCGTGTGTGTTTGAATATGTAATTAAGTCTATAGTCTATAGGATATAATAAATCAACATCCCATTTGGGGAAATAATATTGTAACGACCTGAGTCCAGAGCCCCTCCACTGGTGCCCCGTACCCGGTTCGCCACATGACCTTAAGCACGTTTCCCCAAACGCCAAAGGCTACCGACTTGCAGCAATGGCCTTAGTGAGTCGGTGGGGAAACTATACCCTCATTCGGTAAGGCATACAAGGTATGAAAACAACAATAAACAGTGGAAGCAGTAAACAACATGTATAGCAACATAAAACAAATAGCGGAAGCAATGTACATATATAACTATGATGACAATGATGCAGTAGGTACAAGTATCTTAGGAAAATAGCAAACACAACAATGTGCTGAAATACAACTAAAACAAAGTGCAAAAGAAACAATGTATGCTCCTCAGCATCGCGAGCCATGGCTCGGTCCCATGCTCCCCAGCACCTAGTGCAATCAAGATCCTAAAGTAGAAGGGTTCTTTCCCTTATCTATACCTACAGAAACATAGTCTTATTGGGCCCAAAATCATGGCCCAAACAGGGTGTGAGATACAATCCTAGTTGGAAATCACCCAAATATTTGTGCCTAATAGTCAAATGAATACATGGAAGTAAATAAAAAATAAGTTGTAAACATGAATGCACAAGCAGATACAATCCAAAGCTCTAACAAGTAAAGCACACAAGTATACAGTCACCAACAAGAAGAATACCGGTAACCCTCTGAGTATCTCTCACAGGCATACCCCGATGGTTCAACCTATAGTACTAGCAACCCTCTGGGAGGCACAAATAGTCTCACCCCTCTGGTTCAGCTACGTAATTAAGCAGACTCTCTGGGGAAGCACTCACCTTCAATTCCCCCTATAGTCTCGTATCGTGCTAAAGGATCTCTGGGGAAGCACTCAACGTCAATTCTCTCTGTGGCCCGGGTCGTGGATCTACAGACTCTCTGGGGAAGGACTAAATATCAATTCCCCCTAATGTCTCGCAACCTAATTAAAAGACACTCTGGAGAAGAACTTCTGTCAATACTCACATTTGTCTACTAATCTAGGTTCTCATAGTCCTGAGTATAACTAAACATGCTCAGCATGAGTGTGTCATCCAAGTAAACCTCAAGAACTAATTGGCTATCAACTAAGGCTCATGAGTATAAAAAAGAGACAATTCCACTATCCTACAACAAGATATGGCAATTGGAAAAATGCCCAATCGGAAAAACAAGCATGGCGAAGAAACCTGAGCACAAAAAAATTACTCTACTCACAAGCAATAACCTCTACTAAAGAAAACTAGAAAAGCATAGAACAACAAGGAAAAAACCGGAAACATTCAATACCCCGTTCAAGGGTATAGGTGGAATTTTCCCATAATATTCATCAACGTTCTATGGAAAGGCACAAACCACCTACTTTGATCCCAGGAGATAGATATATGTGAACCTCGACAACAGATTCCCCTTATAACGATGTATATCTGAGAAAATGCAAAAAAAGTTAATCCCAAGAAAACATGGAAGTGAGGAGGAATCAAGAAACAAGTCTAAGGTGGAAGGAAGAACTCACCGATGTGATTCCAACACAACCGGCCGTGCTCGAATCGGAGAACAGACAGCGAGGCGAGAGCTTGTCGTAGATCTGGTCATACGGTCTCTCTCGGATGGACGAAAACGGAAGAAGAATATGGTTTTGGGGGTTAGGCGCGACCTGGGTCCATTTGAGGAAAAAAAGAAAGTACACGGTGTGTACTTCTTGTGTACACGGCGTGTACTTCAATTTTTTCCATACTCCAAATTAACCGGCCTCCAAATCAGCCTTACACACCATGTGTGTTTCCCAAACATGGCCAACACATGGCTTTGGGCCGTAGAAGAGTACACGGCGTGTACTCAGAATTGTACATGGCGTGTACTTCTGAAATTTAGAGAAAATTCATTTTTCTCAAAAACTCCCGAAAAAGGAAAAAAGTACCTAAAAATAAGATCTGGGTTCTTAAAAACTTCCCCCTTAAAGAAATTCAACCCCGAATTTCCCAAACGAGTCGGAGAAGAAGAAACACCGAACAACACTGGACATTGCGATCGTACATCGGCCTCCCTCTCCCAGGTCTCATCATGTACTCTCCCGTGCTGCAATAGCACTCGTACCAGAGAAATAGACCACCCGCGGAGAACCTTCGTACTACAATCAACAATTCGGATAAGATGATCCTCGAACGACGCATCAGCATCAAGATCGATATCCTCGAGTTGAAAGACGTGAGAAGGGTCTGAAAAGTAACGTCGTTGTTGATAGATGTGGAAGATTTCATGCATGTCCTGAAACCTCTGAGGTAGCTGCAACCAATTAGAGATCGAACCAACTCTCTCCAAGACCTCAAATGGTCTGACGTAATTCAGTGAAAGCTTACCCTGTCTTTAAATCCTTTTGTGTCCCAACTATTGTGCGATGCGTAGGAAAACCAGATCACCAACCTCGAACTCCAGATGTCATCTCCGCTGATCAGCATAATACTTCTGTCGAGACTGTGATGTAGCCATCCTCTTCCGAATCAGTTCTATCTGCTCTGAAGTCTCCTGAACAAGACAGGGACCCAGAAAAGCTACCTCTACTACCTCCAGCCAGCATAAGGGTGATTGGCATGGCCTACTGTACAAATCCTCATATGGCGCCATCTGAATGGTCTCTCGGAAACTGTTGTTGTAGGCGAACTCCACCAGAGGGTTATGCTTCTCCCAAGAACCACCAAAGTCAAGGATGCAAGCCCAGATCATATCCTCAAGCACTTGGATAGTGTGCTCGGACTGGCCATCAGTCTGTGGATGGTATGATGTACTCAAATGTACATGTGTACCAAAGGACTTCTAAAGCCCCTGCCAGAACTGAGAGGTAAAGCACGCATCTCTGTCTGAAACAATTGAGCGCGGAACTCCATGCAGACGAATGATCTATCTGATGGAATGTCATCCCAGATCATCGACACTGAAGGTCTCCTTGATCGGCAAGAATTGAGCAGCCTTCATAAGCCTGTCGACGAAAACCCAAAGAGCATCGTTTCCCCGAGGCGATCTCAGCAACCCGGTAACGAAGTCCATCGCAACATCGTTCAAATTTCACTCTAGAATGGTTAACTGCTGTAAGAGCCCCACTGGTCGCCAATGCTCTTATTTCACCTACAGACAAGTAGAACATATCATGACAAAACCAGCAACATCATTCTTCATACCTAGACACCATTATTTGCGAGGAAGGTCCCGATACATCTTGGTGATGCCTGGGTGAACTGCCCAAACAGAGGATTGGAAATCCCACATCAGCTCCTCGCGTATGTATGTTGGAACCCATACGTGTCCTTAGAAACGCATGATATCATCCTTTCCCACTATCCATCCAGGAAGAGGGTCCCCTCCTGACACACTCTCCCGTATGACTAAGCCTTATGAGTCTGATAGATGCTTCCTCCGTACCTGATCAAGTAGCGTGGAGGTAATAGCTACATAAGATAGAAAGGTATATCCCCGTATGTCGTGCTCCTCCATATGCATCTCAGAGAACAGATCCATCAGCTGCCACTCACTGCTAGCCTCCTGAACTACCTGAATATGAGTTCTCCTGCTCAACGTGTCTGCCACGACGTTTTCCTTTCCCGGCGTATAGGTGTGCTCGAAGTCAAAATACTGAAGGTACTCCACCCACATGCACTGCCTCAGACTCAGATCACGCTGAGTGAAGATATACTTGAGACTCTTATGGTCAGTGAAGACCAAAAAGTGCTCTCCCAAATGATAGTGTCTCCAATAGCACAATGCATGAACAATAGCTGCCAACTCTAGATCATGCGTAGGGTAGATCCTCTCATGTGGCCTCAACTGCCAAGACCTGTACACAATGACTCCATCTCCCTGCATAAGCACAGCTCCTAGCCTGACACCTGAAACATCACAGAAAATAGTGTATCTCTTTCCTACCTCTAGAAATACTAGTATCGGTGCTGAAATCAACCTCTCTTTCAACATTCGAAAGGATGACTCACAAGATTCTGACAATAAGAACTTCGCCCCCTTCATGGTCAGACCACTCAAAGGTGCTGCTAGACTAGAAAAGTCCTGAATGAAGCGCCTGTAGTATCCAGCCAGCCCTAGGAAGCTCCGTACGTCAAAAATGTTTTTCGGCTGCTCCCAGGAAACAACAACTCTCACTTTCTCTGGGTCTACATATACTCATACCTCTGAGATGATGTGACCCAAGAAGTGAATCTGATACATCCATAAGTGGCACTTTGATAGTTTAGCTTAAAGCTGATGATCTCTCAGTGTACTCAGAACGGTCTCAAGATTTGTGGCATGGTCGTGTCGAGTGTGAGAGTATACCAATATATCTTCCACGAAGACCACGATGAAGGAATCCTGGTAAGGATGGAACACTCGGTTCATCAGTTCCATGAAAACTGCAGGTGCGTTCGTGAGTCCAAAAGGCATGACTTTATACTCGTAAAATCCGTACGTGCTCCTAAAGGATGTCAGAGGTATATCTGATGGTCTAACGTGCAACTGATTATAACTGGACCTCAAGTTGATCTTCGAGAACAACCAGGCTCCTCGAATCTGATCAAAAAAATCATCAATCCTTGGAAAAGGATATCGGTTCTTGACCATCAACTGGTTCAGCTTCCAATAATCCACACAAAACCGAAGGGAACCATCTTCCTACTTCGAAAACAGAACTGGAGAACCCCAAGGAGAAGTACTGTGTCGGATGAAACCCCTATCCTGTAGCTCCTCCAACTGCTTCTTGAGCTCCTACAACTCAGGTGTGGCAATCCTATAGGGAGGAATGGACACCAGTGCCTCTCCTGTAACGAGCTCAATAGATAAGTCTACCTCACGCTCTGGAGGCAAACTCGAAAAGTCCATTGGAAAGACATCCCTGAAGCGATCCACTGCAAGAGGAAAGTCCAACTATGGAGTCCCATAATCATCCAGATAAAGACTATCAATCTAGGTTGTCACTCTTCATAGCCCAAGATTCTCGAGTCCCACCCGACTCGCCCGAACGTCCCATTCGCCTCTATAAAGGAATGATTCACCTTCTGGTGAAATGAAAGAATCTCTGTGGCAATAAAAGTCAATGACTACCTGGAAGGGAATCAACCAGTCCATGTCGATGATGACATTATAGAATATCATCTCTAGGATATAGAGATCCCAATAAGAATTGATACCTTGAAACCTCGAGAGTGCACTCTATACACTGGTGTACACTAGATGTCCTCGTTCCCAAAGGTGTTTCTAGTGTCAACGAGTCGGCAAAAGAAAAGATGCAGAGTTCAAGGCTATCCAAAATGGAAAAAAAGATAAAGCTATGCGTAGCACCACTATCGAAAAGGGATGAAGATATAACTGAGGTTACTAAAATAATACCTCGAATAGTAGAATGGTCGGGATCCTACTCATGATATGTCTACTCCACGGTGAAAGAGTGGACTGCACCACGGCCCGACGCCCCTAACTGACCACTCTGAGCTGAACCTCCCTGCTGGTGCTGAGGGACTGGTGGTTGACCGCCACTGCCTAGACCTCCACCTCGGCCCAACCTGCCAGAAGAACTCCAGTTCCCTGACTAGTGAGAAACTGGTGGGGCTTCTCCTGAATGAGGAGTCATGAATGAACCCCGGTCACCAGCTGCGGGTGAGAAAACCTGGCAGAAACGCTTATGGTGACCCATCTTGCCGTAAGATCAGCACTCCCTGGGGTACCTCTGGCACTGTGGCCTCTTGTGCCTTGTCCGACCACACTGATAAAATGTCACATGGCTACCTAAATATGCTTCTTGCCTCCTCGAATCACCGCGTGTAGGCTGCCTATGGTGCTTCTTACTGTAATCTGGAGGAAAGATAACTCTGAAAGTAGAAACGCCCTGACTCGCTGCTCCAGCGTCTCTCAGATTGCGCTCCGCAATCAGTGTCTGGTTGACGATGGAAGTAATGGAAATCAGCTGGAAGATGTTCAACTGCGAGTAGATCTTCCGCATGAATCCATCCTCAAACATCCTCTCCAAGAACACCCAACTCCCATCGTGAAGGGGTGTAAAACACTGCAGCTCATTGAAACGAGATGAGTACTCCAGGACGGATAGATAACACTTCTCTAGGCTCATGAACTCTCAAGCTCAATCGGACCTCAGGGTCTTGGGGTAGAAGTCGTCGTAGAACACGCGTTGGAACTTCTCCCAGGTCATAGCCTGCTGCCGACCCGCCTGGGAGATCACTTCCCACCACCTATTGGTGGAGTCTCAGAGCATGTTGGTTACGAGCTTGACCTGCCTCTCTCGAGGTGTCACCAAATGTTTGAATATAGTTAGCATGGCTTCTAGCCATGACTCTGCAGCCTGAGGTCCTCCCTCCCCCGAGAACGTGGGAGGATGCTGCTGCTGGAAAACACGTGTCAAGTCTGCCAAAGACGATATAGGAGGCTGTGCTCCCTGGAAGGCCTGCATCATCCTCATGAAACCCTCCCTAAACTGCTCATCAGCTCCCACAACTGGTACAACAACCGGTGCCAAGGCTAGCTCGACTGGGGGATTAACAAGAATTCCCGGATCAGCCCTATCGGGCGTCTGATCACTGCCTGATGACAGACGTACGATCGGGGGACATCTCGAAGTCATAGCTCTGAAAAATCAAAAGTACACCTTATATTATGAAGACATGGACAGAGAACCGAAGAGTACTAAATGGAAACAGGGAAGAAAACACCCAAGATTTCAAAACACGATTACACGACGTGTATAAAACTACATGGTGTTTCTTTTTAAACCACTGACATGGGCGTGTACTCTCACCCTACAAGTCATGTACACATCAAACTACACGGCTTGTTGACCCCCACACACGCCGTGTACTTGAAAACTATTCCCCTGCCCGAGTATCCTTACACGGCTAACCCACACGGTCTGACTCAACTCGAGACTACATGGTGTGTTCGAGACAAACACGACGTGAACTAGATCAGGCTTCGACGGTCCGTGTTGTTTGGGACACATCCGGGTACTTGGATATGACTACACGGCATATTCCCTACGGACATGACGTGTTCTACCTGAGCTTCTCCGGCCCGTGTTGTTCGTGACACGTCTGGGTACACGGATCCGAACTCACACGTCGTGTACCAATGGTACATGGAGTGTTCTCAATGTTACTCACACAAAACCGTGTTCTGCTCACACGGTCAGTGACATGGCTTGAAAACAATACGGCATGCGCATGAAAAGTACACGTCATGTATTCTGGGTTTTTCTGGGCAGTATCTCAGAAACTGCGTGGAATTATAGAAACCCTAAAAACAAGGGAAAAGATGCAAAATTCCGATCCGAGAGGGCCCATAACACCTCATGAACCAATATTTGGAGTTCATTTTAAGCAAGGAACAATGAAACAGTTTTCTAACACAACAGTATTGAATCTATCAAGAAAATATCACAACAGCATTCAAAATCTACACAAAGTCTATCACAACATCATGCAATCGCTAATGCACCCAAGATGGCATGGAATGAATGCATGACATGTGATTTCAACATGTTCCTATATGATGCAAGAGATGTCATACCCTCATCTCATCGGGTTGCAAAAGAAATAGAACCGAAATACTCAAACGATAACCACACAAGTCATGTGAATCACTCTAGGTGAAATTAGATCAACTGTAAAATCTCAAAACCAGAAAACTGCAATTAACGAGGTATCATGGATTTTCCCTGTACACGGGTTAGCTACTCCCAGGCCCAAATTAATACAATGTACCGAATCTGTCCTATCCCTTGATAATGTCTCCAAACAGTAAAGCAAGAGAAAAGAACCCCTCTGATACCACTTTGTAACAACCCGAGTCTAGAGCCCCTCCACTGGTGCCCTGTACCCAGTTTTCCACTGGACATCAAGCGCGTTTCCACAAATTCCAGACGCTACCGACTAGCTGGAAGGGCCTTGGTCAGTCGGTGGAGAAATTATGCCCTCATTCGGTAAGGTATACTAGGTAAGAAAACAACAATAAACAGTGGAATCATTAAACAACATGCATAGAAACAGAAACCAAACAGTGGAAGCAATGTATATATATATGACTATGATGACAATGATGCAGAAGGTACAAGTATCTATGAAAAACAGAAAAAACAACAACGTGCTGAAATAACACTGAAACCATGTGCAAAAGAAGCAAATTAAGCTCCTCAGCATCGCGAGCCATGGCTCTTTCACAAGCTCCCCACCTCCTGGTGCAATCATGATCCTGAAGTAGAATGGCGCTTACCCTTATCTATACCTACCGCAACATAGTCAACTTGGGCCCAAAAGCATGGCCCAAACAGGGTGTGTGATACAATCCCAGTAGGCAATCACCCAATGATTTGTGAATAACAATCAAATGAATAAATGGTAGTAAATTAACAAGAAGTATTAAATAGGAAAGTACAAGTAGCTACAATCCACAATTCGAACAAGTAAAGCACACAAGTAAGCCGTCCGCAACATGAAGAAAACAGATAACCCTCTAGGTAGCTCTCACAGCCTTACCCCTATGGTTCAACCTATAATACTAGCAACCCTATGGGAGGCACACATAGTCTCACCCCTCTGGTTCAGCTACACAATTAAGCAGACTCTCTGGGGAAGCACTCACCGTCAATTCCTCCTATATTCTTGTATTGTGCTAAAGGCTCTCTGTGGAAGCACTCAATGTTAATTCCCCATGTGGCCCATGTCGTGGATCAAAAGACTCTCTGTGGTAGCACTAAACATCAATTCCCCTTATAGTCTTGCATCTTAATTAAAAGACACTTTGTAGAAGCCCTTCTATCAATTCTATCTTTGGTCTACTACTCTAGGTTCTCACAGTCCTGAGTATAACTAAACATGCTCATCACGCGTGTGTTGTCCAAGTAAACCTCAAGAACCAATTGGCTATCAACTAACGCTAAACAGTATAAAAAAATTAGACAGTTCCATTATCCTACAACAAGATATGGCAACGGGAAAAATGCCCAAGAGCCAAAACAAGCATGGAGAAACAACCATATCACAAAATCAATTACTCCACTCACAAGAAATAACCTCTACAAAAGAAAATAAGCATAGCAGGAAACAAAAAGGGAAAAACAATAAACACACAATACCCCATTCAAGGGTATTGGTGGAATTTTCACATAATATTCATCAACTTTCTACGGAAAGCACAAACCACCTACCTAGATCCTAGGAGATCGATATACCTGATCCTCGACGACAGATTCCCCTTAGAACGTAGTAGATCTATGAAAATGAACAAAATGTTCATCCCACGATAACATGGAAATGAGGAGGAATCAAGAAACAAGGATAATGAAGAAGGAAGTACTCGCCGCTGTGATTCCAACACAATAGACCGTGCTCGAATCGGAGAATGGACGGCGAGGCGGGAGCTCGTCGAAGATCTGGTCATACGACCTCTCTCAAATAGACAAAAACTAATGAAGAATATGGTTGTGAGGGATAGGTGCGACCCCGATGTGTTTAATGAGAAAAAATAAAGTACACGGAATGTACTTCTTGAGTACACGGCGTGTACTTCAATTTTTCCATACTCCGAATTAACCGGCCTCCACCTTAGCCTTACACACCGTGTGTGTGGCCCAGACATGGCCAGCACACAGCTTCGGGCCGGGGAAGAGTACAAGACGTGTACTCAGAAAGTACATGGCATGTACTTCTGAAATTTCAAGAAAATTCATTTTTCTCAAAATCTCCAGAAAAAGGGAAAACTTACCTGAAAAGAAGATCCAGGTTCTTGCAAATTATAAACTTTGATAGTTAGGAATATTCATTGTCAAACATAATGAAAGAGAGTTAGAGTCATAGAATTAATTATATGGTCACCAACTAACTACTCTATCCCAGATGAACATTAGTAAATTAATCAATCATTCAAGGGTAATTTTAATACAATTCAACAATCAGAATTATGATTCCCAATTAAACATTTTAACATGCATTTTAATCTATAAAACCAAATAATATATTTTCATAAAATTAATTAATTAAAACCTATCTTTTATCTAAATCTATTTTTCTCAAGAAGCACTAAAAAATAATTTCATACAATTTTTATCTAAAAATGATAAAATATCTCAAAATCTATTAAAACTATTTTTTAGTAGGGAAAAATCATGGCTTGGAAATCAATAATAAAAATCATAAAAATTCACACATTATAAAACCATTGAAATTAAATTTCAATTGATGAAATCATTCATGGTTTTAATTGAAGGTACATTGATTTTGGAATAACAAACCATTAATAAAATGATTAAAAGATAAATCACATGAAATGAGAATCTCCAAAACCGAATAGAATGAGAGGAAGATTATTAAAGAATCAACAGATTCATAATCCATCAAATTAAGGTTTAGATCCATAAAAAACATGATGAACCATCACACTAAAATATGGATTTAAATTAATAAAATTGGATTCAAAAAATAGGTTCATAATATATACAAGAAAGGAACCAAACACATCTTCCAGAACATATATTTGAGATGAAATGTAATTGACAATACTGAATCCTCTCTTAGGAGCCTCCAAAGGCTAAAGGGTATAATAATATTTGAGTTGGAGGATTATGAAATATAAATAATTTTTTTTTGTATTTTACTCTAGAAAACATGTGACCATTGTGATGAATTAATAAATACACTACATAAATTATAAAAAACTTCTAGCTAGGAATCTTTGCATGAGACTAGGCTATAGTCGGTCTTGATAAACATTCATCTAAAATCCATGGAACATACCTCAATGATATCATATTTACATAGGGTAAAGATGTGATACATCCCCTTCACCAAACCCGAGTTACCCAAAAATTCAATGATACCCCCACAATATACTCAACACTAAAACTCCTATAGATACCACAACCATTCCATAATTGGAAAAGATCCATAACCACACCCTAAGAATCTATACTGTTACCATTCTATCCATGCTGAAATTGATAGTAAAAAGGATTGGACATTCAGATTCCATATACCACAGCTAGATCAGCCATTCCATATCCAGCCTCTACATGAAACAACCCCTCTCACCCATGAAACCAACCCCGATAAAATTATAGATTTTCCCAAAAAACAACAAAAAATATAGACCAATACCCAAATAATAATTTATCAATGACATTGGATAAAATGAGATTATAATATGGGGATGGAATGTTACAAAATGTATGAATATATGTATGTGTGCATGTACACTTTTATGCATGTATGCACGTATTGTTTCATGTTTTTATGGATGTATTTTTGTACAAATTTATGGAAGTATATCTGTATGTATATACTTTTATATTTATTATTGTATTGGTAAATGCATGAATGTATATATGCATGTATGGGTGGATGCGTGCCTGTATGATTCTGTGAATGTGGATGTGTCCATTTATATATATGTACATTTTTACGTATGTATGTATATATATATATATATATATATGATTTTATGTTTGTGTGACTAGGATTAAATTCATGAATTCATGCTTTTATTTATGTAGGCATCCATGCATTTTTTTAAAATAGTATAAAAAATATATATACATTCATTTTTAGATAAAAATATAACTGGATAATAAAAACTAATGAATTACATGATTAAATGTTAAAAATGTATTTTATTTTATTCCCTAGAATTCTGATTTTATATAAACAACACAATATCTAAATGATTTAAAAAATTGAGAGAGGGAAAATTGAAAATTAATAATTTGGTGTTTGTAATTTAATGAAAAAAATCTATAAGAAGTTATATGTGTAATATAATTATAAATTGAAATATGAATTGGATGAAGTTATCCGTTTGGATAATGACTAATTTATTATTATTATTATTCCATTATGGGTCATTGATATTAATCAACATATGAAAAATAAAAATTTAGAATATTGATTTTAAAATGTATATGTATTGTATATAAATATAATATATTAATATTGAAATATGAATTAAATTTTACATATACTAATAAAAAAAATATAGTATTAACAATCAACATCAATGAAGAATTATAACACAATGATTTCATATTTATAAATTTAATATATCACACTATTTTATTAGGTATAATGAATTATCTAAAAGAAACTGAAATAGGGAATTTAAATTATGCTTCTTTTATGTTAAATATTTTCCTAAATAATAAAATATTTATTTCAATCAAGAAATATAACAAATAATATGATAATTTTGTTATGTGAAATGAATAAATCATTTAATATGTTATATTAACTCAGGATAGATCCGAATGAAAATAATACATTGTTTCATCATTAATAGAATACATTTTCCAACATTATTTTTTTTATGTTTTATTTTATTTCTTAATCAAAATTCACACCGCCACATTCATCCTAAAAATAATCACCTCTAAAATTCCTTACATTCAATAAATAAATAAATATTTATCATAGATATTTATTTTATTATATATTTTCTTATTAGTATATTTAATTTTGAAAATATTATATGATGTAGTTTTTTTATAACTTACATGTGATGTAAGATAAAGACTAATTTCTCTTTTTAAATGTATGTTTCTTGAGTAATTATTTTATTTCATAACACCATTACTTTGTTGTGTTTTTAAGATCCATCTTCACTATCACATAATAATAACATTGTGAGTTATTATAAATGTGTCATGATTTTTAGGTCAAATCATAGATAAATGTATATTAGAATTTAATGTCACTAATACAACATCCTGACATTAGTTGAACCATTAATTATATTTTGGTATTATAAATAAGTTGACATATATATTTTTATTTGTTGATAGTGGATTAATTATTTGAAAATATTAATTAAATCAAAATCTTATAAATAATATTGGAGAAAAATCCTCCCATTTAAGGTATTGTGCTTAATTACTATGTTGATGACCATCTATATTTCCCCTTTTAGGATCACCAATTTCAAGGTTATACACCCATTAAGCAAACTATTTTAAGTATTATATATTATATATTTTATCAAAGTATATTAATTCAACATAATTAATATTCATTTTTTAATTTTTTTATTCATATCATTATCCAAATAATTTAATTTAACCTGGAAAATAATATAAAAAATATAAAAAAAATAATTATATATATTTCAACGGTAGAAGATATTGTTACTAAAAATTTTCATAAAATAGCCCATCAAGTCAATTATTAGTCTAGATTAGAGGAAAATATTGCTACCTTAGTCCTTCTTCCAATATGATATGGGAAACATAAAAGTGTATGACCCCATGATTTTGGAATATATTGTTCTCTATATAAATATTATATTAGATATCTAATTTCACACTAAACACCATTCAAGAATAAACCAAAAAAATTCCCATGGTAATTTGGGTAAATTTCAATTTTTATGAACCTCATATTGGGAACATGATTAGTTTTTATCGTTCATAATGGTATTCACTAACAATATAGTAGACACCACCCTGTAGAAAACTATACCATATGGTTAGCTAGGGATTGAAGGATGGTTAACAAAAATATTTTAAATTCAGGTGGTAGATAATAAAAATTGATATTAAACAACTTTTCTTGTCTAGATACCAAAATTATTTGAAAATATATACATAAACCATGAAAATAACCCCTAAAATTGATAGATCTATTTTTCATAGTACCCGCACAATTATTAACAATTATGAATAGACATTGTTCCACACCTAGATTTTAAAAAATCATATTTTTTCAAGACAAAAATCTCATAAAACTAATATATGTTCTAAAATGATAGACCAAGGTAAATCTAATTCACATTTGTGACCAGTATTGTTTTATAGAAATCAACTGTTTAAAGAGTGTTATTTTATCATAGATATGAGGTTGTAGGTATGGGGATATATATTAGGTATCATTGTGGGTTTTTATATATATTTGGATTAAAATTTTTATTTTTAGGGTTTAAGATAGGATAAATTTATTTTAAACCCTATATATTACTCAGGAAGAATATATTATTTAGAGGGTCACATACATTAATTTTAGTAAATGATTGATTACAATAATATCCATGTCTTGAAATATTCAAGTGGATGTGGGTGTGACATAGTACCAATGAGTTTTAATCACCCTAAAAACATATTTATTGTTAACTCAATAATAAATTAGTACATGACTAATGAAATTTATATTTCACCCCTAGTTAGATTCATTTGTAGGATATTTTTGGGTTAATCACATTATCAAGAAAAACCATTATGTTAAATTTGAGAGCATATTTATGGAATTAATATATAACCAAATTGATGATATGAAATGAATAGATTATGTTAAAACTGAGAAGTTAATATGTTATGTAACATCTGTTATTATTGAATTATTTTTTTTATGTTAATAGTCATCCATCTTATAAGGTTATCGTATTTTGTCTTCCTGTTTTTGACTTCCATATTCATGTAATTGATGGATAATATAAATAATTTTATAAATTGAATTGATTGAAAATTAATTGGTGATCCTAAATAGAAACATAATGGTATTGAATTTGGCATTGAAAAATATATAGTTTTGCTTACCTAACTATCTCTATTTATGATTAATTATATGATTCATTCTAAAATCATGAAAATAAAAAAATGGGGATGGATAATTATTAAGATGAGATTATGTGATAAATATTATGAAGGAATGAACAATAAATTTCCTTGGTGTCAAGCATTAGTAAATAATAACATAATATAGTTTTCATGAATCGTCATGTCATGACCCGTCCTCGGGGCCCGTGTCGTGACTACCCCAAGCCCACCATCCATAGGCTAGGAGCTGGCAACTTGCACCAAAGGCATAAATCCATGTATGGGGAAGGCATTTACTTTATATAAGTAAACAAACACACAAAATAGTACTAAAGATGAAGTAAACACTATGTAAACTAAGTACAAAAGTATGTGCCAGAAGTAAATGGGCCAGTATACAAACCCAACTGAATGTACAGTACAACTGAGAAAAGAAAGTACAACATCTCAAAAGTAAAGTAGTAACCACTAAGAGCCCAAGCACAACCTAGTCCACACAGGAAAGCACAACTCATTCCATAGAGGAAAGCAAGTTAATCATATAGAAGATAATGATTGAAAGTCAAGAATCAGCTCACACAGGTATACAATTCCCGAAAAGGGGAGGAGATGATAGATGTGGCCTCTGAATCATCTCCTCTACCGAACCCACATAGGATCCAAGTAATGAAGTCATTGTTGCCGAACCCACTTAGGATCCTAGTACAGTAACAATCTCTCTCAAACCCATGTTGGATCCATGTACAGTCATCATCGCTACAGAACCCACGGAGGATCCAAGTACAGTCATCCTCACTACCGAACCCACGTACGATCCTAGTATAGTCGCCATCATCGTCAAACCCACGAAGGATCCCAGAACGGTAGTAGTCGCTGTCGCAGCCAGCTCTAGGGTTCCTGCACACAGAACGCTAGATTCCGAGAGGGTTCGCTCCACAAACCAAGGGGTCAAATCATCAAATTTCATGAAGCCCAATGTTTATGTATCACATAGTTCCGTCTCGTCAATAGGAACTCAACGCGATAGGTGGCGCGACAATCGGAAACCTGATCTGAGAGTTATTGGATTTTCCGTCCCAATGGCCCAGTTGGTTTCTATGCCAAAACCAACCTGGCTGTACTCCAGCTGTGTCCAATCCTCATGTGGAGTAATACAAATGAACAGTCTCTCTAAGAAGAATTCAACGTGATTGGCAGCACACCATTCAGGTGTCCAGTCGTTAAGTTATAACCATTTCTCCTTCAAGGGCCTGGTTGGTTTCGGGTTTGAACCAACCCATCAATATATAAACATCTCTGAAACCTCTAGTGTAATATACCGAAACAACCGCCTCGATCCTAAAATACCTACGCAACTAACGGTGCGTCAGTCGGAGGTCTGTAGCCCCTGATATGGGCATTTGAACAAAACTGGTCCGAAAATAGGTGGTTTGGGCCTGGTCCGACCCGACGTAATACCCCCAGGTTGGCCCGAACCGGGTCAACCAGATCCAGGTCTGGGTCCAGCCCGATTGGGTGCGGCCCCGCCCGGGACGGCCTCCGGCCCATCTCGGAATTCGGACGCATCTCGGCTTTCAGCCGAGCTGGGATCGAAGTGGACGCCACCCCCTTCTTTTTGAAAATGGCGGACCCATGGGGTCCTCCCTATGGTTCTGGTCGGGGAGTTACGACCCCCCAGGTTCTTCGAACGGCTATCCTTTATTACCGTCCGGCTTTGTAACTGCAGTACACGCTCGGGTCCCGCACCTGGGCGGCGCCGGCGGTCGACTTAACTGGCTATGGCCCACCCTGGCCACGGCCCCCTTGATGCTCATGTGCAGCACGACGGTGTGGCGCCCCTCCACCGCGGCTCGCTCCTAGCCACGGCCTCCTTCAGCCGCACCAACATCATGCGACAGTTCCCTGCTCCACTGTCACGACCCGCACCATCCACGTTCCTCTTCATCCCCGCGTGGTGCAACGAAACCACACCGACATCGCCTCAATCATCAACGATGATCAATAAGGGGGAGGAGAAATCATCTGTGTTTGTGCGGTTAGATCTCCTCCTATTACGACGATAACATTTGGCCAATGAATACGAGATACTCAAAGAAAAAAAATGCACAATTTTAATTCATTAAAATTGAACTTAACTACTACCTCAACAAACGATGACAAAAGTCGGTGTCACGGTTGACGGCGTCACGTTGTGAGGTTTTGTAGACGTCGACAGAGAGTGTCAGAAGAGGAAACAATGTCACCTCTTTTTATCACGTTGAGAACAAAGCATTACATCGTTGGAAAATTCTTGCATCGTTGTTTCCTTCAATGAAGTAGAGGAGAATAAGGAAGAAGAATTTGGATTCGCTGAGTCGATGTCATTCGTCAGAGTCTTGGAATTCTTTAACAAAGTAGATAAAGTCTTTCAAGTGTCAAGAGCTCTCTCCCCTTTCTCTCAACACAACAACCAACCAAACATAATAAAATAAGGCTTCTCCTTATTTTATTAATCCATTCCATGCATTCCAAATTACAAAAATTCAAAAATCCAATTCAGTTAATTAATTAAACCATGAGTTTTCTGATTTATTAAGTGATGTGTTGGCAAGATTAATGTGCGAGAGAGGGAAGAGGAAGAGGATATGTTTCACAAGATAAGATGGGTTACAAAATTTAAGAGATGTTAGAGGAATTCTATGGAATGTTAAGGGGTGGGGCTAGTGTGGTCCCCACCTCACAAATATCCTCACATGGGTATTTAGGGGCTTCTGGGTCCCACCAAAACTACCCCATGTTGTATATAAACACTTGGTTAAGAATAAAAATTATTCCACAATTTATATTCAATTCATTATTAATATACAATTTTTTACAACTCCTCCCGAGTAAACTAATCTTTAGTAAAGTTACTCCTAAGCAATTACTGGTGCAGTAGTTCCATTGGTGCCCTTAGATATCAATTTCGAGCATCGGTTCAAAAGATAGAAAAACTCACTCGTTCGTTCACTGAACGTACGCAAGATAAACTTTGGAAATTGATTCCATGAACATCGGGCCTCAGAATCTGGTGCCGTATGAAACTATATTCTTTTAAAATACCAAAGCATTTAAGAAAAAAAATTCCTTGCAATTTATGGGTCATTAAATGTCCCTTGTGGCCCGTGTCGTGACTACTCCAAGATCGCCCTCTATATTCTAGGGTATGGCGACTATCCTCAAAGGAGTAAATCCCTAAAATAGGGAATGAATTGACTTTATAACATTTAAACACATACAACTAGATATAAAACACTATGTAGATTGTATAAAAAAAAGTGTGTTCAAAAGTAAATGTGGCCAAAATACAAGCCCAAATGGAAGGTACATGAAACTGGAAGTACAAGTATAATTGAAGAATGTAAAAACATCGGTTCCATCATCCCCCGGGATTCCTACCTGAAGAGTATGTATATAAAGCCTCCTCAACAATCCACGACTGTCAGTCTCCTCCATGTACCAAATAGTTGTAAGGTCCACCTCCAAGTACCATCCAGTCCTGGTACTCTTAGCCTCAGTCAGCGTTGCCCGTCGTCTGCATTCAACACAACGGGGTACAGGAATAGTCCGTGCAGGATTGAGTATAATGATAATTAATAGGAACCACGAGACCCTCAAGGTCTCACAAAATCCAACAAAGAAAAATCACAAAGTATGAAATCAATTTACAAACCCACAGAGGTGTATGCTCATACATATAAATATGTTACCAAGTAATCATCACAATCATGAGGAAACATAAAAGTCACTGACTCAGCTCAAACTAAGATTTTATTCTAGGGGTAGTAACATTTCAAACCCTCAGCTGCTAGAGAACTCCTCCTCCATCAGGTATAGAGGGCCTTCTTCCACAACCCGGTTCTTCCCAATAACCTTGGACTGCTATGATACTCCTCCAATCGAGTACAATGTGTCTGATGTGTCACACAGAGGTGCTCCCCACAATGGGTCTACCACCATAACTAGGCGCTCACCCTCATATCATACTAAGGTACTCCTCCTATCAAGTACCATGGGTCTACCGCCACAACTATGAACTCCTCCGCCGTGGGTCTGCCACCACAACCAGGCGCTCCCCACTAGGCCATATGAGTCACTCCGAGTCAATCGGTCAGAAGTTGTCAAGTCTCTTCCCGCTACTAGGTTCCCGCAAAAATGCTCAGTCATCTACAGAAGATCCACTCCATAAGGAACTTATCGATTCTCCAACTCACACGATTCCCCATGATGATGTATCCTGATGTTCTGCCACGTAATTGGGGTCTGAAGGCAACTGAAGGCGAGTCAATCAAACGTCTTGTCTGTACGTTATTAGAATTTTAGTCCAGGGGGCCTGATTGGATTCAGTCATGATCCTACCAGACCATATCTCAAATATACCCCTAAATCTAGTGAGGTATATTCAAAGGCACCGAAACACTCCAATATTTCCAGCACCATTGATGGTCCGTCCACCAGAGGTTCGATGCCAAAGTTGTGGCCAATGGAAGCTAAAGCGTTGTAATGGGCCCAGGTCTGAACCGACCCGGTTTTCCTGACCCTTCCCAACCCTGAATTGTTGGGTCTAGGTATGCCCATTGAGTGGGCCAACCCGTTGGGTTTTTCTCAACCCTTAGGGCCCAGCCCATCAGGCCTCAAGGGGTCATGGAGGGCCATGAGGGCGTGGACCGGTCATGAGGGCGTGGACCGACCATGCGTCGATGTGAGGCGGCTCAGCTCAGAGGGCATCATGGGGGAGACTCAGCCTGGAGGGCACCACACGCCGGTATGGCTATGCCGCCGTGAGGGGGGTCACAGGGCGGTTCACCCAGGAGGCCGACTCTGTCAGGGAGCCGCGAGGGGCAAGGGAATTTGACTTGGCCGGGGTTCCGTGAGGGGCGTAGGAGGTCGGCTATGCCGGGGTGGCTTGGGAGGGCGTCGTCAGGCTGGGGTGGGTGGGGGAAGTTAGGGTGATGGGTGGTGTTGTCGAGGAGGCTCGTCCCAGCCCGGTTTAGCACAGTAGGAAGGGCGGAGTCCGCGTGGGTGGAGCGGGTCATAGAAGTCGCGTGTACCATGACTGTTACCTTGGTCATCTCGTCACCTCTTTTACAAGCAGATGAAAATCACAAGGAAGAACGATGGAGGGAGATTAAGCCGTGTTATTTTGGCCTTCACCCTCTGCAATAATTTTGGAAGAAATCGGTTCATCAAACACATAAAAAATAACGAGCATGGAATATGTCTTAGAAACATCAATTCACACAATCCCTTATAAACAATATATACCCAACACGTAAGGGAAAAAATCCGGGGAACAAAATGATAATAACCTCGTCCGCGTTCATTATATTATAAGGAAAGAATCAAATGAATAATATATATCTAAAAAATACCTTACCATGTTCGTTGTTCATCTATGTTGGCATGACAAGGAGGACGTCGATTTGTTGTAGAAAAACACGTCCAACGTCGAAGGAGGTTCCGATGAACAATTTCAAGGTTGAGGTAGTTCTTTGTTGGTGGTGCGTTCTTCGTCAGGAGAGCATTCTTTTTTGGGAGATGATGTTCTTCGTTGGAGAAATTTATTTCTCCCAATCTCTCTCCCTCCTCTCCCATGTACCAAAAAATGAATATACCAAGACAAAATAATATATTACGTTGATTATTTTTTCAATATATACACAAATTTAAAAATAGTTTACGTAATTAATTGATGTGTTGGATCAAATAATTAATAGGGAGGATTTGGCATAATAAATTATATATGTCAGCACAATAATGGTGGAAGAGTTCAATAGACTCTAACTTATTTATGAGGGATTTGAGAGGTTTTCCTCTCCCTCTATTATAAGGGGGGTTTAGACCTAGGGGGGTCCACACACCGAATCTTCTTTTGGGATGTTATAATTGGATGGGCCCCACCACCATAAACTCTCATTGGAGGTTATGGTGTGGTGGTCCCCACCTCCAACATCCACATTGGTGGTAATAATAGATAAAATAAAATTGAACATGCATTTTTTTATTTAATTATTTCCATTATAAACCTAGAAACTAACCTTCAGTATCGACGAACTAATGTCGAAGTGAAAGTCTTACTAAGCGAATATCGGCGCTACGAGTTCAACAGTGTCCTCAAATTTCAATTCTGAGCACTGTTTCAAATTTTATAAAAACTGGATCATATGTGTATTGAACGTACCTGAACAAAACTTCAGAAATTTATTCCGGGCACACCACACCTCATAATCATGCGCCGTCAATTTTCATGGGCTCGTTAAATTCCCATATATTGAAAAATAAAAATGGAAATTCCAGTTCATTAAATTCCCTCAACCACAGAGCTCTACATCCCCTTTAGCTGCAACTTATACTTGCTAAACAATTGGGGTTATGAGAACGCATATGATCCACTCGTTCTGATGTGATTTCCTAGTGGTTCCCATGCTACCAGCAAACGTTCACCCGAGGTATCGACCGTCCATGAAGGACCCACTCCTGTCACTCCTCTATTTCAACTGGAACCTCCGTAAATGTCTCTGCATCATCGACGTCTAGATCTCTGTTATCGATGATGTGGAATGGGTCATGCACCTATCTCTTCAACTGGGATTCATGGAACACATCATGCACCCTGTGGAATGAGGTGGAAGATCTAAGAGGTAAGCCAACTTTCGAATAGTGGTGAGGACCAGAAAGTTATGATGAATCATATAGATAACTTACTGCTATGGCCAAATATCTATAGACCCCATCGGGGCGAGTCTTGTAAAAAGACATGGTCGCCATCTTCAAACTCCAGAGGTCTTTGTATCTTGTAGGTATATGACTTCTGCCTACTCTGTGCAGTCTTCCTCTGCTCCTGGATGATCTGCACCTTCTCTATGGTAGCCTATATCATCTGTGGTCCCACTTGTACTGACTCCCCTAGGCGAGTCTCGTATATAGGTGATCTGCAAGTTCGTGCATACAACACCTCAAAAGTTGCCATCCCTTTGGTGGATTGATAACTACTATTGTATGAAAACACCCCCAAAGGTATGTGATCCTCATAGCTACGACCAAAGTGGAGGACAAAAGAATGCAACATTTCCTCGAGGGTTTGAATGGTCCAATCATTCTGACCATCCTTCTGAGGATGGAAGGTGGTGCTCAAATGAAGTTGTACCCAAAATGCCTCTGAAAAACCCTTTCATATAAGGGATGTAAAACGTGCATCATGGAAGGAGACAATCATCAAATGTACACCATGTAACAACACAATCTCAATCACAAAGAGACATCCAAAGAATCTCTACCGAACACTGCTCTATGATTAGTATGATTTGGGCCGACAAGGTGAGTCGTTCAATGATCACCCAAATAAAGTCGGGACCACTGGATGTATATGGGAGTCTTGTCACAACATCCAGGGATATCCCATCCCACATATACTCTAGGACAACTAATGCCTGAATCATGCATGTCGTTACCTGAGGATCCACATTGACTTGCAGAAAAGTGAGGCACCGAGAAAAAATAAATGCAACTTCTTTCTTAATTCCCGAACACCAGTGCTGTCGTCAGAGGTCCTGATATATCTTCACCTATCATGGATGTACTGCTAGAGGGGATGTGTTGAACTCCCTCAAAACTTCCTACAAATGTGACATTGTTACCATGATACGTCCTCTAAAGAGGATGACGTGCTCCCCACCTTCAGAAAATCCATCATGTGCCTGCTTGGTGGACATCTGATCATGTCGTGTCTCGCAGTCAGCATCCCCGTGTTGTGCCTCCCTGACTCACTGATGAATTGGGGGAGTGATTTTAAGAGACTATATAAAAAATGCTCTGTCTCTATCCATAAAGGATATCTGCAATGCGGCTAGCTGCTCTGTCACTTAGCCTAGAAGATGCATACCAGATCTTCTGTTGAGTGTATCGGCTACAACGTTCCCCTTCCCATAATTATAGACTCTCTCGAATTCATCGTCCTGGAGGAACTCAATCAAACATCATTGTCCTAGGTTCAAGTCCTTTTGAGAGAAGTCATACCTGAGACTCTTGTGTTTAGAGCACACAGTAAAACATTCTCCCATCAGATAGTGTCGCCATGTATTTAAGGCGAAGACCACTGCTGGTAACTTCAGGTCATGGGTAGAGTAGTTCATCTCTTGTTTTCGTAGCTGTCAAGATCCATAAGCGATCACTACTTTCTCAAGCATCAGGAAGCATCCGAGTCTGGTCCCTGATTCATCACAGTAAACTACGTACTCTATACCTTCCGTTGAAGCCATACGATGGGGGCACTAGTCAGCCTCTTCCTTAGCACCTGAATGCTCTGGTGGCATCTCTCTGACCACACGATGTGTTTCCCCTTCTTCATCAAGGCCGATTATGGTGCTATAACTCTAGATAAGACTACTACAAACATCGGGTAATTTCAAGCACTAAGAAGAAGTCCATATCCCTTCAGGGAGATAAAACTGGAATCATCTTTTTAATGGATGTCCCCAAACTCTGTCACCTCTTCTAAAAACACATAACTCATGATGCCACAAGGGTAATGTTGTCTGACCCAAGAGTGATCAGCTGCACCCTCCTATGCATGAGTTTAACCAGTGATACCTAGGTTTCCCTTTTTCCAACCATGGAAAACAGTACTCTAACATTGAAGAGAAACCACAACCTTTTCTCCAAATACAGTCAACCTTAGTTTGAATCGTGGGTGTCTAGTCATACCCAAACTAACGCCGTAATGAATCGGCACTATCACCAAGAGGATCCAACAGAATCTCCCACCTCAAGGGTTAGATCACAACGTCGGTTTAAGTGTGATTATCAAGTCTCCTCTCAATAGTATCTCAAGACGTGAGGGTCAAGTCAACGGTTTAAGCAGATATTCTAGGGTTGGGACAAGATTTATGGATGTAATGAATGATTGGTACCTATGTCTATTATTACGACAACTAGTTGTAGACCCAGTCCATACATTGAATCATTCCTAGAGCCATTGGTTCACACTGCTTGACCGCATGCAGCCACTCTCTTTCAATGTCCTCCAGCTCCTTGAGCCTAGCCGAGACCACAATAGGTGGTGGTAGTTCCATTTCAAACTGTATTCCTCCTCATGCTACTCTCCTAGCTCCAAATCCACATATGCTGCCCTATAGATTCATTTATCCCTGTTATATCCTCTTTCAGAATCATTTTACATGACCTAGTCTCTAAGACTATCACTAGGTTTCTGCTTCCCCAATGCTAACATTCACTGGATGTATCCACTCAGCCATCAATCATTCAACCACAAAGGTTCTCTCTGGAACCATAAAATAAGTAGAAGTGCATAGGGAAATTTGCATGGCTCAGATGTCCTTAAACACACCTCACTCGACAGTTAGAGCCCTGAAGAACTGATCATATCATATACATGATGTATCTGGAACGATTTTTATATCTCGATGAATACTCATCTTCTTACATGTCATCCTTCCAAAGCTCTAAAAGCTCTAGTGAACTCTCAGCCACCACCTCACGCCGGTCCTCAGCCACCTGTGAGTCGGGATCACATTGAAACCTTAGGGGTATCTGATGCTAAAACACATGTAAGTAAATATTCCTATATGTGTCCTCTACCGGTACTATCATTCGTAACTACTGACCAACGGGCAGTGATATAGATGGAAGACAATCTAAAGGTACTATCTCAGGAAATAGTCCACGTACTAAAGCTTCATCGCTATGCGTACCAACCTCATGGTCTCTCAATGTTATCCCAGAGAAATTTCACCCCATCGTGTACATAGAGAATCATGATCTATTATCTGCCAACTGCTGCTTGTTGAACGATGGAGGCAAGGATCACCAAGAAGTCTACTAGTGTCCCTACTAGTTCGAAAACTCTCACCCCGACCTCCATCCAATACATAGCTGCTTGTGGGTATATATATCCCCTAAACCTAGGTGGCCTCTGGCGCTGGAACTCGTGCAATTCACTGAATTAGAATACACCATCTGCTGCTGGGGCTAGTGGCATTGGTTGCCCATTGGGTAATATTACTAGTGGTGTCTCCAATGGTGCCTCTACTATAAAAGGGCCCTATAATGATGACTCATCACTCAGTGATCTCTCAGTGCGTACATCTCTCGTAAATCTGACAAGAAGTCTGCACAGTGGAATCCTGATAGGAAACAGGTGCGCCACGAGGAAAAAGTTATAGCTGGTGAGCTGAAATAAAGAAAACATTTTAAAACACACCCAGAGTTAGTGTTTTCATGCACTGAGTTGGAAATCAAAAGTTAGGGTCCTGGTTTATGGATATGTCGCCCATTGTACCAACAATGGACTCCCTGATCAGAAAACCACACTCACTAAAATTAACACTATTTCATTATACAAAAGTTCAGAGTCCTACGTTATGCGGTAGAACCAACTCCTCTGATACCAATTTTTCACGACCTCACTCCCCAGGCCAGTTCTGTGACTACCCCAATCCTGCCATCCATATACTAGGGCTGGCGACTAGCACCAAAGGCACAATTCCATAAAACTGGGTAGATGTTTCATTTAAAACTAGTAAACAAAAACAAAAGAGCACACAACTGGATACAAAACACTACCTAGACTGTATAAAAAAAGTGTGATGAAAAGTAAAAGGGGCCAGAATAAAAGAAAAACTAGAATGTACAAGAAACTAGAAGTTCATGTTCAAATGCTGAAATAAAAAAACAACTGATGGGTCATCCTATGGGATTCATATGTGAAGGGTAGATAAAGATAGCCTCCTCTGCACTCCACATCCATTAGTCTTCTCCATATACCGACTCGTTGTATGGTCCACCTCCGAATACTATACAGTCCTGGTAATCTCATCCTCAGTTAGAATTTTCCATTGTCTTCATCCAATACAACGAGGTGCGGGTATAGCCTGTACAGGGGTGAGTATAATGATACTTGTAGGGACCCCAAAACCCTAAAGGTCTCACTAAATCGAACCAGGATAAACCAAAAAGTATGAAATCAACAGATAACCCCGCAGAGGTATATTCCCATACATATGCCTAGGTTATCAAGTAATCCATATCAATCATGAGGAATACACAATGGTTATCAACTCAGCTCAATCCAAGACTTAATTCTAGGGGTAGTAACATTTTAAAACCTCAGCTACTAGGGAACTCCACCTCTATCATGTATAGTGGAACTGAAACCACAACTAGGCACATTCCACTAACCATGGACTGCTATGGTACTTCTATTATTGAGTATTGTGGGTCTTCTGCGTCACACAGTGGCACGCCCCACCATGGGTCTACCGCCACAATCAGGCGCTACCCCTCATAGCATGTAGAGTTAATCATCCTCTCTAGTACCGCGGGTCTATCGGCACAACCAGACGCTACTCCCCCATGGGTATGCTACCAAAAACTAGGTTCTCCCCACTAGGACATACAACTCAGTCGGAGTCAACTAGTCAGCAGTCGTCATGTCTCATCCAACTACTATGTTGCCACACAAATTCTCGCTCATCTCTAGAAGATCTGCTCCACATCCTACTGGTCGATGCTCCAACTGCCACGAAGATCCCTGATGATGTAACCCAATGGTCTGACACATCATAGGGGTCTCAACGCAACTGATGACATGTAAATTAGATGCACGCCCTGCGATTTATCATTTTTTTAGTCTCGGGAGCCCAGTTGGATTCGTGCACGATATAACCTGACCATATCTCAACTATATCCCAAATTATAGTGGTTTAAACTTAACGGGACTGTCATGTTCCATTATTTCTAGCACCACTGACAGTTTGTCAAATAGACGTCCAATGTCAATGATATGGCCAAAGGAAGGTAAAGGGTCATGGTGGGCACGGGTCTGGTCCGACTAGTTCGGACCGACCTAGACCTACCAAGTCTCGGCCTTCACACTTGACCTAGCCCAGTAGGTCCTGAGGGGCCGCGGAGGGCCATGAGGGTGCGGAGTGGTCACAAGGGTGTGGAGCGTCTGTGAGTTGGTGTGAGGGAAACTCGACATAGAGGGCGTCGAGTGGGCTACTGGGCCCGGAGGGTGCCACGAGGGCGGCCACAGGCCTATTCGACCATGAGGCCGATTCTTCCAGGATGCCGCAAGGGGGACCATGGGCCGGTTCGACCGAGACGCTGCGAGGGGTGTTGTGGGATGGTTCAACAGGGGCACCAAGTGGGGACCACAGGCTGGTTCAGCCAGGAGGCCAGCTCGGTCGGGGCGCCTTGTGGGGCTAGGGAGGCCAGTCAGTTTTGGGTGCCGAAAGGGGTGTGGGAGACCATCTTGGATGGTGTGGCTTGGGAGGGCGCCACAGGGCCGGGGTGGCCGGGCCGGGTTAATCCGGTGGGCGGCGTGTTCGGGGTTCCTTGCACAAGTCAGGGCAGCTTGGTGGGAAAGTCAAAGTCCGTGGGGGCGGCGTGAGTGAGGAGGTCGTGGGTAGGATGACCGTCGGCATTTCCGTATTGTCACCTCTTTTCCCTGATGAAGAATATCACAAGGGAGAATGATAGAGGGAGGTCTAGCCATTTTAGTTCGGCCCCCACCCTCCGCGTTTAGGGTGGTAGCAATCAGTTCATAAAAACATAAATAAATAACGATCATGGAAACATCAATTCCCATAATCCCTCGCTAAAAATATATTCCCAACCCTTGAGGAAAAACTTCCATGGATCCACATGATAATAACATGGCACATATTGTTTTTTTAGAAATAAAGAATCAAGGGAATAATATATGTCTCAAAATTCACCTACCTTGTTCATTGTTTGTCGACGTTGGTATGGGAAGGCGGACGTCGATTCGTTATAGACAAACACGTCCTACGTCGAAGGTGGTTCCGTGGAAGAAAGTCAATTTTGAGGTCGTTATTCATCGTTTGTGAGTAATTCATCGGGCGAGCGTTCTTCCTTGGGAGATGATGTTATTCGTTGGAGAACAATATTTCTCCCAATCTCTCTCTCTCTCCTCTCCAAAGTCCCACCAATATGAAAATTCAACGCCTAAATAATAGATTAGGTTATTTATTAATCCATTGTTGACACAAATTTCAAAATGATTTATGTAATTAATTGATGTGCTGGATCAATTAATTAATGGGTAGTATTTGGCATAATAAATTATAAGCATTAGAAAAATAAAGGTTGAGGAGGTCAGGAGGCTCTCCCTCATTTATGAGGGAGTTGAGAGGTTTTCCTCTCCTGCTATTATTATGGGGGTTTAGTCGCTGGTGGTCCCCACACCGTAACCACTCATGGGAGGTTAGGTTCGGGTGGGCTCCACCACCATATCCTCTCATGGGAGTTTACGGTTTGGTGGTCCCCACATCCAACTTCCACTTGGGTGGTTATAATAGATAAAATAAAATAGATCATGTGTTTATTTTATTTTATTATTTGCAATAAAATCCCAAAAACAAACAATCACCCTTGACCAACTACCATTGAGTTGAAAGTATTCTTAAGTGAATACAGATTATGTGAGTTTTACGATTCCTGTAGATTTCAATTCCGAGCACCGGTTCAAATGTTATAAAAACCTCCTCATATGTTTACTGAAAGTAGCTGAACAAAACATCAGAAATTGATTCAAGGAACATCAGGCCTTGAAATCAAGTCCGATAAATTTTTACAGACTCGTAAGATTCCCATATATAAAAAAATACATTCAAATTCTCATCCTTTATAGTAGTTACTCAAATTAATATGAAAATGTATCAATTATGGAAGGATTATCCATTGTGATTTTGGTATATAATTATCTTTTTAGAGGTAATAAAATAATTAAGATGTCATTAAATGTACATGTAATGCACAATACACAATTCATTGATTAAAAACATTCATTTTGGTAATTTTATAAATAAAATACCCCAATCCATAAAAAAAATAAATATATATAATAATAACCTCCCACAAAAATGGAATATGGGAAATAATATCAAATATGAACAACTAAAATCAATCACGATATATAATGAAAATGATTCCTCTACATTAAATTATTTGGATGGATTGTTGTATTTTGTAATAGTTTATCCAAGATGTTTTCAAGGGGTGGTAAATATTTATGCTGATAATTTGATTACCAAAATAATTCACCTTTTTTATTACATCCAAATTTTATTTTTATGGAAGCATGACTTGAGATAGTACTATTATCCTTCTTTTAGATGAATATAACATGATTTATAAAATAGAATGGTTCTCTTTACTATGTGGGAAGAAATTGGAATAAGGAAATAACACATCATATAAAACTATTTTACAATATAACGTGAAGGATGATTATGAACACCCTTTACAAAAACAATTATATAATGTGGGTATTTATACTATATAAAGATAGAATCTTGGATCAAATGGTGGGTGAAAAATCAATGTTTGGGATAAGACATTTTAGTTGAAGAAGATATGTTTCCTATATTAGTAATGTAAATATAGCTCTTGAAATTTTATCTGTTGTAATGTAGTTATTTTATATTCCTTTATATAGTTCATTTTTATATGATAACTAAAATTTTGAGGATACAGATAATTTAAGCGCGGATGTAACACTCTGAGGGTTTAGAATATATTTTTCTTTTAATTAATTCTATGTTGGATAGCTTCTTTAGCCCAAAGTAACTAACTAAAACACTCCATCAAATATTAGATGATTTTTATATTGAAAATTTTATATTAATAAAATCTATAGTATATAAAATTATTTTAAAAAATTATTAATTGATAAAATATTTGATTTATTACACATTATGTTTTGAAGGGAGTTTTTTTAATAAATTCATTTATCCCTTCTAATTGTATATTCAATTAAATAATATATTAATTTTATTATCTTGAATATGAAAAAAAATTCATTTTATGATTTAAAAATTTTATGTTATCTCAGAATGATTTTTTTATATTTTTCTAAACTAATAGATAGGTTAGTGAACTGTGAAAAAATTACGAATTTTTAATACAATAACATTAATGGAATTATCATAATATTAGAATGGAATAAAATATTTTATCCCTTAATTAAATAATTAATAATATTTTTAATGTGAAATTATTAGTTGGAAAAAAATATTTTTTTTAATGAAATACATATTTAATATCTAAAAAATGTAAGAAAAACAATTACTCTAATGGGTATTTTAAGATCTTATTTTATAAAATAGTTTTCTTCATTTGAATAAATTAAATATAAAAAATGTATATTATATATTGTACCAAAAGATTCATATTATTGATTATGAAAAATTCAATTTTTACACACAATCTTATTATTAATATGATTAGTTTTAACGACCATGTTAATGGTCAAATTGGTATTTCCAAATAATTGTTCCTTGATTTTTGTGTGGGTTTTTTATAATAAAAAAATTTATATATTTTATATAATTAATTTGATATAATTTTTAAAACTATTCAATAATATATTAACAGCCATTTAATTATAATTAAATTTTATATTATATTAAGAACACCTATTTGTAAATACCACAATTTTCTGCAAAACATTTATTTTATATATTTAATGATACAATTTAAGTGTAAATTTTATCATACATATAAATTCAATTACATTATATTTATATTAAATTTAGGTTTATAAAATTATAATTTTTATAGTTTGTTATATTATTTATTAAATAAAATATATATTATATTGGTAAAAATTTGTTACCATGTTCGACACCAAATATTTAAAATATAAAATGTCAGGTAGTAATAGACATCCAACATGTTGAAATGAGGTGTGAAATTAATTTTTTGAGGATTTATAAACATTAAATCATCCCATATATAAATATTACCCATTTTATAGTAATTCGTCTTTGAAGAGATTAACCCCATTATTGAAAACGTGTTGGGTACTCACAAAAGTGCTATTCTCTACACTTATAAAGGGGGTAACTTACACCACATTTCACCAGTAATTAAAATTCCTTGAATCCCCCAAAACATTGAAAAAGCATCTCATCTGTCATTTTTCAATATCCGAAAATACTAATCGTTTCTTAAAGTCTCATCTATGGTGCGTTATTGTGTTACCTAAGGGATAAAATACAATGGGAGAAGTAATTTTCATAAATGAACAACTATAATTACTTCATCCTTTACCCCAAAAAAATTATTATATATTTTATATAAACATATAATTATTATTATAAATTTCATACAATTCAATTTTTCTAATGGAATAACAAATTTACATCTTTCTCTGAAAATATTTATGAAATGGAAATGTCATCATGTGTACATGTGATCTTGTGCCTTCATGAATAGTGTGTTCAAATTTTCATATTCTCTGAATATGAATGTATTTAAATATATATATAATATATATTAGTTATATTAACGAAAATATTATTTTTTAGGATTGAATATATTAGAAACATGTTAATTTATATGTATAATAAATTCTCAAACAAAACATAACCACCTTAAATAAACATATTGAGGAAACATTATTAATTTGAGTTGATTTGTGGGAAAACCCAGGTAACAATAAATATTTTTTAACAATATTATAATAAAATGCGTAAATGAATACAATTATGGAGTTTATTAAACAATTTTTCATCAAATATGACTATAGTAAATATATTAATGATGTTTTAAATATATAGACTACACCACATCATATAGGCACCATAAGGAAAGAGTATTTAGTAAATATAAAAATATGTTATAAATATTCAATTTTAAATTAAATATATTTTAAAAGGTTTATAATAATTTTTTTAGTGAACTTAATTTTTCTATTCATTATGATAGATAGTAGTGAATAACAAATCAGGACCCAAGGTAAGGATTTTTTACCTAATTATTCTTAATTGGGGAATGATTTCTTTTCAAAATGTGTTTCCTTGTTATGGTGTATATTTTTTCTATGGATTTATTTTATCCTAATATCATGTGAAAAATAATTTATTTAAATGAAATCATTTTCTGACAATCCATTGATTTCTATTTCAAAATAATATGAAATTTAATGGGTGTTTGGACATTAATTTCTTGTTCATTTATTTTGATAGATCTTATTGATATTTTTACATATAAGTTGGGAAAAGTATATTTTTTATTTAATTATGGGTTATTAAAATTTTATCTTGGGATTTAAATTTTTATCACATAAACCCATTTCTAAATGACTAATAATTCATTAAATATGAAATCTCTAAAAGAGTTGTATAAATTAAATTTCCTTTTTTTGATATAAATTATTAATCGTTGGGAATAATTTATTTCTGTTTTGAGAAATTATTAAAATTCTAATTTTCTAAGAATTTACACTTTTTAACCTGTGTATCTATATTTTTTTACTCATATAATAACTCATAGTGAATTTCATTATTGTAAATGTGGTATAGTTTTAAGAAAATAATAATATTAACTTGAAATATATTTTTTCTTCCATTTCAATGTTAATTATTATAAAAAATGTTCTCCACTCTTATTTTGAAATTGTAATATGTTGTGACTTATATTGCGTTCTTATTTTCCATTACCACTTTTTTAAAAGAATTTATACTGTCTCATTTTATGATTTAAAATTTCAATAAAGGTATTTCAAATTATTAAAATTTTTATTCCATATATTTATAAAAAAAATCTTATTCCACACCACATTCACCTATTATAACAATTTTAACTATTAAAAAAATCCGATAATGAATATTATTTTTGAATGTATTTTTCTTCAAAAAACATTCACATACCCATTTTAAAACCATTATCACTTACTCATTATTTTATAATTGAATAATAGTACTAAAAATTAAATGTTTACATGTTTCTATCACATATTCTTTTAGAAATATTTATTTATTTTTAATGGTCAATCAGTTTATTTTACTTTTAAAAGTTAATATTTTTAATAAAAACCAGTTCAACATTTCAAAATTCACATATTAATATTAGATGTAAAAATATATTTAGTGATAATGATATATTTTTCAAATAAAGTCATTTATGTATTTTCAGACTTTTTCAATTTATCTTTAAATGCATTACATCCTTTAAAATTATTTTTCATAAATAATCATCTAACTTCTCATATAAAATGTACTTTTTGGGTGATAAAATATTATGTATTAGTCATTTATATAAGTGAGGACAATTTTTATTATACGATATTGAAATGGTATGAAATTAGTTCTTTATTCCATGTGGTATCTGTGGTGCGATTAATCTTTTTCCATCTAATATATCATATATTGAATGAATATTAAATATTGGGTTCTTATACCTTTCTCTAATACATTCTTTGATGTTTTATATCACATGAAATTTATATGGGAAATGTGTTATAGACTAATCCCAATATGGTACATTTAGTTAATTCTAACATCAATATAGTACACCAATTTATGAACATGTTTGATAGGGTATATTGGTTTTAGCCTAAGACAAAATTGTTATTGGGGTAGTATCATGTGCTCAAAATCATATACGTGTTGTATACTTGTCTTAAAAGGGTGAAATTGTTGTATCCCAAGCCAAAAGAGGGTACACTGGTTGTTGCCCAATCCTAATTTGGTACACAAATTTTAATGATAATCCCACTTTTTTATGATAATCATGTTTCAATGTTCTCTCCCCTAGAATATTATTTCTTATTCTTTCTATTATGTTATATTCTTCTTTTATGATAACAACTTTTTGGTTTCTTTTCTAATGTTTCTACAGTTCTGTGACATGGTATATACTTGATATTTGAGACTAATTGTCATTATATTTTATCATATGGACACCTATTATTGTTAAAGTTCATTTATAAAAATCTATTTTTCCAATGATAATGACTTCAAAAATTCCAATAATCCAACCCTTCAAGATATATTTTTGACTTCTCTACTATTGCGTATTTGATCTCACCCTTTTTATATAATTCCATTTCCTAGGTTATGAAGATTTTAATTACTTATAATAAATAAATATTTTCTTCTATTATGGATAAATTATTGAGAAATATCCACAAGTGAATTAAAATAAGAATATTATATTTTTAATCCTGAAATACACTTACCTTTCCATTAATGGGATTGTGTAACTATTTGTAACATGTAATGATTAACATATGAAAATTATTTTAAATATAAATATCACTATAATTCAAAATAAGAACCAAATTGCATGTATAATAGAATATTGAATAAAAAAGGGTATACAAATATAACAAAAAATAACCCATTTCTTCAACAACAAATTTAAAATAAATTAAAGTAGAGATATAAGGGAATAAGATATGTTTTATGGAATAAAAATCAATAATAAGTTTCGAAACACATCCTCGTCTTATGTGAATTGGATTTTTCCACTAGTATATCACATTAACCACCTCTATACATCAGTTCATCCATCTCATATATCCCAAATACCCCTATAGTATAGTTAATCATATCACATACATTAATATTAGTGGAAATATGTGACAATGTACAAATGAAGTTTGAAATACCAAATTAAATTCTATAATGTACTCAATAGAATAATAACATAGAAAAATGAGTTTAGAAAATTGATAAGGTAGAAATAATTATACGAATTACAATTTCATATTATAGCTTCACCATAGTCAAATATTTTGTGGGTGATAATGATAAACTCGTCAATAGGTATGCCTAATCAAGGGGAGAACCCCAAATACTATCCTCAAAAATCACGGTAAATAACCAAACTCTCACCACAACCTCAAAAATTAATGGTAAAAAACACAAAACCAAATAAACACCACAACCCCGAACATTTTCATCACTCATGTGGTATCCAATAAAGATATTCGTACACATAGAATATCACTAAACTATGAAAACTGTTGTTCTCACTCGAAATTATTCCAACAGAAGACTATTTTCATCAATATATATATACTAATATAATATAATTCCAAAAAAAATTCCTATGTCATTTTAAAAAATTTGACCTACTCACTCTATGAATCTCACATATGGTTTATAATCATATAAATTGAATTGAACTATAGTAAAGAGTAATATATTGGTCTAGGGAGTATTGAATGCATAAATAAGGTATATTGACCTAATCATGTGAGAGCGTTCCCTGCCACATTACACATAATTGAAGGTTTCCCCTATCAGTAAAAAATTCTCCATGTGTGGCACTAAATCCAATGCCAAAATCAATGGACTTCTTCCACAAGGCTCAAGAGACAAAAAAGACCATCATCATACGAGTAACCCATACCTCAACAACGTGGTAGTGAATAATGGTCTATTATACCTTTATTTTACAGTACTATATGGATCATTATCAAAAAAATTATAAATTTTAGTATGGTTAACATATATAAAATACCTATTTTGAATAACACACTCACATTCATTCAAAACACTCCCATAGTCAGGGAAAACTAAATTAATTTCCCAATATTTAATTAAAAACTAGTTATCAAATATAAAATGCACGGTGTGTTAATAATCAACCTTACTTATTCCTTCTCAGTAAAAAATTGATAAATTCCACCTAAAGAATGAATAAGAAGGGTGATCACTATGAATCATAAAATGGAATAGAAATTCACTATTTTGATAGGGATTTCTTGATGAAACATGCCATTTAGATTCCATATCATTGATAAATTTTGAAAATAACTGATAATCAATGAGACCTCAACATATCTACGTGGTCATCTCTCCAAATACCTTGCTAGATGATTTATTTGGTTTCATTGTAGCTTCCCATTGTATATAACACTAGATCTCATATTATAAAATGTATTAATATTCCAAAACAACTCAATATTGTTGAAAAAATGGAATTAGTACCTCAACCTTACAATATATGTCTATATAATTTCATTTAACAGGATACTCATTTTTGTCATTTCTACAATCAGTCAAAAAGGTACAATAAATTCCCATGAATTCATGTAGAGGATAAAATAATGTACACATCAAAAAGACACATGGAACAATATAAAGGGAGTGAAATCACTAATTGATTAATCTAACCCATTCATGAGAAGTGGTGTGGAATGATTTCTCTACACACACAACAAATAAGATGGATTATGTCAGCACATAACCAAATCATAAAATATATCCAACCAAAAAAATGAACATTTCACATGGATAGAGAGTCTTATCACCATGTCTATCCCATGTAACCCTCTGAGCCACTAATAGGGAGGCCAAAAAGTATTCCCCTATATTGGATTTTTTTAGTTTGAATTACCCTATGCTACACATGTGACTATGTATATGGATGTGCGACACTAGGTGGCTTTCCCATTCCACCTAGCCTAGTAGAGGGTAGGATCAATGTTGTCTTGATGAGAGTATTATCCCACTAATAGCTCCATATATTATTCACATGGTGGGTATATATTTCTCTATACACCAACCTATATAATGGCCATGGATAATTAATACTAACACCCCCATTGGAAACCCAAAATATTGATTATTCAATTTCATGTTTCATCTTAATATTCCATCCCAATAACCATCATTTTTCCTCCCTTTCAAAAATTATGAATCTTATAGTGTCCAAAAAAAATTACTTACAATTATTTCATAGTTGAGACATTGAGTCCTATATCCAATATCTCCATATTTTTTCCAGCAAATCATACAACTATTTCCTTCTATAATGAGAGATTTATCTTGAAATCATACAACCTCCTGATATGACTATTACACACTGAAAGGGTTAAAGGGTATTATTATTTTTAATTAACCACAATAGAAAGTAGGGAGATAGGGGGAAGGGGAGAGGGGAGAGGTACATGTGTGTATAATGGGGTGGTTCATCAATCCTTCATGAACCTTTGTCATCCCAATTTGATAATATTGAATATTTATATTGTATGAAACAATGGTTTGGGGTGGTAATGGAGGATAACCTATCCAAACATTTACAAAACAAATTATTTTTGTTATCATTACATGAAATACAAGGTTAAACCATAATAATAATTTAGAGAATGTTTTGTTATAAGAAGAAACCCATAGAAACAGTGGAGGGAGAATAGAAATTTATTATAGAATAAATAAATGATATTATAAATTAGTCATTCCATAGTGGTAAATCATGATCATAGCATGATGCAACCTTACTCTCAATGTTTGTTCCATAAAATAAAGAATAACATGAATCCATAACCCCTAAATTGATTTTTTCAGTTGTGCTTAATATGTTTTTAGCGATAAAAACATTATTTAAAAAATTGGTTTGTAATGTATTTTAAACTATTAGCATGGTTCAATGCCCAAAACCCACAAAAATTATTCCACCTAGATCACATACACCAATTTCATGGGAAAAATAATTGATATATACCAGAATGAAAATATAAATCATATGATCTCTTGGATACATCATTTATTATGATATGAGCATGTCATGAGGCATGATATGTAGGACATAAAGGCATATCATATATCATGAAATGGTTATATTTAATTGATTGGCATGGATACACCATCTCTATATATAAACATATTGTATTGTCTGAGATGATTGTACCATAATGCGTTATAAAAAATTTTAATCTATTTAAATCATATTGTATGATTTACATAAAACATTATATTTTTTATTGAAATAAAATCATAATTGTTAATACTTTATTTATATTTTAGATTGTCAATAATTTAATTTTTTATAATAAATTCCATGGGAGAATATAGAATTTATTTAATTATTATCTATTTTTTTCATATATTACAAGAGGTGTAACAACATGCATTTATCAATTATTTCGTAACATTTAATTAAAAGTTTAGAATGTTAATTCATTGAGAAGACTGATCATTTGGAACAATGATGGTGCATTTTTTGATTCATCGTATACCCAATTCTCATTCTTACTTTCAATTGATATTTATTATAATACAATGGAATTAAGAAATATCCCACCATAATATTGGGTGAATATTCAACTCATAGATACACCATTTTGGAATGTGTTTTTTGGGTTTTTCTCTTGATCTTAATCAAAATAATGTTCTAATATTGGAGATCCATTCATCATTAGTGTAAGGTAAATTAAAGACCCTTATTTTCTATTAATAATTTTTTTAATTTCAATTCTAGTATAACATGGATTAAGGGGTTCCTGAAGTCATCAACTACTTTAATAAGTCTTATTTGATCATAAAATACTATATAGTGCACCAAATTATTATCATATGTTTTGATTGATGAAATAATATTAAAAATGATGAATTATCGAATATTGAATTTTAATTTTTAATCATTGATATTGATTTCCAATTATTATATAGATATTGACCTCAGAACAATCAAATGTGATACAAATTTGTTATTTTTGGTGGGTTTGTAACATTTGATATCATAATTTACAATTTGACTATGCCATATGATATATGATATCATAGTTCATATCATAGTGTATTTTTTTTGGCTTTTGGACATGTCTTAACGTAAAATGCTTAGCGTCTTATCCAATGAAATATTTATTAGTAATATTTTTTAATCAGAAAACGTTTTTTTGACTAATAATGTCAATACTGATCATTCCATAAAATATGGTTCCCTATTACAGATGATGATATGAAATAAAACCTCTACTAGTTATAATATGTGGTATATGTTTTTAGCTATACCATTGATTTAAATATATCACATCCTTAAATATTAATAATAATTCAATTATAATATATCATGATAAATGGCACAATAATCATAAAAAACAATTTCAGTTGTGAACTGAATTGTTGCATACTAAATCAATATATTGTAGAATATTATAAAAAATAAATTTTCACTTTTTCCATTATTAATTGTATAATATATTTTGTTTAATATTTTTAAATTATATAAACAATAATTTGTTTATATTAATTAAATTTATGAATTATTTATATACAAAATAACTATAATGTTTTTATAATTAATTTGAAAATTTTATGAAACATTTAGTAAATAAGAATACATATTATTCATTATTAATATTAAAATGATTTATATTTATTATTAATGAAATATAATTTCTATATAAATTCTTTATATAGAAAAAATAAGGTAATATATAATATATTTATAAAATTAAAAATTAGGATAAATATATATTATTTTTTATTTACATTTTCAATTGATGATAGTTTTTTATTTCAAATAATCAAAATAAATGGACTTATTTGAAAAATAATTTGACCCGTATAAAATTTATTTTTTATAAGTGGAATAGATAATGTTTGACTATTATTATATAAATGAAGATTTTATTTTAAAAAATTTAAATATAATATATATTAAATATAAAATGTTTATATTTCAAATAATATATATTTGGGACATAACACTTTTTAATGGATTATATAAATTTCTTTTGTTTGAAATAAAATAAAATTATTTTCTATATTTAATTTAAATACCCATAATTCATGACTAAATTAAAAAGTATTCACATTTTAATGGGTTACGAATTGTTCATATATGTTTACCACATTTCTAAAATTATTAATTTTTTAATCATTTAGTTTATTGTATCTTTTATCATAGTTATAAATTTATTATATCATGAATGTATATATTCATTTAAATAAATTATCAAAATTATTCTATAAATTACCATCCATGCATTTAAGCAGTTATATATAGGTTGTGAAAATTTATTTACATTTTGTATACCTTTATATTGGCTTGTATTGGGTTATTTTAATGAATTAAGAATGAATGTTCTGTTTATACATTCCGGGAAGTTTTTTAATGTAATTGTGTTATATAGTCAATAAAATACTATTAGTAGTGGGAATTTATGTCAAACACCTCATTTTTAAACGATTATTTGATCTATCTAAAAAGTAAAAGATGTTTATATGTCCCTCTATGCTTACTCTGGTGTGGATTATAGCATTAATAAATATATAAGCCTTTTTTGGAATGGGTTTATTTTAACATATACATAGTGTCAGTTTTCATATCATTTAATACAATTTTCCATTGAATTTGGTTTATTAACATAATTAATGTGTTTTTAAAGATTTATTGAAAAAATATGGTTATCATTATAGATTTGTTAAAATAATATAGGCCCAATAATAAATCATTTAAATTATATAGACATGTAATGGTAATATATAATATAATATAATATTATAATTTAATCCTTATAAATTAATCAATGTTGTATTCCTTTTAATGAAAATATATTTCAAGACCTCAATCATTCAACTGGGTCGGTTCTTCCTAGTTCAGTTTTCATGGATTTTTATGAGTAAGGAATAATTGAAATGTTTTTCACAACATGTTATGTTAGTAAATTTTTTTGTTAGATATACATTACACTTATACATGAAATCCATTAATTTAAAGAATTAAATTGTTTATATTGACTTTATTCATATGATTGATTACGATATGGAATCCTCTAATTAACTATTAAAGAAAACTATCTAATATAATTGTTATAAAATAAAACCTAAGCAAAAATAATGTGAGAGTAATAATAAATTGGAATCCAAAATTAGAAAAAATGAATCCTGTATTTAAATTAAAAATTTTGAATTTAAATGGTGTCATAATTTTATTGGCATTACATTTAATCAATATTCTTGATAAATGAATTTTTTAAATCATAATCATCAGGTAATAGATTTAATTATAGATATAATGGAATCTTGAATATCAAACATGACATTGAGACTGATTTAATATAATAAAAGATTAATGGAAGCTACTTCATCTGAGGGTAAAATAATATAATAATTTTCATTATGTACGAAATAAATAGAAACATCGTCTTGAAGAAGAGGAATTTTAATATATTCAAAATGGATCTATATTATTAAAATAATAACATCAATGATTCAGTGGATGTCTCAAATCTAACAGTTAATCCAGTAGAAAACTAATATTCACAATAAATTTGAGAATATTGATAGGTTTAAGATAATGGATATCTTTAAAAGGATGTGTCTTGGACATGCTATGATGGGGAGGCATATGGATTAAAATGCAGTGTTTGTATTTTAAATATATTAGGGAATATTTATATCCACTCATGCGATGAATATAATTAGGTACATCAATTACATATATAGGCATGAGTGTCCATTGGGACATGATTTATTTAGTAATTTAATTCTATAATACTAACATGAATGGTTTTGATCGATTCTTTTTATTTAAATATGAATGTTTTCCACAAAATTTAGCAGATCCCCCTAATATTATATTTATAGATTAGTTGTGCATTATAGGTCATTTATCATTTTTTATATTATAATACATTAACAATTTAAACATGAAGATTAAATTGTCTGTTTAAAATTATGATAATGTTTTTTATAGAAACTAATGATATTCATAAAAGACTATGTTGGGAATCTAGAAGCTGGTACACTGATTCCATTATAAAATTCCTAATCACAATAGGTTATATTCATCATAATACATTAAGAGGTTAATGAATCATATGGGAGATTCAATATTAGGAATAATGATTTTTAAAAAAAATCGATGATTTTGAATGTTGTATTACATTAACATTATTTTTTAATGTAACTATAAATTTTCATACGATCAAAATTAATGAAATGTTTATGATGAGATATTAGAAAATATATTCAATTTTTAAAAAATGTGTTGTTACATCATGTAGTTTAATGTATATGATTATATTAAATATCTAATTGATTAGGAATAATTTATTTAAATTTATAGACTTTTTCACTTATATAATAAGTGGTGTTGTTGAAAAATAATTGGTTTTTATAACTAAAAATAATATGTTTTGATATACATGGTAATGTTTAATCTAGTTCTATATGATGGATTGAATATACGACAAGGATAAGATTTATTTTATCTTGGATAAACAGAATTATATAATTTATTTAGTAATATAACAGTATAATAGTTTATAAAAATAATCAATGTTATGTTTTATAGAATAATGTATCACATTCTCAATAAACCTCAAAACATAAAAAATACCACATTATATGGGGGTTTTTTAGTTTATTTTTATGTATTCCCACAAAAGTAAATTATGTTTTATTTTTCAAACACAGACATCATGTATCATTATATTATATTTTAATGAAAAGTATTGTTTATAAGAGGATTATAAGTGTATGGTTAGATGAATTAAATATAAAATGTATAGAAATATATTATTATAATATTCATGATTACAATTAAATGTCACTAAATTAAGAAATATAATTTTTTGTATTTAATAAAATAACATGATTAATAATATTTATTTATTAAAACTGATCTCAAAGAGATGTTTTTATAGAATATTCTTTAAATATGATGATGAATAAATTAGATAAAATAATTTATTAGACTGGATCCATTTTTAACATTGTATTATTTATTGTAATGAAGTAAATTAGTTTTAATATCATGTTTAATATTATTGGATAAGGAATTTGATTTTGACTCTTACCATAATTAAAAATATATTTTTATATGGATTTTACCAATTAAATATTATGGTTGGAGTGTTTTTATCATATATTTTTATGAATATATGGTTTAAATTATATCAAGATGTAATGTGTTTAATAGAAATGAAAATTTCTAAACACTAAATCATTCATAATGTCTTTTATATTATATATGATAATAAATATTAATGAAACTTTTTTATATATTCTTAATGTATATTCAGAATATATTTTAATAAATAATGTTATATACAAGGAATCCATAAATTATTATTCTTCGTTGTTTGATGCATCTCATACAAGAAATAATTAATAATTAACAAGTCTATGTATAAAATAACATTATCTCCAATATATGTCATTCATGGAGTACATTGTGTTGTTATAAAATTAAAAAGTATAAATGTGTAGTGTTTTATATCAAGATTCAAGATACTCTTAGGAGAGAAAAAACTTGTATTATGTTTCTAAAGACCCATAATTTCTAATAGAGAGATTTTCTTACACTGTGTAATAGTTATATTAGGGATTTATATTTAATATTTTTTATTACTTGATTTCAAACCATGTAGTAATAATTAGAAGCAGTAATTCGTTTAACCTTTCTAATTCCGTCCATGATATCGATCTATTCAGGGGTGTTATATTTTTTATCTTGTCATTGGTTTTGTCAAATCATGGGGGGATTTTTTTCTCATTTATGGGTAGTATAGATTCTATTATAGTATTTATATAGAAATATATAATGATAACCTATATCAAAATAAATAACAAGTTATATGAGAATTGATTGAATATGTTTCATGTAATGTGATTTTACCTATGGGTGATTTACATGTGATTTATTCATCCACATGATTAGTCTATTGTTGGAGGTGGAATATTTTATAGGTAACGGTACATGATATAAAAACTATGCTTCATGTGGTTTCTTGATGACATGAAAAATGTAATCATTTGTATAATTAGTCTAATATATCTTTTTACTTTTTGATATAGGTTCTAAGATTCATTTTTTTATTTATATCATAGAATATTTAGTAAAACTAAAGATTTTAAATAACTTTCAATGATTATATTAATGAATTTAGACCACAAAATTTATAGAAAATGCAATTAATTCATATATGATAACACTTTTTGTTTTAATCAATATATAAATAGTTTAAAAAATTATATATTTTCTCTAAATAGTTTTTTATTGTTTTGGGAAAACATCTTTTAGGTGTCTATAAATACTATATTGTCTATATTTTTTTACGTTGTGAATTTGATGATGTATTTCAAAAATTATATTCAAATAATCTAGGAGGTGTTGCAAATTTTTTTTCAAAATATATTGTATATAAAATATCATTTGGATAATATTTAGAAAATATATACGCCTTTAGTGAAAATGTGTAATAGTGGGATATATTACTTAAAAAATTAAAACTATATAATGATTCAGATATATTATATTGTATTATATGAACATAACATAGGAAAGAGTATTTATGAATATAATGAATACTGTATTCCATCACATGGGTTTATCATAATTCTTAGTAGAGATATGTAATGAAACTACCTAAGACTATCATATTATATGATATGAATGTATCATATGATCTTATCATAACTGATACCATATAATTAATCACAATTATTGATTGAAAATAATATATATTGTATATTATGGAAAAATTATATGAAGTATTAACATTTGTTTTCTCATCAAAGTGGGTTATCATTAATCATTAACATTACATATGATATAATAGATTGGAGAATATAGAATTAATGTAGGTGTAAAATTAATATTAATGTTTTCAAATTGTCTTAAATTCATGATTTTCATGAATTTTTTATAACACATGAGAAAATTGTTATAAGGATCATTGAGCATATATGTGGCAAATATACTGAGAACAAGCAATGAAAATTGTGGTCAATCTAATATTTCTCGATTGAATTCAATTATCTTGAATATATATTCACGTATTACTTTATAAATTAATTATAATAATACTTTGGAAATAAAGGGTGCCATAAAGAAATTTTGAGGTATTCATCAACCACGGATTTATCTAGAAGGGAGTCCTTTAGAAACATATTGATTATCTATATCAAAATAAAATTTTAAAATAACATTTTCAAATATATATGGTATAAGGGACACATATCTTGTCTATTTTATATTATACATGGTTCATGTTTCAATTCATATATATCATGATTTAAGTATTTATTTATGTTTACTAATTCTTGAATATGGTTAATTCAATCCCTTGAAACCAAAAAAAATAACATTGATAGATTGTGAAAAAAGGGTTTCCTTTAGGATATATCAATGACTCATCTTTCATTAACATGATTGATTAATTAAATTAATAATATATATATTAATAAAATCATTACAATTAAATAGTGTATAATTTTCAAAACCAATACCAAATGTTAAGAACCATGATTTGAGATTTATAAAACCCATACATAAAAACATGGTACTATATACTAGGTGAAATATATTATTTTACCCCCAATGAATTGGGACCTATATTACATAAAAAATACATAATCTAGTCTATAATGATAATATTATACCACTAAATTCTCCACATCTTTAATCATTATATTTCTAGAATGAAAAGAAAATAAATATAAAATAAACCATGATTCACATATATGAAAACATTCTAAATGGTTAATTTCATTAAAAAATTATAATTTATTAATTTTGATTTATTGATCTATTTCATAACATATGTCCGGGAAAAATATTATCATTCTATCAAATTATTTTTTATATATATTTCAAAAACCTCGTTTACTGTAGACCCACAATCATCTCAGGTTATCAGCAAGGAAATGTTTCAATTAAAACATAATATCAAATTCCATGAAAAATGAATGTTTTCATTCACCCAAAACCTTTCACAACCACAATTAATTTCATTCAACAACTTGAAGTGGAAGAAATATTGATCAAAAACAATATTGTTATGGTTTACAAAGAGTTGAATTTTTAGGGAGATCATTATTGTCCCCACAATTATATGTTGACCTATGAGACAACCCGATAGTTTCCCATTGAACAATATCATGGATATATAAATTATTTCACCCCAAATACCCTAAATTATTTTAATGTCTATATATTCATTGATCCTTTCAATTCCAACACATCACTTTTTTTAATAAGGTGATCATATTATAATTTTTATCCCACAACATGATAACCACACCAATAATCTTATTTTTTCCCTTTAAAAATTGAAATGAAAAGGCATTTATACACCTTTCAACCATATACAAATACTATACTTTATCATATATTTCCTTATTAGGAAGTTATCACTCAATTTAGAAATATAAAAAGAAGCACAAATTTTACCTCAAACCAAATTTCTTTTGGATTATAACACATCAGTGACCTATTCATTGAAAATACGAAGTGTTCATCCAAACCATATTTCAATAAAATATATATTTTCATCTCTAGACCTAGATATAAGACCAACAATATCTCATGTGATAGACAAAACATCATAATAAAATAGAATGAGAATTAATATTCTATTAATTGATGATTTGTATCATGGATTCATAAATCTTATATAAATATAATAATAATTCCAACCCCCCCCCCCCCACATTGGGTTAATTATCATCACTAATCATAGGTTATGACATTTAATGTAACACCCCGAGATTTTATGAAAAATATTATTTTAATTTCATTAATGTCTTTTGTTGTATTCTACACCAAGATTACCTTGCGCTATACGCAACACCGTATTAGCTTGCAGTATACGCAACACTATTCTTGTACCGTGTTACACACAATTTTGATAATAGTTATTCTACGCAACATTGAGTATATATATATATATTAAATGTATAAATGAAATATGGTTGGATTCTGTTATACGAAACAACTAAGGATTCTTTCACAACACGCAACCCTGACTTGGCTTGCATTACACGCAATCGCGACCTTCCTCGATAGCGTGTGTTGTACGCAATACTGGGTTTTAATAAACAATGTTATATTATTATAATATTGTCATGAACTAGCCGTTATGAATAGTATTAACTAAATTTTGAATTTTATAACATTATTATTCATCTTACACATTTCTAGAACAAGGTATAAGAACAAAATAATTTTTTTGGGTAAAATAAGTATTTTTCAAAAAATGCAATTTTGCCGCCTTTGGATGGCGCACCCACATTAAATCCGGTTTTTGACATGTTTATATGTTCAATTTGACAAAATAATTTTCTTCTTTTGAATCAGGATATAAAAATTTACATTAGATAAAGTTTTGATATTTTTCCGATAACTTTCATATTTTAATGAATAGTAAAAACACGCTATATTTTAATTAAAAACAACTTTTTTCATCGTAATATCTTTTGTGGTTAAATTATAATATTGAATGGTTTTAATGTATAAATAGAATATATTTTTACCATTTAATATAATGTATGTCATTAGCATTGATTTTACCTTGAATTCGTAGGTTAAATCAATTCAATCTTTTGCAATGTTTTAAAGAAAAACCAGATTTCTTTCGACAACGGGATTAATTTTAATTTAATTTCTGCATCTTTTGTGTATTGAATTTGGAAAAATGGATTCCATATTTGGAATCAGTGGGTCCAAATTATGTTATTAAGCTACTTTTTATTTTTTGGAATTATGAATAGTAACTACGGTAAATTTTATTTACCATAGTTAAAGGTAAATCGGGTAATTAAGGGTAAATATAATATTTTAAAATTACCCTAACAAATGTCAAAATCCTATTGGATGACTAAAAGTCGACCCATATCACCTAAGGGTCGGATTAGAATCACTTAATGGACATATTTCCATGAAAATAACTTAATTATTATTATTACCAAAGAAAGTGACAACATGTCACTCTCTTAAACTTTTATAAGTATATTAATTTTAATTTAGTGATAAACTTCATGAAACTTCGAACATGAATAGTATCCAGAAAGCTAATGAAAGTATCTACATCATATAAATTTATTTATAATTTTTAGGGATTAAATAATTATCATTAATTATGACACAATAGTGATGCAGAAATTGTTTATCTAGTGAAAAATCAAGAATATTGTTTTTTTTAAATAATAGTGACCATAAACTGCACAAATACCTAACCAAAACTTATTGGACATGTAAATGTAATCCATAAGCATCCAATGGTAGAATATTTGACCATTTGGAGCCTTATAAAATCGATTATGACACTTATATTATTTTATTTTAAATGATGCCAAAGTTGTCACCTTCATAATTTAATAAATATAACAATTTAAATATTGTGATTTTAAGATGATAAATTAGAGTAAAAGTATTATTGTTAAAGGTAATATATTTATATTCATCATAGAATTTTATTTTAAATTTTTATACAACAAATAAGTATATTAAATAATTATACAAAAATGATGTAGTAATTATTTTATTAAAAGATAAACCAAATAAATAGTTTTAAAAATAATAAAATAAATATTATATGAACTATTTAATGTGATACACTAATTTTATAGATACATATGACCTTTTATTAATATATTAAAGCTTTTAGTTTGAACATACCTTCTGTATATATTTTATTTAAATTCAAATAAATGAATAGTGTCAAAATTGACACTATTGTTATTTTACAAAAATAACATATTATATAATTTTTTAAAAATAACAAAAATATTTAAAAATTATAAATTTATATTTATATGGTCTATAATGTTATAAAGTAAACAATTATGGAAAATTCACAACAAATAAGTAATTATTTGTTATAATTTAAAATTTAGAATTTTATTACCACAAATAAACTTAAATAGATTAAATAAGGATAAATCAAAATGATAAGGTTTAAAATAAGATCCAAACATGTATAAATTTGATTGGTTGATGCGATTACAACCCTATCTCATCTAATCTTCGAATATGAGTCATTTTTGGAGGTTTTTATGTGGGGATAGATTTATTATAAATTAGTATTTTTAAGAATTCCTAAGGTGCCCCTCTCCTCCCTTATAAAAGGGCACCTCCTCCCCCTCCTCCTCACACGAAATTGAGCACTCAAGCTCGGCCAACCCCTGAAAAAATCCCTTCTCCACTTCCCTAGAATAGTCCTAGAGGTCCTGGTCTTCTTCAAAGACCAATCTTAGTTCCCTAAGTGAAGGATTCAAAGAAGCGTTCCAAAGAAGAGGTAATATCCATTACCGATCTTTTCAATTTCATTCTTCTTCAACTTCTTCTTATTTAGTTGTTTCATGATAAAGTAATAACATCAGTATTAATTACATACTGATATGTTATTATAAATATGAAACAACCCTAATTCACCTTCATTCCAACCTACGGAAAAATGAAATCACCGCGTGTGCGTACGTACGGAATACCGTCTCCACGCCGTGGTGTAATCTATTTTCCACCATCACTTTAAATGGATGGGTATAATGGTGTAATGAGTAACTATTTATGATTATTATAAAGTAATATTGATACTGAAATAATATATATATACTCCAATACAGTTCCACGATCATAGGAACGATATCATCACTCGTGCGTACGTACGGAATACCGTCTCCACGATGTGATGCGACTTGTTCTACATGATCATCATTACATAGTAATTATATAAATTGAATGAATAAATATGATATATGTTACACTAATACCATTCTGGATATAAGGTATCTATAACCTTAAAAGAAGAATAAGAATGTATTCGGCAAAACACGCATAGGAACAAAAGGCAATAAAGACCCGAGTAACAAGTAACAATGAAATATTACTATCAAGAAGCTAAGAATATGACCATATATGATATCATATCAATATGTATGATTCTGGAATAAGTCAATAACATTATTTAAACCATTATACAGGAGCTTCGGACACGTACAAAGCAAATTGGACCTAAGGTAAGGGAAAATATCACAATCTCATTTTTATCCGAGATTGTTTATTCGTAAGTATTTACTGGGGTGTATTTTATCATCCAAATCCATGTTTCATCAATATGTAATATTATTTCCATCCACCTAAAATTGTTTTAATCCATTTTTTTCGGTGAGTTTTTAGTAATATGTATGAAAGGAATCTTTTGTCGTTTTTTGTACGAGGTACTTTTTGACTTTTCCGACAAAAGTATGAAGAATGTTTTTTTTAACTTAAACGGCACGAACAGATTTTTATGGTTTTATAAAGTCTTATTTTCATGAAGCTTCCTCCAAAAGATATCATGATTATTTTTAATAAAATATCTTTCTTTTAAAATTTCATGATGTTTTGTGAAAAGAAATTGATTTTGAAGAAGAAATGATATTTTCCTCAAGAATTCATTTCAAATGTTTTATCAAAATTATTTTCCATCTAAGATAATATAGGGTTCTGTTTTTATCCCTATTATTACATTGATTTGATTATGTTTTGAGGGAATTATTTTTATGAAGTCATTTACCTTATATGATTTGTTTTATGATGTCATGATGTTTCAAGAATCCCATTTTTGTTACATGTGTTATGCGATGATGTATGATTTATGATTATGTGGCACACATAAGAAAGGATTCATTATGAGATGGGTGGGACCTATATCTCCCTCCAATGCATTGGGTAAAGATTTTATATCTCATGAGATAGACATGGCTGGAATGGTAGGTTATACCGGTTCAGTGAAACAGGACTGAAACGAGGGTTACTCGATTCAGAAAGGGACTTTGTCCACTAAGATAGTCTTGGCAATGAGTCATGACTAACAAGAAATGATTCTCTATGATTATGTGTGTATGCCACAAAGTTCCATGTTTTATGTTATGATTATTGTGATTACATTTCACTGCCATAATTTATCCCATGTTATGAAATTATGCTCTCTTTTGCAGGTTATGATTTCCAAAATGTTTTGTTCTTATGATGTGATTGATATTTCTTTTGTTTACCCTTACTGAGCATTTGAGCTCACCCTTTTATGTTTTCTTTTCCCCAGGATATAAAGAAAGGTTTTAGGTAAAAAAAAGGAAGATCTTTATGGGAGACGTTGAAAATCTTTCACCACGATTAGAAGATTATAGTCCGAGTTTCCAAAGACGCTAAACTATTACGGTCCTTATGTGTGTGTTTTTGTAATGTACTAAGTATTCCGCAAAAGTAATGTAAAGTCCATGTACGTCAAGCTTCGGGTCTCTACAGTTGGTATCAGAGGAAAGGTTTAGTCAACCTTTGGAAACTAGGATGCAAGAACTTTAGTGAGATCCCTAGAGATATTTCTAAGGTATGTCTAGGGATGTCCCTAAGGATAAGTATACGTATAGGATATAGTCCTAGAACTATGGTAACGATATTAGATTAGACCAAAGATGTTAGATATTGAAGTTACTCCCCCTTTATTATTATTTTTGGCCTCTCACACTATTCTTTTTGGGTTTTAGAATGTGGCTGGAAACAAGATGATTCATGATAATGGAGGATATGATGGACAATGGAATGATATTCTTCTTGAGAAACCAAATGAAATGGGATTTGGAAGTCCAAACATCATTATTATGCCGAATCAGCAATCTCATAATATGATCAATAAAGTAAAATTTGGTAAGTTTCCTGACTCGTCTAATAAGAGAAAGATGGAGTTTCATGATGATCATAGGGGAAAGAAAGTTCAATTTTCCCTATGTAAATCATGTGGGAAGAGGCATCAAGGAGAATGTTTCAAAGGAACTGGAAGATGCTTTGGGTGTGGAAAAGAAGGACACAAAGCAAGTAAATGCAAAGGAAAAGGTTCAGTTAACAACATGGATGAGGATAATGGTATTGCTACGACATCAACAATGGTTAAATGTTTTAAATGTGGAATGTATGGGCATTATGCAAACCAATGCCCTAAGGGAAAGTCTCATGAAGATAATCAGTATGGTCGTATGAGAATTATTTATGTGGATGATGATGAATAGACTACAAATGATATGAAAGAATTGTTGAAGCTCGGTCAATGGTTTAAGAATGTAGTGGAATGATTACATGTTTATCATGTGTAATGTTGTATAAGTAATCTCATTATACTATGGAATAAAGAGACATGTAAGGATTGTTACATTGTTGTCTGATTAATGTTACCAGTATCCATGAAAGGTTATTCAGATATTTTTGGAATGTAGATGATATGCGCATAATGAAGGGATAAGGAGAAAATTAAATGTTTGACAGTATTCATGAGCTCATGATTGATATAAGGACTAAGTGATATCATGGTTTGATTATAAAAAATTTTGAGGATTTTGGTATGTGGAAAATGTTAACATTTAATTGAATTCATGTTTTCACTAAGGTTCAATGGGTATTCAAGAGAATACATGATTAAGGACTTTGAATGTTTAGAATGTGACCAACAAGACATATCTTATGATATATGGGGATCAACGATGGTATTAAATCTCTGGTAATTGTTTTCACTATATTATGAGAGTGGACTGAAGTATTATGGCTAAGCCTAAAGATTGGAATGGATTATGTTGGACATAAGTTAGTATTGTTTAAGGATAGAAGTTTTTTTTAGAAAAAGGACAACCTGCAGGACGGGCGACAGCCCATCGCGTCGGACAAGGCTGTGGGAATCAAACCCACAACCGAAATGCGACTGGCCTTTATCACCTACCACTGGCCTACAAGAAGTCCCTGTTTAGTAGAAACTAGTTTTATTATATTTACAAGTATGATATATGAAGTATAAGTTCATTTTAGGAACCATATATGATTAATCTCACTATAGATCGACTTATGTATATAATTTTTGCTAACCTTTTTGAGACAGATGGAATGACCCGTCATTCTATCACATGATCTGCTAACACTTCACGAATAACAAATTCAACTTCATTTATTTAAGGGATGAAGTAGAAATTGTTCAAGGCACGAACAACATCGAGATTGTACCAAAATAAAGTAAGTATTTATTCTAATTCATATTATTCAACTTTAGGGAAATGATCTTGAAAACCAAAAAAATGTTGTCCTAGTGCTCTTATATCTGATCAATCAGATGGTACCATAGATCGGCACAAATTTATGGATTTGTGATTGTTGGCTTTTCTATAGCCATGTTCTCTACCACTCTCCATCAGAACATGATGGTTAGATTTCTCTTCCATATCCATATTTTCACCTATGTGGAAACCCAATGATTAGTTTATTTGGGTAACCGTTACATTTCATAGTTTTGTTTTTAAAGATAAGTTTTGGTATTCCTTTTTACGATGTGGGTTTCTATCAAAGAAACTTTCAAATAATAAACCATTTATAACCCCGACGAATTTCGAGGGTGAAATTCATTTTAAGGGGGGTAGAATGTAACACCCCGAGATTTTATGAAAAATATTATTTTAATTTCATTAATGTCTTTTGTTGTATTCTACACCAAGATTACCTTGCGCTATACGCAACACCGTATTAGCTTGCAGTATACGCAACACTATTCTTGGATCGTGTTACACACAATTTTGATAATAGTTATTCTACGCAACATTGAGTATATATATATATACTAAATGTATAAATGAAATATGGTTGGATTCTGTTATACGAAACAACTAAGGATTCTTTCACAACACGCAACCCTGACTTGGCTTGCATTACACGCAATCACGACCTTCCTCGATAGCGTGTGTTGTACGCAATACTGGGTTTTAATAAACAATGTTATATTATTATAATATTGTCATGAACTAGCCGTTATGAATAGTATTAACTAAATTTTTAATTTTATAACATTATTATTCATCTTACACATTTCTAGAACATGGTATAAGAACAAAATAATTTTTTTGGGTAAAATAAGTATTTTTCAAAAAATGCAGTTTTGCCGCCTTTGGATGGCGCACCCACATTAAATCTGGTTTTTGACATGTTTATATGTTCAATTTGACAAAATAATATTCTTCTTTTGAATCAGGATATAAAAATTTACATTAGATAAAGTTTTGATATTTTTCTGATAACTTTCATATTTTAATGAATTGTAAAAACACGCTATATTTTAATTAAAAACAACTTTTTTCATCGTAATATCTTATGTGGTTAAATTATAATATTGAATGGTTTTAAAGTATAAATAGAATATATTTTTACCATTTAATATAATGTATGTCATTAGCATTGATTTTACCTTGAATTCGTAGGTTAAATCAATTCAATCTTTTGCAATGTTTTAAAGAAAAACCAGTTTTCTTTCGACAACGGGATTAATTTTAATTTAATTTCTGCATCTTTTGTGTATTGAATTTGGAAAAATGGATTCCATATTTGGAATCAGTGGGTCCAAATTATGTTAATAAGCTACTTTTTATTTTTGGGAATTATGAATAGTAACTACGGTAAATTTTATTTACCATAGTTAAAGGTAAATCGGGTAATTAAGGGTAAATATAATATTTTAAAATTACCCTAAAAAATGTAAAAATCCTATTGGATGACTAAAAGCCGACCCATATCACCTATGGGTCGGATTAGAATCACTTAATGGACATTTTTCCATGAAAATAACTTAATTATTATTATTACCAAAGAAAGTGACAACATGTCACTCTCTTAAATTTTTATAAGTATATTAATTTTAATTTTGTGATAAACTTCATGAAACTTCGAACATGAATAGTCTCCAGAAAGCTAATGAAATTATCTACATCATATAAATTTATTTATAATTTTTAGGGATTATATAATTATCATTAATTATGACACAATAGTGATGCAGAAATTGTTTATCTAGTAAAAAATCAAGAATATTGTTTTTTTTAAAATAATAGTGACCATAAACTGCACAAATACCTAACCAAAACTTATTGTACATGTAAATATAAACCATAAGCATCCAATGGTCTAATATTTGACCATTTGGAGCCTTATAAAAGCGATTATGACAATTATATTATTTTAATTTAAATGATGCCAAAGTTGTCACCTTCATAATTTAATAAATATAACAATTTAAATATTGTGATTTTAAGATGATAAATTCGAGTAAAAGTATTATTGTGAAATTTAATATATTTATCTTCATCATAGAATTTTATTTTAAATTTTTATACAACAAATAAGTATATTAAATAATTATACAAAAATGATGTAGTAATTATTTTATTAAAAGATAAACCAAATAAATGGTTTTAAAAATAATAAAATAAATATTATATGAACTATTTAATGTGATACACTAATTTTATTGATACATATGACCTTTTATTAATATATTAAAGCTTTTAGTTCGAACATACCTTCTGTATATATTTTATTTAAATTCAAATAAATGAATAGTGTCAAAATTGACACTATTGTTATTTTACAAAAATAACATATTATAAAATTTTTTAAAAATCACAAAAATATTTAAAAATTATAAATTTATATTTATATGGTCTATAATGTTATAAAGTAAACAATTATGGAAAAGTCACAACAAATAAGTAATTATTTGTTATAATTTAAAATTTAGAATTTTATTACCACAAATAAACTTAAATAGATTAAATAAGGATAAATCAAAATGATAAGGTTTAAAATAAGATCCAAAAATGTCTAAATTTGATTGGTTGAGGAGATTACAACCCTATATCATCTAATCTTCGAATATGAGTCATTTTTTGGAGGTTTTTATGTGGGGTTAGATTTATTATAAATTAATATTTTTAAGAATTCCTAAGGTGCCCCTCTCCTCCCTTATAAAAGGGAACCTCGTCCCCCTCCTCCTCACACGAAATTGAGCACTCAAGCTCGTCCAACCCCTGAAAAAATCCCTTCTCCATTTCCCTAGAATAGTCCTAGAGGTCCTGGTCTTCTTCAAAGACCAATCTTGGTTCCTTAAGTGAAGGATTCAAAGAAGCGTTCCAAAGAAGAGGTAATATCCATTACCGATCTTTTCAATTTCTTTCTTCTTAAACTTCTTCTTCTTTAGTTGTTTCATGATAAAGTAATAACATCAGTATTAATTACATACTGATATGTTATTATAAATATGAAACAACCCTAATTCACCTTCTTTCCAACCTACGGAAAAATGAAATCACCGCGCGTGCGTACGTACGGAATACCGTCTCCACGCCGTGGTGTAATCTATTTTCCACCATCACTTTAAAAGGATGGGTATAATGGTGTAATGAGTAACTATTTATGATTATTATAAAGTAATATTGATACTGAAATAATATATATATACTCCAATACAGTTCCACGATCATAGGAACGATATCATCACTCGTGCGTACGTACGGAATACCGTCTCCACGATGTGATGCGACTTGTTCTACATGATCATCATTACATAGTAATTATATAAATTGAATGAATAAATATGATATATGTTACACTAATACCATTCTGGATATAAGGTATCTATATCCTTAAAAGAAGAATAAGAATGTATTCGGCAAAACACGCATAAGAACAAAAGGCAATAAAGACCCGAGTAACAAGTAACAATGAAATATTACTATCAAGAAGCTAAGAATATGACCATATATGATATCATATCAATATGTATGATTCTGGAATAAGTCAATAACATTATTTAAACCATTATACAGGTGCTTTGGACACGTACAAAGCAAATTGGACCTAAGGTAAGGGAAAATATCACAATCTCATTTTTATCTGAGATTGTTTATTCGTAAGTATTTACTGGGGTGTATTTTATCATCCAAATCCATGTTACATCAATATGTAATATTATTTCCATCCACCTAAAATTGTTTAAATTCATTTTTACCCTTCGGTGAGTTTTTAGTAATATGTATGAAAGGAATCTTTTTTCGTTTTTCGTACGAGGTACTTTTTTACTTTTCCGACAAAAGTACGAAGAATGTTTTTTTTACTTAAACGGCACGAACGGATTTTTATGGTTTTATAAAGTCTTATTTTCAAGAAGCTTCCTCCAAAAGATATCATGAATATTTTTAATAAAATATCTTTCTTTTAAAATTTCATGATGTTTTGTGAAAAGAAATTGATTTTGAAGAAGAAAGGATATTTTCCTCAAGAATTCATTTCAAATGTTTTATAAAAATTATTTTCCATCTAAGATAATATAGGGTTCTGTTTTTATCCCTATTATTACATTGATTTGATTATGTTTTGAGGGAATTGTTTTTATGAAGTCATTTACCTTATATGATTTGTTTTATGATGTCATGATGTTTCAAGAATCCCATTTTTGTTACATGTGTTATGTGATGATGTATGATTTATGATTATGTGGCACACATAATAAAGGATTAATTATGAGATGGGTGGGACCTATATCTCCCTCCAATGCATTGGGTAAAGATTTTATATCTCATGAGATAGACATGGCTGGAATGGTAGGTTATACCGGTTCAGTGAAACAGGACTGAAACGAGGGTTACTCGATTCAGAAAGGGACTTTGTCCACTAAGATAGTCTTGGCAATGAGTCATGACTAACAAGAAATGATTCTCTATGATTATGTGTGTATGACACAAAGTTCCATGTTTTATGTTATGATTATTGTGATTACATTTCACTGCCATAATTTATCCCATGTTATGAAATTATGCTCTCTTTTGCAGGTTATGATTTCCAAAATGTTATGTTCTTATGATGTGATTGATATTTCTTTTGTTTACCCTTACTGAGCATTTGAGCTCACCCTTTTATGTTTTCTTTTCCCCAGGATATAAAGAAAGGTTTTAGGTAAAAAAAAAGGAAGATCTTTATGGGAGATGTTGAAAATCTTTCACCGCGATTAGAAGATTATAGTCCGAGTTTCCAAAGACACTAAACTATTACGGTCCTTATGTGTGTGTTTTTGTAATGTACTAAGTATTCCGCAAAAGTAATGTAAAGTCCATGTACGTCAAGCTTTGGGTCTCTACATTTAATCATACCAAAAATATCCCTCAATATATATTTAATGATGAAAATCATTGAGACAACTAAATTCATGGTTATTTTTAAACCATTTTATGCTTATGATCAACTAAATTTTCCCCAGATCAAATCATATTCCATGACAACCCTATAATAATCCCAAGGAAAAATACTTATTCAAATTCATCTTAAAGAAGTATAACATGAATATATATACCTAAAATTATCAAAAAAACCATATTTCAATGAATCTAAATTTTCCATGTATGTCAGAGTATAGTATTCCTTAACAAATTAATTAAATAATACATAATAAAATGGTATCTTAAGAAATATTTCTCTGTCAATGACTATAGAGATACCCATAAAGAATTTGATGAACGAAAATTGTAATAAATAATATACATTGAACATATAACAATCAAGAATGTTATCCTAATATATCTAAAAGGATTACAACCATTCCATTAATATAATGCTGGGAAATATAATACATACTAACTTCCATATTTTATTTTCTACAATACTGTTTTTCATCATATTCTAGTCAATCGTGGAACAATATCAATTAGAAAGTACTGTCCAAGTATATCTACAATAAAAAATTTGGATATTGTAATAAATCCATAGATCCCAATATTGGATTCATGAATATTATACAAACTATATAGATAATGATAGAGATCAATTATAAATATTTACTATGAAAATGTATTTAATAGCTTTCATTATTTCCTTTAATAAAATAAATATTTATTATAAGCGAGTTATGCTAACATAAATATTTGGGATATTGAGTAAGAAATGTGAATTTAGAAATAATATAATTATTAAATAATAGATTATCTAACTCCATTGATTAATGACCCATAACATTTAAATTATGCAAGTTCTTATATTTGTTAATGGAGTACTCAAACTCCAGTCATTAGGGGAGGGCATTCACTACAAGAGAAAGTACCATCACCACAGTCCTCATGGGTTTTACTAATCATATTTTTGAAGGATAATACCCAAATTATTTTGATAGTACCTAATCCTAGTGAGGAAGGACCCACAACCCATACATTTAGGGAGCACTAAACAAATCCCCCATATAAAGGACCCAAATCCTATCAACGATTCAATGAAAATGGGATTATATTACCCTACCCAAAACATAAAAGAGGAAAAGTTTATGGATTATAAATTGATAGTCGATTACAAGAGACAACAATTATATCATGCGTTAATGTCCATTAGGAACCACGTTGTAGTTATAGGGATACATCAAAATAAATTCCCTTTGATAAAACACACTAAAATATTTATAAAATATCAAGTAGTTATAATCACAATATAGTGAATGATTATGAAATGTACCTTATCTAGTGAATATGTATACTTCACATATAATGAATAAATTATTATAAATAAGTATACATCCCTATTGTAGAGTGTATTCACTATTTTTATGATGTTGAGTCATTATAATAAAAAATCATTGAACACAATAATACACACGGAAAAACTAAACTCACTCGACAAATCATTATCCAAATTAACAATTTTTCCCAAATAATATCAATATCATTGTATAATTATCCATATAAACCCATATTTTATACTTAAAACCACTAGTTTTAGAGCATGACTCAAAAATCCAATGTATTATTAACTAGATTTTGTAATTCAGTATCTCATTGGCACTTATCTCTAACCTCTAATCCAAAGAAATATAAAATTATCAAATACGATGATTAAATGACATTACTAACAAAGTATCTTCGAATACTAGAAAATATAAAGGATGCATCTGACCAATACCAATGAAAATTGGATTAATGATAAACACTAGTTCCAATATTTTATACCTTAATGGGAGGTATTTATTAATAAACAAATTTAAAATAAATTTTTTTTTTCAAATGAAAATAAAATATGAATATTATAATAATAACACAACATTTAATAACCCAATATAGTGATATATATCACTAAAAATGAATCCATCCAACCATAAATGATACCGAACAAAAATCTCTATGTGGTGATATTTGTGAAAAATATGAGTCCAAAGGAAAAAATATCCTATATATAATGAGATAACAAATCCTTATCATCATAAATATTTATAATATCTCTAATAGATCATGCCAACTAGATTAGAGGATCAAATGTTCCTACACCTAAGCCTCCAATATTTACTATATACTTCATATCATCTATATTAAAGAAATATATACCTTGTCAATGATTTAATTTTTGTTATATTTTAAATCCTTGAGAACAAACTAGTACATTCCTCATGATTGTTGAATCCTATGATTTATAGAATGCCAAATTATGAATAATATATAAGTAAGAGACTCACTCTCTCCTGATATTGTAATATTCCCATGTGGATGATAAAATAAATGAATGTTTTCACTTTCACATATGTAAACAATCACTAATGATATAGTACATAGGGAGTTAAAAATTTATATTTAAATAATCATATCAATTTCAACAGAATCATTATTTTCCAAGTAAATATTTAGAAGAAAAGATATCATATATTATCATTATTAGCATATGAATCAACAATAACTACCCAATTCCTATTTATATTCCCTAGAGAAACATTACCATTTATTTAGCATCCATTATTATTTTAATTTCAAATGATATATAATAAATCCAAAAATATCTCAGTAGACATGAAATGACTCAAATTTTTATAAATAAAATTCTCCTTCGAAAATAATTAAATGTATTATTATATAATATTTTAATAGGAAATACATATAGTTATTTGCATTTATTTTAATATATAATATTTAAGACACCATTAAGCGTCATTACCATTGATAATGTAGTCGCTTAATATTGATAATATGATTAGAACCAATATAGGGTTTTAACATATCCAATTGACAAAAAAAGTGGACATCATAACCAATATGATCATACCATATGAATCTCATTTATGAGATAGTCTGATTGAGATGGAATCCCTAGTCTATTTTCTATACTCAGCACAATCTATTATATTACAACTTGTGTATTATAGAAACTGATTATGGGAGGTGTTCAAGCTCATCGATATCAGTACCTAAACCTTGTTTTCTGAACTACCCCATGAATTTATCACAGTCATGCACATTACCCTTAGGAGTTTTAAGGAGTTAGAAAGGGATATGTATAAATTAAATAATAGGAAATAATATTTATACTATAGTGAATAATAAATATATTTTATTCGTATTATTTTTTCATTGTAAATGATTATGATTTTAATTCAATAAAACACAAATTGTATTTTTCAGGTTATATTAAAATTCAACTAAGGAATTTAATTTCAAGATTTAATCAATTATTGAAATTAATAATATTTTAATGAAATGGTAATATTAAATATAATGAACATACAATTTCTGTGAAGTAAAATGTATTTTTTAGAAGTTTTTGAAAACTATTATTGAAAATAAACCATGGATTAATTAATAAATTTCCATAATTATATTAAAAGTAAAAATTAATATGTTTTCAAAATTATTTAGATAAAATGAATATTATTTTTTTATCAGATTTTAGAAATTATAAAATGGTGTATTTTTTATTATTTTCATAGACAGTCGAATGCTTGGGTAAAATTTAAATGATTTAAAAATATATGGTGTGTATTATGACATCAAAATGACCCAAATGTAATATAATAAATACTATTAATTTTAAACATGACCAAATATTTTTTTCATATTTAAAATGATATTATTTAATGTTTATTTTTAACAATTTATAAAACCGTTGTGAGTCCTCCACAACTAATAATATATTTTATGTTTTTTAAATCTTTTATTTTAAAGTGTGACTCACTTCCAAATAAGAAAGTTCATTATTTATTTATTTTCATCCAATGGAGATATAATATAATGAAATGAAATCTGATTAAGTATAAAATATGGGCAAAACCCAAGAGATTGTTTTGCCTTTGGTTATTTTATATATTGATTCTAAAAACAACGTTTTGGGAAATATTAATGAAATCCACAAACCATTCATATGTAAACACACAAAATATTAAATTTACCTTCACTAAAAATCCTTAGAGAATTTACACACACATTTAAACCTCTATATAGACCTCCCATGTAGTCTTCGTTCTCTCAATAAGATTCTATAAATCATTTGGAGTCACATACTAATTTAAGGGATTTTTTCCTTTCTGCACTTTATTTATGTATCTATTTTAAATTTTATCTTTTTTCTTAATTTTCATTTGATATGTTATATTATTGCATATCCCGAAATAAATTTATATTCATTTATATGGGATTAGAGAATAATTTTTATCTAATCAACCAATTTTATGAATTTTTATTTAACATCATTATGTTGAAAAAATTTCACAGCGATTTTCCGTGCCAAAACAGTTTTTTAGTGAACACTATATCCATTGCATATCAATGTTGAAAACCTTTATACCCATATACCTCTTTAAAATTTTACTTAATTTTTTTTATTTCTTTCTCCTTTATATTGGAATAAAATTTGAGGATGAATGAATCCATGTTGTATGATCAATGTGGTACACATAAGGGTGAAATATAAATGAATGTGATGGGTACACATGAAATTATGTAGTGCTCTATTGAATTGGGTAATTATTAGACTCAATAAATGATGTTATGGAATATGGATTGAACATGTTTCCTTTATGTTTCTTATTTTATCATGATTTATTGGTAGTTATCTTTGTCCCTTGTTTAGGATGTAGTTTTTTTATTGGTTTCCACACATCCAATGTTATCATTCTATATCATGTCTTATTTTACATTATCATGATTCTCAATGCTTTCTAATCTCTCCGGATATGCATATTTTATAACAATTGTTATTTTGTTCATGTTATTATATTTTTACCTCATTTAATGGGAATTAAATCTCCACCTTTTCTTATGTATGTACCTAGGTTTCCCTATGTTGTTTTATGTGCAGTCATGTTAATTATGTTTTCACTAATGATAATTTTTTCTATTGATTTGAATATTTATATAGTGTATCTAATTATAAAAAGACACTAGAATTATAAATATAATGTGTTTTAAAAATATTAATTGTATCCCATAAATCATTATTTGAATGTGAAATAAATATAAGGACCATTATTTTTTTTCAAAAGAACATCTTACTTATTTTAGTATTTAGGATTATAAAATTATAGATGAAGCCTTAAGAATAATAAAATGTACAAGAAAATATCCTTAATATTATTAATAATAGAGTAAATATTTTATCAATAAAATACATAATTATCTATATAATACAACTGGTCATGTTTCTCTCATTGATGTATATATGAGTAACAACTTTGACAAGGTGTGTCTGGCCTAACTATGTGTAACCTAGTACAAAACGACTGACGTTACTGCACAACTGGTTTGACACTCCTGGGGAATATTCTTTTGTAAAATAAAAATTTCATTAATATACCTTAATAAGGGAATAATAAAATACCAATAATAATATATGTTAGGAAATAGATCATCGATAACATAGATTGAGGGTGATAAATTCATATATTAAAAAATGAATTTAATTTATAGGTTATATGTTTAATATCATTGGATTCCCAAAAAATGTGTCTAATATTTTAAAAAAAATCATCCCTAATTTTAATTTTATTCTACTCAATGGATGGAAATATGTGGAATCAGTTAGACAACCAACGTGAAGGGAAGTGTGATGAATACCACCAATGAAATTCTAATCCCAATGGGAGCAGGAATCATAATATTTGTGATGACACACTCTCAGCTGAAATATTATCAAAACATAAATCCAGATTAGGATGAACACCCAAATACACCTAAGATGGAACTTGATATAATTGAGTCATTTATATTAAAAATTCCATTATCATTCACTCAATAATCTGATCCCTTAATCATGGAACAATGGATCAACTCCATTGAGAAGTCCATCTATGTCATTCAATATTCCAATGAAGATAAGGTTTTACTAGATATTTATCATTTGGATGGAAAAGATAATCAGTGATGGACATTGATAAAATATAAAAACCTGGAAATAGATCAAAGTTATGGGGTTAAAGAAATTACAAAAATAGTTTTGCAATAAATATTTTTCACACACTCTCTAGCGTAAAATGGAAAGGGTTTTCATTTCCCATTATAAAAGGATAATGAATCAATCTGGGGGTACAAATTGAAAATTCACATGATTTTCATAATAATCATCCAAATTTTTCATTACCTCTGAATTAAAATTTGACAACATACTCGGTAGGCTAAATCATTGTTTATGAAAAGGCCTAGCGATCCTTGACATTAAGAGCTATATGGAAATTGTTTGATATTCCGTCAATGTTCAAATATAGATTGCATAATCTAAAAGGTATCATGAGGAAAATAAGAGGTAATTGGAGTAAAATAATATACAATTTATGGATAAATATAATGGTGACATGATATTTCAACATCCCACTTGTCAAAGGTACAGAAAGAAGAACCAAAAAAATTACATATTGGGAACAAGTAAATGAATCAGTTGCAGGAATGAAGGATACCAAGCTATATATTTCTAATAAGAGAAACCCACTATTATGTTGGAGGAGATGATTTTTGTGTTCAACCCTTAATGTATTCATAATTTCATCAATTTCAAGGAATGAGGGATCTTTGAAATCCAATATGTTGATACAATGGTTTTAATGGACAATAACAAACATATATGGTTGCAAGGGAGATGTTGTTTTCATCATGACTGATGTGATGGATGTTGAAAACAATGTGGTGAAAAGTAAACTATTAATTAGTTCATAAATTGAATACATTCTTATTTATTATGGTTATATACAATATTTTATATAATTAATGTTTAGTTTAACTATTAAAACAACACCACAATTGATGGAAGTATTGTTTTCAGGGAATATAGAAAATTTGGAAATTATTTCAACATAAGAATATAAATCATCCCATCTCTCAATTTATGGTATAAACCTACCATATAACCGTTCCATACTCCTTATTTGTAATTTAATTAAATTATTCTAATTGATTGGATTTCTCTATATCGACCTAACATAAATTTGAGAGAGAAGGAAATCACTCTTCATACTGTGAATCTTCCTTCCATTATATACAATTGTATGGTGGGGGATGAATAATATGTTGAACCAATATCTCAAACATTGATATTATTTCACAAATATAAAGCATATCTTGATCAAAATGTTTTATTCTAAGGAATGAATCTTCCTAGTATACATGAAAATTGTGAGATAATACACTAATCTGTTTCACAAGGAATTTTATGGTCTTCCACCTAGCTGAGATATTTAATTTTTTATTAATCATATATCATAAGCACTAGTATTGTCCAAAACTCATTATATAATAGATGTTTTTGAACATTGAGATATGAAGAAATAATTATAGGAGAATCATATTGAAGGGAATATGCACCCATGTGTTTCACTATGGGGATCACTGGTCCTCCACAACAAAAAGAAGTATGGGTAAATGAACCATTTCATCAATTAATGTTATCTCTAAAAGATCACAATAATTAAAAAGTATCATATTCCACATATTTTTTCTACTTTTTTGATTAGGTACATAGGGAACAATACTTTTCTAATGTGTAACTCTGATTAGGTTATTATCAAACAAGGGAGAAGAGGGAAGATTTCTCCAAGAACACTTTTCATACACTGTATGAGAACTATGTGTTCCATCCATCCAATGGCCCAAAGGCCTTCATTTTTTATTTGATTTTGATAAACCACATTTCAATGGGTGAGGTGGAACCCAAGAGAACTATGAGTTCATATTGATTCAATTCAGACATATAAATAATCTACACATCTTTAAACACATGATGAATAGAGTATTTATTTGTTACCATTAAAAAAGATAGTATAGATGATCTTATAATAGAATCCAATACCATGGAGGATGATGGTAAGAATATTATCATCGTGCTAAAGACCATACTAATTGGGATGTATTATGCATTGTGTAGAAAATTTGTGTTCTAGTTTAAAAATAAATCATTATTAGAAAATATTATCAAAATAAACAGGATATATGCATACACTTCAGTGAAAGAATAAATTTAAAGATGTTTGTGTCTAACATATTTGACATATTCCCATAACATTCATGGATTAACTATATATTATCTTCAATTTGTAATAAATTTATCATTCTTTTCAAACATTATTACAAAAAATCCACATAATGCATTCATTTTTTCCTATAATGATGAATATGAAAACAGATTCACGGAGTCAAATATTAGGCTCATCACTTCACATTTTCTAAAACTACACAATGGTGGAGATTTTTTAGGTATTTAGTGATGTTGTGAATATTGATCTGGGTTTTGTGTTAATATAGAATGAAAAAGATATAGCCTATATATAAAGGTAAATGAAAATTCACAGACATAACTACCAAAAAATATCTGGAGTTGGTTATAGAGATCTTCATTTTGAAAATGTTGAAGAAATATATCTTTGTGGAGAAGTTTCAAATATTTATAGATCATAAATGCCTCAAGAATATATTCAATCAGAATATGATAAATATGTGCCAATGAATATGTTTAGAGATGATTGGGGACTATAAATACTCATTTCAATACCATCATGGGAATTAAGAGAATGTGTAACATGGTGAATTTAGAAGGAATCAAGTAATTCTATCATTGATGCTAATTACAAGAGATCTGATCATCTTATATTTGATGAATATGTAATGGGAATCATAAATGAAAGAAAATAATTAAAACATTCAAAAGTTATTTACCAATATCCCCTTATAGAGAGGTTAAATGATGATAATAGAGATGATGGGGGAATTTAGAATGAATTAAAAATGATAATAAAATTGAAATACTCATAGATAATTGTCAATGAAGAAGCAATTTTGAGATTTGTGTCATGAAAATTTGTACCATCAAATCCAATCTCGAAGAAGGAGATGATGGATGATGATAATAGATAAACCTTCTCTATTCAACTAGGACGCACACAGATAAATCATGATCTCTGAGAGAACTATGGTATGGTCAATTTGAATATGGATGTTTGAATAATATAATCCATGAAGTATTGTATGTCTGTGAGTGAAGGTGGAGAGGGGAAAATCCAAGGGAATGATGAAACCATTACATATACGTATATGGAAATGTGAAAACATCACCATTTACTTATTCTTTGGCCTTTTAAGGGAATAAAATTGGAATAATGATATATGGATTATGATGGATCATTTCAAAAAGAATGCACACTTAATTTTTATTCGAGAGTTTTTATCACTTGATATACATTCAGAAATATACATCAGATAAGTGGTGAAACTAAATGGAAGGCAACTACCAATTCTATCTGATCGATACCGCCACTTTTCCACCATGTTATAGAAAATTCTACAGCATTATCTAAATATATATTTAATATTTATCATATCTTGTCACCCTTATAATGATGTGTAATATGACTAGACCATCTAGAAACATGAGGACATGTTGATATCATGCTCAATTGAATTCAAAGGATTATGGGATCAACATATTCCTTTGGTCATTTCATAATAAAGTATCATTATTCAATAAAGAATCCAAATGGATGCCTTTGATCCCATTATGGAAATTCATGTATAACACCTTCATGTTGGGTTGATTTTTAGGAAAAAACTACTAGGTTCTTAACTTGTTGAGGAAATGTTGGAAAACATCAAGACAGTTATGTAGTACATCAAGGATGCTAATTGACAATATAAGAGTTGGGATAACAATAATTGATGAGAACTAGAGTTTGATGTTGGGGCATGGTATTCCTCCTCACATCTCTATGGAATAATGTGATGAGATTATGGATGAAATGAATTTATATTGAATGATATATCATACACTTTCAGATTCATGATCACATAAGAGTGGTGGCATGCCGACAAGCACTCCCACATAACCTATCTCAAGTACAAAATATATTCCATGTATCCAAAATGTGAAAATAAATACAAATCACATCACATGTACTTAATCCATTGGTGGTACCATTATAGATTGACCATTCCTATGAGGAGCAGCTGGAAATGTTCGTAGATCATAGATAAGATTTTCTATCGAACAATACAATTAACCAAGTAAAACTATTGTGGGGAAATAACATGTTTGAAGAAACAACATTGGAATTGTAGGAGAGGATGAAATATAGTTACCCAAATCAATTTTAATGTATAATTAAAAAATTACAAGGAAAAATTTTCTTATGGGGGAAAATTTTATCGAACTAAATTGTTATAATTAAAATTGCCCAATAGAATTAGATAAATGTATTATTATGTAATATGGTTATAGAAAACACATGACCTTATTTATTTATTATATTAAATTTTATTTGAATTAAATTTTAGAATAATTATAATTGATAATATATCCATTGAATTGTGGCATATAATTACTATAAATACTGGGTTTTTACAATTCCAATTGTTATAGACAAAGGATGCGATGGACTCACCGAAAAGGATTTTTATAAATGAGGACCATTTATTTGAGAGTACAAGGTAGAAAACATCCCTAATATTTTCCCTTTACCAATACCAAAATGTGAACAAACAAGTTAATAATAATAATAATAAATTTTGGGAGATGATTAAGATCGTTGAGATTATGAATCAAACCATATTCGTTGTTCCTCCACAAGAATGTCTCAACGTCGTGCCACATACCCATAGATAATTTGTTGGTGTTTTAAAGGCATATGTACTAAGAAACTAATAAATTGAATATGTATATTGTATATAATATTTAATATATTTTCATTTTAATACTATTACATTACGAATGATTTTTTATTTTTATTCAATAAAATAAGAATTGTAATTTTCAGGTAATATTCCATTTCAATTATTGAATTTGTTTCATAAAGTAATGTATCTTTAAAATAAATATTTATAAAAAAAATTACTAGATAATGATAATTATATATAAATTATCATATAATTTTTGTGATGTAAAATGGTGATTTCATCTCAGTTCTAAAACTGTTAATATGAAAAACCATTATTTCTCAATAAATATCAATTATTATTATAAAAGAGAAAATGAAAATATATTTTTTTTATTAAATAAAAATAATATTATTTTTCAAATTGGAATGTCTACATTATCAAACAGTGAATTTTTCATAATTTTCTCTAACTATTGATTTTTTGGATAAACATTAATTAATATATAAATATATGTTCTGTATTATGATATCATAAAGTCCCAAAAGTGATTTAATAAATAATATAAATGGTGTCCTAGATCAAATATATGTATTAAATTTAAAATAAATTGATTTTGCTTTTATATTATTAATTATATACATCCATTATGAATCTTCCAAAACCATCCATATATTTTAAGGGTCTTAACCCATTTATTTTATAGTATGACTCACTTCTACATAATAACGTGTATTATATTATTATGATTAGAAATTGGTACTATATGAAATGAAAAAATTACCTTTTGGATGAATCCCTGGGAGAAAACAATTGAATGGTTTGTGGTTTTGGTTATTTTATTATATTGAGTCTAAAATAATTGTTTGCAAAAATATTAAATAAATTCCCAATAATTTCCAATATAAACACACCCAATCTCTCAATTATAATTACTAAAAAACGTAGATAACATAATTACTCTACCATGCACTATATAGAAATCTCATATGGTTCTCCCAAACTCTCAATAATGTCCTCCCATCCATTTGGTGTCACACACTGAAGTAAGGGATATTTTAATTTCTTATCTTTATTTGAGTATCATTTTTAACTTATGTATTTTATCGTTATTTAATTATTATTGGATATATTATTCCATATCCCACATACATTCAAATATATATGAAAATTATGTGGACACCCTTTATCTCTCATCAAGCCATTTTATTAATTTTTAATATTCATGGTTATGTTGAAAAAATTTCACCCCAATATTCCATGCCAAAACAATTGTGTAGTGAATGGAAGAGCCCTTTCCTATCAAGGGTACTCAAGTATATAAATTTATAAATATTTGAAATTATAAATTCATTTTTTGATTCCACCAATAATTATCATGAAATAAAATATTATTATAATTAATCCATGTGGTATGATCCATATGGAATAGTTAATCATGAGAGTGAAATGAATGTGGCAGGGGCGCCCGGAATTATATAACACTCTAATAAATGGTCGAGCATTTAGTTTCATGATATTTGATATTGGTTTAATAAGTAAAACTAATTACATTATGTGAATATTTCCATCATGATGTGTTGGAAGTTATAATTGGAATATGATTTCGATATCGTTTTTAAGTTGATGTCATCTTTACAAAGTAATAATTTAATATCATCTCTTACTGTTCATGTTTATGATTCTCATCCATTTTTATGATCCATTGATATTTATAATTTCTAACCTTAATTATTCTATTCCGTTTAGTTCATTTTTTCCACCCTTAATGTGATTTATATCTCCCATATTTCTTATGTAGGTTCCCAGGTTATCCATGAAGTTTTAGTTTTGATCACGTTAATGTAGTTTTCAATAAACTAGTTTTTTTAAATTGTTCTGAAATGTACATAATTTTAAAAGAAACTATACCGATTTATATTTTAGGTTGTATGATGTTTAATGTAATTCCCCGATCCCATTTACCTAGAGTCGGTGCATTATATTAATACATTGGCGTGATTACAAGGAATCATGTCTCGAAAGACCAATCAGTTTAGCAGCCATGGAAAATAGATTACTTACATGGACGGTACATTACACTTTAGAAAATTAAAAACAACATAAATGATCCTTTGATAATTCCATTAGTCCCCCAACATAACCCGACTTATCAATCATAATAAACTTCATGGAATGCTGCGATAATTAAAACATAGAAAGGGGTTAGCGTAGATGAACAAGAATGATAACAATATAGCGGAAACATTCAAAAATAACCATAAACATTTACAGAAATGTATAAGAGAAAACAAAAGCCTCTTTTAGTTTAATCTTAACCATAATAAAGAAATGTAACAATAAAATAATTTCATTTATTTATTCACATGGATATTCTAAAAGTCAAATAATCACATTCAATATAAATAGCCACATTCATAATGATGGAATCCATAATGTCAGACTATCATAACTATATATTCAAGGCCTTGTGCCACGACTATAAATAACATTTGTCAAGGCCTTTTACAAAGACCCTAGTTTGTCTCATGATACCTATCAATCCATCAATGAGTTATATCAAGCTCCACCTCTAACTTACTAAGTCCAATGCATTCCTCATATGAAAAGGTTTAAGCATAACCTAAACATTCGTATTTAAATTTCCTTATGAAATGTCAACACATTACCCATAATCCATGAATGGTATAAAAATAACACATCCACAGTCAAACATAACAGAAAAAATTAAATACATTATGGAATATTTTTATCATAATAAAACATCTTTAAACTTGTTTAAAATCCATTAATTGATTTTGACATAGATAAAAATGATTTGTAAAACTCTTTGAGAGAAATATTCTTTTTCATAAAAACATTTAAAAGTCCCAAAATTTATAAAGGAAGACATTTAAATATATTTTTGAATCAAAGTTTCCCATATCCCTTGGAAATGTAGGAAAGTAATTAAAATTTTAAAACATTCATGTCCATTTAAATAAATCCTTAAAACAATTTTGAAATGATGGACATTAATGAGAATGGTTTAGAAGAAAAAATATTTAAAACATTTACAATGATGTTTTAGTAAAAATTCATTTATAATAATCACTTCGAAAACTATTTTATGAAACATGGATATTGATAAAATATATTTCTATGTAGATACTTTTGTAAAAACAACCTCAGATAATAAAGATATTGTAAAATTAACCCTTACATTGCACTTTCCTTTGGTCGAGGGTACATTTATCCTCCTGTATGACGATTTAAGTATGTTATAAAATTATACCATAACTATATTAATATTTATTATATCATAAATTATTCATTTATGATTTTATACTCCCCATTTACGAATTATTTCCATGTTAAATTAACATTTCAGGTAATAATCACTTTCCTTATCGTACAAGTTTTAACTTGTCACTCATGATTGTATCGCTTAGACCATGATTTAAATACCTCCCAAATATAAAACATAATTGATATATCATATATATTTAGATTATTAATATGTATAATATAAACATATAGTTAATGAAAAACACCGTTTATGGATATGGTAGTCCGTATATACGCATAAACGTTGTTTCCGTTTTCATATCCTGTTGAATAGAACTAAGTGAATAAGTTATAGGTAAGTACATATATATATATATATATCTCCAGTGGCATTATTATTTCATATATTACATACTTATTAGTAATGTAGATATTTTTATAATTGTGGATGAATGGTGAACGTGGAAATGAATCTCATCGCGCCGTGGAAAGGATAAGTTGTACGTATGCACGAGCGATAATACCAATTTTCATAAAGGTGTGGAATTAGATGGTATATTAATTTTTCAGAGACATTAGCATGTTATTTTTATTATTTATATACATATTACTCATCATTATATTCATTCATATAACATAGTGTTGAATAACAAATTACACAACAGCGTGGAGACGGTAAGCAGTTTTTACGCACGCATTGTGACATTATCATTCATAAGATGGCAAGAATAATGAATATAGTTGTGCCATATTTATTATAACATCACTATATAAAGAATATACATGATTTATTATTTTATAATGGAAACAACTAGGAACGAGTAAGTGGAAAATAAGAGAACATAAATGATGGTGGTGAAATCATTACCTCTTCTTCAGGTAGTTCCTTTTGATTTGATCAAAAGGGCTCCATAGGATGACTTTATGATCAAACTAAGGCGTCTAGGATGATGTGAGGAAAACAAGGAGGATATTTGGAAGGGTTTGGCCGATCTCAATGGATTTGGAAGTGTGAATTTGAGAGAAGGGATTGTTCCCTTTTATAAGAGGGGTGAGGGGCACCTTATGAAAAACTTAAATTATTATAATGTAATAAATTAATATTAGGTTTATAATAGCTCAAAGGTGATTTATTTATATGATACATTGGTAATGGGTTGAAATACTCTTAAACAATAGGTTTTAGACAATTTAAGGTTACCATTTTATCCTTATCTTTTAGATTTAACTCTTTGTTATATAGTTAAATTTTACCATGAATTCTTCTAAACTTACATTATATGGTTATTAAACATACTATAAAATCCAATTCGAACCCCAATTGGTTCATTAATGTAATATATATTATTAAATAAATCCTTTGGCCTAACATTAGATTTTTATGAATTTTATATCTATTAATAATATAATATTTGTTTTAAAAACTATTTTATGTCAATTTTGAAACTGTTTAGTATTTGTTTTCTGATAAAATAATAACAACATGATTACTCCATAAAAAATACATTTAATCAATCCCAACATGTCATATTCAATGAGAAAATTCATGGATGTCATAATAAAATTTAAATTATATTTACTTTTAATATTTATAATACAATTTATTTCATTCATTCATTAGTAAGGAAATTACTGCATCATCATTGTGTCATTAATAGATTTAATTATTTATTCTCTAGAAGTTAAAACTAAATTTACATTATGTAGGAAATGTTTTTATCTTTCTATGGAATATTTATTGTCGAATTTATCTTATGTATAACCCTATATTAAAAATGGTTTGGTTATTAAACATTGATTTTAACTCTTTCAACTCCTCTCTAAATAAAATAACAATAAATGTCTTAATCTAATCCAAGTGGACCTAAATGGTCGTATTTTATTACAACGGTTGTTATTTGTCTAATTAAACTTATCCAGTAGAAATAGAAAATGTGTTAGGGTAATAACAATAACATTTTTAACCATAATTACCCTATTTACTTTTAACTATGGTAAATAAAAGTAAAAAATTAATATTCACCAAATATTAATTTTATCTTATTGAACTAAATTTTACTCCTTGATATTAACCATGTCTCTCTTATTTTTTAAATTAACCTCAATGATGTGGTAAAATTATGTTTTATGTTAATTTTCATATTATCTTTGGAGGTGGGTATAAGACGGAAAAGTATCAATAAATTTTTTATATATCTAAAATTTTTATAAACTAACTCCAATGAATTAAATTGAAAATATATAGGTATTATGTATCTATTTTGACCAAAAATAAATTTAAATTAAATAAATAATTATTAAAATAAAATTTCAGTTTTAAACAATAACTCTGTGTTTTTTCACTATTAATCAAAAATTGAATGTTTTCAGAAAATACCAAAAATTCACCCTAAGAAAATATTCATAATCTTAATACAAAAATGAACTCAATTTTAGAGATTTTAAAACATAGAAATCACATTTATTAATTTAAAATTAATTCCTATTGTCAAACCCAAAAGGCGTATTTTTATGAAACAATATCTATCAAAAGATTGACACTTGGTTGTGTCCAATCTCAAAGTGAAATTAAAAAAAATGAACAGCATTGGGTTAAATGGTAAAAATATATTCTATTTATACTTCCAAACCATTAAAATGTATAATTTAACAATATAAAATAATTTTATTAAAAAAATTTAGTTAAAATATAGTATTTTTCACTATTCATCCAAATATGATTGTTATCAGAAAAACACTAAAAATTTATTGAAACTAAATTCTTATGTCCCAATTCTGAAGAAGAATATAATTTTTTCAAATTGAATATATTAAAGTTTTAAATAATTGATTTAAAAAGGGTTCACCATTAAAAGGCGGTAAAAGTGCATTTTTGGAAAATTACTTTTTTTATCTAAAAAAATGAATTAGTTCTTAAATTATATATAAGAAACTCATAATATGGATTCTAAAATTATAAAAATAATATATAATTCAAAATTCAGTTAATATTATTCATAACAGCCTTTGAACGACTAGTTTGGTAAGTTATGGTGCGCTTGAACTCGGTGTATCGTGTAGTGAAAGTTATTTAATTACTCTGTAGAAATAACATACTATGAAATCATATTGTGTTAAATTCATCCCTCCATCAATAAATTGTGTCCTCACAATTTGAAATGTTTCTTTGAAAATAAAAGTTTGACAATAGAAAATACCATTATGGGAAAACCCACATTGGAAATTGGGTTAATAAAATTTAATCATAATAAGAGGAAAAGGGGAATGAAAAAGTATCCACCAAATTATTATTTCAATTAAGAGATCATTGGTGGAAATGAAAGACAAGTAATTGGAGAAAGAACATAAATATTTAAAGTGAGTTTTTTAGGTCATAAATCAAAAATAAATGTAGAATTGTGGTCCTCAAAGCCATCAATCAATGACGATTTAAAATATCATCGGTTCAACAAAACATACGGTATTAGTATGAAACATTTTTAGTTTTAAAATTCGTTACCTATAGTTTAAGAATTAATTTCTGCATAGAATAAGAGAAGAAAATAAAATATACATGATAAGTAGAGTTTCAACCTTTAAATAATTTCTACCACAAACTCAATTTTCACTCTAAAAGATAATTGAACATAAAAAATTTATTCTATTTATCCTATTATTATAGGGTTCCAAAAAAAAATTTATAATTCATCTTCCAGACCTTTTAAAAAAAACCACACATTTCAATCTAGGACATCATGTGGGTCAGTGGTAGGTGATACACCCTTGTCTCCCTTTGGTTGTGGGTTCAAGTCTCGCGGCCTTTCCAGACGCGACGGGTTGCCGCCCGACCTCTAGGTGGTCCTTTTTATGGATATCCGAAAATAATCTCAAACTAGATTTATCCAAAATATATCTGTCCAAACTCATAGTCCAAAATTTATAGAGATGTTAAACACAATGATGATCCTTTTTTCCATGTTATAACATGTGAACACCTCCATCATGTATTCTATTATAACACTTCAAATCCTGAATTACCATAAAACCTTATTGATTACATTCAAACTCCCTTATTCATTATAGAATACTGGATATACTACTTCTATCTAAAAATGGTGTAAACTCAAACAATTAAGGAATATAAATATCATTAATCAGTTTCAAGGTTGTCAAGAATATCCAATATAATTTATCCAAATCAATCATGTATTATTCCAAAATAATAGCCTCTGAATCAGAACCATATTATGGTTTATCCTTATCTCAACCATATATTTTCCCAAAATTTAACCTGCTATTGATTGAAATTTCTTGGTTCCACACAATCTCAAGTCCTTAATAAAATAGTACTGTAGTTAAATACTTATATACGCCATAATTATTATAATGAGTAAATCCTTGATAAAACACTCAAATGACATAATTATTTAATAACAACATAAGAACTCTGATCATTCCTCCACATATGTGGTAGTATCATAACATGATAATTATCCAATAGTATCATTTGGGGCATACACTGATTATTTGGACATTGGATCCCATAGTGTCCAAACTCCTTGCAGATTAAAAATTGTACATTGGAAACTTTTTTGTTACCCCTTCAATCACGAACATGGCGTCCATTTTCTCCACACTTATAACAAACTCCCATTCCCTTCAAGCATTTACCAATATGATTCTTTCCACAGTTATCACATAGGGGAAAATCCTTCCTTTACCTCATCCATTTATCCATCTTTCTCTCTTCCATCCTTTTCTTATCTTGATTCCCTTCAAAGCCATAGGACGTAATGAATTCTTTATTAATATTATTATCAAATGATACTATTTTTTATATGTTGTGAATAAATGGGAGAATATTTCTCTTCTCAATTATGGCTTAATATCATAAAATATATGATCCTTCTTATTCTTTGGATCATCTGTATTATTGGAGTTCACATTCCATTTACTGGGCACCATTTCTATACAATGGTATAAACTAGATTAGTTTATGGACAAAAATACATAATTCTAAACTTGTAAAACACTTAAGATAAATTGAAGAGTTTATGGATATAATCCATAATCATAAAAATGTTTTTTTTGAGGATGTATATACTCATAAAACATTAATAATGATTTGTATATTAAATAAGAATTATCCTAAGCATATCCCCCGTAAGTGTCGTATCGAAGAGTGCATCAAGGCTCATTATCATGCACTAGTTCCCATTCAAGTCTAGCTCTAAGCGGTGTTTTCAGGTTTTACCCCTTGGTACATCTATTCCAAAGACACCTCTACATGCTCATATATACATAGGGATGTATTTTTTTAGCAATCTCACAAAATTTATACATTACCAAAATACAAGGAAGAACTTATATAATGATCCTAAAATTCTATCTTAGTGTAATGTTCTCTAATCAGAGTTTATCTAAATCTAGTTTCCAAGGTTATTGCAAAACATACTCTGATACCAACTATAATGCCCCAACCCTAGTTACCCATAGTCGGTGCATTATTTTAATACATTGTCATGATTACTAGGAAACATGTCATGAAAGACCGATCAGTTTTGAAGTCTTGAAAAATAGATTACATACATGGACATTACATTACACTTTATAAAATAAAACACAAAATAAATGATTCTTTGATAATTCCATTAATCCCCTAGCATAACCTGGCGTATCAATCATAATACACATCTTGGAATCCTGAGAAAATTAAATCATATAAAGGGGTGAGCTCATATGCTAAGTAAGGATAACAATATAGCATAAAGTTTCATAAATAATCATAAACATTTAAGGCAATGTGTAAGACTAAAAAATTTCATTTAAACATAAAATACATCATAATACATCAATGATACAATATAATATTTTCATTTACTTAGTCACATTGATATTCTAATTGTCCAATAATCACATTCAATATAAATATCCACTTTCATTATGGTGGAATGCATAATGTCAGACTATCATAAACACATAGTCAAGGCCTTTTTCCAATACTACAAATAATATTTTTTCAATACATTGTTCCAAGACACTAGTTTGTCTCATGAGACCTATTGATACATCGGGGAGATAGAGCAAGCACCACCTGTAAAATACTATGTCTAATGCATTTCTCATGTGAAAAGGTTAAAACATAACATAAATATTCGTATTTAAACAAGCATACGAAATGTCAATACAATTCCCACAAAACATGAATGGTATAAAAATAACACATCCATAGTCAATCATATAACAAAACCTTCAATATAATATGGAATATTTGTATCATAATAAATCAACTTCTAACATGTTTAAAATGCAATAATGGATTTTGACATAGAATAAAATGATTTGTAAAACTACTTGAGAGAAATATTCGCTTATCTTGAAAAAATTTAAAAGCCACAAAATTTAAAAAAGAAAACATTTATATACATTTCTGAATCAATGTGTCCCATAAAAATTTGAAACATTTGAATGCAATTAACATGTTAAAACATTCATTTCCTTTTAAATAATTCCTTAAAACCATTTTGAAAACACAGACATTAATCAAAATGGTTTAGAAGAATAAATCATTAATACGTTTAAAATGATGTTTTAGAAAAAAGTCCGTTAAAATAACCTCGTTGAAGAATATTTTATGAATCATGAACTTGGATAATAAATATTTCAAAGCATATATACTTATGTAAAAACAACCTCGGATAATAATAAGATTGTGAAATTAACCCTTACCATGAACTTTCCATTGGTCGAGTGTACGTTTAACCTCTTGTATGGAGATCGTAGTTTGTTATTAAATTATACCAAACCCTTATTAATATTTATGATATCATAAATTATTAAATTATGATTTTATACTACCCATTTAATAATAATTTTCATGTTCAATTAACATTTCGGGTAATAATCGGTTCCTTTATCGTACGTGTTTTAACTTGTTACTCTTGATTGTATCTCTTAGACAAAGATTTAAATACTTCCAGAATATAAAACATGATTTATATATCATATATATTTAGATTATAAATATTTATAATAAACATATATATCAAATGAAAAATATCGTTTATGTAGACGGTAGTCCATACGTACGCATAAACAATGTTTCTATCTTCATATCTTGTTGAACGGAACTATGTGAATAAGATATATGTATATAAATATATATATATATATATATATGTAAGATCCCAGTTTTTGGAAAGGTATGTTTTGTTGTGTTTTGGGTTGAACCCTTTTCTTTTATGGATTTAAAAGGATTCTTTCAAGTGTGAGAGGCCTTGGGGTTGTTCTGGGGGCTCGGGGCACAGAAGAAGGAAAGCATGGGCAAAGCAGACCAAGGCGCATGGTCTGCGCATGTCAGCCAAACCGTGCAGCCTTCCTAGACTAAGACGTGTGATCGTCCCTCCTATAGACAGAAGAAAATGCATGGTTTTCTCACAGTATTCCAAATAGTGCGGCTAAATTATGCGACTCTACCTCCTTCGGGAAGTGGTGTGCGCACGGTTAGCGCACGGTTTGCCAAACTGTGCAGATAAACCATGTGACCACTTAAAGTTGGAAATTTTACAAAATTCCCACTCCAGCCTTTTTAACCCCTACACCAGATTTTCCTCCATTTCCTTCTTCTTCACCCTAGGAATGAACCGATTCACCCAAGAGCTCCACGAGATCGATCTCCCTCGTTTCTAAGCTGTTTTTGGTGCCGTTGGTTGCAGATTGGTGCTCCGGGTAAGGATAATCTCCTCGGTTATTTTCTTCCTTTAGGGTTTGTGTATTCTCTCCCTCTTGTTCTGAAACCCAAAAAAAATTCTTTTGGGGTAGTTCTAGGTTTACGCTCCAAGGTTTGGTCGAATAGAGGTCTAAGGACTCGATTAAGGGTGCGTTCAACCGCGGATTCGAGGTAGGTGGTGTACAATTTATATCCCATGGTTATTTGGGTATTTTGTGCATGTTAATTTTTATTATAGCTTTCCCTTGGTTATGTTGTGAATAGCCTTTGCATGTTTGAGAATAATGATGTTTTAAATGGATAATGGGAACCCTTACGATTCCCATGGGATGTGATGGGGAGGACTTGACCAACTTGGGGCCATCCATGGAATGTACTGGCTTATCCCGGGTTTAGGGATTGCCATTAAACGAGCAACCTTGTTGTAATGAATTGTAGAAACCATCATAAAAATTATGGAATGAATGGTTGATTCATGGAAATTATGTATGATTTAAATGGGTTAATGTAAAAAATGATTAAAAACCATAATGGGACAGATTATGTGTCTCATATGGAATGCTTAGTTAGATAGGCATAACACATTGGAGTTGGGTGAATGGTTAAAGGATGTGAATTGGTAATGTGTTAATGGTTTAAGGCATAAGGTGTATTCCCATGTGGGTTGTTGTGAATGATGGTTGCCGATGGGAAATTGTTGGAAGGTTTATTGTTACTTATATATTATCATGTGCACATGGCTTGGTAGAGTGGGGTATGACTTGAGGATCAACACCCACGGGTCGAGTGAAAACTAAGGCTCTAAACTCCACCCTAAATGCATGGGTTAGAAATGGGGACTAAGGATCTATTCTCCTAACGGTTGCATCCACCCGGACTGAGGTTTCAAGGTGAGGATATGGTTTCTATGAGAGAGTTAGACCTAATGAGATAGGATAATGATGTATTTACCCTCCTGAATGTGATTTATGGCCTTAGACCCATGTAACATAATGTATGTTATCAACTCATGGAGATGTGATGAAAGGGTAAGTGGTGGTAACTAGTAATATATGGATGGTAACTGAATGGCATGGGCTTTGGCTCTAAACTGGTTAATGGAACCTTAAATAATTACATGGAATTTATCATTCATTTTCCTTTTACATGCACAACTGTTTATACCAGATATTTTTTAGACACCGTTGATGGTGTCCTACTAAGTTGTACTCACACCCTGCTCGGGCCGCCGTTGGTTACCCGAGAAGACTTCATGTTTGCATGTCAGGACAAGGGCAAGGGTTCTTTCTTGTTAGCTGAGTGGACATGGGTTGCACTTGGTTGAGGATCCGTACTTCGATTCAGGACCATTTTGGGATTTTGGCCTTGGTATTTATTTTTGGGCTTTTTTTCACTCTGGCACTTGTATTATGGAATGGAATATTTATTGTTGGATATGATTGTTATACTTGTTCCGTGTTTACTGGTTATTACTCCACTATTTGTTTTATTTCTGTTGTGGCTTACTATGATAAAAAGGGGGTATAGTCTCCCAACGTGGCTTTATAGACCCCCGCTGCTAGTCGGCAGCCTTTGGCATACAAGGAGGCATGCTTAATGTCATGTAACCACCCAGCTCAGAGCACTGGTTTAGTGTAATCTGGGTCAGGGACGTTACAAAGTGGTATCATAGGAGGTATTTCTTCTCCTTCTCTGAGGTCTTGTTATTTGGGATTGATATCCAATGGTTAGGATGTGTCGGGATTTTGAAATGAGCTCATGCTTGGGAGTATCTAACCCAGGTATAGGGGAAAACCCAAGTCACCAAGGGTGGGAAATGTTGTTCTAGTTTTTGTGTTGTTACTGTTGATGATATTTCACCGTTGGGTGATGCACATGTGGTTTGATGATATTGTTTTATGATATTTTAATCATGGCCTTAACGGCCCTAGGATTGGATTTCATGCATCAATATAGGCACCTAAGGAGATAAGTGACATGCATTGTATGAGGCACACACACGGGGTGGGTGTGTGAGGCAAGAAAGTACGGTGCATTATGAATTTCATGAAACCAAGAAATAATGAGAAAATTAAAATTAAACAAGTGGGTAAAGGATGTTTAATGACACATAAGGGGTTAAAATGAAGTGGAAAATGTCTTGTAAATTTTTGTGTGAGTTGGTGGTAGTGCATGTTTGTTTTCCACATATGGACCATGGTCGCGGTAGGGATGGTTAGGGTTGTTGTAGCTAGTGAAGAGCTTTTGCTGCAGTTGTGAAGTTTTATGGTACGAATTCAAAATATCATGCTTGTCATAGTAGATAAATTCCAACGCGATGTCAATTACTAGTTGGGAAACGGGAGTATGTTGCTTAGAATACTCCTCCTGTAGAGGGGCAAGAAAAAGAGGTAATCAATGAAGTTGGAGGAGACCAATTTCAGGGGAACATGGCTCAACTCAGGTAAATGATGGATCAGGACCCAGTGTGGGGTGAACTGTGTATGTTTGAGATGACCAGGGAATTCCAGCTGTAGCACCCTATGACTATCACTAGAGAGGGTGTGCGAAAGGCAGTGAATTTCTGGTTAGAGACTGTCCAGATGATATGGGATCATCTAGAGACCCCTATCGAGAAGCATTTAATGTTTTCTACATATATGTGGTGAGGCTAGGCTGGGAATTGATGGGCCATTAAGGCTCAAATCGATGAGGGTGAGGGAATGTCGTGGAAGGGTTTTCAGGAAATGTTTCTAGAGAATTTCTACCCAGATACATTGAGGCAAGAGCGGGCTGCATAGTTTATGAGCCTGACTACGGGATCGTTGTCAGTGATGGACTATGATAGTCGCTTCACTGATTTGAGATGCTTTTCCCAGTGTTATCAGGGGATGAGGAAGCGGTATCAAGGATCTTCCAGGATGGATTGAGACATGAGATCAGGTTTCAAGTAAATATCTTCCGCTTGTAGAGGTTCGCAGCGCTAGTAGATTAGGCATTGATCTTAGAAGGAAACATGAAGTGAGCTTCGGGTAGTGGTCTTCTGGTTCCAGTGGGGCGGACGAGTGGTGTAGATTCTGAGGGTCGGAAGCAACGCCATGAGATCTCAACGCATGGCGGTAGCATGCAATATTGCTGGAAGAGAGGGTCAGCCTCTCAGAGTGGGAATCAGGTGTTCTAATATCAGTGCGGTAGGCCGGGGCATGTGCCTGGTTAGTGTCCTCGACCTCCAGTTGAGTGTCGTTCGTGCGGCAGGATGGGGAAAGTGATGAGGTTCTGTAGGAACCCATGGATGATGGGCGAGTATGACTGTGGGAAGCAGGTACCAGATACGGGAAGGGGATCAATTGCCCCGTGTTAGACTGGTAGTTGGAGCTCCATGGGCCATGCTGGTAGGGGTAGTGGATGTGGAACTCTAGGGAATGATCGCTCACACCATCATGGCAGTGCGGCGCAGTTTATTCGGGCTAGAGCCCAGGGCAGAGGGGCAAGTCAGCTTCAGGCAGTTCAGTTTGCGCCTGGTGATGGAAAAGCTGGACCATCGACCGTTCGAGGTACAACTCTTGTAGCTTCCATATTTTATAGTGTGTTGTTTGATACAGGTGCCACACACTCTTTTATCTCTACTGAACTTGTGGTGGTGCTGGGTTTACCCGTGGAAGGGGTGTGTGGGGTTATGTCAATTGAAACTCCGTTGGGGGTGTGGGATGAGGATATCAAGCAGTGCAAGGGATGTTCCTAGGAAGTTGGTGGGTATTGAATTTTGTGGGACTTGTTTGTCCTCAAGATGTATGGGTTCGATCAAATCTTGGGAATGGATTGGTACGTGTTGTATCAGGTGCATATAGACTGTTATCGTCATAGAGTATCGTTCATGTAACTTGAGGGTCACCCTTATGTCCATCGTGGTGAGTGGGATGTCCGAGTAGGTCGTGCGGGACAATTGGGTCAACGGATGAGTGAACTCACGGCTCGAGTGTCATGACTCACGCTTGATGATTATGAGGGAGGGGAACAATCAAATTTTAATCTTGTGGTGGATCAGTTTCAGGATGTGTTTTCTGAGGAATTCTTGGGGTTGCCACCCGAGAGGAATGTCCAGTTCATGATCGAGTTGTTTCTGGGAGCGGAGCCATTTTCTATTCTTCCATACCGAATGGGACCGGTAGAACTCCAAGAACTAAAGGATCAGCATGAGGATTTGGAGCCTAAGGGGTTTATCTATACTAGTACATATCCTTGGGGATCACCCGTGCTTTTTTCAAAGAAGGTCGATGGGTCATTGAGGCTGTGTGTTGAATATCAAATCTCGAATCAGGTGACGGTGAAAAATCGGTACCCTCTTACTAGAATTGATGACATGTTTTATCAGTTGAGTGGTGCATCGGTTATTTCTAATATTTATTTGAGGTCATGTTATCACCATTTGAGGGTGAGGGCTTCCGAAATAGAGCAGACAACTATTCAGAGTTGGTACGGGTTGTTTGAGTTTTTGTTAATGCCTTTCGGCTTGACCAATGCACCGTGGTGTTTATGGCTTTTATGAACCGGATCTTTCATCCCTACATGGATCATTTTTTGGCGGTCTATGTTGACGATGTCTTAGTGTACTTGAGAACTCATGACGATCATTCCCAACATCTCGACATTGTCTTGGGTATGCTAAGAAAGCATCGGGTATATGCCAAGCTATCAAAGTGCCATTTCTGGATAGGTGAGGTGCATTTTCTAGGTCACATAATCTCGGAAGCAGGAGTGTCATTGGATCTATAGAAGGTACTGGAAGTTGTATCTTGGGAGCAGCCCAAGAGTTTTTCTGATGTTCGAAGTTTTCTGGGTTTGGTCGGGTATTACTGAAGGTTCATTCATGATTTCTCTCTCTTGGTAGCTCCACATTTAGGCTTGACCAAGAAGGGGATTAAGTTTGAATGGTATGAGGCTTGTGAGAACGCCTTTCATGTGTTTAAGAAGCAGTTGATGACCGCACCTTTCTCGGTCTTACCGGAGTTTGGTAAGAGGTACATCATGTTTTTTATGTGTTCGGAATTGGACTTGGGGTTGTGTTGATACAGGATGAGCAGGTAGTGATTTATGGGTCAAGGCAGTTGAGACCCCATGAGAGGAACTATCCCACTCATGATCATGAGTTGGCTGCAGTGGTGTACGCCTTGAAGTGCTGGAGGCACTATCTTTTGGGAGAATGGTTTATAGTGTTTACTGACCATATGAGTTTGAAGTACATATTCTCCCAATGAGATCAGAATCATTGATAGTGAAGATGGGTTGAATATCTCCAATCATTTGACTTTGAGTTGGTGTACATGCTGGTAATGGGAAAAAGTGTTGCTGATGCTCTGAGCAGGAAGGATCAGAATCAGGCAGTTCATAAGTCTAGCACTGAGTGGAAGGTGATGGCCTTGTTTGCAGAGATGCACCTAGAGGTGTAGGAGGAGAATGGTCATGTCAATATTTCTTCCTTAACGATGAAGTCAATGCTTTTGAGCTGTGTTAAGGGAAGTCATCCTGGCGAACTTGAGTGTTTGATCATGAAAGAAATGATTGAAGGTGGGGAGCTACCTTTTGGTTGGGCTGTCGGTGTGGATGGTGTTATTCGTGTTCATGATCAAGTGGTCGTGCCAAAGTGTGTGCGGGAAGAGTTGATGCATGAGTATAATGCATCGAAGTGGTCAGTGTACCCCGGTTTGACCAATATGTACCATGATCTCTGAAGGATGTTTTGGTGGCCTTGAATGAAGAAGGATGTTGCGAGCTTTGTGGCACGGTGTCTTACCTGTCAGTAGGTATAGGCCGAGCATCAACACCCAGGTGGTTTGATGCATCCATTTCCTCTTCCAGAATGGAAGTGGGATGATGTAACGATGGATCTTATAATGGGTCTTCCAATGATGCCATAGAAGAATGATGCAATCTGGGTGGTCGTGGTTTGGTTAAAAAAAGTGGCTCATTTCTTACCGATTCAGGATACCTTTACAGTCAACCAGTTGGGTGAGCTGTATGCTTGGGAAGTAGTGCAGTTTCATGGGGTACCGCGGACCATAGTTTCAGATAGAGATCTGCATTTCACATCGTTTTTCTGGAAAGGGTTGCAGAAGGCACTTAGTACACTGGTGTTCTTGAGTACCACTTTCCACCCGCAGACGGACGGGTAGTCTGAGCGTACGATCCAAGTGTTTGAAGACATGTTGAGAGCTTGTGTCTTGGACATTAGTGGTTCATGGGAGAGGCAACTATAATTGGTTGAGTTTTCCTACCAAAACAGTTTTCCAGCTACAATTTAGATGAAACCATTTGAGGCGCTTTATGGGAGACAATGTAGATCTCCATTGTGTTGGCTAGAGGCCGGTGAATCTAAGTTGTTGGGGCCGAGTCTCATGTAGGAGACTTCAGAGACAATTCAGTTGATTAGGAAGCGAATAGATATAGCTCAGAGTAGGCAGAAATCATATGCAGACCGGAGGCATAGTGTCACGACCCACCCTCGGGGTCCGTGCCGTGACTACCCCAAGCCCGCCTTCCATAGGCCAGGGGCTGGCGACTAGCACCAAGGCGTAAATCCCGGTAAAAAGGGAAGGCATTTCCTTTGTAAAGTAAACAAACACCACAGAGCAGCAAGCGGAAAGTAAACACTATGCAAAAGTAGAGTACAACTGAAAGTGCGGAAAAGTAAATGGGCCAGTATACAAACCCAAACTGAAAGTAAAGTACAACTCGAAAGGGAAAAACAGCAACTGAAAGGTAAAAGCCGCTACACCGAGCTGTCCACTGGAAATCCCACCTGAAGGGTGGGTACAGATAGCTCCTCTGCCCCACGGGTCCCGCCGTCCGCTCCGAGCACGTCGCGCCCAGTGGTCCACCTCCGGGTACCGTCCCGCTCTGCAAGCCTCAGCTAAGGTCAACGCTGTCCGTCGTCTGCAACCAACACAACGTAGTGCGGGAAAAGCCCGTGCAGGGGTGAGTATAATCTACTCAGTAGGGACCCCGAGACCCCTGAAGGTCTCTCAAATCCACAAAGGATAAACCACGATGAAAGGTACAATCACGAAGTAACAACCGACACTACTTAGGTATATGCCCATACATATACCTAAGTCATCAATTTCAAATACGCTCCAACCTCCGAGCCCAAGTACAAATCAGTCCACACAGGAAAGAAAACGTATTCCACACAGGAAAGCAAAACGTAATCCACACAGGACTACACAACACAATCCACACAGGAAAGCAATAGGTTTCAGCTCACACATGTATACTTCTTCAAAAGACGATAAAGATGATCACTGATCCATCTAAGTCGTCGGACCCACGAAGGATCAATAGGTAACTAACCCCCGCAAAAGTCCCACACAGGATCGGGCTCACACAGGACCTGTAGGCACTGGCTCACACAGAACCGCTGAGCGCGGACCCACACAGGATCGGACCCACACAGGATCGGGCCCACACAGGACCTGTAGCACTGATCCACGTAGGATCGCTGAGTGCTGATGTCGTCGTCGTCGAATCCACACAGGATCGGGCCCACACATGACCTATAACACTGATCCACGTAGGATCGCTGAGTTCTGTAGTCGTCGTCGTCGAATCCACACAGGATCTCTGTACTGTCGTCGTCGCAGTCACAGTAGCAGTAGTAGCAGTAGTAGTCACAGTAACAATCGCAGCCAGCACTAGGGTTCCCGCACACAGCAAGCTCGTTCGGAGGGTCCGCTCCACGAGCCGAGAGGCTGATACATCAACTGTCACAAAGTCCAGAGTTGATGTATCCAAAAGTTCCGTATCATCAACAGGAACTCAACACAACAGACGGCGCGTCGATCGGACGCCCGGTCTGAGAGTTATTGGCATTTTCGTCCCTGGGGCCTGGTTGGTTTTTAAGGCAAAACCAACCCGACCGTACTCCACCCGCGTCCAAACCTCGGGCGGAGTATGCCAAAAGATTAGTCACACAAAGAGGAACACAACACAGCTGACGACACGTCAATCGGATGTCCGTAGCTCAAGATATGAGCGTTTTCGCTCCGAAGGCCCGGTTGGTTTCGTGAACGAACCAACCCGGCCGAAGTCAAAGTAAACCGAAACCTTGAGTGCGATATAACGAAACGACCGTATCGATCCAAGGATCGCGTTGCCGCAGACGGTTCGTCAATCGGAGGTCCGTGGCTAAAGTTATGGCCAAAAGACCAAATCTGATCCGAAACGGGGGGTCCGGGTCCGGGGCGACCCGGCCCGACCCCCCCTGGGTCGGCCCGGACCAGGTCGACCCGAACCGGGTCGACCCGACCCGGGTCCGACCCGGCCCGGCTGGTCGGCCGGCCGGCGGCGCGGCGGCGCGGCGCCTGGCGCCGCATGGAGGCAGCACGCGCGGGGGGCAAAGCCCCCCGCTTGATTGGAGGCGGCGCGGCTTTTTAGCCGCGCCTATTTGTAAACCCCCCCCCCCCAACGTGGGGGGGCTTGATTGGCAGGAAACGGGGGGGAAAAGCCCCCCGCATGATTGAGAGGGGCAGCGCGGCATAGCCGCGCCCTTTGTAAAAAAATCGGCCCCCATGTGGGGGCCGGCTTGGAGAAAAACCGTGGGGCTGCTGCCCCCCTCTTCATGGAAACCGCCCCCCTCTTTATGAGGGGGCTTTTTTGAGCTAGCCGGGGGATTAATTTCCCCGGGTTCATTACCATCTGGCCGGCCAGCTGGCCGGCCGGTTTTCTCCAACGGGACTGGAAAATCCGGTCCCCTCTTCGGCTTCCGATGCCGGCGGCCCGGCCGCCGGTCTTCTCATTCCGCCGCGGCCCGGAAACGGCCGCGGTGTTCGTCGTCCGGCGCGGTGCGACGACACCGCGCCCCTCTGCCGCGCCTTCGATTCCTCTTGATGTGGCGCGGCGGCGTCGCGTTCTCGAAGATTCTTCCATGGCGCGCGCGCGACGGCGTCGCGCAAGATAAACATTCAATTATCCGCGTGGTGCGACGGCACCACGCCACCTTGCTTCCACCCGCAAGATAAAACAACATGAACGATGGAGGGGGTTCGGCCGTGTTCATGCGGTCCGGCCCCCCTCACGTTAAATAATAACACAACTTAAAATATTCAATTGCCTCACGTTAGACATGCTAGATCCATGATCAAGAACGAAATAATTAAACAATAAATCAACAACCCCTACCTTGGGTATAAGTTCGAGGATTTGTCAACGTTCCGCGGAAGACAACGTCGCGGAGGTCGGGCGTCGCGGTCGTCGTTCGTCAAATCCGTTGACGAAGAGATTCGCCCGAAGAGATACGTCGTTGGCGAATTTTTGTATGTCGACGAAGGGAGTCCGAGGAGGAAGCGGCGTTCCCTCTCGTTGACATGGAAGACGAAGAAGAGAGGAGCGGCGTTCTTCGTCGGAACTTGAGCGTTCTTCGTCAAGTTGAGCGTTTTTCGTCAAGGCTTGAAGATGAAGGAGAATATCTCAAAATCCTCTCAAAAAACAAAGGAATCCAACCCAACAAAATAAAATAAGCTTAAGCTTATTTTATTACACAACCATCCTCTTAGAATTTCAAAGGTTTGAAATTTAAATTAACCCTCTTCAATTAATTAAGCCAAGTTGTCAACATTAATTGAAATGGGTTAAAGGGGAGGTTTTGAGAGAATTTGAGGAGTTGGGGTTCGTGTGGGCCCCACCACACTTAATCCTCTCAAGGGAGGTTAAGTGGATGTGGGTCCCACTCCCAACTCCCTTTGGTAGGATTTATCTAGTTAAAATAAAATTTGTTCTTCACAAATTTTATTTAACTTAAACTAAAAACCCAAAAACTAACTTTCAACCCGCAACAAACGCAACTTCCGAAAAGGTCTCTTTAAGCGAAAATCGGCGCTGCGAGTTCATCGGTGCCCTCGGATTTCAATTCCGAGCACCGGATCAAAAGTTAGAAATTCCCTCTCGTTTGTTCACTGAACGTACCCAAGACAAACTTCAGAAATTGATTCCCGGCACTCCGGGCCTCGGAATCAGGTGCCGTCTGAAACCGCGCTCTTGTAAAATTCTAAAGAAAATTAAGAAAAAAAAATTTCCCTTGAATTTTACGGGTCTTTACATTACTCCCACCTCAGGGCTTTACGTCCCCGTAAAGATACATCAAAAACTAGGGAAACAAATGAGGGTACTGAGCACGCATCTGAGCCTCCCGCTCCCATGTGCTCTCCTAGAGATTCCCGTGCTGCCATCTGATGCACACAAGAGGAATCGATCGCCCACACAGGACCCGCTCCTGTCGATCCTCTATCTCCACCGGGACCTCCGTAAAATTCGCCCCAACGTCAACGTCAAGCTCCCCATGGTCAATGATGTGCGTTGGGTCGTGCACGTATCTCCTCAGCTGAGATACGTGGAAAACGTCGTGCACCCGGTGCAACTGAGGTGGCAGAGCCAGGCGATAAGCCACCTCTCCAATCCTACTGAGGACCTGGAAGGGTCCGATGAAGCGCGGAGATAACTTGCCATCTTAGCCAAATATCTGAATACCACATCGTGGTGAGACCCGCAAGAAGACGTGGTCACCACCCTCGAACTCCAGTGGCCTCCGCCTCCTGTCAGCATAAGGCTTCTGCCAGCTCTGAGCTGTACTCATCCGCCCCTGGATGACCTGGACCATCTCAGGTCCCACAAGAGCTACAAGATTTCTTCTTTGCCGATAAGAGAAATCTGGTCTCATCCCCTGGATGAACCACATTCTTCACCTAATACAGTCAATCCTAACATGGATGATACTAATCCATACCAAGGATGACGTCGTAAGGCCTCGACGCTACTACTAAGAGATCCAACCGTTACTCTCGCCTCCAAGGGTTGAGTCACACTGTCGGCATCAGTGTGTGGTAACTGGGTCTCCTCCAGTAGATGTCTCACAAGTGAGGGTCAAGTCAACAGCCAAAACTGGATCCTCTTAGTAACATCACGAAAGAGAACAGGAACGAAATATCACAAAGGTATGCGTCTTTTATTATTGCTTCTCATAATACAAGACGCTAAACAAAAGCAACAAGGAACCAGAAGTACAAAGGATGTATCCACTAGTTCTGCTCCTGTCCATCGGCTCCCAGAGCTCCATGATCGAAGGGCTCGGCTGCCTGAAGTAGAGCTCTCGCATGTTCACCTACTCCCTGTGGTCGGGGTGGACCTTCTGGTGGTGGTGGTGGAAGAGCCTCAAAGCGTCGCCCACCACCGGCTGCTCGTCCAGCTCCTCTGCCTCGTCCGCCTCCTCCCTGCGGACTGCCACGGTCGAACCTCTGCCTCTGCCTAGGTGGTTCCTCAACCGTCTTCTGCTCCTCTGCATGACGGGTCGGGCAGTCACGAGCCATGTGACCTTGCCCGCCGCATGCATAGCACTGTCTTCCACTCGAAAGACTGGCTCCGCGCTGTGTTCCCTGCACTGCGGAGCCAGTGCCCTGAGGTCGTCTGCCCGAAGGTCTGGTCTGTCTGGACCCCTGAGTCATCCGTTGACTGCCTGCTGCAGATGACTCTGCCACGTGCCGCCCTGCGGTGGGTCGCTGTGCTGGTGTAGACTCCGCAAGGAAGCTCTCGATCAGAAGGGCCCGCTCCAGTACTCCTGTCTGAGTCGGTATGCTGAGGGAGATCAGTGATGCCCTGATCTCGTGTCTCAAACCCTGCTCGAAGGTCCGGGCCCGGAAGAATGGGTCCCGTACCATGTCGGTCGAGTAGCGCGAGAGATCGGTAAATCTCGCCGAGTACTGAGCGACCGTCATGTTGCCCTGCCGCAGCTGAAGAAGCTCCTGGATACGCACCGCACGAAGGGTGGTTGGGACGAACTCCGAGCGGAAGAGGCTCTCAAAGTCCATCCAAAGTAGTGATGCCTCATCGTGCACCTGGAGCATCAAGCTCCACCATCGTCCTGCTGCTGCGTGTAGTAGGCTCGCAGCGAGGATCACCATGAGGTCTGCTGGTGTCCTCACTAGCCTAAACACTCGTACCACTGCCTCCAGCCAGTCCTCTGCTGCCTGGGGATCCATCTCCCCGCGAAACCTGGGCGGTCGCTGGCACAGAAACTCATGCAGTGCGCTGAGGCGACGTGCATCATCAGCGGCTGCTGCTGGAAGCATCGGGGGCTCGGTGGGTAGAGCTACCGCCGATGCCACTGCTGACAAAGGGCCCTGCACCGAGGCCTCGTCGCTCGGTGGACTGTCGTCACGCTCTACTCTCGGAACCCTAGCTGGCTGCCGTCGTGGGGCCATCCTGAAAGGAAACAGGTGCGCCACGGTCAAACAGTATACCTGGTGAGCTGACACATAGAAATCACAAAGAAAAATTTGAAACACACACGCAATCAATGTTTTCGTGCATTAAGTCGGAAATCAGAAGTCAGGGTCCTGGTGTATGGATACGTCGGCCGCCGCACCAACACTGGACTCCCTGGACTGATAACCACACTCAATACGCTAAACATTATTGCTTCACATAGAAAAGATCAGAGTTCGCGGTAGAACCGAACTCCTCTGATACCAATTTGTCACGACCCGCCCTCGGGGTCCGTGCCGTGACTACCCCAAGCCCGCCTTCCATAGGCCAGGGGCTGGCGACTAGCACCAAGGCGTAAATCCCGGTAAAAAGGGAAGGCATTGCCTTTTTAAAGTAAACAAACACCACATAGCAGCAAGCTGAAAGTAAAAAATAAGCAAAAGTAGAGTACAACTGAAAGTGCGGAAAAGTAAATGGGCCAGTATACAAACCCAAACTGAAAGTAAAGTACAACTCGAAAGGGAAAAATAGCAACTGAAAGGTAAAAGCCGCTACACCGATCTGTCCACTGGAAATCCCACCTGAAGGGTGGGTACAGATAGCTCCTCTGCTCCACGGGTCCCGCCGTCCGCTCCTAGCACGTCCCGCCCAGTGGTCCACCTCCGGGTACCGTCCCGCTCTGCAAGCCTCAGCTAAGGTCAACGTTGTCCGTCGTCTGCAACCAACACAACGTAGTGCGGGCAAAGCCCGTGCAGGGGTGAGTATAAGCTACTCAGTAGGGACCCCGAGACCCCTGAAGGCCTCTCAAATCCACAAAGGATAAACCACAAAGAAAGGTACAATCACGAAGTAACAACCGACACTGCTTAGGTATATGCCCATACATATACCTAAGTCATCAAATTCAAATACGCTCCAACCTCCGAACCCAAGTAGAACTCAGTCCACACAGGAAAGTAAACGTATTCCACACAGGAAAGGAAAACGTAATCCACACAGGATTGCACAACACAATCCACACAGGAAAGCAATAGGTTTCATCTCACACAGGTATACTTCTTCAAAAGACGATAAAGATGATCACTGATCCATCTAAGTCGTCGGACCCACGAAGGATCAATAGGTAACTAACACCCGCAAAAGACCCACACAGGATCGGGCCCACACATGACCTGTAGGCACTGGCTCACACAGAACCGCTGAGCGCGGACCCACACAGGATCGGACCCACACAGGATCGGGCCCACACAGGACCTGTAGCACTGATCCACGTAGGATCGCTGAGTGCTGATGTCGTCGTCATCGAATCCACATAGGATCGGGCCCACACAGGACCTATAGCACTGATCCACGTAGGATCGCTGAGTGTTGTAGTCGTCGTCATCGAATCCACACAGGATCTCTGTACTGTCGTCGTCGTAGTCACAGTAGGAGTAGTAGCAGTAGTAGTCACAGTAACAGTCGCAACCAGCACTAGGGTTCCTGCACACAGCAAGCTCGTTCGGAGGGTCGGCTCCACGAGCCGAGAGGCTGATACATCAACTGTCACAAAGTCCAGAGTCGATGTATCCAAAAGTTCCGTATCGTCAACAGGAACTCAACGCAACAGACGGCGCGTCGATCGGACGCCCGGTCTGAGAGTTATTGGCATTTTAATCCCCGGGGCCCGGTTGGTTTTGAAGGCAAAACCAACCCGACCGTACTCCACCTGTGTCCAAGCCTCAGGCGTAGTATTCCAAAAGATTCATCTCACTAAGAGGAACACAACACAGCTGACGGCACGTCAATCGGACGTCCGTAGCTCAAGATATGAGCGTTTTCGCTCCGAAGGCCCGGTTGGTTTCGTGAACGAACCAACCCGGCCGAACTCAATGTAAACCGAAACCTTGAGTGCGATATACCGAAACGACCTTCTCGATCCAAGGATCGCGTTGCCGTAGACGGTTCGTCAATCGGAGGTCTGTGGCTCAAGTTATGGCCAAAAGACCGAATCTGATCCGAAACGGGGGGTCCGGGTCCGGGGCGACCCGGCCCGACCCCCCCCCCCCCCCCCCCCCGGGTCGGCCCGAACCGGGCGACCCGGGTCCGACCCGGCCCGGCCGGCCGGCCGGCCGGCGGAGCGGCGGCGCGGCGGCCCGGCGGCGCGGCGCCTGGCGCCGCATGGAGGCAGCACGCGCGGGGGGGCAAAGCCCCCCGCTTGATTGGAGGCGGCACGGCTTTTTAGCCGCGCCTGTTTGTAAAACCACCCCCCCCCCCCAACGTGGGGGGGCTTGATTGGCAGGAAACGGGGGGAAAAGCCCCCCGCTTGATTGAGAGGGGCGGCGCGGCATAGCCCGCCCTTTGTAAAAAAACGGCCCCCACGTGGGGGCCGGCTTGGAGAAAAACCGGGGGGCTGCTGCCCCCCTCTTCATGGAAACCGCCCCCCTCTTTATGAGGGGGGTTTTTTGAGCTGGCCGGGGGATTAATTTCCCCCGGTTCATTACCATCCGGCCGGCCAGCTAGCCGGCCGTTTTTCTCCAACGGGACCGGAAAATCCGGTCCCCTCTTCGGCTTCCCACGCCGGCGGCCCGGCCGCCGGTCTTCTCATTCCGCCGCGGCCCGGAACCGGCCGCGGTGTTTGTCTTCCAGTGCGGTGCGACGGCACCACGCCCCTCTGTCGCGCCTTCGATTCCCCTTGATGTGGCGCGGCGGTGTCACGTTCTTGAAGATTCTTCCATGGCGCGCGCGCGACGGCGTCGCGCAAGATAAACATTCAATTATCCGCGTGGTGCGACGGCACCACGCCACCTTGCTTCCACCAGCAAGATAAAACAACATGAACGATGGAGGGGGTTCGGTTGTGTTCATGCGGTCTGGCCCCCCTCACGTTAAATAATAACACAACTTAAAATATTCAATTGCCTCACGTTATACATGCTAGATCCACGATCAAGAACGAAATAATTAAACAATAAATCAACAACCCCTACCTTGGGTATAAGTTCGAGGATTTGTCAACGTTCCGCGGAAGACAACGTCGCGGAGGTCGGGCGTCGTGGTCGTCGTTCGTCAAATCCGTTGACGAAGAGATATGCCCGAAGAGATACGTCGTTGGCGAATCTTCGTATGTCGACGAAGGGAGTCCGAGGAGGAAGCGGCATTCCCTCTCGTTGACACGGAAGACGAAGAAGAGAGGAGCGGCGTTCTTCATCGGAACTTGAGCGTTCTTCGTCAAGTTGAGCGTTCTTCGTCAAGGCTTGAAGATAAAGGAGAAGCTCTCAAAATCCTCTCAAGATCAAAGGAAACCAACCCAACAAAATAAAATAATCTTAAGCTTATTTTATTACACAACCCTCCTCTTAGAATTTCAAAGGTTTGAAATTTAAATTAACCCTCTTCAATTAATTAATCCAAGTTGTCAAAATTAATTGAAATGGGTTAAAGGGGAGGTTTTGAGAGAATTTGAGGAGTTGGGGTTCGTGTGGTCCCCACCACACTTAATCCTCCCAAGGGAGGTTAAGTGGATGTGGGTCCCATTCCCAACTCCCTTTGGTAGGATTTATCTAGTTAAAATATAATTTGTTCTTCACAAATTTTATTTAACTTAAAATAAAAACCCAAAAACTAACTTTCAACCCGCAACAAACGCAACTTCCGAAAAGGTCTCTTTAAGTGAATATCGGCGCTGTGAGTTCATCGGTGCCCTCGGATTTCATTTCCGAGCACCGGATCAAAAGTTAGGAATTCCCGCTCGTTCGTTCACTGAACGTACCCGAGCCAAACTTCAGAAATTGATTCAGGGCACTCCGGGCCTCGGAATCAGGTGCCGTCTGAAACCGCGCTCTTGTAAAATTCTAAAGAAAAATAAGAAAAAAAAATTTCCCTTTAATTTTACGGGTCTTTACACATAGACCTCCTGAGTTTGGGGTGGGTGATAAAGTATTCCTTCTTATGTCACCAAGGTTGGGTCACCATGTGATTTGGAAGCTGGGTAAGTTTGTGCCCCTGTATGTGGGACCTTTTGAGATTGAGGAGAGGATCGGACCGGTGGCTTACCGATTGGATCTTCCACCGCAGTATGGTGGGATGCATGATGTGTTTCATGTGTCGCAGCTTTGACGGTATCACCCTGACCCATATCATATTGTTGATGTTGAGGATGTGGATCTTGAGGTTTATGCGTCCTTTGAGGAGAATCCAGTTCGTGTGGTGGATCGTAGTGAAAAGGTATTTCGAGGCATGGTTGTGCTATCAGTGCGAGTACTATGGTAGCAAGGGAAAGTTCATGAAGAAACATGGCAGTAGGAATCAGATATGCGGGCTCAGTGTCCTGAACTCTTCTCTTCGGTGGAGCAATGAGGAATGGAAGCTTGGCTCGAGGATGAGCCGTTATAAGGTGGGGAGGTTGTAATATACCGGTTTTTGGAAAGTTATGTTTTTTTTGTGTTTTTTGGGTTGAACCCCTTTCTTTTGGGGATTTAATAGGTTTCTAGGAATTCTGAGTGGCCTTGGGGGTGTTCCAGGGGCTCGGGGCATGGAAAAAGGAATGTCTGGGAAAAGCAGACCAAGGCGCATGACCATCGCATAGTCAGCTAAACCGTGCAGCTTGACCAGACTTTGCCATGCGACCCTCCCTCCTCAAGACAGAAGCGAGTGCGCGGTTTGCGCACGGTTTGCAAAACCGTGTGGCTAAATGGTGCAACTCCCCCTCCTCCGGGCTATGGCGTGCGCACGGTTTGTGGAAGGTTTTCCAAACCATGTAGATAAATCGTACAACCACTTAATGTTGGAAAATTTACAGAATTTCCACTCCGAGCTTTATAACCCAAACTTTGGATTTTCCTACATTTCCTCCTTCTTCACCCTAGGAACGAACCGATTCGGCCAAGATCTCCAAGAGACCAAACTCCCTCATTTCAATTGTATTTTTGGTGTCTTTGGTTGTAGATTGATGCTTTGGGTAAGTCTAATATCCTCCATGGGTCTTTTCTTGGATTAGGGTTTGTGTCTTCTCTCCCTCTTGTTCTGAAACACTAAAACCCTCTCTTTTCGGTGATTTCTAGGTTGAAGCTCCAAGGGTTGGTCGATTCAAGGTCTAAGGACTTGATTGAGGGTGCGTTCACCCACGGATTCGAGGTAGGTAGTCTACAATTTATATCCCACTGTTATTTGTTTAATTTGAGCATGTTAATTTGTGTTCTAGATTTCCTTTGGATATATTTTGAATAGACTTGGAATTTTTGAGAATAATGATGTTTTAAATGGCTAATGGGAACCCTCCCAATTCTCGTGGGATGTGATGGGAAGGACTTGACCTAATTGGGTCCATCCATGGGATGTGCCAACTGATCCCGGGTTTAGGGATTGTCATTAAACAAGAAACCTTGTTGTAATGAAATGTAGAACCCTTGATAAACATGTTGGCATGAATGGATGATTCATGGAAATGATGAACGGGTTAAATGGGTTAATGTGAAAAATGATTTCAGAACATAATGGGATAGATTATGGGTCTAGGATGGAATGCTTAGTGAGATAGGCATAACAAAAGGGAATTGGGTGTAATGTTAAATGATGTGAAATGGTAATGGGTTAATGGGTTAAGCCATGATGTGGTTTCCCATGTTTGTTGTTGTGAATTATGTTTGTCGATGGGCAATGGTTTTAAGGTTGATGGTTACTTATATATATGCATGTGCACATGGCTTGGTAGAGTGGAGTATGACTTGAGGATCTACGCCCACGGGTCGAGTGAAGACTGAGGCTCGAAACTCCACCCTAAATTCACGGGTTAGGAAAGGGGACTGAGAGTTTATTCTCCTACCGGTTGAATCCACCCGGACTGAGGCTTCGAGGTGAGGATATGGTTTCTATGAGGGGGTTGGTCCTAGTGAGATAGGATAACGGTGTGTTTACCCTCTTGCATGTGATTGATGGCCTCAGACTCATGTAACATAAGTTATGTGATTAACTAATGGAGATGTGATGAAAGTTTAAGTGATGGTAAAAGGTAATAAATGGATGGTAACTAAATGGAAAGGGATTTGGCTCTAAACTGGTTAATAGCACCTTAAATAATTACGTGGCATTTATCATTCATTTTCTTTTTGCATGAACAACTATTTATACCTGATATTTTGTAGGCACCATTGGTGGTGGCCTACTGAGTTGTACTCACACCCTGTTCGGGCCGCCATTGGGAACCCGAGTAGACTTCATGTTTGCAGGTCAGGACAGGGGCAACGGTCCTTGCTAGTTAGCTGAGCGGACATGGGTATCACTAGGTGTAGGATCCGGATTTAGAGTCGGGGCCATTTTGGGATTTTGGTTCTTGTCTTTATTTTTTGGCTTTTGTTCACTCTTCCACTTGTAGTATAGCATGTCATATTTATTGTTGGATATAATTGTTATACATGTTCCATGTTTATTGGTTATTTTTATAGCTATTTGGATTATTTCTATTGTGTCTTATTGTGATAAAATGGGGGTATAGTCTCCCCACATGACATTATAGACCCCCGCTACTAGCCGGCAGCCTTTGGCGTATAGGGCGGTGCGCTTAAGGTCATGTAACCACCCAGCTCGAAGAACTAGTTTATTGGCTTCTGGGTCGTGGAAGTTATAATATATATCTCTAGTGTCATTATTATTTCATATATTACTTACTTATTAGTAATATATATTTTTATAATTGTCGATAAATGGTGAACATAAAAATGAATCTCATTTCATCATGGAGACAGTAATCCATATATACGCACGTGCGACAATATAATTTCCATAAGGGTATGGAATTGGATGGTATATTATTTTTACAGAGACATTTGAATTTTATTTTCATTATTTAGGTACATAATAATAATCATTATTTCCATTCAAATAACACAGTGTTGAATAACAAATTACACCACGACGTGGAGACGGTAAGCCGTATGTACGCACAATGGTGTCATTATCATTCATAAGATGGATATAATAATGAATATAGTTGTGCCATATTTATAATAACATCACAATATATAGAATATACTAGAGTTACTATTTTATAATGGAATCAACAATGAATGAGTAAGTGGAAGAATAAGAGAACTTTAAAGAGGGTGGTGAAATCAATACCGATTCTTCAGGTTATTCCTTTTGATTTGATCAAAAGGGATCCATAAGTTGGTGTTCTGATCAAACAAAGGCCTCTAGTATGAAGTGAGGGAAATGGGAGGATATTTGGGTAGGGGTTGGCCGAGCCAAATGGATTGGGAAGTGTGAATTTGTGAGAATGGAATGTTCTCTTTTATAAGATGGGTGAGGGGCATTTTAATAAAAAACTTAAAATATTATTTTATAATAAATTTATATTCAGTTTATAATGGCTCCAATGTGATTATTTTATGGATAAGTTGGGTATGGGTCGAAATAATCTCAACAAATAAGTTTTAGACAAGTTTAGGTTACCATTTTAACCTTATCATTTAGATTTCACTCTTAGTTAAATAGTTTAACTTTTATCATGTCTTCTTGTTCTCTTACACTATATGGTTAATACACTAACCATAAAATTCCAATAGAACTTTTATTGGTTATTTAATATCATATATATTATTATATAATTCTTTTGGAAGAACCTTATAATTTTAGGTCTATTATATCAATTAATAAGATAGTTTTTAAAAAAACTATTTTTTTGTCATTTTTGACATTCTTTAGTATTTTATTTGATTAAATAATAACAGAATGATTACTTCAAAAAAATACATTGAATCACTCTTAACATTTCATATTAACCTAGAGAATTAGTCTATGTCATAAAATATATTAAATTATATTTATTTTAATATTAATAATACCATTTATTTGATTCTTTCATTAATAAGGTAATTATTGCTTCATTATTGTGTCATTAATAAATATAAATTATTATTCTCTAAAAATTATATATAAAATACTATTATGTAGGAAATAGTTTAAGCTTTCTAATGAATATTTTTAATCGAATTTTTCTTATGTATTACCCTATATTAAAAGTGTCTTAGTTATTAAAAATTTATTTTAACTCTTTTAACTTTTTTAAAATAAAATATTCATAAATGTATTAATCCAATCCAAGTGAACCTAAAGGGGTATAATTTATTTATAAGGTTGTTTTATGGTCGAATTAAAATTATCCAATTGAATTAGGACATGTGTTATGGTAATAATAATACCATTTTTACCCTTAATGACTTTATTTACTTTTAACTTTGGTACATAAAATTAAAAAGTTTACTATTCACCAAAAAATATTTTTATATTATTGAAGCACATTTTACTCCCTGATATTAATCGTGCCTCTCATATTTTTGAAATTCAATTCATAGAAGTGGTAAAATTATGTTTTATGTAAATTTGAAACTGCTCATAGGAGGTCGGTAAAATACGGTAAAATAACAATAAATTTTTTTTATATATAAAATTATTATAAACTGACTCCAAAAACTTAATTTTATCATATATATGTATTATGTATCTATTTTGACATACAATAGATTTAAAATAAATAATTAATTATTTAAATATAATTTCGGAGTAATAATATAATTCGATGTTTTTCACTATTCATCAAAAATTTAATGTTTTCAGAAAAATACGAAAAATTAACCTTGACCTAATTTTGATATTCCAGATCAAAAAATTAATTCCATTTTACCATATTCAAAACCTAGTAGTTTCAATTATTATTTTAATATTAATTCCTGATGTCAAAACGAAAATGTTTATTTTTAAGAAACAATATCTAACAAAAGATTGACAATTGTTTATGTCCAATCCTGAAGTGAAATTACGTAAAATGACAATCAATGGATTAAATTGTAAAAAATTAATCTATTTATACTTACAATACACTAAAATTTTTAATTTAACACTATAAATTATTTTGATTAAAAAAGTTGTTTTCAGTTAAAATATGGTATTTATTGACTATTCCCCCAAATAAGAAAGTTATCAGAAAAACACCAAAAATTTATTGAAACTAAATTCTTATGTATTGATTCTAAATAAGAAGTTTTTTTTATAAAATTTAATTTATAAAAGTCTCAAATATTCTATTTAAAAATTTTTCACCATTAAAAGCCGGTAATATTGCATTTTTTGAAAAATACCTCTTTTATGTAAAAAATAAATTATTTCTGAAAATATGTCAAAGAAACTATTAATTTGGACTCTAAAATTATAAGGATTATATATAGTTCAAAATTAAGTTAATATTATTCATAACCGCTTCTAAATGGCTAGTTTGGAAAGTTGTAGTTCATTTGAACTCGGTGTTGCGTGTAGTGCAAATTAATGAATTACTTTGAAGAAATAATGTACTATGAAATCATTGGTTGTAACATTTAATTTATTTTAATAAATCATGTATTAATATGAAATAAATATATGGTTGTTTATATTATATCTTTCTACTATATTAAATAAAAAGAGTTATTTAGTATACCTAGGGTTTACCAAGGAATGTTCCCCTATATCCTATAGTGATCGAAGAGTTAATATTTTTTTAAAGGAAACATCACATATGATTAATGGGAAACATGTAAAACAAAGTGTACTGATTTAAATGGAAAAATGAATTCAATGACCTACTCATTCTCCCAAAATTGGAATCATGGATGAAAAATGTGATATTGGATGAGGTGGCATGTTAAAGGCCAAGTGGAACCCCCAATGGAATTCCACATAGTTATATGAAGTATAGAATTTTTTCACATATAATTCTTAGACACACATAAATGATAATGTTTTTGGGAACATGTAACCTCATGTATAATTACAAAGGAGGTTAGGTTATAATGGTGTCTACCTAAGGCCCTACTGCCTACTAGATCAAAGGATTAATCCAGGTAGAGGGGGAATGGGTGATCTATCAATGAAACCTAATTCCACCACATGGGATACCAATTGGGACATATACCTATGGTATAGACCGTACACCCATGATAAGGGTGTGTTTGGAATACATAACCCACTCAATCATACTTGGTTGAATCGCCTTGTATGGGTTGCATTGTATCCAGCCTGTATGTTTTCCCAAAAACATGGTTGGAACAGTGTTAACTCACCAGCGGTATTGGACCATGATCACCTCTATATTCATAAAACAGTGTGGTTGGATCTATTAACATTCCCCTCATATTATCACACATCTGGTGTTCATCCCTCCGAATACAGCATTTGGAAAATCATTGTAGTGAACCCCCGAATATATCATCTATAATGGAGCCACTACCACTTAGAACATCAGGGTGTAACCCTTCCAAAATAGGATATAACATCCCCCACCTAAACATACATTGTTTCACCCAATATTACTACGTATAATCAATAATTTAGTTCAACTAATACCATATTATACAGGTATCAAAATACGATTTCCTTTAAATCCATGCCCATCCCCCAGATTGGGATATCTCTCCACCTGATAATACGATATGTGGTCATCAATAAAGAATGTGGATCTTAACCATTCTATTATAATTATGTTATATTAGAGATTAACAATTATATTAGTGGAATATAATTTATTTTGTGACCTATTTGGATCATGTTCCCTTTTTAAACCACTACCAGAATGAGCTAGTGTCACTGTGTTGTACTTGGTGAATAGTTTGAGATCATAGTTTGGGATGGTGGACAATGATTCCTTATCCCCCAGATCTCTTCATTGGACATTCTACCTCAATTATAATCGTATGAAAACAAATGTTCTAAAAATATATTCATTTTTAGAATAATTTTGTTTAAAATAATTTTCATAATAAATAATGTGCATGAAAATTAATAATTCAAGGGTAATGGAGTTAGAAAATTAAAAACATACCCTATAATGGTTGAGATTCATCATGTCCCAAAGATATATCGATTCTATGATAATTATATAAGATCATTAATAATGAAACTAAAACCACAATATAATTTAAGATCATGTAAATTAGGTATAATCATCTAATTATAGGTACTAGTTTTTTAAAAAAAAACATAGGATGGATATATATTTCAATGACCATAAATATTTCATGTTGATGGAAAAACCCCCAAAATATAATATCCCCTTACTTCCATACATATTGAGCAAATAAATGATGATGGATTTTTCATCTAAAGTTATATTTTATAAATATTGATGATTCCACATTTGAAGTCCTAAAATATTAATTTATGTAATTAATAAAAAATAACCTAATATTTAATTAAACCCTAATTAATTTAACAAACATGGAATTATTTAATGATTTACCATATTGTAAAAACATTTCCTTGAGACCAATGAGTTAATCATAATAATTTATTAGGGTTCTTTAATTGTATAACATTACTATTTTCCCCCACGGGATTGGAGAAACATAATCTCGAGAATGATAAAAAAACAACCTCATAGGAAAACCTCAGTCTCTATAAATATTTTCCATGTAATTGAAATTCATTTTCATGATATGATTATGCATAACAAAAATTATTTATTAATAGGTTGGTAAGAAAATTATACAGTGCACTAATGAATTACTATGTAATTTGGTAAAAATTAAGATAGATTAAAGGTATTTTAATAACACTTTTCATGTTCTTTAAAGTGATGAGATCCCAGATGAGATATAGACACACTTAGAGGGGGCTAATAAATGTATATGTTTAATCTCGATTTATATCAACTAGTTTTATTAAATATTTAATTTTTAATTTTATAATGCTGTATTTTTTATATTTATTCAATATAAATACTGAACACATTAATCCATTAAATAAACCACCTTGATTTACAAGGATCCCTACACAATTTGATTATATAAACCTTGTTATGTTGTTTTAGTTATCCATTTTCAAATGGATATAATTGTTTTATTTAGTATAAATTATTATAACAAATGGATAACCTAGAAGAATTCATATGATTTTTGTTGAGGTATAAGGTGTACTCAAATTCTAATAGAATATTATGATCCTAATTCCAATCATGACATCTAATCTCAATGCAATATTGTATATGTCAAAGTTACGACAACTTATTGACCTTATTCTCTATTAACTAATTAAGAAAACAATGTCTCCTTATTCCTCCACCTTTTTTCTCATATATAGATATCCCAAAGCTAATAGTTTTATGAACTTCTCATTCATATTTATATCTCATATATTTATTGCATGCATCAATGTGTTATAATAATAATGTAAAGACTAATAATTATTGATCAATATGTCCCTTTAATTCTATAAATTTAATGAATTTTAAAGTAAAATTTATTGTTGGTCGGTTCATTGAGTTGTTTTGTGGACGTTGAAAGATGATGGTAGAAGGGAACCATGCTTTTTAGATAAAAACATGTAACTAGTTGTAAAATATAATGTACCGGATAGAACTAGTAGTTCTAGATCATCACTGTTTGTTCAACTGGGTATCCTATAGAGCATGATAGGGCACTCTGTGGGACTATAGTGTATTTTTAAATTCGTTGTGTTATTATTATATAAATAAATTAAATATTGACACCACAAAGAAAATGATATTTTTATTTTACCACAATTAGGTATTCATCGATATTTATACAAAACACTCCCCATCCTCCCCCACTTCCTAGGTGATTTATCATATGTCATTCACATAGAACGCCTATATTAGATAACAAGATCTTATCTCCACTGTGGTAAGACTATATAACTCAACTAATCTCCCAATTCATCTTATTACTTATAATTATTGAGGATAAGATTGAATTTCTCAAATCATGGTATTGAATAATTTATTATGTTCCATGGTTTTCCTCACGTCAAATTATTTTGGGATATTATCAAAGGTGATATCGAGGTATTTATTTATTTTTTCAACCTGGATTCCATTTATTTATTTCTAGTTAAAACCAAAACCTTAATTTATTCTTTTATACTTTATCATTAAATACATTTAATACCAATCCCTATTATTCAAACTATTATTCTACGATTTCCTTAGATTTAAACCCCACTATCCTCCGATAATCCAAAGAATTGAATTGGAATGTGCGTAAGTCCAATGAACTCTTTTTTAAATTATATGTATTGAATTAATAATATGGTTTTTAATTGTAGTTAAAAAAATTTATTGATTTTTATTTTACATTATTATATTATCCTTGTTGCGATGCCTTAATTTTCATATGTCTTTTAATATAATTTCTAAAATAATTATTTTTCCCCTAATTTTTACACATGTTGAAAAGATTGTATATATATATGATATCTTTTGTTGTAAAGATTCCACCACATGGGTTTAAAATAGTTGAATATATAATTTTTATAATGTGTTTTACTATCATGAATTTATGATAATGGAATATTAGATTTATGTTAAATAAATATAATTATTAATACTATTAAAAAATGTGTACATTTTCATATAATTTGTGTGGGTTTACCTTTTTTTGTTGATGAATGGTTTCATGATTTGAATATACAGGAAACACAAAAACTACTTATACCTATTTCCCCATTCCCATTGTGATAGTAAAAATGTTTCTATAACTCATTTTACTCTATTCCCTTTCCCAACTATGGGTCCATCATCCCTAGCTCATTCTACATCATTAAAATATTTACAGGACAGACACACACACACATGTGTGTGTTCGTGTTCAACCTCTTAAAAAGGATGGTAGAGATTGTTCATATAGGATACTTACTAAGGGCCAATAAAGGTATTGTAGGTAGGTAAATTTCCTATATAGGTATATAAATTTAATATCTAATGTTTACACTAAAATATGTCATATACCATATCAATTTTTTTCTATATGTTACATTAGATTAATATTTTTTTCTAATACATGTTGTTATATGATAAGTATATAGGGTTGGGATGGATACTCCCTAATATATATTGGTCAACTCCATTTATATCTCCCCTAAAACGAATCAACTAGTTCCAATGGGTTATTTATTACATGCTAATATGACTACCTAACATTACATACCACAGATCATGGTTTACTTGTTATTAAGAGACTAGATACGTAAACATTTCATATTATTAAGACAAAATTTTTCATTTGAGAAAAAAAATTTATTACTTACTTTTATTTGTACACCCCATAAACCATAATATGCTACTTTATAACCATGGTAAATATAAAATAAAATAAATTAGTGAACATAGAGGCTTTTAATAGATTCCATACAATTAAATCAATCAAGAAATAAAAATTATATAAAAAATATAGTGGAAATAGATAAAAGACTAAGTCCAACTAATGAATATATAATAATAACATAATCCAAGGATGAAAAGTGGAACAAATATTCACATTAATAACATTAAATAATATCATGATGATCAAAATGATTTTAATCTATAATTCCAGACATCATACATTTATAATTATATCCTTGTGACATGAATTCATTTAAAAAATGAAAATATTATCATATTACCCAGTGTTACATTATTTATGGTGACCATCAATGCATTGAGTGGATAAATAATTCTTATCCCAAACTATTACATTAAATATTACTACATTACATCATATACAATAATATAATATTCTATACCAATCATTATTTTCATGCATGAGCGACTAAACAATATATATAATTATTTTATAAATAAACATTATCTTAAAATATTATCATGTACATAATAATTGATTACACCACATTTTCAATATATTCCCACAAATCAATAAACAATTATGTATTTATAGGTTACTTCAATGTAAACATGTTAATAATATTTAGGGATTGATAATCTTTTATTAATTTCCCTCATCATGTGAAAAATATAGAATCATATACCTTTGGTTTTATAATGATTATGATTGTTATGTTGATTAAACAATTTTCCACAGGTATTTGAAATTTTAGGATACGAAAGATATTGTGTATATATATATCATTTATGAAAAATTATTTTTAATAAAATATATTTGATATGAAATAGATATATTATATTTCATTAATGAAAAACCTCTTAGTTTATATTATTTAATGAAAATTTTTAACTTTTATCGAAATGAATATTATTTCGCAAGGGACATGGTTGTGGTTTTAGTAGACACATCATGATGATCTATTATTAAAAAAATTCACCATATTACAAATAATTAATCAATAAAAAAAATCTTAAGAATTTTTTATCATCACGTATGTGATATTTAGTTCCTCTTATAATAAAATTGACATACCTCGAAATTATAAAAAATATTATATTTGTAAGGTGGGGTCTAATATGAAAATTATTTCATAAGGATGGTATATATAATTTTATCCCATTTATATTGTTATAATAACATTTAATAGAAACCCATATAGTAATTGAAATATAAATTGTTATTGAAAGAAGAGTGCAATGATACCCTGATCATTACTAATATTTTTAAAATGGTATCAACCATTAAAACTAAAAAATTAAACGTAATATGGATGTTAGTTTTATGGGAAATAATCCTAGTTAGAGATATGAAGAGTGAATTTGTACATGGTGGGGAGGGGTCAAAGAGAAATGGGGATCAATATTATATTGTGTAGTGAGCCAAATACCATAGAATAATGTAATAAATAATTTATTTTGACATTGTATCGAGTGCTCCACTACTACTACTACTGACCCATTACCTTGTTCGTCATATTTCACTGATACTAAAAAATAATAAATTTCTATAAATATGTGTTGTAGAAATAAATATTATTAATATTCAATCCATTTTTTTCTATTAATACAAATATTCTACACAAGGATAATACAAATAATAAAAATATGATCTATTAGTAAATTATACATTATTACTATTAGAATTTCTACAATAATATCTTCAAACCCATAGATGAAAAACCCAATATTATACTAGTATAATCACTGAGGGTATGTTATAAAATGTTATAACATTCATTGGGTTATTTTTTTATCAATAATCAATTTGGGGTTTCCACTATCATAATTATCTCTTGAGAAATATTAAACATAAACCCCAATTATTGAAGTTAAATTTGGAAAGTGATGATGGAAAACTCTAGTGATGATACGACCTTATGTATCTAAGATTAATGTACTTCATAACTGATTTCCACACTTGTAAAATTCAATATTTCATCCTTAATCATAAATTAACTCTTATAATTACCATTAATATTCAAAAATAATAAGCACAACATTATGTTTTTTATAACACTAATGATAATAATGTACATCAACCATATATCAACCATATATAAAATTAGATACATTAAATTCAATCATACTAATAAAAAAATATATATATCTTTTTAAAATAATTAAATATTTTAATTCAATTTATTCCATTAATTTTTTAATTGTATTTGTTATATATCTGTTTTTTATTATAGAATATAATAGAATGAAATCTAAATTTTACTTGAAATTTATATTTATTTTTATATTGTCATTTCATTGTAATTATTGTACTAATAAATTATTATATTTTATATTAACTAAATGGTATTATAATAAAATGTATTTATTTATTACTAAAATATATTAAGTAATATAAATTTCTAACAAGTTCCCACTTGAGATTCTTTCAAATTAATTTACATTATACCCATTTACAGGTGATATACTCAAATAATAATACATGTTTCATGGAGAGTAGATTTCATGTTCTAAAAAAAATTAATATAGAAGGTAGTTTTATGGGAAATAATCCTAGTTATAGCTGTGAAGAGTGAATTTGGACATGGTGGGGAGGGGTAGATGAGAAATGGGGATCAATATATTATGGTGTAAGATGGTGCATTTAAAAGGAATCATGTAATTCAATAATTGATGATTATTATAAGGGATCTGATCATATTATATTTGAAGAATATGAACATGGGAATCATAAAGGAAAGAAAATAATCAGTACATTCAAAAATGATTTCTCAATTTCAACATATGTAGAGGTTAAATGATGATAATATAGATGATGGGGAAATTATGAATGAATTAAAAATGGAAATAAAATGGAAATCCCCATAGATAATTTTTAATGAAGAAGCAGTTTCGAAATTTGTGTCATGAATATGTGTACCATCAAATCTTATGTCGAATATAGAGATGATGGATGATGATAATAACTAAATCTTATATATTCATCCAGGAGGCACAAATATAAATCAAGATCTCTGAGAGAACTATTGTACAGTAAATTTGAATATGAATGTTTGAAAAATAAAATTCATGATGTTTTGTATGTCAATGAGTGAAGCTGGAGAGGAGAAAACCCCAGGGCATGATGAAACCATTACCTATACGTATATGGAAATGTCAAAAACATCACCATTTACTTTTTCACTGGTGTTTTGAAGGAATACAGTGGGAATAATGATATATGGATTGTGGTGGATCATCTCAAAAAGAGTGCACACATAATATTTATTTGAGAGTTTTTATCACTTGATAAACATTCACAGATACACATCAGAAATGTGGTGAAACTGTGTGGAAGACCACTACCAATTGTATCTGATCGATACCACCAATTTTCCACCAGGTTATGGAAAATTCAACAACATTATCTAAATATATATTTAATATTTAACATATCTTATCACCCTTATAATGATGGCTAATATGAATAGACTGTCTATAAACATGTGGACATGTTGAGATCTTGCTAAATTGACTTCAAAGGATGATGGGATCAACATATGCCTTTTGTCATTTCATAAGAAAATATCATTATTCAATTATGCATCCAAACGGATCACAATGATCCCTTTATGGAAATACACGTATAACACCATCATGTTGGGGTTATTTTTGAAAATAAAACTACTAGGTGATTAAATGGTCGAGTAAATGGTGGAAAAATTCAATACCATTATGTAGCACATCAAGGATTCTCATTGTCAATATAGGAGTAGGGATAACAATAATTGATGAGTCCTAGTGTTTGATGTTGGGTCATGGTATTCCTATTCATGTCTCTATGTAATAATATGATGAGATTATGGATGAATTAAATGTATATTGAACGATATATCAGACACTTTCAGATTCTTGATCACATAAGAGTGGTGGCCAACCGACTTGCACTCCCATATAACCTATATCAATTACATAATGTATTCCATGTATCCCATATGGGAAAATACATACAAAACACATCACATTTACTTAATCCATAGGTGGAACCCTTGGAGAATGACCATTCCTATGAGCAGTAGCTAGTATTGTTCGTAGATCATAGATAGAATTTTCAACCGAATAATAAAATTAACCTGGTCAAACTGTTGTGGGGAAATAGCATGTTTGAAGAAACAACATGGGAACTGTATTGGGGGATGAAATAGAGTTACCCTAACCTATTTTAAATAATATGTAAAAAATTAAAAGTAAAAATTTTCTTATGGGGGAATATTTTAACGACCTAAATTGTTATAAATAAAATTACATATTAGAATTATATAAATGTATTATTATGTAATATAGTTATAGAAAACACATGCACATATTTTTTTATATTAAATTTTATTTGAATTAATTTTAAGAATATTTATATTTTATAATATATCCATTGAAATATGTTCATATAATTATTACAAATACTAGGTATTTACAATTACAATTATTACAGATAAAGGATGTGATGAAGTCACCCAAAAGGATTGTTCTAATTAAGACCCAAAAGTGTTGTACTAAATAATATAAATGGATTCCTAGAACAAATAAATGTCTTCCTTTTAAAATAATTTTATTTTGTTTTTATATTATAAATTTTATAAATTCATTATGAATCATCCAAAACAATCCATATATTTTAAGGTTTTTAAGCCAATTTTTTATAGCATGAGTCACTTTTACACAAGAAAGAGTATTATATTATTATTATAGGAAATTGGTAAAATATGAAATGAAAAAAACTCTTATTTGGAAGAAACCTTAGGAGAAAAAAATGGACGGGTTTGTGGTTTTGGTTATTTTATTATATTTATTTTAAAACAATTGGTACAAAAAATATTAAATAAATGACCAATCATTTTCTATATAAACCCACCCAATATCTCAATTCTCATTAATAAAAAACATAGATAATATACTTACTCTTCCATACCCTATATAGTAATCTCCAAAGGTTCCCCAAGCTCTCAATAATTTCCTCCCATGTGTTTGGTGTCACACACTGAAGTAAGGGATCTTTTCATTTCTCAACTTTATTCGAGTATCATATTTAACTTGTGTATTTTATCATTATTTAATTATTTTGGGATATATTATTCAATATCCTAGATACATTCAAATGAATTTAAAAATTATGAGGACCCCCATTATCTCTCATCCACCCATTTTTTTAATTTTTAATATTCATCGTTACGTTGACAATGTTTCGCCATAATTTTCCATGCCAAAACAATTGTGTAGTGAATGGAAGAGCCCTTTCCTATCAAGGGTATTCAACTTTATAAATATATAAATATATGACACTGTATCATCAAGTATTTATTCCATCCGACATTATCATTGAATAAATTATGATTATAAATTAATCCATGTGGTATGATCTATATATAATAGTTAATTATAAGAGTGAAATGAATGTGGCAGGTGCACCAATAATAATATAACAATCCATTTCATTGTCAAGGGTTTAGTTTCGTGAGATTTCCTATTGGATAAATAATTCAACCTAATTAATTTATGTTAATTCTTCCATCATGATGTGTTGGTCGTTATCCATGGAATAGGTTTATGATGTCGTTTTTTATGTTGATGTCATATTTACAATGTAATAATGTAATATCATTTCTTATTGTTCATGTTTATGATTCACATGAATTTTTATGATCCATTGATATTTATAATTTCCATTATGATGTGTTGGAAGATATCTTTGACTTTTATATTTATTTTTATATTGTCATTTCATGTTAATAATTCTGTTAATAAATTATTATATTTTATATTTACTAAATGCTATTATAATAAAATATATTTATTTATTAATAAAATTTATTATGTAATATAAATGTCTAACAAGTCCCCACATTGGATTCATTCAAATTATTTTACATTATACCAATGTATTGGTGATATACTCAAACAAGAATAAAAGTTTCATGGAGAGTAGAGTTCATGTTCTAAAATTTTATGTTTTTGTTGATAAATTGTATGAGGATTCAATGTATAACCATCGATTTAATTCAATATAGTTTTCTCAAATAATATTATCATTTTTGACATTAACAAACATTTACATTATTGAATAATTTTTATATTATTATCTATTTTAATTTAAATTTTAGTCATGGAGTGAAATATTTACTATGGGATTATATTACTTCTTATTAAAATCATCTTAGAAATTATGAGTTCTGATTAAATAACATGGTTCCAGTGGTTATATGGTTGTTCCATTGATGTGATAAATATTAAATTAGATCATGAAAAATATTATTCTAGATCTAAAATGGTAATTTTTCATCCAGAAGTGGAAAAATTATCTTCCATATATATAATAGTTATCCACGTAAATTTAGACTATACATTAGTGATCAAGTTGTGATCTTATATTTTTTAAAGAGAAATTTCTGGGATCCATCCATATATTTTGTTAAAAATCATTACAAAATGGAGTCAGATCCCAATATAAGGGAACAAGTGTTCGAATTATAACATTAGATATGAGATAAAACTATCAATGAGTGGGAAATAATATATAAATATCTCAATTTGAAATTTTTTATAATTGAATATTGAGTTACTAAGAGTGTTATTGGATAAAAATTTATTCTTTTCCAGGGGTCCATCAATAATTTAGGACTATCATGAATAATATTTATCATTTATTAGGTAAAAAATAGAGGAAAATGTGGTAGGTAATGTTCTTGAGTATTTTTTTAACGTTATTATTGGACCCAATAATTGACCCATGTGAATGAAAAAATAGTGGTTTATATATATTTATTATTAGATACTTGTCAATATGGTTGTACAATTGCTTCACTTTCTAACACATCTAATATAAAATGTTTATTTGTAGTTTATCTTTTTTATAAATCAATAATGAGTTACTTTTTTACCATGTAATTATCATGTTGAAAATTTAGAAAGGTAAAATGATGGTGTTTTAAATTTAATATAATATTGATAAAAGGAAATTAATTTAAAATTTATATGAATTATGTTATAAATTTATTTTGTATATTGAAGCTTTTTTTAGTTTTTAATCAATAGGATCGACTTTTATGAAACTATTTAATTATTTAAAGATTATAAAACATATAAAAAACATTTTTTTAGGAATTGGTTGTAAAATAGGCACTATCTTCATGTGTTGTAGTTAATAAATTGTTTTATGAATAGATTTCCAATTTACATTAATAATCAGTTAAATAATATTAGTTAAGGTAGTTTATAGGCTTTAATTTTTTAATAAGATTTAAACTTCATCATTCTAAAAACATTAGAGGTGATGTATTCCACTAGAAATATATTTAAAGGATACATTAACTCCCCTAAATCTTCAATAGAAATTTTACCCAAGAGAAACTCCTAGTCATACTAGTTACATTCATATAATAAGTGGAAGATCATTAGTCGTGAGAATATCTTATTAAATCTATGAAGGAAAAAGGAAATAAATTGAATAAATTTTAAAATTAATTCTTTGAGAAATTATACGCGAAATATCTACAGTTTTATGTGTAAATGAATGATGGTATATGAGTAATGGCCTTGTATTTTAATAGTGTATGATATTAATTTCACTCTCTTAATTTACTTCTCTATATATATAAAAATTGATGATGAATGGATTAAAAATAACATATATATTTAATAAAAGTGTATTAGAAACCCCCTATTAATTATCTAAAATATTTTACCATTCCCAAAATTGTTTAATAATTTCATCTTGATGATGATGATATCATAAGTATTCTCTCGAGTAGGTGGATAAATTTTTATCAAAAGTATATGTGACAACTCATCTAGTTAGCATAAGAAATAGTGGGATGAGGTAAGATAGTATTCCTATCAAAAATGCAGTCAAAGATTTTTTATAACCCCATATATTGGACAAAGAAGACATATCACTCTATTCCACACTTCGGGAAATCTAAGGAATTTTAAAATAACATATAAATTTTAGGGAATAAAATTCAACACATATGGTATGTGTGTCCATATTTGGTGATTCTATCAAAGATGTATACCTAATAAAATTTAAAAAATTTATCATATAACACATATATATTAATGTTATACAACAGTTAAATATTCTAGTTTTAGTTGACCACCACTTTTAAGACAAGGTTAGGGAGGTTAATGAGGGTGTAGGGAATAGGAGCGACTATGAAATAATCAGTCCATGGGTTTTCATCTTACGGTCAATATATGAGTTTTTGAAGTGTAAAAACTATAAGGAAATATTTCATCAATGTAATAGTGTGTATTTATACAAGTAGTGGTTTTATATTAGTATAATCTACTTTATCTAGAAATTAAATGGATATAGGTGGCCAAAAATAATTGTTCCCCAAAATAATGGACTTTCATATTGAACTCTGTGTAAGAATTTTATCTTCATTTATGATACTTTATAAACATTTTAGAAATTTGATTAAATTGAATTATATATACCTCTGTTAATTTTCAATCAATTATAATAATCATTTACAATATTAATTGATTCATTTTATATAATAATTAAATTTCATTGTAATTAAAAAATGGTTATGATAGTTCCATGAATATATTGATTCATATGGAATAAAAAATTCATTCTCATATCCATGTTATGTCTATTATACTCTCTCCATAATGTCATAATTTATTGACATTCAAACTATATCTAATAATGTTAATGTAAGAGAAATAAAAATGAAAATTTTATTTTAGTCCTAGAAGCATATTAAACAATGGATTCAAAATCGTTTCTTCCAATGGTAAAAACTTATCCAAAAATGTATCGTAAAATTTTCTTCATACTACCACCTAAATGAAAGATTTAATTTTCTATTGATATTTATTTTGTAACTAAAAATATGTCAATTAATAGTTATAGAATTAATCTATCTAGGATAATAGTGATCTACATTTGTTTATTAATATTTGAGTCTAAAGGGTTTATCATAATGTGAACTACTCATTGGCATAATTCAGTTCTTTTCAATAGTAAGTCTTATTAAAGTCTATGTTATTTTTTAAATTATCATAAATTGTTATATCATAATTAAGAATTTTTACCCTCTACCCAAAATTAATAATCTCATTAATATATTAATATTATTTAAGTAGGTTTATAAAATCACTATTCAATCAATACATCATCAAATTTGAGTAAGCCATAATGATTTTATAAAGACATATATTTGGGGTTAGTATAGACATTATGGGTTTCTTGTGATTATATTTGGGTTTTCCAACTCTGAGTACATTTTCATTTATTTAATGTGTATAATATTTCATCCCTTCAAAGATTCTTTATTTTTTGTCCCAATAGATGATATCTTAATTTTTCATCACTTCCATGAAAGAATTATCAACTTCTAAATATAATAATTTTTTAGAATTTGAAACCATCAATTATATTCTATATTTTTCACACATTGTATTAGTATTTTAGAGTAAAAATTCTCTAATCTTATTATTTCTAATATATAATCATATTGGCTCCAACGAATATTGATGTGGTGATTAAAGGTTCATTTATTATATTTTATTAATAATCATATATGGTGGGAAAATATAAAATATCCATACTATAATTTCCATTCATGAAAAATTAAACCTTGAAATCTATAATAGTAGAATCCATTATATAGATTACATTGCTGATATTAAACTACATCCATCATTATCAACATTTGATGATGAAGATAACTTGATAGAAAACTAACTATCATATATTATCTAAAGGTATCGACTACTTTGGAATATTTAATCAACACATTAGATATGTACTAAAAAAAATTTCTTTATGGTGAATTGTGTAATCTATAGATGAAGTGGAATATAATTAGGGGATTAATGGTTTTTCAGTGAAACATTTAAACAAAAAATTGAATATAAATGTTTTTGATTCCATAAATAATAACATGAAAAATCATAATATCTATGTAGTATATACTCATGCATCATAAAATATTTGTGTAAATAGAAATTTTCATAAACCCTAGTAAGAATAAAAAATGACTTCGGCTCCCATAAATTTTATCTAATGAAATTTTTTATTTAATGATATGTTTTTGAAATTGATCTAATATTAACACTTTATCAATTTACAGACATGAAAATGTTGTGTAATGAATTGTAATACCCACCATGTTAAGAATATGATTTTATTTTGAACTATTAATGTCATATTATATGACTTTAATTAATCATACAATATGATTCAACCCACATATATTGTCATGACCCGTCCCTAAGGGCCCGTGTCGTAACTACACCAAGCCTACCTTCCATAGGCCAGGGGCTGGCAACTAGCACCAAAGGCGTAAATCCTAAAACTGGGAATGCATTGCCTTTATAACTGCAAAAAAACACAACCAGAGTACAACCAGATGAAAACTCTAAGTAAAAAATAAATACAGAAGAAGTGATGGAATTTACAAGGGCTAGAAATACAAGCCCAACAGTAAAGTGCATGGAAAGGAAAAATAGGTACAACTAAAAAGTCAAACCTCTGGATGGTTCCAAGAAGCTCTTGGATCATTCACCATAGGTCCTACCTAAAGGGTTGGTATAGATAGCCTCCTTAGTGCTCTACGTCCGTCCGTCTCCTCTGGGTACTGACTCGTCATGAGGTCCACTTTCACGTATCGTCCAGTCCTCGTATACTCTGCCTCAGTCAGTACTGTGAACCGTCTGAATCCAACACAACGAGGAGCGGGCTTACCCGTTAAGGGGAGAGTATATTGATACTCAGTTGGGCCCCCGATACACTCATGGTCTCAAAAAAGTCCAAAAAGGATAAACCATAGTAGAAAGATAAAATCACGATGAATCAACCAACCCTACTTAGGTATATTCCCATACATATTCCTAAATTTTCAATCACAGTCCAGCTCCAGCTCTCATGCCCAAACACAAACCATTCCACAAAGGAAGTAAAGTCAATGACCACGTTGATAATGGTTGAATGATATGACTCAGCTCACACAGGTATACAGCTCATGAAAAGGGGTAGAGATGATTATATGTAGCCTCTAAATCATCGCCTCTATCGAACCCACCTAGGATCCTGGAACAATATCAGCGTTGTCGAACCCACGTAGGATCCTTACACAGAAGACGTCATTGTTGAACCCTCGTAGGATTATAATACATTAGTCATCAACGTAGAACCCATGTAGGATCCATGTACAGAATTAACTGTGGTCAAACCCATGGAGGATCCCGATATAGATGCCATCACTATCTAACCCACGTAGGATTGTGGTACAGAATTCACTATTGTCGAACCCATAGAGGATCCCAGTACAGAAGTTATCACTGTCGAACCCACGTAGGATTCCGGTACATTAGTCATCATTGTCGAACCTAGGTAGAATGCTGGTACAGATGTCACTGCAGTCGAAACCATGTAGGATCTTAGTACATAAGTCATCACAGTCAAACCCACATTGGATTTCGGTGCAGTAGTCGTCATTGTAGAACCCACGAAGGATTCTGTCACTCACTCACAGCCAGCCCTAGGGTTCCCGCACACATCACGCTTGATCCCACGAGGGTCCGCTCCTCAGGCAAATTGATGAAACAACATCTATCATAAATTCCTGAGTTTATATATCATGTAGATCAAACTCATCATAATTATCCCAAGGCGACAGACGGTGCATCAATCAGACGCACGATCCGAGAGTTATTGGCATTTTCGTTCAAGGGGCCGGTTGGATTTCGGGTACAATCCAACCTGGCCATACTCCAACCACATTCTAATCTTGTGTGGAGAATTCCAAAAGGACAGTCTCATCAAAATGAATCTAGCATAATTGACAGAACATCAATCGGACGGCTGGTCCTTATGTTACAAGTGTTTCCGCTCAGACGGCCCGGTTGGATTCAAGTTCAAACCAACCCGACAATACACAGATATTTCCAAAACCTTGAGTGTAATATACCGAAATGAACGTCATGATCAAAGTAATCCCACACTACTGACAGTGCATCGATCATAGGTCCATAGCTCATATTATGGGAGAAAATCCAAAAGTTGTTTGAGAGGGGACTCAGGGTGCGATCCAACTCGGCCCAACTCGCCCTAGGTCGGCTCGAACTGGGTCGACAAGACCCGGATCTGGGTCCTTCCCGGCAGGGCACTGCCTGGCCTGGCGGTTGTGGCTCTGCCCAAGCATATGCGGCCCGGCCTGCACGACAGGTGGCCCGACTTGAGCGAGGGCGGCAGGACCCACGCGGCAGGCGGCCCGACCCACACGGAAGTCGGCCTGACCAGTAAGGGATGAGGCCTGACCCGGGTTGTAGGCATCCTGGCCCTGTGGCTGTCCGCAGCTCGGCCAGCTGGCCGAGCACAGAGCGGGGTGGGGGGAGGGCGGTGTTTTGTTACTACGGCGCCAGCTGGCACCGCCCATCCCTCCTGGAACATGCAACATGGGTTCCGCTCAACCGCCACAGACGGTTCCATGGCGGCCTTCCGACGGTGGCGCGTGAAGGGAGGAGACGCCCCCAGGTGGCCAGCCGATCCCACCCGCCGCCTCCGGTCGTTTGCACGGTGGTGCTGGAGACCCTCACCGCCGCGCTCTTCTGCGGGCCACCGGAGTCGTTTAGATGGTCGGTTTTGCCTCCCGTCTATGCCTACTGCCTCCTCAGGTCCTGATCATAACTACGAAGACCTCAAATTTGGGTTTCCATTCTGGTCACGCATCGCCCAACAAACCATGCATCATGAATGAAATGGTGGAGGGTCCGTAATTTTTTGTTAGATCATGCCCTCCGCCTAAGAGGCTCAAAGAGTAATCCAACATATAATCATCAATGTACGAGGATATAATTCACATGTATAAAATTAATTATCCAAATTCCTCCCTAGCTTGATATTAATATTCGCTAGACGTAGTTGTGGTAGACAACGTCGCAAAAGATGGATGTTGTTCCGTCGACATCGGAGGAAAAGTCATTGTCGGCGGCGTCCTTTGCAGGTGACATCTTCTCCTTTTTCATGGAGGAAGAGGAAGAAATACATGCATTCCTCATGGGAATCACCTCACTTCCTTACCCCGTTTGATGTTCTTCGTGTTCTTCGTGGGAAGAAGGCTCTCCCTTTTATCCTTAGCTCTCTACAATGTTTATGTCAACCAAAATAAGAGAATATCATTCCTCATTTTAAGGTTCGCTTAACTGAATTCCAAAGAATTAAAAACACTCCAAATAATTAATTAAGTTTAATCAATTAATTAATTTGAAGGATTTAGAAAGAATTTCAATGGTCTCATATAATTAATAACATGGTTGTGTTGGCACTTTAATTGGATGTCCAAAAGTTTAAAGGGATTCAATGGAGTTTTAAGGGAGTTGAGGTGGTGTGGGCCCCACTACATAATATCCCCCCATGGGAGGATATGTGGGGGTGGCCCCCACCTCCATCATTCCTTTGGAGGAATTATCCACATTTTAAATAAAATTATGTAAAACATAAATTTTATTTAATTTCTCTTAAGAATCTCCAAAATTAACATCTGCTCTTGACCAAACGCAACTTCGGTAATGGTATCCTAAAGCAAATACTGGTGCTACGATTTTATCGGTTCCCTCAGATTTCAATTCCGAGAATCGGTTCAAAAGATAAAAAAACTCGCACGTACGTTTACTTAACATACCGGAAAAAAACTTCAAAAAATGACTCCAGGCACACCGGGGCTCGGAAATAGGTGTCGTTAGAAACTGCGGACTCATAAAATTCTCGTGTATTTAAGGAAAAAATTTCCACGTAATTTCCGAGTCATTACATATATCACACACATATATATATAAGGGTTTGAGGAATATCTCCATGATTATCCCACATTAATAGAATCCTTATACGCGTTATGTAATTTCAACTTATATTATATCATATAAAATATATTTGGAAACTATGTCCAAACAATATTTTTGATGTCTATAAAATCCAGATATTTTATGATATATTTATTCTTAAATAAAATTAATGCCATTGATAGCTGTCCATACATGCAAAGTCATGCCTAAATGAACTATCATATAATATACTATAATAATCTACTAGTAAATTTATGATTTTGAATAATAATATTTAATTTATGAAAAATATATGGTTTATAGATTTATAAAATATAATCATTGGTTAAAAATTGATTAAATATGAAAATTTCATTTATTTGAATGCAAATGAAATTATTTAGAAATATTTTTATGTATACAATATAATTTTTTAAATTAAATTAATACATATTAGAGAATTATTTTAATGAAAATTAAAAATTAAAAATTCAAGAAACATTTTTGAACTTGATTTAATGTTTTTTTTATATTAATTGGAAAATAATTTTTTAAGTTTTTTTTAAAATTATAATGTTCTAAATAGTATTTCATCATGTTATTGCTAAATATTTAAATATTAAATATTTATAAAAAAAATCTTTGATAAAATGGATAAAATTTAAATATAAACATGTTAAAACATATATTAAAATTAATCTGTGACAAATTATAGAATAGATTAATTTTCTGAGAAATAGTTAAAAATGCAATTTTTTATTAATTTTTTTTTCTGTTTAACCAATTTAAAAATAATGATTTTGTTTTAAAGAAATTTTAAAAACATTTTGTCCAAATATATTACTATTAATAAATTCATTTCCTTTTATTCAAATTTTAAAATATTTTCGATATAAAAAATTGTATTATAAATAAATAAATTCCATTTGAAAACAATTTTATCATCACGCTTAAAAGATTAATATTAAATTAAATTATTTATGTTATGTGAATTTAATTTTGAAAATGAATATTATATTTTGAATTAGAATAATAAATATTTTTCAATATGTTAAATTTAATTTCTTATATTTTTGAATACTAAAAACTGTGAAAAATAATCACCACCATCAACGTTAAAATGAGTTTATCGGCTGTTAAACCAAATTATAAGGGTAATTTTTTATAATTAACATGCCTAAATTTAGATATATGGAAATTTTAGACTTTATTATACCCCATCTTAAAATATAGGGACATTTTTATGTAATTTTCATGATATTTACATTATCCATTTCAATTATTTTACGATATTTTCATGTAGGTCCACAACCCCCCATATAAACGGATAAACCCTATCCAAACATTTTCACACTTCTAAATCCTTTTTTGGATAATAAATGACGAAATAACCTACATAAATCCATGATATCATCTTAGAGTCCTCGTTTTGAATAAAAAACCAATCCTAATAAGATATTTTCTAAAATCCTTAAGAGTTTGTATGAAAAAATGAATCATTCTTAACCGTGTTTTTATTTGATTTTGTAACATCCCAAGTAATTAATGAGTAAAATATTTTTTGATCTATGTATATTAATGAATTATATAGTGTTTTAGAGTCTTAAAATGAAAATAAATCCAATATTAAGCATGAAATAAACTAATATTTTTAAAAGATTGTGTTATTGCCTTTTGGTGGAAAACCATTTTTAAATATATCTTTTGAAAATTTTATAAGCTATGTTTGTCAGAATAAACTTATACTTTTTGATTGGGACATCAAAATTTACTTTTTGTGAATTTATGGTATTTGTCAGACAGTGTTCATTTTTTAATGAATAGTGAAAAATAATGCATTTTACATCAAAACTACTTTTTAATCTAATTTATTTATATGATTATATTATCTTTTGAATTGGTTTTGAAGTTAAATTAGAATATATTTTTACCATTTAATCCAATGGTGGTCATTAGGATTAATTTCACTTTGTAATTGGTCGTAAACTAATGCCAAACATTTCATAGATATTGTTTAAAAAATACCCGTTATTTGTCATGACAGCGGGAATTAATTATTAAATTAATTAATGTACCTTACATGATTTTAATTTTGTAAAATAGACATAATTTTTGAATTCGGAATATCAAATATAGCTTAGGGTGAATTTTTGGTAATTTTCTGAAAAACTACAATTTTTGATGAATAGTGAAACCACTAAGTGGTACTTATAAAAACTGAATTTTCCGTTTAAATTAAAATTTTCATCATTGTGTTTTGAATTTCAAAAATCTGACATACATCGTTTTCATTACGATGTAAAATGAGGTTCAATGGGATTAAAATAATTTTTTGTTGAATAGTAACTTATTAAGTTTTTAATCGCGATTAGAGGTAATTAGTGTAGTTTAAGGTAAGAATAATGTTTTAATAAAATGAAATGACCTAGACACATGTCCTACCCTTATTGGATGTGTCATGGACGACCAAGACAAGCCATGGGTAAACTTGAGGACCCCATGGAGCCACTTTGGTTTAGAAATGACATAAATAAATTTTTATTAAATGTTAAAGTAAAAATGACACAAACATGAGTTATGTTACTAAAACAGTTTTTATATGGGGTTATACAAGTAATATTTTTGACAATAAATATTCATTAGAAAGAAAAAAATATTTCCTACATCAGAGTATTTTTTTATAATTTTTATACATTAAATAAATTATTTATGACATCATGATGATGCATCGATGACCTCATTATTTAACGATTTAAATAAAATGGAAAGTGAATGTAAAATCTAAAACCTACACATGGACAAAACCAATTGGATGAGTGGATTTTGAACCCGTATCACCTTATCATCGAATTATATCAATGTGGGACCTTTTGAATCCGAAAATCATTTTAAAATAAAGTAACTTATCTTTACTTTCCAAGAGTGCCCCTCCTCTTCTCTTATAAAAGACCCTCACCTCTACCTCCTTACCCACACATACAAAGACTTTGGCTCGGCCAACCCAAGCCCATTTTGTCTCTCCACTTCCCTTACTTACTCATTGAAGCCTCACTTTGGGCAGAAGTCTTCCCAAGTAAGCCTTTGAGCTCAATCCAAAGGGAGTTACCCGATTTTAAGGTAATGTCTTCTTTTGAGTCCTTTTGTTTTATTTTTCTTCTCCAACCCCCTAAACTCTTTTTATTCTTTTCTTTTGTAACAACTCCAATATCCTCAATATACTAGGATTTTGTTATAACATGGATTTGTGCTACACTTACACACTCCTACATCAAATGGTTAACAAACATACTGTTTCCGTGGATGGTGAATTTATGCCTCCCGAAACGATGATTGTTCAACATCATATTAACACCTTCAAAGGTGGCCATTAATATGTCACTATATTTATATATGATATATAATATGTTTATGTTTTTGTTGAGCTTCTGTTTTTTTCTTTTTGGTCATACCTTTATGGTTTCCATTATGGGTAAACGCGATATCTTCATTTAAGGAAGTGCGGACTACCACCCCATCAAAGTGATTTGATTCGTTAAATACCATATGTGGGACGTATAAAGGATGGAACTATGATATTATATATGATATTATACTGGAATTATAATATACCTTTATATCATTATTATTCTATTCTATAAAATACGAAATAGAAATGAAAGTAGCGTTCATGCGTACGTATGGCTTATCGTCTCCATAAACGGTGCATTTCATTTCGTACCTCTAAATGATTATGTAATATTATAAATGCATGTATATACTAGATATATATGATATATACACAATGATAATAATTCTGGATATAATGGATACATGAACAACATGTAATTATAAAGGGTTTATTTTTGACTCAAGTACCAATGATCGTTAAAACAACCGTTATTAACTTAAATAATTACATAATGTCCATGACATGGAAATAAGTGATATAAAAGGAATAATGAACTTGAAAAATGTTCTTAAAGAAGTATAAATTAACTCAAGTTTATTATTCAGGACATTAATGAACGATCGAGTCAAGTCGGACCCGAGGTATAGGACTTCGTCTTAATCTCCTTTCATTGAGGCATATTTTGTTTTATACACAACCTTCTTTCATACGGTGTATAAACCCCTTTGACTTTTACATTTATCAAAAAGGAATCTTTTTTATACGAAGTGTTTTACTAAACGACAAAAGGGAATGTTTTTGTCGTACGTATGCGGCGACAATGACTTCTCCGCCGCCGTGACCATTATTTGAGTTTCGGCTTCCTCTACAAGCAATACCTTTTTTTAAAAGAAAAATAAATACCATGTTTTACTTTTCTTTTATTTTGGTATTGAAAATGGTATTAATAATGTTTCTATATCAATGTGTTGTATTGATATCTTGTGATTGAAAGGTGGAAATTTTATGTTTCATTTATGCATGTTTTATGTGATACGATTATGTTGAGGTTCTTGGGAATTATTATGAAGACGGGTGGTTCTGTGATAAACTAAGGGCAGGTGAGCCCGATATAGCTCTCCAATGCATTGGGTAATGCGAAGGAGTGAAACATTAAGGTTTCTCCGAAGAGATTTATGGAATATACTGTGATGGGTATTCCAAACGTAACCAAGAGGGTTACTCCCTACGTAAGGATGTTATGAATGCCTCAAGTCACCTTTATGTCTTATGATTTCTATGATGTATTCATGATTTGATGAGGTATGTTAAAATGCTTATGTTTTATGGGTAAAGTATGATCTCATTCTTCTGTATATATGTACCCATGTTTCCTTTCCATATTTTTATATCCCTTACTGAGCGTTTTATGCTCATCCCACTTTTTTTTGAAATGTTTTTCATAGGTCAAGGGAAAGGTACATGATATGATGATAGTGTCAAGGAAGTGTCAGGAAATAATCCATGTTTTATTTTAAATATGTTTCCATTGATGGGAAAGAAGAATACTATCTTTATATAACCACTTTGTTTATATGTGGAATGTAATGCAAGTTTTATGATCTAATTATCTAAAACTCTAAACCCGAAAAGATCCTGAATGTGTAATCTTGTAATAACTCATGATTAAGTAAGGTTTTAAGGCTGGGGCCTTATAGTTGGTATCAGAAGTCGGTTTAGATAACTTTAGGAGTTAGAATTCTATTAAATGATTATCCAATTTTTTTTTTTGAAATGATATAGCATTTGAAGATTACCATGTTTCTTCATCTAAGACATGTTTGTTCAGAATGGTTTTCCGCAGAGGAAACATGGACGAAGTGCTATGAATTCATACAGAAGCAAATAACCTTCCGAATCAGCATCATGAGATGGTCGAAATTGGAACTGAACAGTTTTTTGCAGTAATGGCGCAGTTGACTCAAGTGATAAATGGCGGCGGTATCCATACACGAGATCAGCCAGATCAACCGCAGAGGAACATGTCAGTGGTGGAACATTTCATGAGGCAACATCCCCCATCATTCTGAGGATCATCTGACCATGTGCTAGCTGAAGGGTGGATTAAAGCACTGGAGAAGATTTTTGATATCATGGGGTGTTCAGACAATCAAAAGGTTAGTCTTGCTATTTACTGTTTGGAGGGTGAGGCAGATCAGTGGTGGTCCATGGTTAAAAGTATAAGGGACGCCGATGAGTGTGATGCTCTTGACTGGTATGAATTAAAAGGTATGTTTCTTGATAAGTATTTTCCTACGGCTGTTTGACTTAGGATGGAAAGGAAATTCTTGGAATTGAGGCAAGAGGAAGACTCGGTGGCTACCTATGAAGAAAGGTTCACTCGATTGGCAAGGTATTCCCCAAGGTTTATCCGAGACTTTGATAGTAAAATCAATCGTTTTTCCTCAGGATTAAAGCCAAAGTATCGAAAGGAATTAGCTTCTCGTGAGTTTAAAAATTAAGAAAATCTTGTTCAGTGTGCTGAGAAGGTGGAAAAGGAGTTTTCCGATGACCAAGTGTTCTATAACAACCAATAGAAGAAGATACCGATGTGGCAGGAGAAAGGAAAGAATTCTTCAAAAAAGTCTGATGGTAAGAAAACTAAGTTTCCAGTTTGTGATAAATGTGGCAAAAGGCATGCTGGGGAATGTCTTCTGAATTCTGGAAAGTGCTACCGATGTGGTATGATGGGACATAAGGCTCATGATTGCACTGAAAAGGATCAAGGTGAAGGTAAGACCAAATTTGATTGACAGTTAGTGAAATGTTTTAAGTGCAATGAGATGGGTCACTATGCAAATGAGTGTCCGACAATGAGCTTGAGAGATTGGAAGCAGTTAGACTACAAGTAGAAAGGAGTGGTCAAATCCTTTACAACTACTTCAGCAGATGTTGGGCCATCAAATGAAGTTGTATTAGGTACATTGTTTTTTTTTCAGATTATGCCAGTGTGCTGTTTGATTCGGGGTCTACACATTCTTTCATCTATGAAAACTTTTCTAGTAAAATGGAAATACCATCTCAAGAAATGACTCCTGAACTTTTGGTAAAAACACCTGTGGGGAATGTTGTGGAAAAAATAATTTATAAGAATCATCCTATCCTTATCTGTGGAAAAAACCTACTTTCAAACCTTATTGTTCTACCTATAGTAGAGTTTGATGTTATCCTGGGTATGGATTGGCTCTCTATATACCATGCTAAGATTGACTGTAGAGCTAAAGAAGTTTCTTTTCAGAAAGACTTTTAGTTTGTGTACAAGAATGAACTCTTACTGTTGATAACTTATCAAGAGGCCGAGAAACTTGTAAAACATGGAAATGAATGTTACCTTGCAGAAATCGTTGAAAATAATGGAATTGTTCAGATTAATGATGTTCCAGTGGAAAATGAGTATCCTGATGTTTTTCCTGATGAGTTGCCTGGAATAATACAGATTGGGAAGTTGAATTTACTGTTGACTTAGTTCCTGATGCTAAGCCAATTTCAAAACCCCCTTATCGAATGGCTCAAATTGAACTTTTAGAGATGAAGTAGCAATTGCATGATTTATTAGAGAAAGGTTTCATTCGACCTAGCACATCACCATGGGGTTCTCCTGTCTTGTTTGTTAAAAAGAAAGATGGTTCAATGAGACTTTTCATTGATTATAGAGCCTTGAATAATATCACTGTTAAGAACAAATATCCTTTTCCCCATATCAATGATTTGTTTGATCATCTCCAGGGAGCTCAGTATTTTTTCAAAGATTGACTTGAGATCGGGGTACCATCAGCTGAAGGTAAAGGAATAAGATGTTCCGAAGACTATGTTCCATACAAGATATGGCCACTATGAATTTGTAGTAATGCTTTTTGGGATAACCAATGCACTAGCTGTATTCATGGACATAATGAATAGAATTTTCCGTGAGTTCTTGGATAATTTTGTGGTGGTTTTTATTGATGATATTTTGGTTTTTTCTAAAATTAAATAGAAGCATGAAAGACATTTAAGGGTTATCTTTCAAACCTTAAAAGAAAATAAATTGTATGGGAAATTCAGCAAGTGTGAGTTTTGGTTGCAAAAAATTTCTTTCCTTGGTCACATTGTTTCTAAAGATGGGATAACTGTTGATCCTGCAAAAAAAAAAAGTTGTGGAAGACTAGCCAAGACCCACAAATGTAACTGAAATTTGTAGCTTCCTTGGTTTAGCAGGCTATTACCGATGGTTTGTTAGAAATTTTTCACGGTTATCTAGTCCAATGACTAAGCTAACTGGGAATGGTGTTAAGTTTATCTGGACAAAAGAATGTGATGATTGTTTTCAGAAATTGAAAAGAAGATTGGTGAATGCTCCAGTTTTGGAACTGCCTTCCAGGAATGATGAGTTTGTTATATATAGTGATTCTTCATTAAAAGGACTTGGCTGCGTCCTAATGCAGAATGATCAGGTAATTGCTTATGCTTCACGACAGTTGAAAACTCATGAGGTAAATTACCCTACAAATGATTTGGATTAGCTGCTGTTGTTTTTGCTTTAAAAATTTGGAGGCATAATTTGTATGGAGTAAAGTGTGAAATATATACCAATCACAAAATTTTAATGTATATATTCACTCAGAAAGAATTGAACATGAGACAAAGGATATGGCTAAAATCAATCAAGGATTATGATTGTACAATTCATAACCATCCGGGAAAAGAAAATAAATTGGATGATGCTTTGAGTCAAAAAAGTAATGCTTCATTAGCAATGTTGCATTTGGAACGTGATCCTTTGGTTAAGGATTTGATGAACATTGGCATAGAAGTTGTGGGTGCAGGAAGTTCTTCTGTTTTGTTTCAGGTATCAGTGAAATCATCTCTATCAGATAGAATCAAGCAAGAACAGAAGCAAGACAATGAGTTGTAGAAAAAGGTAGAGCTGGTTCAGAAAGGTAAGTTTCCTGAATTCAACATTGATAATGATTGCGTTTTGAGATTTGGGAAGAGATTGTGTGTGCCTTGTGATTCACAGTTGAAGAGAGAGTTGTTATGTGAAGCTCATAGTTCTCCGTTTTCAGTTCATCCTGGTAGTACTAAGATGTATGGATATCTGCGGGAGTATTACTGGTGGGATGGAATGAAAAGAGATATTGCTGATTTTACTGTGAAGTGTATGACTTGTCAGCAGGTTAAAGTAGAGCGGAAGTTACCGAAAGGTATGCTTCATCCTTTACCAGTGCCAGAGTGAAAATGGGAGAATATATCTATGGACTTTGTTGTGGGATTACCGAAGAAATCTCGAGGTAAAAATGCAATCTGGGTTATTGTTGATCTCTTGACTAAATCTTCTCATTTCCTTGCTATACGATATACTTTTCCCCTAGATCAAATTTCCCATTTGTATCTTAAAGAGATAGTCAAGTTACATGGAGTTCCTCTCTCCATTGTATCTGATTGTGATCCTAGATTCACTTCTAACTTTTGGAAAGGCCTTCAGAAGTCGTTGGGTACTGAATTAAATTTTAGTACAGCTTTTCATCCTCAATCAGATGGAAAGTCTGAACGAATAATTCAGACATTTTAGGATATTCTACGTTCTCGCTCTATGGATTATCAGGGAAGTTGGGACCAACATCTTTCTTTGGTTGAATATTCATATAATAACAGTTTTCATTCCAGTATACAGATGGCACCACTTGAGGCATTATATGGGAAGCGATGTCGAACTCTAGCTTTCTGGGATGAAGTGGGTGAAAGGATGTTGATGGGACCAGAATTGGTAGAAGAGATGGCAGAAAAAGATCAGCTGATTCAGAAGCACATGAGAACAGCTCAGAGCAGGCAGAAGAGATATGCGGATAACCCGAGGTAGGATCTATCTTTCGAGGTAGGTGATCATGTTTTTCTCAAGGTTTCTCCATGGAAAAGTGTGATGAGATTTGGTATGAAAGGAAACATGAGTCCAAGTTTTATTGGACCATATGAAATTCTGGAGAGGGTTGGATCAGTTGCATATCGGGTGGCTTTACCTCCGAGTTTATCTCAGGTACACAATGTTTTTCACGTTTCGATGTTGAGAAAGTATATGCCAGATCCATCTCATGTTTTGAGTCCAGAGGTTGTTCAGTAGGAAGAGAACTAATCTTATGAGGAACAACCGGTCCAGATTCTTGACCACAGGGAGCATGTGTTACGAAATAAGGTGATTAATCAGGTAATGGTTTTGTTGAAAAACCACATAATGGAAGAGGCAACATGGGAATCTGAAAATGCAATGAGGGATAAGTACCCCCATTTATTCAATAAGTAAATAAATTGTGGGGACACAATTTTAAGAAGGGGGGAAGGATTTAACATCCCAAGTAAAAAATGATTAATAGATATTTTTATCTATGTGTATTAATGAATTAGATAGTGTTTTAGAGGCTTAAAATGAGAATAAATCCAATCTTAATCATGGAATACACTAATATTTTTAAAAGATTGTTTTACTACCTTTTGATGGAAAACCATTTTTAAATATACCTTTTGACAATTTTATAAGCTATTTTTGTCAAAATAAACTTATACTTTATGATTGGGACATCAAAATTTAATTTGTGTGAATTTCTGGTATTTTTCACACAATGTTCATTTTTTAATGAATAGTGAAAAATACTGCATTTTAAATCCAAACTGATTTTTAATCTAATTTCTTTACATGATTTTATTATATTTTGAATTGATTTTGAAGTGAAATTAGAATATATTTTTACCATTTAATACAATGGTGGTCATTAGGATTAATTTCACTTTGGAATTGGTCATAAACTAATGCCAAACTTTTCATAGATATTGTTTCAAAAAAAACCCGATATTTGTCATGACAGCGGGAATTAATTATTAAATTAATTAATGTAACTTACATGATTTGAATATTGTAAAATAGAAATCATTTTTGAATTCGGAATATGAAATATAGCTTAGGGTGAATTTTTGGTAATTTTCTGAAAAATTTCAATTTTTGATGAATAGTGAAACCACTAAGTGGTACTAATAAAAATTGATTTTTCGTTTAAATGAAATTTTTCCATAATTGTGTTTTGAATTTAAAAAATCCAACATACATGGTTGTCATTAAGAAGTAAAATGTGGTTCAATGGGATTAAAATAATTTTTTGGTGAATAGTAACTTCTTAAGTTCTTAATCGTGATTAGAGGTAATTAGTGTAGTTTAAGGTAAGAATAATGTTTTCATAAATTGAAATGACCTACAAACATGTCCTAACCTTATTGGATGTGTCATGGACGACCAAGAAAAGCCATGGGTCAACTTGGAGACCCCATGGAGCCACTTTGGTTGGGAAATGTTATAAATAACTTTTTATTAAATGTTAAAGTAAAAATGACACAAACATGAGTTATGTTACTAAAACAATTTTTATATGGGGTTATACAAGTCTGATTTTTGACTATAAATATTCATTAGAAATATAAAAAGATTTCCTACATCATATTATTTTTATATAATTTTTATACATTAAATAATTTATTTATGACATCATGATGATGCAGCGATGACCTCATTATTTAACGATTTAAATAAAATGGAAAGTTAATGTAAAATCTAAAACCTAAACATGGAAAAAACCAATTTGATGAGTGGATTTAGAACCCTTATCACCTTATAATAGAATTATATCAATGTGGGACCTTTTTAATCCGAAAATCATCTTAAAATAAAGTAACTTATCTTTACATTACAAGAGTGCCCCTCCTTTCCTCTTATAAAATGCCCCCACCTCTACCACCTTACACACACTTACAAAGCCTTTTTCTCGGCCAACCCCTGCCCATTTTGTCTCTCCACTTACCTCTCTTACTCATTAAAGGCTCACTTTGGTCAGAAGTCTTCTCAAGGAAGCCTTTGAGATCAAACCAAAGCGAGTTACCCGATTTTATGGTAATGTCTTCTTTTGAGTCCTTTTGTTTTATTTTGCTTCCCCAACCCCCTAAACTCTTTTTATTCTTTTCTTTTGTAACAACTCCAGTATCCTAAATATACTAGGATGTTGTTATAATAAGGATTCGAGCTACACTTACACACACCTACATCTAATGGTTAACGAACATATTGTTTCTGTGGATGGTGAATTTATGCCTCCCGAAATGATGATTGTTCAACATTCTTTTATCACCTTAAAAGGTGGCCATTAAGATGTAAATATATTTATATATGATATATAATATGTTTATGTTTTCCTTAAGCTTCTGTTTTTTTCTTTTTGATCATACCTTTACGATTTCCATTATGGTTAAACGTGATATCTTCATTTAAGGAAGTGCGGACTACCGCCCCCTCAAAGTGATTTGATTCGTTAAATACCATATGTGGGACGTATAAAGGATGAAACTATGATATTATATATGATATTATACTGGAATTATAATACACCTTTATATCATTATGATTCCATTCTATAAAATACAAAATATAATTGAAAGTCGCGTTCATGCGTACGTACGGCTTACCGTCTCCATGAACGGTGCATTTCATTTCATACCTCTAAATGATTATGTAATATTATAAATGCATGTATATACTGTATATATATGATATATACATAATGATTATAATTCTGGATATAATGGATATATTAAGAACATGTAATTATAAAGGGTTTATTTTTGACTCAAGTACCAATGATCGTTAAAACGACCGTTATTAACTTAAATAATTACATAGTGTTCATGACATGACAATAAGTGATATAAAAGGAATAATGAACTTGAAAAAGGTTCCTAAAGAAGTATAAAGTAACTCATGTTTTTTATTCAGGACATTAAAGAACGATCGAGTCAAGTCGGACCCGAGGTATGGGACTCCGTCTCAATCTCCTTTCATTAAGGCATATTTTGTTTTATACACAACCTTCTTTTATGTGGTGTATAAACCCCTTTGACTTTTACGTTTATCCAAAAGTAATCTTTTTTATACCAAGAGTTTTACTAAATGACAGAAGGGAATGTTTTTGTCGTACGTATGCGGCGACAAAGACTTCTCCGCCGCTGTGACCATTATTTGAGTTTTGGGTTCCTCTACAAGCCATACCATTTTTAATAGAAAAATAAATACCATGTTTTACTTTTCTTTTATTTTGGTATTGAAAATGGTTTTCATAATGTTTTTATATAAATGTGTTGTATTGATATCTTGTGATTGAAATGTGGAAATGCTATGTTTACTTTATGCATGTTTTATGTGATACGATTATGTTGAGGTTCTTGGGCATTATTATGAAGACGTGTGGTTTCGTGACAAACTAAGGGTGGGTGAGCCCGATATAGCTGTCCAATGCCTTGAGTAGCGTGAAGAAGTGAAACGTTAAGGTTTCTCCGAAGATATTTAGGGAATATACTGTGATGGGTATTCCAAACGTAACCAAGAGGGTTACTCCCTACGTAAGGATGTTATGAATTCCTCGTGTTACCTTTATGTCCTGTGATTTCTATGATTTATTCATGATTTGATGAGGTATAATAAAATCCTTATTTTTTATGGGTAAAGTATGATCTCATTCTTATATATATATGTATCCATGTTTCCTTTCCATATTTTTATATCCCTTGCTGAGCTTTTTATGCTAATCCCATTTTTTTTGAAATGTTTTTCACAGGTCAAGGGAAAGGTACATGATATGATGATAGTGTCAAGGAAGTGTCAAGAAAGAATCCATGTTTTATTTTAAATATGTTTCCATTGATGGGAAAGAAGAATACTATCTTTATGTAACCACTTTGTTTATATGTGGAATGTAATACATGTTTTATGATCTAATTCTCTAAAAATCTAAACCCGAAAAGATCCTCAATGTGTAATCATGTAATAACTCAAGATTAAGTAAGGTTTAAGGCTGGGGCCTTATAGATTTACTCATAAACCTCTATGAAATATTCATAAAATGTTCTAAAATAAAATCAACAACCTATACCTCATATGTTTTTATTATTTTAATGGAATATTATCTATAGATCTCTTATTCCATTAAATGAGAAACAAAACAATTGATCATGTTTATGACTTACTACCATATCGCGAACGAATGTAATTATTCTTCCATAACTATCTCTCACGAATGGTTAAAATAATATAATTAAATTATTTATAAATATAATATAAATATAAAATAATTATACTTATTTTATTAATATAATACATATACCTTTCTATCAACAAATCTATTGAGAAATGATAGTGTCACTCATGCATACATATAGACTACCACTTCAAACATGATATGTGTTATGTTTTTTTGGTTACATTGAAATATATTTCAATAAATATTGAATATATGAATTTATATGATTTATATGATATAATAAAAAAATTATTGAGGAATTATTGTTTAATTTTTTTTCCATTTGGGATAAAATAAAAATCGTGTTCATGCATATGTATGACATACCGTCTCCATGAATGGTGTAATTAATATTTTTAACTATGAATTTTATGAATCAATATTAATTCACATAAAATAAATAATATATGATATTTATATTGTCACGAACCAGCCCGGGTCGACCCTGAACCGGTCACCCGAGCCGGTCCGCGGCAAATCCCGAGGGGCATTCCCGATCCCCCCTGGGATGGAAACAAGTGTCGGGCATTAAAATTTCAAACGTTGGGAATGATTTCAGCCTAAACTAAAAATAGGATCAAAAGAACGAATATAAACTAAACAACAGACAAACAATAAATCCATAAACAAACCTACACCACGACATACCTCCTCGTGACCTCGCGGGTCACCTCCCAACTACAACCAACGTCGCTCCCACACTGAGTGACTCAAGCAGGAAAACCTGAACACAAGGAACCAGCAATTGAAAAAGGTAAAAGATAGGCGTGAGCACAAAAGTACTCAGTAGGTGAGCCCCACAACAAATCCCAATGCACTGCCAGAAAATAGAGAATCTACATAATCCAGGATTGAACTATAATGTATAAAAGTATGTTTTCGTAAAGCTTTACTTGAAAATCAAACACGAGTCATTTCCCTTATTCTTTTTGAAAGTTATTTCCCTTTCATCAGTTTTAAACTCATTCTAAAAAGAAAAGTGTTAAATTTTCAAATCATACCCAAAGAGAATAAAACATTTTCATTTGAAAACCATTTTCCAAAAGTCTAACAGTACAGGCTGTGAAGGATGACTGAAAGTAAACAAGCAGGGAAAACAAGTGCAAGTAAAGGGAAACAAGCAAGGAAAACCAAGTGCAAGAAAAATAAACCAGAAGTTATCATCAATAACCATGGGCGATCCTGAACATCCCTAGAAAACCCCTGGACGTACTCGGGTTCAGACTACCTACCGGCGTGGTACTCCATAGTCAATAACCAACTAGACGCCCTAATAGCCAACCAGTGGCACATCCCTCCTGGCCTGTCCACAACTCCAGGGGGTACTAACCCGTCTAATCAGGGTTAGCAAGCAACCGTCACTCGATAATCTACAAGACGCCCAGGAACCCATGGTGGTTTTAGTAGCACTGTGTAAGTCGGAGACCCTCGCACGCGTGACTCATCTCACCACACTTTCCAACCCCTTACATGGACATCGCTACACGACAACCCTCGAAGGGAAGTCCCCCTGTAGAAATGCCCTCACAAGTACGTATATATATATATATGTATAATCACATCACATTTATTAAAGTTCCAACCGGGTCGTCATGTCACTTTCATTTTGACTATTAAATACTAAAACATTTTTAAAGGGTTATGACACACGTCATTTCATTGAAAAACAGAAACACACTTAAAACATTATTTAAGAAACTCAAAACAGCATATTAAACGTGAAAAACACTGGTATCACAAGCAAAAAAAAATCATTTTCCAATATCCAAACGCACACCAACTTTATCAAGAGCCAAACGGGCCTTTAATCATTTTTTTGAAGGAACATTATTTCTTAAATGAAATCCAAGCTGTTGTTCGCGTGACAAAGGAAAACATTTTTCGCCGACCAAGAACCACACTTAATGTTTCCAAAATCAAGTTCAAAGATCATACATTCATTTTCTCTAATTCTGGTTCTAAGAAACACCTTTTTCCATTAACAATACACCTACTAATTTTCACACACCAAAGACATTTCAAAACACAATTCAACATAAATTTCATTTTTTTTCAGGAAGAACCATTTAGAAACACTACCATGGAAGCACACAATTAAATCCATGAAAACCCCTTTCAATGAAACGCTAGAATTAAAATAGCTTTTATCATCAGAAGATTACCACACTATAAATAACTACTTAATAATACTCTTAAATATACTGAAACGTAATAAAAAGCAATGGAATAAATAAATTCTAGATATAAAGGCGAGTGCATGGGAGACCTACCTAAAGATCCAAGCGCGACGGTATAACGACCTTTGAAACAAGGCGCGATGACACGACGTGTGTCTGAAGCCACGTGATAAAGTCCAACACTCTGCATAGTAGATATGAAGGACTCAGACACATACAAAAACTCACTAGAGCATGCGAAACCAAGTGTCGGGGAGAAACGCTCACCTCGAAACTGAGACGCGGAGACGGCGGAACCTCGGAAACATGGCGCAGTGATGGCTCTCTCTCAGAAACGCCCTACGCGGGTCCTAAAATCCTAAACCTACCAAAACAAAAATAAGTTGACGAAAAACCCCTAACAAATCAAAAGTGAAAGCCAGAGTAATAATAATGATAATAATAGTAATAATAATAATAATAATAATAACAATAATGATAAAATAATAATAATAATAATAATAACAAGATTAATAATGAAAATAAAAACAATATTAATAATAGTAATAATAGTAATAATAATAATAATTATTATTATTATAAAATAATCATAATAATAATATAGCAATAATAATAAAAATAATAACTTAATTACATGATAATAATAATAATAATGATAATAATAATAACAATAATATTCTCATAACAACAATGATAATAAAAATAATAATAAAAATAATATTAATAATATGTTAGTAATAATAATAATAATGATAATAATAATATGAAATGATAATAACAATAATAATAATAATAATAATAATAATAATAATAATAATAACATAATAATAATAAAATAATTATAATATTATTAATATGATAAAAAAATAAACGTTATAAGATTAACAAACAAAACAAAAAAATAAAATAAAATAAAATAAATAAATAAAGACTCACAGCGGAGCAGCGGGTAAGGGAGGAGGCGGCAGCCGGAGGTGGGGCGCGGCGGCCGGGCGACGCAGGTCGGAGGTGCGCCGACGGCTCGGGACGACCATGCAGGGTGGTGGGGGTGCGCAGTCTGAGCGGGGCGAGTCGGGACGGGGGTGGAGGCGGCAGGGCGCGGCGACGGGAGAAGGAAGGGAGCGGGGTGGAGGCCGGCGGTCGGCTGACGGAGGAGGCCGGTGTGGCGAGGTCGCAGGCTGGAGGTAGTGGAGTCGGATGGCAGGGGATGCGACACGGGATAGGGGTGCCGGACGTCGGAAGTGGGCGGCAGGCTCAGGATGGCGGCTGGAGTCGCCTGAGGTGGCGAGAGTAGGGCCGGGATGGGAGGAGGGTGCGGTCTCGGGACGGGGAGGCCGGGGCGGCGCGACGCTGGGGTGTGCGGGAGGGTGATGGTGTGGGGGAGAAGACAGAGGAGAGAGGGAGAGAGGTGAGGCGGCTACGGGAGGGGGTAGGATTAGGGTTAGTTTAGTTCATATATATATATGATAAAAATAAAAATAATAATAATAATAATAATAATAAAACTTTATAATAATAATATTAATAATAATAATAAAATAATGATAATAAATAAAAGATAGTTATTTTCAATAATAATTATTATAATCAAATACACGTATATGTATACGCATACCTAAAGATATATATATATATATACCTATATATAAACATATACACATAGATACAATATATATACATATATATATACATATATAAACATTACGTATTAAAGTATATACATATGTATATACATACACATATATAGACATATATATATATATATATACTTATACACGGAAAATAACTACAATAATAATAACGCAACTCAAATAGTAACAATAATAAAAATTCAACGTAAAAACATTAATATTTAAAACGCCGGGTGAACACATAGTCACCCAGGACGAACGCACGATCACCGCTAGCGATGCGATGACCACGCACCTGCGCGAAACTACCGACACAACTAAACCTCGAAAAAAAATTAAATCGGGAACAAGAAAGAAGTAAAATAAAGGTATCTGCGGTCGCGTGTGACAATTCTCCCCTCCACAGACACTTTCTGCCCCCAGAAAGTCACCAAGCCACAAGTCAGCCAAAATCCAAGTCTATGCCCAAACAGAACTAAAGGAACTGAAATGAACTGAGATTTTCTGGATAGCCTTACCACACACAGGTCACACCCGACCCATCCAAGAGATAACTGGAGTCTGAGGTTGAGGGGAGAACACGAAGGGGTTCTCCCCACCACAAGAACTCAACTAGTGCAGAAAAATTTACCATCTAAATAGACAACCCTAGGAAAAGGGGCGTCGGCGCGGGAACTCCCAACCAATTCAAACCAACTCTTATAGCACGATTAAAACAACACCTCCGTCAAGACATTGAATCCTCGACTAGAGTCAACAACCTTCAACACCAGGGAAAACCCATAAAAAATATTTAACCAATATCAAATTGGAGACATGATCCACCGAAGTCCACGAAACAAAACCACATCGACAACATAACTACAACGAGGTCAACCCACACAAGGGTCAAACACCCTTTTAAGATGGACACACGATTCAGAATATTATGTCCACACGACAAGTCCGCTTAGATTATCATAGAGCAAGTCCATCGTCACTTTATAGAAAAACAACGCATTTACAACGATGTTGAATCTTTAGTAGTAGGAAAAGAAGTTTGAAAAAGGTTTCTAATTTTTCCACCATCAATACGGAAAACAGAACCAGGACCAATGCTTCACAACCCTGGGAACACCTGACTGTGCGCGAGCATCACCCCAAGACCTGTAGCCGGAGCTCTGATGGCTGAAGAATCTCCTGCCTCACAGTCAGGTACTGACACTCTTCAATCACATCGTCCTCTTCAAGCGACGCTTCCTGTAAAACTTCTCTAGATGACCCAGACAGCCGCATCGATGACACGTCTTCAGAGGAGTGCGAAAAGACGGCTTTGAATGCCCGAAACGACCACACTGATAGCATACCATTGAATGATCTGATGAACCGGAAGCTGGGACCAAAGGGGATAACTCCTTAGGAACAGGTATCTCTGGCGCCTTTTCCTCACAAGAGGGGAAACTCTTACGAACAACAGGGGATGCTGAAGTATTAACCACCCGCACACCGGAAACCAACTCAGCCAAGAATGATTCCTCCACCAGCTTCTCGAAACAAAGGTCTTTATAAGGGAGGACTCACTCCTTGATCTCTGGACGAAGACCCCCAGTGAAAAGAGAGACCTTCATGAGCTCATGTGACGCTACCTCTGGAGAAAAGTAAATCAGTTCCTTGAAATGGTCAACATATTCCTTCACCGTCTGTTGGCCTTGTTGAATATGCAGAAGCTCTCCATTTTTCTCCAGCTTCACTTCCCTAGGTACAAAACATTTGATGAAAATGATTTTAAAGACATCCCATGTCATTTCAACTTGCGTTGATGATGGGGTAACCTTCTTCCACTGGTCCAGAGTTGTACCCTCAAACAACTCCATAATTGCACGAACCTTAACATTATCGGGAGTTCCCAACATTCTAAAGACACACTCCACTTCCTCGAGCCATTTCACTGCCTCTAACGGACCCTGTTCACCATGGAGAATAGGCAAAGTCTGAAGAGGACCAAAAAATGGGCATGAACTATCAGAATACTTATAGTCCTTTCTGGGCGGCATTTCCTGAGCGACCTATAAAACACAAAGCCAAAACCAATATCAACCCAAAGCAACCTCAATTAAAGCGCCTTCATCAAAACGGTCAGCACAAAACCAAACAAACACAAACACCAACCAAAATAAAATCTCCTTTTTAAAATCCCCTTTTTATTTTAGAGTATAAAACCACCCTTTTTTTCAAGACTACTTTCCAAAACCAGTCCACATTCAAACCAAAAACCTTCCAAAACTGTTTCCCCTTTAAAAACAATTTAGAATACAAAGTCAAGCGTTAAATTTCAAACACACCCAGGTACTCCCATGACCCATTGCACATGTCTTTATCCACATTCCATTCATACGTTCATCAACACACACTTTTCATGCATTCTCACACATGTGAAAACGTTCATAAAGAGGAACCGAGGTTCCAACCCAAATCATTCTTAACCAATTCCATGAAAACTACAGATTTCCAAATCAAGAGATTCCAGTTTTAAAACCCATTTCGTACATTTAAGGTCTTTTAAAAGAAAATAGTCCAATTTTTTTTTCCAAAACCCTTTTTCAATTCCAACAACGTACTTACACCGACCAAAACAAAAGAAGCATCAAAATTTGCATCAATCACTGAAATGAGGGACTAGTAGTCACGCTCAACCTGGGGACATGGTAGTGGGCCATGTCCCAAGTCAGCGTAGACCACTAGGAGGAATTCAAACCATGTACACGGACTCCACATGGGTCACTACTCCATTTGAAATCATGATGTAACGTCGGCTTGCCTCCATTTCATCTCTCAATCCAAGACAAACCAGAAAAGACAAGGACAGAATTCCAGAACTACCCCGGGTAACTCGAGGATCAGTGCGAGCAAGAGTTCGCGACGCTCTTCTCGTACCTACCCCTTGAGTTCCGACAGTCCTAATCTCCTTCTACCAAACAACCCAAATAACAAGAACCACCTCTGATACCATTTTGTCATGAACCAGCCCGGGTCGACCCTGAACCAGTCACCCGAGCCGGTCCGCGACAAGTCCATAGGGGCGTTCCTGATCCCCCGCGGGATGGAAACAAGTGACGGGCATTAAAATTTCAACTGTTGGGAATGATTTCAGCCCAAACTAAAAATTGGATCAAAAGAATGAATATAAACTAAACAACAGACAAAAACTAAAGCCATAAAAAAACCTACACCACGACATACCTCCTCGTGACCTTGCGGGTCACCTCCCAACTACAACCAACTTCGCTCCCACACTGAGTGACTCAAGCAGGAAAACCTGAACACAAGGAACCTGCAACTGAAAAAGGTAAAAGATAGGCGTGAGCACAAAAGTACTCAGTAGGTGAGGCCCACAACAAATCCCAATGCAGTGCCAGAAAATAGAGAATCTACATAATCCAGGTTTGACTATAATGTATAAATGTAAGTTTTCGTAATGCTTTACTTGAAAATCAAACATGAGACATTTACCTTATTCTTTTTGAAAGTTAGTTCCCTTTCATCAGTTTTAAACTCATTCTAAAAAGAAAAGTGTTACATTTTCAAATCTTACCCAAAGAGAATAAAACATTTTCAATTGAAAACCATTTTCCTAAAGTCTAACAGTACAGGCAGTGAAGGATGACTGAAAGTAAACAAGCAGGGAAAACAAGTGCAAGTAAAGGGAAACAAGCAAGGAAAACCAAGTGCAAGAAAAATAAACCAGAAGTTATCAGCAATAACCCTGGGCGATCATGAAAATCCCTAGAAAACCCCTGGACGTACTCGGGTTCAGACTACCTGCCGACGTGGTACTCCATAGTCAATAACCAACTGGCCACCCTAATAGCCAACCAGTGGCACATCCCTCCTGGCATGTCCACAACTCCAGGGGGTACTAACCCGTCTAATCATGGTTATCAAGCAACCGTCACTCGATAATCTACAAGACGCCCAGGAAACCATGTTGGTTTTAGTAACACTGTGTAAGTGGGAGACCCTCGCACACAAGACTCATCTCACAGCACTTGCCAACCCCTTACACAGACATCGCTACATGACAACCCTCGAAGGGAAGTCCCCCTATAGAAATTCCCTCACAAGTACGTAAATATATATATAGATATGTGTGTGTGTGTATAATCACTTCACATTTATTAAAGTGCTAACCGGGTCGTCATGTCACTTTCATTTTGACCATTAAATACTAAAACATTTTTAAAGGGATATGACACACGTCATTTCATTGAAAACAAGAAACACACATAAAACATTATTTAAGAAACTCAAAACATCATATTAAACATGAAACACACTGGTATCAAAATAAAAAAAAAATCATTTTCCAATATCCAAACGCACGCCAACTTTATCAAGAGCCAAACGGGCCTTTAATCATTTTTTTGAAGGAACGTTATTTCATAAATGAAATCCAAACTGTTGTTCGCCTAACAAAGGAAAACATTTTTCGCCGACCAAGAACCACACTTAAAGTTTCCAAAATCAAGTTCAGAGATCATATAGTCGTTTTCTCTAATTCAGGTTCTAAGGAACACCTTTTTCCATTAACAATACGCCTACTAATTTGCACACACCAAAGAAATTTCAAAACACAATTCAATATAAATTTTATTTTTTTTTCAAGAAGAACCATTTTGCAATACTACCATGGAAGCACACAATTAAATCCAAGAAAAACCCTTTCAATGAAACGCTAGAATTAAAACAGCTTTTATCATCAGTAGATTACCACACTATAAATAACTACTTAATAATACTCTTAAATTTACTGAAACGTAATAAAAATCCAAGGAATAAATAAATTCTAGATTTAAAGGCGAGTGCAATGGGAGCCCTACCTCAAGATCCAAGCGCGACGATATAACGACCTTGGAACCAAGGCGCGATGACATGAAGTGTGTCTGAAGCCACGTGATAAAGTCCAACAATCTGCATAGTAGATATGATGGACTCAGACACATAAAAAAACTCACTAGAGCATGCGAAACCAAGCGTCGGGGAGAAACGCTCACCTCGAAACAGAGGCGCGGAGACGGCGGAACCTCAGAAACATGGCGCATCGATGTCGCTCTCTCAGAAACGCCCTACGCGGGTCCTAAAATCCTAAACCTACCAAAAAAAATAAGTTGACGAAAAACCCCTAACAAAGCGAAAGTGAAAGCCAGAGTAATAATAATGATAATAATAGTAATAATTATAATAATAATAATAATAATAATAATAATAACAATAGTGATTAAATAATAATAATAATAATAATAATAATATTAATAATAACAATAATAACAATATTAATAATAGTAATAATAATAATAATAATAATAAAAAAATAATAATAATAATATAGCAATAATAATAAAAAAATAACTTAATAACATGATAATAATAATAATAATAATAATAATAATATTCTCATAACAATAATGATAATAAAAATAATAATAATAATAATAATAATAATATGTTAGTAATCATAATAATAATTATAATAATAATAATAATATGAAAACATAATAACAATACTAATAATAATAATAATAATAATAATAATAATAACATAATAATAACACAATAATAACAAAATAATTATAATATTATTAATATGATAAAAATAATAATAAACATTATAAGATTAACAAACAAAACAAAAAAATAAAAAAATAAATAAAATAAATAAAAAAAATAAAAAAAAGACTCACAGCGGAGCAGCGGGTAAGGGAGGAGGCGGCAGCCGGAGGTGGGGCACGACGGCCGGGCGACGCAGGCCCGAGGTGCGCCGGCGGCTGGGGACGGCCATGCAGGGGGGGGGGGGTGCGCAGTCTGAGCGGGGCGAGTCGGGGCGGGAGTGGAGGCGGCAGGGCGTGGCGACGGGAGCAGGAGGGGAGCGGGGTGGAGGCAGGCGGTCGGCTGGCGGAGGAGGCCGGCGCGGCAAGGTCGCAGGCCAGAGGTAGTGGAGTCGGACGGCAGGGGATGCGGCATGGGACATGGGTGCTGGACGTCTGAAGTGGGCGGAGGGCTCAGGACGGCGGCTAGAGTCGCCGGAGGTGGCGGGAGCAGGGCCGGAACGGGAGGAGGGTGCGGGCTCGGGACGGGGAGGTCGGGGCGGCGCGGCGCTGGGGTGAGCGGGAGGGTGATGGTGCGGGGGAGAAGACAGAGGAGAGAGGGAGAGAGGTGAGGCAGCTACGGGAGGGGGTAGGATTAGGGTTAGTTTAGGTCATATATATATATATATGATAAAAATAATAATAACAATAATAATAATAAAATAATGATAAAAAATAAAAGATAGTTAATTTCAATAATAATTATTATAATCAAAATACACGTATTTGTATACTCATACCTAAACATATATATATATACCTATATATAAACATATACACATAGATACAATATATATACATATATATATATACATATATAAAAATAACGTATTAAAGTATATACATATATATATACATACACATATATAGACATATATATATATATATACTTATACACGGAAAATAACTACAATAATAATAACACAACTCAAATATTAACAATAATAAAAAGTCAACGTAAAAACTTTAATATTTAAAACGCCGGGTGAACACATAGTCACCCGGGCCGAACGCACGATCACCGCTAGCGATGCGATGACCGCGCGCTGGCGCGAAACCGCCGACACAACAAAACCTCGAAAAAAAAATTTAAATCGGGACCAAGAAAGAAGTAAAATAATGGTATTTGTGGTCAGGTGTGACATATATAATTATTATAATTATGGATTCTATGGATTCATGATCAATATACGAGGACCTAAGCTACCTTTTCGAATCGTATATAAAAACGTATCTGTTATTACGAGAAACATTGATTTTAAAAAATAATTTTTAATAAAATTTTGAGAAAAGGTTATAATTAAAAAATATTCGGTTTCATATATATGATAATGAATCAAAAAAATTTTTTTTTAAAAAAATCTATAATTATTATATAGGTGGCTCAAATACATTAGAATTGTGTTGGATATTAAGTATGGGATTTCCATCTCACATTTATTTCCCTCTTACACATGTCATATTCAGCAGTTGTTTCATTAATTTGGAGTATAGAGTGCCCAATATTATCATTTATGATTATTATCTTGGTAATTATGTGGATTTACATATCCATATATGCGTCTTTATTTCAGGGTTCTTCTGATTAAAATGTTATCAAAGTGTTAAGGGTTTATTTTATAATCTCACTATTATTTCAGATTGTTAATACTTACATCCCAATTAGTAAAATAAATTTAAATTTATCTGTTAATGTCAATATATTTTATTCTAATATTATATATTTATAAAATTTACTTTTTTTCTATGAATTTCTTCATATTAAGTACTCTAGATAATCAAATAATTGTTTTATTGAATGAAAAAAGTATTTTTCTACTAGGTTGGGAATATTTTTCTTCCTTGTCCATATTATCCCTAAAATGACTTAATGAATGTTTTTAATATTATAAAATTTAATATTTTTTAAATTTTTTATTCATTTTCGGATATTTTCAATTCAGTTAAATGGAATACTCTTGTAATTTTTGGTTAATGAAGTTAATAATTTTTTTAAAAATGTATGAAATGAAAATTTTTAATTAACTTTTACAACATTAATGGAGTTTCCTATCAACATGATCTCTCAATTATTTAATGTTTATGTTATAATATTACAAGTTTACATTCAATGTTAAAAATTTAATTATATTTTGGAAATATATTATTATTTAAATAATATATTTTTATGTGAAAATGATATTTTCCTCATGAAATTTTCCAGTGAATATTTAAAAATACTTCCATTTAGGGTGACATACATTGTTCATTATTATTCTAAATATATTATATAATGATATAATACACAAATTTTTTGTTTGATGGTTAATTTTGGGTTTTTCTATGAAAATTATTCAAATTCCATATTCTAGTTCTTCCAATATGGTATATTATGGATTTTTATTAAATTTTTTAATGTTGTATTGATTATGTGGTGGGTAGGACCCAAAACTAAATTTACCCTCTATTTTATGGTAGGTCTCATGTGAAAAACAACATTTGGTATTTAGAAAATGTATTCCCCATTAATGTAATATAAATTGCAATGAGGTGTAAATAGTATGTTTTAGATCCTAACATTATGAAAACCATATATATGATATTAGTTATTTATGTCCATTTTATTATTTTAATATTTTTGATATCCTAAAATAATATTATATCTCAAACTGATTATTTTCGATGTGTTATTTTATCATCATTTATTATTATCATATTATTCAGGACTTATTAAATTCCATTTTATGAATACCCTTTCTAAATAATTGAGGTCACACATTTCTTATGTATCCTTTCACATTGATTCTAGTAATTTTATTATGATTGATATGAATAAATTTTATATATTTAAAAATAGTGTTATTAAATAAAATAAGAGGATATATTTTATGTTTTCAATCTATGTTTAGATTCGTGTATGTATGTATTTTTCTATGACTTATATATTATTAAATCCACTGGAATGTGTCCACATAAATATAATAAAAATGTGATAAACTTTATACTAAATTTGAACTTAAAGGTTAAGGTTCTTCATAGTTGATATCGTATGATGTTTAGTTGAATCCTTGGAAATTGGATTTATGAAAATTGATATTAGGGAATATATACCTATGACTTTGATTGAGGATATGTAAATTTTTATCATAATGTTATAATGTTTTCTTATGGTTGATATATTGTTGTTTTCCTTGAAATGAATCCCTAAAAATATACTAAAAACGGATGTAGTTTTGGATTAGATGTATCTGAAGTTAATAACCCCAAAAAATAGCTGATTATAATATAAATTTTGGCAATCTAGTGAATGGGGATTGTTCCCTACCTATGCATTTTTTTGACAGTCATTTGGAATTTTTTTAAGTCAAATTTTATTTAAAAATAATTATAAAAGATTTGAATAAATCCTTACTATGTATGATATTGGTTAATTATATGGTTTCATGATGTAGAAATAAAATAACTTTCTCATTATTATTTAGTTCCCCACTATGATTATGGTATTTCAAACTATAAATTTCGGATATAATAATTAGATAGACCTGGGAGGAATCATGTCAACACATAATGTGATATACCATTATGACATTGTCAGAAATAAAAGGTGAATATAAATTAAGTAATTTATATTTTGATTATTACAAGTCAATTATCACAATATATGATTAAAACTTGATAATATAACCAACTTGCAAACTCACTATATAAGAGATGAGTGGGGATTTCTGAGATATCTGGTTATGGAAACCTATGAGAAAATAAGGATCAACTTCCATCAATTCAAAAATGGGGAAAGTTAAATGCAAGGAAATTCATCTATGTAATGGTAAAAAGTTTTATGTATAGAAGATAATAGAATTAATAAATTAATTGGTGTCGAAAAATAAAGAGTTCAATGAATGGAAATATATTTTTTACTAGGTAATAATTTAATTATTTATAAAATATGTGTAACTAAGAAATTACATTTCTCAATTCCCTCTTCTAAAGACTAACTCTTAAACTAAGGTAAGACTAATATCATATTGAAGTTTATAAGAAGTGGTACAATGAAAATATTATTAATGTTGAATTTCATGTTATATCAGTCATGGTATGGAATAATAACATAAGGCCAACAATAATTTTCATGGATGTAAAGTCATGTTTAATACTCAAATCCAATCTATGATTATATACAAGTGTGACAGTATGTATAAACACCCAATGGAACTTAAATCCGTTTTAATGTTGGGTCAGCTTATTAATGTGAGATATTTATCTCCGATGACTGGAGAGAAAATCATAATTACAAATGTGCCTATAGTTTGGGAATATTAGGATTTGTTTCTATAGAACATTTTGAGACAACCACTAAATCTTGTTGATGAGTTTCAATAGAACACATAAATGGTGTTATGAGTATATTAATGACTCAATATATAATAGACACAATTGGGTTTTATGAATTAAATAATAAAATATAGGATAATATAAATGTTGTATTCATTTGTAAAAGTTAATTTCAATGGGTTTCAGATGATCTTTTTACTAGTAAGGAAGATGGTTTAATGTGGCTTTGAATTCATAGTCAAGAACATAACAAGATCACAATAATGAAAAAGTATCCTATAAAATTTATCAATGATCCATTTGATCATTTTTATGGATGTATTTTCCCCTATGAATGATATTGGATTTGGATTTCATTATATAATGATTATTATGGGGGGAATAACAAATCATTCTTTCCATATAAGGTTTGTTAGGTCTACAAGGCTGAATACCCTGAGAGGGGGGGGGGGTGAATCAGGGTATGACTAATTTAAAATTAAAGCTCTTTATGATCTTGTTTCGGTATTATGAAAAACACTCTTCTCTCTTTTCTAGTTGCACAATATAAACAGAAAGTAAAGCAAGAACATGACACGTCAATTTTACTTGGTTCACCGCTAAGGGCTACGTCCAAGGAGCATACGCCGACAGGTTGCCGATCATACCAAATTCCACTATACTTCACTATCTGTGGATATAATGGTTCGAGCTATATCACTTCTATGCCCAGGATCGCTACCCTTACAAGGTTTAGGGTCAGCTCACTGCTTTCCCAAGGGTCACTCCCGGTTTCTCTCTCTCTGGATCACTGTCGGGGGAGAGTATCACCTTCTTCCTCTTTCTAAGCTCACTTCTCTAGAAGGGAATCCAATCACAGTTTATAGACCTGTAGGTCTCTTCATTTTCATGAAATAATGCATCTTCAACTGTTGATAGATGCTCTGTTGAAGTCCAAATTTCATCCACTGATGAATAGCACTTTGCCTCTGACCTCTGGGAAACTACCTTTGGAATTTACCTTCGCAAAGAACCCTACTTCGCGAAGCTCCCAATTTCGCGAAGCTCAAAAAAGCCTTCAAAAAACTCTTGCCTTTTCGTGAAGCTCTATCGCGAAGCACTCTCGCGATGCACAGACCTTCGCAATGCAAAGGCCGTCGCGGAGCTCCTACCTCTCCGCGAAGCTCACTAAGCCAACGTAGGGCACACACCTTTCGCGGAGCTAAAATAGCCTCCGCGAAGCTCCCCTTTCGCGAAGCACATTGCCTTCACGAACCACCTCTGTGAACTAAGAGCAATGGATTATCTCTGAAAATTATCTCTACTTATCTCGAGGGGGCGACCTCTATTTATAGGCGATTCCATCGAACCTCGTCCCTTTCGCGTGAAGTCAACGCCACACCATCTCAAATCGCGAAGCTCCCAAGTTTCCACCGGAATTCTATCCAAATTGTGAAGCACCACGGCAATTTTCCATTCGCAGAGCTTGACGTAGTCGCAAAGAATCACCGTCAACATACCTTCGCTCCTTCGCCGCGAAGCTCCCTCGCAAATACCTTCATCTTCGCGATGCACTTCAGTCTCTGCCGTTCACGAAGCTTTTGAAGTAATCACGAAGCATCACCGCCTCCATTTTTCTGGCCTTCGCGAAATCCAATCCATGCATCCTATCTTCGCGAAACTCATTCCTTTTCCACATTGTACTGCTCTTTTGTACCGCCTCCAGATTTTCCTTTTCATTGTCATAGTTCTTTGTCAACATGGAATGTCAACAACTTCTCGGGAACTCGACAATTCTCCATGGAAACCTACTTTATCAACAAACACAATCAACCCAAAAATACTGCAATGTTACCTTGAGGGGTTTTTTCCCAACAATCTCCACCTTTGGGTTTGTTGACAACTCTTCACAACTCTGCTCAGAAATATTTTCTGCCCTTTGATACCTCACTGATTTTTCTTCCAGCCGCTACCACCATTCGCCTCCTGCGATTATGATAGCGTTCAAGGATTCACTTAACACGTACTCTAAGCCCACATGAGCAATGCTCGGTGTGAGAAACAAGAGTAGTATGACAAGTTCATCAATGAATAACTTCATGTCAAACAACAATTGTCGATTCCAACCCGATACCAATTCATAAATTGATACCAATTGTTGAACCACACTGATCCCAATTGGTGATAGCTGGACACCTTCTTTCACCTTTCCAACACCACTGTTCCGCATTTATCACATCCTCAGCTGTCATGATATCTATTCTTTGATCGAACACTTCTAGCATCGACAGATTTAAGAAATCTCCCCCTTTCTCATTGGTCCCCCTATCTAGCTGCACCACTGGTCAGCTTATCCATGTATCTGTCATGATTTATCAAATCTCCACACTGTCTCCCCCTTGAACAAACACTATTTTCTCCCCCTTTGTCAACGAACCCAAAGGTCACTCCTTTGCAGTCTGTAACATAGTAGAGAACATATCATCACATTAGGGAAAAACACATCATACCTCAGGGAGAGGGGGGTGGGTCCCGCACCAACACTATTTCAAGTGCCGGTAATCTACTGAACTCCCAGAGCCAGTTTATGCCTTTCAAAAGCTTCCTTGGGTAGGGCCGTTGTCATAATGTCTACAACCTGTAGCTCTGTAGTCACATTCTCCAACTTCACAATTCCCTACTCAACATTCTCCTTGATGAAATGATATTTGATCTCAATGTGCTTTGTCCTTGAGTGATGAACTGGATTTTTGCTAAGATTTATAGAACTTGAGTTATCACACTAGATTCCGATCGGAGACTTCACGTCAACTCCCATATCTTCAAGCTGCTGCTTCATCCATAATAATCATGTGCATGCTTGAGTGGCCGCAATACACTCAGCTTCTGCAGTGATCAATGAGATGCAATCTTGCTTCTTCCTAAGCCAAAAAATACACAATCCACCAAGATAGAATGCACCACCAGATGTTGATTTTATATCATCTGCTAATCCGGCCCAGTCTGCATCAGTATATCCCAATAACTTTGTCTGAGATTTGGGGCTATATATCAAGCCGAAGTCCACAGTGCCCTTGATATACCGAAGTATTCATTTTACTGCAAGCAGGTGGCTCTCCCTGGGATTACTCTGATATCTCGCTACTTGGCATGTGGCGAAAACAATATCAGGCCTTGTTGCAGTCAAGTACAACAAACATCGAATAATTTTCCTATATTCTGTGATATTAGCTGCCTTCCCATCTGCATCTTTCGATAATTTCATCTGGGTGGCAATTGGAGTCTTCATATCCTTGGAATTATCCATTCCAAACCTTCTTAAAACCTCCTTGGCATATTTGTATTGAGAAATAAAAGTTCCATTCCTTCCTTGTGTCACCTGTAGACCAAGGAAAAACGTTATCTCTCCAATCATTGACATTTCAAACTCATTTTTCATGAATTCGGAAAACTGTCTGCACTAAGCTTCATCTGATCCGCCAATGATTATATCATCGACATACACTTGAACCATCATCCTTTGATTACTGTCGTTTCTGAAATAATGATTGTAATCAACTCCTCCACACTAGAAACCATGTTTCTTCAAGTACTGATCAAGCCTTGAGTACCATGCCCTTGGTGCATGTTTCAGCCCATACAACGCTTTCTTCAGCCTGCAAACCTTGTTCTCATCCTCATGAATGAAAAAACCATATGGCTGCTCAATATACACCTCATTTTCCAGAAAACCATTCATGAATGCAGATTTGACATCCATCAGGAACACTTTGAAATTTCGTTGCACTACTATGGCCAAAAATAATCTGATTGTCTCCAGCCTTGCAACTGGTGCAAATGTCTCATCGACATCTATTCCCTCGATCTGGGGGTACCCCTTGCACACTAGTCATGCTTTGTTCCGAATCACTATTCCATATTTATTCATCTTGTTGAAATAGACCCATTTAGTCCCGATGACATTCTTGTCTGCTGGCCTCAAAACTATGTCCCTTGTCTGGTTCTTCTCAATTTGATCAAGCTCTTCATTCATAGCCTGAACCCAGTTTTCATCATCAGCTGCATCAAAAAAACATTTCGGCTCCACCTGAGATAAAAACGATGTTTGCTGTAATGATTTCATTCTACGAGTCTGAACTGAAGATGTCTGGTCACCAATGAAATTTTTCCTATCAATTTCAGCTCGACTCTTTGGCTTCCTTGCTGATACATACTTGACAATTTCTTGTTCATCATCAGTATCTTCTTCTGAGTCAGCCTCTTCCACTTCTACTCCCCCAGTGTTTCTTACCTCATCATCACTTTCATCCAGAAAGTGTTCACTGGGTCGTTGAGCAGTCTGTTCATTTTTTACTATAGTGACATCATTGCTCTCAAAAAATTTTCCCAGCCACTTGTTGAAGCATTTATATTCTTTGCTTTTCCCTGAATAGCAATGGAATATCCCTTCATCTACTCATGCCTCAAACTTCCTATGATGTTCTTTGTTGAGAATGAAACACTTACTTACAAAGATTCGAAAGTAATTCAATGTTGGATTATTTCCGTACCACAGTACATACGGAGTCTTCCCTTACTTCGGACATAACAGGGACATGTTTAAAACATAGACCGATGTCAAAACTGCTTCCTTCCAAAATTTCTCTGGTAGGTCCTTATCAATAAGCATTGTTATGGCCATGTTGTTGATGATCCAATTTAACCTTTCAACCACTCCATTCTATTTGGGAGTTCTTACTGATGAAACATGATTCCTTATCCCACGTTTCTCGAGATATTTTTCAACCAGACAGTTTGTAAATTTCGTACCGTTATCAGTACGAAACTTCAGAATTTTCTACCCAAGCATCTTTTCCGATTCCCTCCTATACTGCTTTATGCAACTGAACACCTCTGTCTTATGGGTAATGATGAATACCCACGCGATTCTGCTATAGTCATCAATCAAAAGAACATATTACCTTGGCCCATCTATAGCTCGTGGTGAGATAGGTCCACATACATCCGCATGCACCAATTCGACCACTCCAGTTTCATTTTGTTCCTTTGGCCTGTATGTCTTCCTGATGATCTCCCCTTGTTGACAAGAATCACATCTATGAGTGCGATCACATGATAGTTTGGGAAGGTCTCTAGCAGCATCACACTTTACTAGATCTTCCATAGATGGTTGACATAGATTACCAAGTCGCTTATTCCACAACTGATTTTCTTCTTCTCTGGATAAAAAGCATGAATCTTCTTCCCCACCTACCTCGTAAAGATTCCCCTTTGTTCGTTTTCCCTGAAGAATGACTATTCCATCTTTTCCTTTACCAATACCCATCTTCTTGGTAAATAGGATAGAGTGCCCAGATTCTCATAGTGGACTGACACTAAGAAAATTATGATTGAGAGCCTCTACCACCTAGTCATCATCATGTCTCATTTCTTTTCCCCCAAACTTGGCTTTTCCAGAGCCAAAAATCTTCAGGCCTTCGTCATTTCCAAATTTGAAAACTCCTTCTTTGTCATATTTTATTCTTGTAACCATATCCTTGTTGCCTGTCATGTGTGATGTGCAACCACTATCAAGGATCCACACACCAGAACGATCTGATGCTTCAAGGGAAATTTCAGCAACTATGACCTTTTCAAGTTTCTTCTTCCTGGTCCATAATTTTTCATTCATACTCGGCATGGATTGAGGCTTATGTTCTTTCTCAGAGTATGATTGACCAGCTTCATCTTGCAAAACTACAAATCTGTTCTAAACATTTAACTCACTTGTCGGTTTACTGATCTTCTGCTTGAGAACATTTTGATTCTGCTTTGGCACATTTTTCTGAATGGTCAGAGTGCAGTACCTAGCCATCTTTCCAAATCCTCCGCACCGAAAATAGTGTCCTTCAAAATATGATCTGGAAAACCGTTCTCTGTTTGGATGCCATCTCTGTTCTTGTTCCCTTCGATATCTTTTGGCTATGGAACACACGTACTGTGAATGTCCCATCTTTCCACACCAATAACACCTGATATAAGGTGCATTCCTTCGTGTTACTTCAGCACTATGAGCATCCCCTTGGGATCTCTGAGTATTTTGATTCTGCTTTGTGCTCAAATCCACTTTCAATCTCGGGACAGGTGCTTGCGGTCTAACTTCAACTGCCACATATTTTTGTTTCTGATTAATCCATGAATCAACCTTAACTTCTGAGTTCAATTGCTGCTTCATTACTGCTGAACTACTAGGCTCTTCATTCTTCTTTTCAGTCTTCGTAACGACCTGATTTCCCAAGAATGTGTTGCGATTTAAAGGTTTTTCCTGGTCTTTAACTTTTCTCCGCAGAACGACAACTTCCTCTTCAAGCTCTTCAATACTCTTGACATGATCTTTCACTTTTCGACTCAAGCAATCGATCTCCCTTTTCTGCTCTTCAATCTTGAGCTTATTCTCATCAAACATTTCTGTGCGCTCTGGCCTGGAAGACTTAAGATTTTCAATTTCTTTCTCAAGCTCAGACTTCTTATCTTCTTGTTTTTGCATGTAGAGTTTGGCATCACATACTATCTTGTTGACTTTCTTTATTTTTTCTCTCCAAACATCTATCTCTTCCAGAGATGCTTCTAATTCATCTTCCATGTCAACTCTCCCTTCAATTTATTCTTCTTCTTCATCAGTTTCGGTTTTTTTCTTTTCTAGATCACTACTGGAAACAGCCACCATCACATTTTGTCCACAATCTTTGATGTTTTCTATCTCTTCAACTTCTTCACCCTCAGACTCAGCTGAACTGTCTATTTCTTGTGAAAGAAGATCCTTCTTCTTAAAGAAATTTCTCTTGAATTTCTTCTTCCCTTTCACATAGGCTGAAGATTTTTTCATGGGAATTTCAACTTCATCATCATCATCATCGTTATCTTGAAATTTATTGGGACATCTTTCCGTAAGATGACCAAACTTTCCACATCGAAAGCATGCTAGTGGAAGTTTACCTTTATACTTTCCTCTTCCTCTTTGCAGATTTGAAGAAAGGAATGAAATCACCTCATCTATCGCTTCTTCTTCATTAGAATCTTCAATGGTGAGTTTCTTCATGGCCTTGAATGCCACCTCTTTGGATTTACCCTTTTCCACAATCTCGTTATCATCGTTTCTCATTTAATATGCAACAAGAGTGCTGTTCAGGTTATCCAATGTCAGTTCTTTTGGGTCTTTATCTTCCAAAACAGAAACTTTCGGATTGAACTGTGGTGGATGTTTTCTCAATATGCGCTTCACAATTTTTATATCTTTGATAATTTTTCCAAGAACTTTCATGTCTTCTACCACAGAATTTACCCTGTCAAAGAATGCATCAACAGACTCATTCGAGTTCATTCTCAGATCTTCATACTTATTCCACAACACTTGTTGTTTTGACTCTCTGACTTTTGTATCCCCTTCATAAATATTTAAAAGCTTTTCCCACATGGCATGTGACGTTTTGCCTGACATCACCTTTTTATTGATGGGATTAGAGAGGGCTCCCCCTAAGTCATTTATTTCTTTAGAATCAGCATCCAACTCTTTGTGCTCAGCTTTTGATAATGCACCACTAGTAATATCAGCTGTGATACCATGCATAGCTGCTGAAAACACATCCATTCTCAAAGATCAGAAATAGTGTTGCATTCGATTCTTCTATATATGAAAATAACATCCATCGAAGATCGGAATCCCTCTATGATTAGTGACCTCCATTTTAGAGAAGAACAACTATCAACCTTCCCTCTGATACCAGTTGTTAGGTCCATAAGGCTGAATACCCTGAGAGGGGGGTGAATCAGGGTATGACTAATTTAAAATTAATGCCCATTCTGATCTTGTTTCGCTGTCACGCAAAACACTCTTCTCTCTTTTCCTGTTGCACAATATAAACCGAAAGTAAAGCAAGCACATGACACATCAATTTTACTTGGTTCACCGCTAAGGGATACTTCTAAGGAGAAAACGCCGACAGGTTGCCGATCATACCAAATTCCACTATACTTCACTAGCTGTGGATATAATGGTTCGAGCTAGATCACTTCTATGCCCAGGATCACTGCCCTTACAAGGTTTAGGGTCAGCTCACTTCTTTCCCAAGGGTCACTCCCGGTTTCTCTCTCTCTGGCTCACTGTCGGTGGAGAGGATCACCTTCTTCCTCTTTCTAAGCTCACTTCTCTAGAAGGGAATCCAATCACAGTTTATAGACCTGTAGGTCTCTTCATTTTCATGAAATAATGCATCTTCAACTATTGATAGATGATCTGTTGAAGTCCAAATTTCATCCACTGATGAATAACACTTTGCCTCGGACCACTGGGCAACTACCTTTGGAAAGTACCTTCGCAAAGCACCCTACATCGCGAAGCTCCCAATTTCATGAAGCTCAAACAAGCCTTCGCGAAGCTCCTACCTTTTCACGAAGCTCTATCGCGTAGCACTCTCTCGATGCACAGACCTTCGAAATTCTTAGGCCGTCGCTGAGCTCATGCCTCTCCGTGAAGCTCACTGAGCCAATGCGGGGCACAGACAGTTCGCAGAGCTAAAATAGCTGTCGCAAAGCTCCCCTTTCGCGAAGCACACTACCTTCGCGAACCACCTCTACGAACCGAGAGTAATGGATTTTCTCTGAAAATTCTCTCTACTTCTCTTGAGGGGGTCAACCTCTATTTATAGGCGCTTCCATCGACCCTCGTCCCTTTCGCACGAAGTCAATGCCACGTCATCTCAAATCACGAAGCTCCAAAGTTTCCGCCGGAATTCTGTCCAAATCGCGAAGCACCACGGAAATTTTCTGTTCGCGGAGCTTGACGTAGTCGCGAAGAATCACCATCAACATACCTTCACGCCTTCTCCGTGAAGCTCCCTCACAAATCCCTTCACCGCCGCGATTCACTTCAGTCTTTGTCGTTCGCGAAGCTTTTGACGTAATCGCGAAGCATCACCGCCTCCATTTTTCTGGCCTTCGCGAAATCCAATCCATGCATCCCATCTTCGCGAAACTCATGCCTTTTCCATATTAAATTATGATCTTCATGGAAATCCACTTTTTGTGATGCTCACCAAATTCCAAATTTTGGACCCCATAAATTTGCAAACACTGGGAAACTGCGCCACCTTGTACTGCTCTTTTGTACCGCCTCCAGATCGTCCTTTCCTATGTCATAGTTCTTTGTCAACAGGGAATGTCAAAAACTTCTTGGGAACTCGACAATTCTCCATGGAAACCTGCTTTGTCAACAAACACAATCAACCCAAAAATACTACAATGTTACCTTGAGGAATTTTTTCCCAACATGGTTTTTTATTTATAAATCAATATTACTTACATTTTTACTTAATAATGATCCTCCTAATTTCATAGATTTATTTAATAGTGTAATTTGATATTACCTTTATCAATTATTTTTATCTACTTATAAATGATATTTTTATATATTAAAAATGAAAGAAAGAACAGGAAGCAAATTGTAGAATTTTGTTGAACACCTTGATAAAGGAGATGTTATATGCTAAAACTAACAACCCTGAATTTTACCTTCTCGACGTTTCATTCATTAGTCATATAATATTAACTAATGGTACATCATTGAATCATTCAATGGAATATGTTTTTGAGAAATGGACAATAAATACCAACATAACCTAAAATCTTTGTTTTACTACGTTAAATAGATACTATATCCACCTTCATATATATTTTTTTGGACTATATATTCCAGTTAACAAGTTCACTCAAAAGAGGATTAAGTTCCGAAAGATAGATGAATTTGAATAATGTTTCAATGAATTGAATATATGATTTGATATTTCACCATACAAACAATAACCTACAATGTAGATGGTTTTATGATCTATAATAATGTGTCGAATAATGGACTTTGAATAATTTCCATAAAAAATAATTTGGTGATAGAATATTATTATGTCCAATGAAAAATTCATGATAAATATAACATTTCTGATTCTTTTAGTTTGGAAGTGATAATTTTTTTAATCTATTATATAGAGGAATTGTGTATATTAAGAGTGTTTTGATATATATTCTGATCAAAAAATCACCCAAAATATATTTACATAGAGGAGTTCAATGTACTCCAAATATAATGGTTGGAGTTGAAATTTTATTATGATTTCTCGATAAATTTCCACCTAGGGTTAAAAAATAATGTAGATTATGATCTATATCATATATAACATTCTTGATTAAATATTATGTAGATAAAAATGTAAAATATTCTCATATTTGTAAAGGATTTATCATGAAAACATTAATGTGGGGAAAAATTTTATCTCTCTCAAAGAAGTGTTTAACCATCTATCTTTTTCTAGATTATAGAGGTGTATCAAGAAGATATAGAGATGTATATGAAGTTTATAAATTATCCTATGTTCAACCATGATTGTGATGGGATGATAATGATGGAGAATAGTGAATCTTTTTTGTCAATACCAACATTGATGACGGAGCTGTTGGATTGGGATCACTGTTCTTCATTCTCTATTAATCCATGATTTACAAAAATGTATTGTTATTTACATGTGTATTTCTTGTGGGACAAAATAAAGTGTAATATTTCATAGTATGTATCTTAGTGAATTTCAAGTCAACATGTTATTGTTGTGAATAAAAATTATAAGGGTGTGTTATAACCATTACCCATACTAGAATGGAAATGGCAAAACTTCACCATATATTTTGTCATCAGACTCTGTAAAACATAAAAAGGCTATACTTCTATATGTGTTGTGGTTTATTTAGTTAAAATTTCAACATGATTCATTACTAACAAAGAGGATTTTTCTCATGATCTTATTTATAGGATATAAAATCCAAATGTGGTATTTTAACCCAGTGTACTATGTTTTATTGTATTTAATCAGATATTAAGGTTATCCTCAATGATTTGAGAAGTATTAAGCTAGCTCTAAATACAGAGTAATATTTTTTTGGAAATAACTGACCATATATAGAGGGTAATTCTAAGACGACCATTTAAGCCCTTGATGAAATTCTTAGATATTATTATGTAGACCTCAATGGAGTTTTGGTTCAAAACCTTCCTCTAGTCATGAGTTTGTTATAATATATACATTCAATCATGTATTCAGTAGGATCCTTATGATGCCCTCTATGGAAGGACGTGTTGGACTCAAATTTACTGGGATGAATCAAGTGAATATAAAATATTGGGACTAGGGTATGATGATGAAATTGAGGATAATGGTACAACTATTACTCATCACATCAACATAGCTAAGAGTCTATAGTAAATATATTACAGTAATAATCAATAAGATCTAAAGATTGAAAATAGTTGTAATGTGTTTCTATTAATATCTTCATAGAATAAGGCTTGATATTTGGTAATAAGGGAATGTTCAGCCCAATGTATGTTGGCCCCTTCTAGATTCTGTATTGAGTATGGATTGATCATATCTCTTGGAACATCTATAGAACCTCTCTCAAGTTTATAATGAGTTCTCTCTATCTCTCCTAAGGAGGTACATAACTAATCCTTAAAATGTATTTAAATTCATAAGTGATACCACTTTTCAGGATATTTAAAATGAATAATAACCACTATAAAGATTTTTTTCTTAGAGATATTGTTATATAGAATAGGACAACTCATTGTGTAACAGTTCTCTGGAGGAATTATAAATTCAATGAATCGTCATGGGAACCTGATAACATGATGAGACAAAAGGAATCTCATATTTTATGATGAATTAATATCATATAAATTTTAAAATTCATTTTAACGTGGTAGACTATAACACCATTAGATTTTATTATCTATTTATTTTTATATAAATCTTATCACATTGATCAATTATGATACCAACAAGCCCGAGTGTAAATGGACAGTAATATAGAACACCCTTATAATCCAGATATTAAACTAGTGGGTCTTAATATGAAAAGAAAATTATTATGTATAAATATTTATTTTTCAAATTTATAAAATAAATAAATTGGTTATCAATTATATAAAAAATAAAATGAAATTGTTTTAATGTAAAAGAAATGTTTTTCTGGAAAACCATTTTTATACAAAAAAAATTAATGTAATCAATATTAGTTATTAATTTTAATTAATAATATATATAATATATTCAATAATTTTTTTAAACTTTTTTCTAATATTTTTCATCTTATGGGATAAGAATAAATCCATTTTTATGCTTAAAATCATTGTTTTTCAAGAAAAAACTCCACCGAATTTTGAACAATTATTTTAAAACTACATTTAAAATTAATATATTTAAATTTGTAAAGTGAACTAAATTTTTAAAATAAAAATTTAAAAATTATATTTGAGACAACATTTTTAAATTTATTGAAATGTTTAATTTTTCAATGAATGATAAAAAATACTAATTTTTATAATAAATCATTTTCTCATTTAATGTATTTAAAAAGATGATTTTATTTTATAAATGGGTTTAATTATAATATTAGCTCAATAATAGTTTTATTAATGTAATATAATTCATCATAGTAAAGTTTATGTTGAATTTATATAAAAAAATTATACTTATGAAGAAAAATTTTGAAAACGATTTTTTTCATCACACTAGAGTGATTATTTTTAAAATAATTTTCTTCCAATATTTGAACTGTATTTGTTAAAATAGATTTGATAATTATAATTAGAATAAATAATATTACATAATATTTTAAACAAAATTTCAGTTCATAGTGAATATAAAATAATAATAATTATTTACTATGATAAATATCAAAACGAGTTTACCAGGGGGTTTATACCGAAAGACTTGGGTACATTTTTAAAATAATTTTTTTCAACACTCTTGAGTGGACATATTTAGAATTTATCATAACCAAAATTCAAAAATATTATCATTTTTAAGCTATTATTTTGATAATGTGTTTATTATTTAGTCTTCTTTTAGGATATCATCATATGTGTCCCATCCCCCGATTTGAAAAGGACATAACCTCTATTCTCCCATCCACAAATCAATTGAATTTTTTCATCCAATGAATATAAAATTATTTTCCATTATTTCATTAATATTTTTTGGACTTTTATATTTGGAAAACCTCATAAATGGGCTTTTGGTGGAATACTAAAGAGTATTTCTGAAGAAGAGTCATCATTCATAACCCAATATTTTTATTTTATTTCTTATTCAACATCCTTAAAATATAATTAAATGTCATTGAAATAATTCCAATAGTATCTTAAAACCCCTTATTTGTTACTATGTTAATTATTTACTAATATTCATCATATCATCCATAAAATGTGTTAAAAAAATTGATCAAGTGCATGGAAGAATACTGCCTCACTGACATATGTAATTTAGTTCACATCACCACCTTTCGTATATTGATACAATGGTTGATTTAATGTGTACATATATGAAATTTATGAAGTAATTATAAATTTTAATTTCTTATATCACATATAAATATTCATGTTACAATATTTTGAAAATGATAATGTTTCTCATGCATACACATGTAAAATCACCTCAATGAAGTGATGTGCTACATTTTTCATTTAATTTTGACATGTTTGGTAATAATGATTGTTTTTATGAATTTATATTCTATCTAAAATATAATAATTACTCCATAAATATGAACTGTTGTTTTCATTTATTTCATTCCATATATTGATAAATGAATACAACCTTCATTAGTATGTACGACCTACCATCACCACGAATGGTGTAATTAAATTTTCTATCGCTAAACTTCATATATGACTATTAAAATGTATATCATGAATACATATGATATTAATATAATGAATATAATTATAGATTTTATAGAATCATGATCAATTTTAATCCACTGAAATCACCAAACCTATATATATTTAAAAATGAAGCAATTATAATATAAAAAATATATTTTACCAAAAAATTGTAAATAATTTTCTAAGAAATTGTTATAAATAAAAAATATATGATATAATATATAATATTATATTCATTTAATGTATATATTAATAAATATAATTTTATTATATAGGAGGATCGAACATTAAGGATCGATGTTAGACATGAGCTAATAGATCTTCATTTAAAATTCCTTTCCTTGAGATGCATGATACATTCACAACTTGTTTCACTTATTTGGAGAAAATAAAAACCATAAATTTATTTTATTATTATTATTATAAAAATTATACTTATTTACATATAGATAGATGGGTAGATAATCCATTGGGACTATGATTAAAAGGATATAAATGTGGATACATTTTTATTGAAAATATGTAATAATTGGGGAATTTTTATCCTTAAACCTAGGTTATGATAAATATTTGATATCTCTATATTAAAAAAATTAATTATATTTTCAAGTGGTTACTTCTATATAAAAAATTTATTACTATCAATTTCCTCTCTTTATGTACACATGATATGGAATTATTTTTTTTGAAAACCATCCTTGTTTTTCTATTCAGTTGGGAATCTTTTTCTTTCACGTTTATCTTTTACATAAAATATTAAATTGAATGACATTAATCATATAATATGATTTACTAATTAAATTTTTACACCTATTTGATGTTATATATTTTTTTAAAAATAATCTTATTTTTATTTTCTAAATGAGTTTAATTTAGACCATTTCTAAAAAGTGTAAAAGAAGTGTTTTGTTTTAACATATACAACATGAATGTCATTATCCAACACCATGAAATAAAAATGATTTTAACCAGAACTGTCATGTTTAAAAATCTCATTTCCATGGAATTTTGTTCCTTTAAATTTGTATAATATTTTAGACATTAATTAATTTAGTTATATGTGAAAACTTATATTACTCATGAAAATTCCCAGTGATATTTTTAATGTATTTTCATATAAGTCAATATCCATTGTTTAATGTTTTAAAAAGAATATAATATATTTATACCATCATATATAATTATATTTATTATTTATTATTATTTTTACCATTTAATATATTCATATTTTTTACTCTAATTCGTATAATATGGGAAGGTATTGATTTTTATGAAATGTTTATTAAGTTGTATTGATTAATTATATGATAAATGCATTGGAATTATTATGTTATTTTTGGGGAATAGATTTACATTGACCCTCGATGAACAAGATGTAATATTAATATATAAAATATTTTGAATATTAATGAGGCCATATACATTTATGAAAATTTCATGTAATGAGGCCTCATTGATGAGTTGAAGGTGTCCTACACTATGCACTACATCATTATGAAATAATTTATTAATTTAAATATGGTTATTTAAATAGTAATAATATCCATGGAATGATTTATAACTAATTTAATTACTTAAATAGTATTATTTATTCCTTATATATTATTTATACCTTGTTATATTTCATTTTATTTGTTCCTATTCTAAGAATCTAATCACACACCATTCATATGAATCTATTCCAAATGCTATCAGAAAGTGAAATATGACTGAAATTTCAGGATATGATCATGGTAGTAATTGAATTATAAAATAATATAAAAACATGAGTTTTATATTTTCTAATGTAATATGATATTCATGTATACATCAATTTTTCCGAGACTATTAAACTACTCAGTACATTTGAATTCCATCATTTGTATATAATACCATAGTAGAAAAGTAACAACATTCAATTGGAAAATATGCTTAGGGTATTAAAATATATTCTATTATAAAATTTTCTTTGTTTTCACAGTCTTTAAAATCAATGTCGTACTATCTACACAATCATAGATAACCCTTTTTTTATAAACACTAAACCCCTTTTAGTGATTTTTTTACAGTCAAATACAATCCCCATTTATTCAACCATTATGTTTGAGTGTTGATCCCTAATTTCATTTTAATAAATATTAATTATTATTTCTATAAATTTATCTAAATATAACCCTCTAAAATTAAATTATACTCCTGTTATGATATCCATAAAACTATTGTATTTTTATAACTGTCCCCACCAACCGCATCATATACAAGTGTGAAATCTCATATGATCCATTTGACAAAAGAATTGCGTAACCAAGGGACACATTTTGTTCCAATCCAATATATATCCAATAAATTAATTATTTATTCTCTATGTAGTGACTCGACATGTAAAATAACACATTATATATCATTTTTCTTGAGAGATAATAATATCTCATGCCCATCACCCAAATAGATAAGAACATCAAATGTATTATATGTTTAAAATTTTATTCTTCCTCAGTACATCTGAATTGAGGTCCCAATTTTAATATTTTTTAGTTTAGAGTAAAAGTCACATCGTGGTTCAAATCCCACTGATGAAATATAAAATAACTTACCCAAACACCCATATATTAGCAAAGCCTCATAGATTGAATATGAAATTTGTCAAAGCGTAAAATATTTCATGCAAGGAATATCACCAACCTAAGATAGTGGGGCCTCAAAATATGAACTATGAACCATTATTATACATAATTAATAATTATATATAAATTTCGGTAATGTGAAAAAATTCCTTTTATTCCTTATGGGCATATTATGTATAATAATATAAGAATTGTAGTATCTTTCTCATTAAAATTTCATCTATCCTTTAATACTTCATAAAAAATATTGGTTATGGGTAAACCAATGTCTTAATTTTAGATATTAATTATTAATTAAATTTTATAATATTTATAATAATATATTCCCAAATATAGAAAACCTGAAATAATGAGAAAGTAGAGATTCTATATTTTATAGAAATAATCTTTTTATATTATTAAAATATTTTAGGAACATAAACAAAACTATATAGAAGAAAATATCTTACATATCACATTTAATAAAAATTCATATAATTATTTTGTTTTCTATAGTGTTTGTGGTTTTAATAAACTCATTATATATCTATGATATTTATACTACAAATCTATGTGAATACTTGATAAAACCATCGTGTTAAATCATTATTGGTCTATATATATTAAATAGTAATGTTTAAATATTTTTTCCCACAATGAATCTTATTTATAATTTTCATGTCCACAGATAGATTCAATGTTCATAAATTGAAAAATAAGATTTTAAGATGTTAATAACATCTATTGAATACAAAACTCATTATAGGTTTAAGATAATAAATCATGGATTCCATTTCCTTAAAATTTTAACTAGAAATATTTTATTAGATATTGTAACTATTTACGTAATAACTTTTTCACACATACCAATATAATTTGGAATAAAATTACATTTACATTGAAATTATAAACAAATATAAATCATTATATTTTTTTAAATAATAACTTATAAAAATTTAGTATTAAATGTGAATTTAACATTTAATATTTACTAAAATATTATTTTATTTTTTAACTTTGAACCTTCCATTTTTAATGATTTTCTCAATTCCCTATTAAACACTATATTCAATTCATAATTGTCTGCAATGTTTGGCACATTCCATTGTGTTTGGGGAACAAATCTTATTTTAACTAGTGGTAAAATTTAAAAATAAATAATTTAATTTATATTTGTTTAGTATTATATGATTTTAGAAAATTTTCTACAAAAGAATATTTTTCATTATTCATTTCCTCTATGGGTGGTCAAATCTCATTTATTCATATACCAGAAAACAACATGATAAATAGATTGATCCTAGATAAAACATATTTTATAATTATATTAATCTAAAAAATGTATTAAAGTATAATGACTCATAAGAATTTCTGTCTAAAATTCATTTTCTCAGAATATTCATAATCAAATAAATTCTCATACAATATAAGAGAAATAAGTTAAATATACACATCCATCATATAAATCCATTTAATCCTGAAATATTCCTTTATATTAAAAATTTTAATATATAAAATCCTTCAACAATCATTAAATGAGAGTAACAAACGTTAATTATTACTCACTTGATTTATAAATTCTATAAATTTATTAAATTTGTAAATTATACATTTTTTATCTCATACCATTAAAATTAATTGAATTTTAAAGTGCATTACCCTCATAAAATGTATATTTAATTTAGATTAACTAACCCGTTCAGGTATCAGGAAAATTACATCTTATATAATCATTGCTCATTTTTCATGTAAACTCTTCATTTTAATAAACATAACTATTTATTAAAACAGGAATTTCCAAAATCTTTAGCTATCTTTTATTCTTTAAATTTGAAATTTTATCAACTTTATTGTCATCTAATGACCCATTCCTAGACATTACATTCCATAGTCAATTTTATTAATAAAATTTAAAATATATAGAAAATATATCTTAAATATATTCAAACTTCCATAACACTTGAAACAATGACAGTATAATAAACTCCGTTGACAAATAATGCCTTATAATAATCCTCAAGTCTCACCAAACCACTAAAATACGCAATATTGTTGAGTATATGGCTATATACATAAATCCCTTTGATAATCATGTATATAATTACATTGAAACCCTATGTGATCCATTTATGCATAATCATGATAATCAATATTCTGTTGTTTAAAATGTTTAGTAATTGGTTACTATTGACGTTCATTTCACTAACACAATAGACTTATTACAAGAACATTTCATTAGTATCTAGTACAATGAGTTCCTTACATTTATATTTTAATTTTCATTACTTGGTATAATATATATGTTTTAGGATGATGAAGATGTCATTAAAATATAATATAATTTTCATAATATGATTATTAGGTCATGTATACATTTATTAATGACTTCTATAAAATTTATCCACACTAAAATGATGAACCCCTTCAAATAAAACAATTATTTTAGTGTGAAAACATCTTCATTTAACTAAAAATCGGATCTCTTTATTCTTTATCCCATTATTTATTTATTTATGTTGTACATTATTCAAATATAATCATCAATTAATATTGGATATATGAATTGATATCACTTTATCTAATCCATCAAATGGGTAAACAGAGCACTGTTACTCTTGTAATCTAATCGTATAAGGTTCTCCGAGCTTATTGCATTCAAAATGGAATAAAAAAAATTTGAACTTAATATTATTACGGTCAACCATTATTTAATTTCCTTACATAAGATAATAAAGGTTCTCTTCACATTTTCATAACATACCTATTGAATTATCACTGACCTGAAATGTTTTTGTATTACATGGTATATTACACTTATTATTTAAAAGGGTTTGAAATATCATTATACTAAATTATAATATCCATTTAAATTTTTTCATAATTCGAATTATTTAGTTTATAATACAATCATTTAATTAACATGATAAAATCATATTGATGTGTATATTTCTTAATAACTCATATCTTTTGTTACTAATATAAAAAAAATCAATTATATTTATAAAAATCAAAAAGTTTCTTATTCATTTAGTAGATTGAACACATACATTCAGAGTCTTATAATTATATGTAACCATAATCCCCATACAAGTAATCGTGGAGATAAATATAGTCACACATCAATTTTTAGGTATGATACCAGCCTAAATTCCAGATACTAGTCTTACATAATTTCCATTTACCTAGTGATACCTTACTTATAACAGAATTAAATTAAAACATAAATCTAAAACAAAATTTAAATACTAATTTAATACTTTATTTAATATTATAACTCAACTTGTCAAAAAATTAATGGAAAATAAAAATACATCCATTATTATACCTAACATGTAACTCCTCTTATGTTTATATAACAATATTTAGAATAATTTTATGAAACATAAGACAAATTATATGCCAATGTTCATAATATAAAAATTTCATCATTAAATAATACACTGAATAAATGACTAATAAATAATATTTTAATATATTTCTGTATTTGACAAACATTAATAAATAATTCATAAAAATTAAAATTTATAATAATTTAAAAAATTACCCACACATTGTGGAAATACAATAATTTTGAATATAGACACATTAAATCCCCTCCTATGATGAAATCAGACATATTTTTTCATTATATGTAATTTAATCTAAATAAAATCTATTATATGAAATTTATATTATTTATTTATCTATTATATTATGTATCAATTTAAATAATTTAAATAATATATATTAATTGTAATTTAATCAATGATATAATAAATAATCAAAAATCATATTTTTATTATTTAAATCAAATCCAAAATAATGAAATTTTTAACAAATTTAAAGAAATTGAATGTGTGCTATGATTGAATACAATCTATTTTATATTTTAGTCTTATTTTATAATTTTTGATTACTTTTAAAATCTATATGATGATAATAAAATAAAATGCAATATTTAAAAATTATATGAGATCCAATATTATTCATGAAAAAATAATTTAATACTATGTGACATTTAATAAAATAATTTATTAAAAAAATTATTAATTAGAGGACTTTATAATGAATTAATATATTTAAAAAAATATAGACCGATGAGATTAACATAACCATAGCTTACAATGGGTGTCAACACTAACATAGTAATGAGTAATATTAACCACACATAGATCACAATTAGTATGGAACATGTAGGATTAAAAATTTCTTGATGTAAGAAATTAACCAAGAAAATATTTATGATTATCTCTAAATGGTTATTACTTATGTGGAAGTAAATGGAACCGTGTGATATTCAACCTAGAATGGCATTGAAATAATTTCACATTCTATGTCATATATGATGTAGTTACACTTATGTGTGATGTGTACCTCAAATGAATAATAAAAAACCTCTCATAAATAGTTACATTAGCCTAACCATGAGCAATAATTTTTAATTATTGGAATTGAATCGTATATGACTATTTTGTGCTATTATTTTCTTCAAAAACATTAATAACTTCATTTTACTTTATGATTTCACGGATCAAACAAATGTTGGTTATATGATATCATTGAGGAGGTAGAGCACATTACCTCATTTGGAAATTTCCAACATGGAATCCAAATGATTCTATAAAACACTCCAACACCCCCACCCCCATTACATGGTCTATATAACCATTTTCTCCAATAATGGGGAACCAATATATAGAGTCACACTTCCCCATCCCCCAACAGTTAGAGTTTTTAGAGAAAACATTATCCTTTATGCTTTTCTATAATAACATTAAATGGTATCCTGGGATATTTTAATTATTATACGAGGTGGAAGAAAAAATAAGAAAAATATACCAAGATCACCACATTAACAAAAAATAACATTAAAATTATAAATGATGTTCATAATGTTTAAAAAACACATATGTCCCACTAAAAAATTCATATTTATCATTTTTTTTGGTGAAGATCACATGAATGGAATCCTAAAAAAATCCATTTTATATAGGTTTCCTTGATTGTTTTTGAATAACTCACCAATAAAGTAGGATCCTCTCTTCACCCCCTAATAGGATAGTGCCTGGTTTATGATCATAGTGGTGAGGTGGAATATAGAAAAACAAACTATCTAAATTGAAGGGGTTCATTAAACAATCCACTAGACACTCCCAAACCCTAATAATCATTTACTCATGTGTTTAAAACATATGAGAAAATAGTAATGGTCAAAACCTATAGTGACCTTCATCCATCGCTTATCCTCCAATTAATTTGATTTACTAAAATACATATTAAATGATATTGTGTCGATGTTAATTAAATGTTATCATTTTAACATTATAATAACATTCAATGGTAGTGTACATAAATTCGATAACTCTTAGGATATGTATAAAATATGTATTTGAATAATGAAGCTCATACATATCACATAAAGTAATCAAAAAATTTGATTTTTGACATATTTATCTTATATATATATAAATGATTTTACGGTATATATCCATCAAGTGATGTTGTCGAACAATTTTTTAAATATTCAAGACTCCACAAAATGAATAAAATATTAGTGGAAAAAAGATTATGATGGCTCCAACATCCATAAAATGATGTTTCTAGTAAAACAAATGTTCATTCTTCATGCATAACATGCATAGACAGAAGCATTAATTGCTCCCTTCTAGTACACCAATGACATCTTAATAAATAAGTAACATTTCTAGTTTATATAACCAAATATCCTTTTGTGAATTACATAAATACCAAGAATTAATTACCACATCCCATTATTTGAACTTCTCACATTATTATGGTGTTGCAGGTGTTTATCTCATTAGATATATTCCATACTCTCCATTTTCAATAAAAGGGCTCTATATATCCTATTTTGGGGGAAAGATAATAATGAAGAGTGTTTTATATGATCCAAAACACATTCACCCATACCCAGATCACTAATTTATTCTATAGTGATTTATTAAGTCTAAACTGTGGGAAAATAATAAAATATATGGTAAAATATTACATATGATGATTTTAGTAGAGTAAAATCATAAATTACATTTTCCACAGTGCTCATTATGGACTAGGTAAATATATACCCTTAAAAGAAATATACTGGGAAAAATTCAAAAAAACCATCCTGGAGAGCCATACATTAATAATGTAAAACCAATCAATCGAGTAGACACATACTAAACAAATATTTCTCTAAAACATTATATATATTCATACAAGAGCTCTATTCTCCCAGTCCATCATAGAGGCCCATATTATGTAACCACTAAAGTAGGCCATCTTTAAAAATATGATAGTCAACTGTATCATCCATTTTATGATTTCACTTAGCCATGAAACCCACACCAAAGTGTCCTCACAAGGTTTCCATACCAGGGTTCCACATCCTTAATTTCCCATACATGGGAACAATTTTCTTATATCCCAATACCATTCTATAAAAAAGAAAATTTTGGTTACCCATTAATATAGGTATATCAATTTGGATAAATTAATTTCTCAAATTTCTTTATTGACAATCATAATCTTGGACCAACCCACTACTTATTTACCTTTATTCATGGCCTCCTCATGGAAGAATAAAATACATGAGTGGTTTATGCATGCTCAAGTTATCCAATTATAACCAGTAGTCTTTTGATAATAGGAATCATGTATCCCATAAGAGACCTTGAATGTGTTTTCCTCATTAATGGATATGAACCTCAGTGTGTTAAAAATATTATATATTATTTCTAAAAATGATCCATGAAAATAGTCAACCAGGGAAATACACTTGGATAATGTTTTAAATAATGCATAGCCCAAATTAGTTTACATATAATTCAAGAATTTAGTTATCACCCAAGAATCATATATAATTACATATGATCTAGTGATGGATCATTTTCCTCTAAACTGAGGAATTTATTAGTCCTTCATTATTGGGAAACATAAACTCAGTGCCTCTCATTCATTCACAATCTAGTTACCAATATATGAGATTTATAAATGTATATTTTGGACTCCTACCATGTGTAATCCCTTAATTTTTCCTCATTGATGAACCCCATACTATATATATATGGAATAAATATCCTATATTGATTTTTAGCCATCAAAAAAATGTTAACTAGAAATGGATTAACATATGTATTATACACAAACCATTTATAGGGTTGTTTCACCTAGTAGTCCTAGTAAACATGATATTAAAATATATGACATAGAGTTACGTACTTGTGGAATTAATCCCCAAAAAACATGTCATAATCATAATATTTCAAATTACATTAAATAAAGGTCTTAGATACACATCCACTAAACACACACCATTGTTCTTGGATTATAAATAGAAACGTAATAGAACTTTTCAAAAACCATTAGATATATGACGTGACCCATTAAGGACACAAAAATATGACATGTATAGTTCCCTTTGTTCAGTTATATGTGAATCCCCTAATACATTATTGTTCTCTACTATCAACACCTACAATTACCCTAGATGATGAATATTTCAACAGTTCCAAACAATATCCCATTGAAACATTGTAAAACCAACCATATAGAGAATGATAAATAATCAATAATAAATAAAAAATTTCACATTAATGTGTTAAAAAATTTGATCACCCATATGACCAAGGAAAAAATAACATTAAACTAAATTGATTTCACTAATAAATCCTAAATCTATAAGATATCCCTATAATATGTAATAATACCCATTAAGGGATGGTCTTCTCTCAAATACACTCTCTCAATGCACCCTACAAAGTGCCTGTAGTATGTCCTATAGATAGCCTACTGGTGATAATTATTTATATTTCCAAAATAAAACATGTATGAATTTTGAAAATGGGGGAACTAAAATTTTAATCCTTATATGAAATACTTTTCCCATGAAAGAAATTGATTGACCAATAAATTTTTCTTTTGATGCTTCAGAGAAATGTTCCTTATTTGTGGTTTTTTATTCATATCTCCCATCATATCCATAATGTTATTACTATATATTCCATAACATATGAAGATCTATGGATATTTTGGTGGAAAATATTATCCTGCTCAATATTCTACAAACCAACATCTAATACCTGAGTTATGTGCTTCAACTGTTAAGAAGGCCATAATCTGAAAGAAATAACATTCACTATCAATTAATCACAACCACAAACATTTTCTTGTGAAATACATTCTTTAAAAATACCATATCAATAACACTAACCCTACCCTAGTGGTGTCTTTTGAATCCACCTGGTGATGAAACCACATCAATCATTCTATTTATGGTGGTGCATGAATAAGAAAATGGAATATGTTTCTCTATCCAACCACATCAGGAGTCTTTCAATAGAGCATGACAATAAAAACATCAGTCACCTTATGTAGTTTAAAGACTCTCTCAATTTCATCCCCACTGTTATTCATATTATTCCCTAGAGTGCTATAATACTTCACTATTATGAACATTAATGAATTACTTGATACCTATAGGAATATAAATATGAGATCACCCCAAATATAATATCCCTTATTTCCCATACATAGAAACCAGAGAGGAGGTTCCACTATGGGAAAACATGTATAAAATCCCAGATGTAGGTTCACAAACTTTTTTCCTCTAACACCAATAATGGTCATCTTCATACTATGATGATAATCATTGATCCATCCCAGAGGGACCCCAATCATGAATGTCACCACCCAAAAAGATTGACCCCAATAATGATCAAATTTAAAACCCCAATCACATAGCTGTATAAATTTATATGAATGACCCTATAAGGGAAATATACAATCCAAGAAAACATATCATCAACTATCAAAACTAGAATCTAGTTTTATAATTAGAATATTCTAAAAATATATAAAGGATCTTCAACATCTTAATTAATATGATAGGGAAACCAAATCTGATGTGGTCGTCCCTAAAGAACCATATCCATTAACTATAATATTTATAAAAACGGATAACACTATGAAGGTTCTCCATAATATTAAATTATCAAGAACACTATATGTATTCCCATGAATTTTTTTTACTATCCTCCTTACTGTTCCCTATTAAAAAACTCTTTAGGTCATCCATTGAAAATACACCATTAGGACATCTCCCTTAACACTATATAAAATAATACAGTATTTCCTCCCTAGAATATCAACTATGATGTTCCTCGAAATTCAAAATCCAACAAATCTATATTTCCTCTTTAGTGTTCCTATAATGGAAATCCTATCCGTGATTCCAAACACACCATTCATAAATGTTCCAGTCAATATATTATAAATAACATCATCACCCTTGGAGGTCCTCCTCACATTAATGTGAATCATAGCTCTATAGGTTCTCTATAGATAACATGCTCGAAATCCCTACCTACAGTTCAATAATTTTCAACTATATAGGTCATCCCCTAATAATTTTTCAATAATTTACTATATATAAAATAAATTACAACAATATTTATGTCCCTCCACATGTTAGCAGAAATATAATAAAAATCGAAGGAAGTCTTCATCATTAAAAATTGAAACATGATACATCTAGAGATCCTATTTGTAGAAAATGATTTGGTTGTCCTCTATGTTGAAATATATCATTTAAACAATATAGTCACCCTCTTGATTCCGGTTTTGATGCTCTCATCCCCTCACTAACTCATCTATAACTAGAAACTATAGATTGAATCACCATGGAAACAAGGATGATTACTTTAATACTTCATATAGAGTGTTTTTCAAATTTCTTCTATATGATAATACCAAACACAATGTTTGATGGACCTCCTAGTGTAGGAATCCAAAAAATTTGTATATATGGAGAACCTCCCCATTAAAACCAGGATAAAAAAAACAAAAATTAATCTATCGAGTATTCTATGTAGAATTACTATCATAGTTATATCATTAAAAATAATTTATATCCTCTATAATATATAAACAAAATATCAACCATAGAGGTCCCCCATGGTACTCACTGTGGAGTCCCTCATCACAATGAAATAAATTTTTGGCATGAATACCCTCACCTTTTCTAAATGACACTAGTGTTTCCCAATTATTATATAAAACATTATAATCTAAGGCTAGCCACACTAGGTACTTCATCACCAATATGTGATGTATTTATATTAACAAAATATAATATATTTAAATGAACATCCTCTATGAATCACATAATAGTGAACCCATTCATGAAACTGAGAATATTATAAATAACCATACTAATCATGAAAAAATAGTAGATGAATGGACAGTATGAAAGGATCTTATAATATAAATCCTTATAGATACTAAAAATATAATTATTTTCATGTGTAATTTATTGGATAAGACAAAAATTTAATTCATATTTTTCCTTATGGAAAGTCACCAATATGATATTCTAGATTATATTAAAGATAAATTCATAATATAATCCAATCCTAACTTATGATTGACTATCCATAATCTCAATACTAGATACATATCTTATAGAGGGTATGTTATCTAACTAAAGATGAGAAATGGTATTTTCCACCATGTTTCTATGGATACCTTCTTAGTATCCCATAAATCTATTTTATAGAGCTATTGTGAGTTTATCTTTCATTTTTTATTAAATATATAATTTATCTCCAATATACATTCACTAAAACTCCACCTCGCATGAACATTATAGGTTGAGGTGAAGATAGGTCTCTGCATTTTGATCCAATCACAAGAAAACAAGGTTCATTATGGAAAGAATCATGCAATTTATCCACTTTAGGATATGTTTTAGTTATTCATTCTATATATAATATTTTTTGTCCAATTATGTCTATTTATTTATATGTATAAAAAGATGAATACTAATTATGAGTGAACCGTTGAAGGACACCAAAATCAGGCTACTAGGAAGGTAATGTAGACAACAAGATTTAGAAAAATTAATCTGAAAATTATAAAAAATCAATCAGTGGAAACATCCTTTTACATAGAAATGGATATCTATATAACTCATTTAAGGAAATATAATAAATAGGCTATGATTGTATAGAAAAAAATCATCGAATTATTAAAGGAGAAAACCTATCCCATAAGGTCAGGGTCATCTTTTAATACCTACTATACATACAAATCTATAAAATTGAGATCTGGGAAAGTCCATAATGATGATTGAGAAAAATCAACCCCAACGTATGGAGTTGGTGGAATTATTGAATCCTCCTCATTTAAGGGATTCATTATTTTCTTGAATAGGATAATCTTCAATGGATGAATATCATCAATTTCATCTACTCCACTATTATTCTAGAATGTCAAAAATTGGTTAGTTAAAATAAATGGGGACTGGATTTGGATGACCAAAAAAAACCACTTTTAAGGGATCACTAAGGAGAAAATAATAGACCTCACTTATTATATAAGTCAAAATGGCCAACTAAGAAAATAGATACCCTATAGTATTATGAACTATCCATTGAATTATGTTTATAGGATTATGAATCCCATTTATATTCTAACATAGATGAGGATTTAATTCACACTGCATGATTTGAATAATTGAATTCTATTTATGTAGCCATTTTGGTAACATTGAACATGCCTGCAAAAATTAAGAATAAAAAGAAGAAAAATCCATTCAAAATGATATCATCATCAAAATGAATGAATAATATATCTTTACATGAAATTAGGGTTTTAATATTGACCTAAGAGCTCTATTAAACATCTTGTTACTTCCTACTCACTGATATTTTTATATATGAAAAGGTAAAGGTGTGGGTTTTATGTATCCCACTAGAAACATTTCTAATTTGATGACATGTCTTTTATGTTAATTATTTCTCAATATTAAATAGTGTTTATAAATGATGTGGCACAATATCAAATTAATTAATAGAAATATATCTACTGAAAAAAATTCATAGGCTAAGTCCAACATACACATATGGAATGTTACACTCCAAAATTTGGGGACCACACTATTCAAATGCGTGGATTTAGATCATATAGACAACCTAAGGACTAATATATATATTTATCTAACATCAATGAACATGGACTATCATGAGTTTTTTGTATCTTGCGAATAATATGTAATCATTTCATGTGAGATACCACAAAAAAATCAAAATGGTGATCATTATTAGGAATCAATAAAGAGATTGTATCATATTCTATAATTTACACCTACTCAAGAATCATCCTTGATGACAATCCGGCCATAACACCATTGTCCCTATATAAACCCTTACTACTCCACTGAAATCCTTTAAGGGGAAATGCAAACAAATTAAACTAAAAAGGAATCCATATATTGAGTGGGAGGAAATAAGACTTCATACACCCATCATTAGGAATACAGGTTATTTAATTATTAATTTAATGGATGATATAGATAAATATATCAATGAATTAACATATAGATGTGGCCCCATGATGGGAAAACTATAGATATAATAGATTAAAAATTATATGTGCTTTATAAGTCCCTAAATGACCAAATTTTATCTATTACCTCAACAAAAAAACTATATCTATCACTAATTTGGATTATCATTTTTTAATTTTCCTGAACTTTTTCATCACCACACTTAAGAAAATGATAATAGAAAAAAACTCAAAATAAATGTATAAGAGAGTAAGATAATTAATTTGCAGGAGGAATAATTAAACCTATTAATTAGATATGGATATTCTTCAATAGTAATTATCATATATATTATTGACAATTTTCAGAATGAGTTGATGGTTTTATCCTGGTTACCTGTAAAAGGAACGACTTCACCTCTCAGATTCGGCATCCCGTCCATGACCTAGGCCGTCATGGCCACCGCCTCCGCCCCTACCCCGCCGATGGGGGAGGGGGGCTTCTCCCCACCCCCCTTTGAAGACTCATACTTTGTTTTCCCCTTCATTCAATCCCGCTCCCCTCCCAGATTTCTTTTAATTCTCCATTTCCTTTAAGGTTCCTAATCTCCGTGATGGTTACCCTCAACTCGAGCTTTCAACCTCACAATTTACAGATGATTCAGATCTCATTTCTCAGAACCTGGTTGCTCAGTTATCCTCTCAGCGTCCACCGGTTGATACCTTTGATATCATTGCCTTCCATTCAGGGGGGATTCAAGCACGGGAAACAGTCGGTCTCCTCAAACAAGCGACACATCATGATCCGCTTCTCTTATTTGGAAGATATGATCACCTTGGGGTCCGGGGCTCCCCGATCCTACAATGGCATCCACATCAATCTACTGAAATGGCCTTTTGACTATCATAAGAAGTAGTATTCTCTAACAACATCTCTGTGGGTACGCTTCCCTGAAGTCCCTGTCGCTTTTCAGAATCCCAATAGTCTTCGAATGCTTGGGAACCTAGTGGGTTGTTTTCTCTACTCGGATTCGAGAACCAAATCAGTTTGTCACCCAATATCTCCACATATATGCATTGAAGTCAATGTCTCAAAACCCCCGGTCAATTTGATTTGGATTTCGGTCGGGGAACAATTTCATTGGAAACAGCCGGTGGTCTTTGAATCATGGACACAGTTCTGTTCAACATGCCATCATCATGGTCACCTATCCTCTCCATGTCGACGAAGTGGAAGGGCACGTCAAGGGGGGTCGGTCGGTGCCTCAGGATCGGATGGGAATAATGATAGGCCGATCTCTAATTAATGTGGTCTTCGGTTAGGGTCAGTTCCTATCTCTCCCATTCCCGGGCCTCAATGTGTAGAATACATGGTGCTCTGGAAGGATTCTCTGGTTTACAAGATTACCACAAGAGTATCTGATATTTTTCACTATTTGAAATGAGATTTTGGTGTGGTGTGTTCCGATTAGGCTGCTGCTGCACCCCTGTGTGAGAACGTGATTGGCATTGTGGAGAAGGATGGGGTCAGCAACCGTGAAGGACCGGAATAGGAATGGATTGGGCAAGAAGTGAGGGATTTTCACTTGGTTGTCCCACAAGATGTGGAGATGGATACAACAATTTAAAATAATGAATCATAGGAGAAATCAGTTTTATGTGAGGTCCAAAATACTGGTGAGGATTCCCATTATCTGGCAAGGGAGGACACCTCAATATAGTTCTAATTTGTGGGTCGCATATTTGAAAATCTAGGACTCTCAATCAAGTCCAAGCGGGTAATGAGGACCAAAATCTCGTATGCTTAGAATGTTAAATCATGGAGATAAATTTAAAATTATCATAACTAGTTTACAGGGTTAGTAGAGGAAGATAATGACTTCCAGGATAATACAGAACTGGGAAGGGCAGAGGACATCCATGGAGAGGTCCCATCTGTGTATGTGGAAGCATCTCAGGAGGAAAATGATAAGGATATGGAATTAATTGTGTCCACGGACATGGCCATGGTAGAGGACTATCTATGATCCTCTCCGAGGAAGGGAAAAACATTACCGTGGATCCTGATGGCTTCATTATGAATACTCGGATGGCACGACACAAGAAGGATTACTCCTCCCTTTTTATTCCTCCTGTTACGAGATCCGACTGTAAGGGTTAGATGCCCCAGAGGGATCAATCAAGAGTAGGATGTGAGCCGTCTATACCTGGAATTGGGGTCATGGGGCAGTAGCATGAGTCATGCTCAAAGGAAGAAATTCAACAACAGATAGCCTCGGGGCTGGAACACATGGTTCTCCTTTTACACTCAGATGAAGAAATGGCAGAGGAAAGTATAGAAACTATGGAATCAATGAAGTTGGGAAAATGGATTCGTGCGATCATCACAAAGGAGCAAGACGATTGGATTGATAAACACGGTTGTATTCTTCTTAGAGGCCTCAGCAAGGGCATGATTAGTAGGGAGGAATTCAGAAAACTTTGGGATGACATGGTGAATCAGTATAAAGACTTCTTAAATAACTATTCAGATGATCGGGTAAATTCCATTCCCTGGATACTATTTAGGGAGATTGGTTCCAATCAACTCAAGTTGTTCATTAAAAAATATGTTGATTATTTTGGTGTTAATGCTGGTAATTTGGGAGGGTTCTCACTTTCCCCTTGAACGTGTATGGATAAATTTAAAAAAAATTATGTTTGGATGGATTCAGAATGATTTGAAACATTTCATCATTCAATTCAAATACCCTGGTGGTCTATAGGATGTTGTATTCGTAGAACTTGAAGGATCCTAGGTCACCCTAAGAGGGGGGTGAATTAGGCTATCATCATTTTCTCCCATTTACTGGATCTTTTTCCCACATTGGTATAAACCTAATTAAAACTGTATGATGGATATTCATAGTAATTAAAACATTCAAATGCAGAAGGACAACACATTACATTTTCTTGGTTCACCACAAAGGCATATGTCCAATGAGCATACGTCGATATGATTCCAGTCTTACCAAATTAAACTATTCTTCACTATTTGTGGATTACAAGGTTTAGATATAGTCACTATTTCCCAAGCACACTGCATTTACAAATGTCTAGGGACAACTCACTACATCGCTCAAATCACATCTGTTGACTCTCCCTAGATCACAACCCAAGGAAATGGCACACTCACTTTATGGGTATGAATGTTCCTTCAATGGATAGTCATGAAATTCATTCTCATGTTCAACATGGGGCATTGCTTTCATCGAGGTCCAGAGTTGTTTCTCATTGACGTTAAATCATTATCTCTAGTGCAACATCCAGATGTATGAAGACATCTTACTCTTCTTCTATAAAATCACAAATTATTTTGTGATTGTCCAAACACTAGAAAGTAGTTCAGTAGGCATCATTAGAACAAAATGGTACATTTCGATTTATTCATGTTACAATGCACGTCGAAATATAGATATTCTCTTCTTCTTCACTTCTTTACATACATGGACCCACGATTGTGGATCTTTCTATAAATGTATTCACATATGCATGCATGAATACAAATTCTATCCACCTATTAATTCTTATTTCATTTGAAATGTACCCTCATGTTACCTTGAACTTCTTCAAATGAAAATTTCATACACACACATATTTTTGTTTTCCCTTTTATATAGGGAATCCCCAAAGCCATATTTAGTTAATTTATCATTATGCATCATGTATATGTTTATCCATGAATATTACATAACAAAAGAAATGGGTAGTACACTATTTGGTTTATTATTTTACACTTGGGAGCCTCAAATCATGCATATTATTTTCATGTGAATCATGCATGTGATCACCACTTGTTCTTAAAACATAGTCAGTGCCTCGAGTTTATTATGGTGTTTATGTTTTCCATGTTCCTTCACACCAAGGATATATAGTTTTTCATTGAGTAGAGTTTGAATGAATCCATATTGAACTAGGATGGTTCACAGATCCACATCATGCAAAGGATGTGTGGAACTCCTACGCATAGAACGTGTGGGCCTCCATCACGTACCAATTGTTGCGTTGTTCTATTTGTTCGCAGAACCTCCTTTTCACAGAAATATAATGGTACACATTACCATTTCGACACAAACCAATAAATTATTCCAAGAACACTCTTCTTCACCCTAGAATAGTTTTTAGTGCTCCTTTTCCATGTAACTATGTGGTATGTGGTTCCTTTCTTCACAAACTCATGAGGTACGTAGAACTCCATCACTTCACAAAACCATATTGTTTCTCAGTTCTCTCCTCATGAAACCATAATGGATTGTGGCTCATGATTTCACTTTGAAAAACTATTAGAACAGAGAGACTCTTTCTCTAAAAAGTGGTGCCCTCAAAACATTTGGATATGCATCCTCCTCTCGAGTCGGTTGGTATCTATTTATGAGTAGAGATCAGATCTTTTCCGCATCCAAAATCTAAATGATATGACCTTCAAGATTCTTCCATCAATAACTGAGATATTCAGTTCATTAATATTTTCAAACCCACGTGGAGATATGAAAAATATTTTTGATGTTTGATTTTTCTAACTCATAGCCTTATTGCAGATTGTTTATGTATTCAAGATGGCTTGTATCACTTTTTGAAAAACTTATCGAATCAACGTGATCTTGAAAAATTATTCATCCATTTCCATTCTCTCATTATTTGTTTCATTCACATGAATGTAAATGTAATTAGGTTCATGTTATCATAGAATCCAAATGATCACTATGGGATTGAACTGAGCTCAATTGATGACCATAGTGGTGAGATCTTCGTTCAGCTAGAGCACTGGTTCACGAGTGCATGCTAGTTTTTGTAGGTTGAAGACAACTTCATCTATGGAGATCGAATGATGTTGGTTGAATCATACTTGGCACTGGGATAGTGAATGACTTAGATTATATCACTGGACATGAGATGTGACTTACGTCTAAGAATGCACGTAGGATCAGGTAGAAGACATCTTTTAGATCGTTCCTTAAAATATTCATCCCACGTCGAAACAGAGTCAGAGAAGAGTCGTAGTTTATCAATCAATCCATCCAGCCTTAGCACCAGATTACTCCTCTCCCACCTCTGATTCCGCCCCACATCGGTTCCCATCGAGCGCGCTTCATGCACCTACTATGCGCCCCCGGGCGCACTCCTATTACCCACTATGCATAACCTAGTCCATATACATGGCCCACATGCACCTCTTGTGGGTGGGATGGGTTGGCTTCCCTATGGGCGCGGTCAATCCCTATGGTCTCTAATGAGCCCTAAGTCGAGGCTGGCTAGCTAGCTGGTGGGTCAGCCCTATTTTATAGGTAAGGATTATAATAGTACATAGTAGAAAACTACATATTTATTGAAATGATTGGCCACATTCTAATCCACCTCACACCATCCACTTCTCATTTTCTTTTAAATCATCCAAAGAACACTTCGGATCATTGCATCAATCATTTTAATTACATTCCCCATTTCACATAGAAGACTACCTTCCTTTATGTTGGTCATCATTGATATCCATTAAAACACATTGACAATAAATAAAATCAACAAATACAAAGTCGTCCCAACATTCTCATCCTCCATGTTTTTAATCAAAACCAAAACATTCCCTAAAACAAGCATGTCAATCTCCAAATGATAGTCTTCTATCTACTCTCTCCATTTCACACATAAAATTTCATTTCACATTCTCTCCCCCTTATTGACAATAAATACAATGTTTTTTGGAAGATAGGGTATCAGTACTTACTTATGAAATTGTTCCATTGAATATTTCACTCAATGTCGACCAGAGCAATTCTCGATGTAGAAATCAAGAGGATTTTATCTAGACAACAATGTTGTCTATATTCCCCTCAACATGATACCTTATTGTGATAATAATTCATTTACCTGTCTTCAAGGGACTTTCTAATTTTCTTATGTCACAAATTGATTTAGTTAATCTCCATTTGTTAAATATTAAATATTGAGAGTAATCTAGGATAAGAGATTTTGAAACGATATTTTTTTCAATTGAAGTAATCATCAGACAAACATCAAAGTAAGTTAATTTGATACAAACTGATGTTTATAATAATTTAAATAATTACAATGGTACCTTCTTTATACATCTCCCCCTTATGGGAACAGTTATTAGGTTCTCCCATTGACTGTATGCTTCACCTTCAATTCCCTATAAAATTATTACAATACACAAAGTGTTAAAAGAATATGGTGGATCCTCCATGCTTCTTTAATACCATCTAGAAAGCTGAGAAGCTTTTTTCAACCAAGATTCATTGTTTCCCCCCACTCCTCACACCTATAAAATTTATCATTTGTTCTGGCTTTGGTTGTGTGGATATCAATATTTCCTCCATCTCATTATGTGTGAGTATTCTTTATTTAAATGCATTAAAACATTAGGATATCCTGGTGTGACAATCATCTTCATGAGGAATTCTTCTTAGGTAGGAATAAATTCACTCTAATACTTAACTGTGTGTCCATCCTTATTTAACCTCATACACGTGACTTTTCTATCATCATGTTGAATCTTCTAATTTCCTTTTGAACTCACCTTATCATATGCATCTTCAATCATTCTCATTATTTTCAAATATTCAGGCCAGATAACCATTATGGCTCTATGAACAGTGGCAGTAAGTTTGGATTTTCCACATGGACTATTTAGACTGTCATCATTATTTGGAATTCTATTGGATGTATCATTCTTCAACATCATTGATTTTAAATCCAAGGACTTCTCAACGTTACTTCGTGGAGTATTCTTGAGAGAACTTTCTTCGGATTTTGTCTTTTGATTTCTTCCCAAGGTACCTTTTTCTTTCTTATCCGGCTTTTGTGATCTTTTGTTCTTATTAGCTCTGGACATATGTTGAGATAAGCATACACCATTCTTTTGACCACTACCTATTCAAACATCATAGATGGTTTCCAGCATTCATAATCTATTTTTTGTATATAAATGCTTTTGGACCTGTTGAAGTTGTTTTTTCTTCTTTGGATTTCTCCATTTTGATGTAGGCTTTCTCTGAGATTTTTCATTTAATGTATTGTACAAAAAATCCAGTGTAAAATGCCCAAATCTATTACAGCACAAAAATTGTCCCACAAATTATTTATTCCTGATATCTTCTATATTATGTTGTTGATGCTACTTTTTAATGTGACGTGCTCTATATGGGGGATCATATTTCAGCTTCTTCTTCATATCCACCCTAGCCATGATGGTAGGTTTATTCTCCTCAACATTCCTCAAACATAATTTTTTAGAATGTTTCTTCCAACCTTCTCTTTACTAGAAACATATTTAGAAACAATAGTACATGTTGGTATGGATGGTACCTTCACTTTCTCAGATGCTTATTATAGACCAATGAGTGATGTCATGATATTCTTATGACATGTTGGTGGTATTTTGGATTTATAATCCTCCAGTGATAATTTAATAGAAAATAACACAGTTTCTTGAGATGGATAATCAAGACTTGTTATGATCATATTGTCATATATTGGAGGTTTTTCATCTTTAGAATCCTCAAATGAGAATTTAGTATTAACATCAAATGTTTTATTCTTTTTTGAATTCTCAATATGTGTATTCTCAATATTGGTCATTGAGGCTTCCAATTTTAGTCATTCCATTTTGAGGATGATCTTATTATCTTCAATATTGATTTTCTTCCCATCACATTCCTTTTTCAATCTTTCAACCCCATCTTCATGCAACTTGACATTGGTTTTTAACAATGAGTCATGTTCCTTGAATTTCAGGGAAGTTTTACCCAAATTTCGAAAGTTGAATTCATTTATATTTTTTAGATCATATTTAAATGCCTGAATATTTTCATCCAAAGTCCTGTTGACTCCCTCTTTAACTTCAATGGCTTCAATATGTCTAGAGTCCTTTAAAAATTCAGCGATTTTTTCATCAAATCCCTTTTCTACATTATCATCTTTTGTTTCTGGTTAGGTGATTTCAACCTAAATGCATTGAAATATTCATCAAAAAATATAAAGTCATTTTTTATGAATATCATGTAGATAGGCCCTTAATTTTATATATTGTCATATCATATGAAGTAAAGGATTGTTCATGATCATCATTTATGTAGTAATCCTTTCTTTTGGTGGAATCCCATTCCACCTTCTCCTTATAGTCCATGCCTGATATTACATAATTATTAATATGGCATAGAGAATAAGCTATTGAATCTTTATTAGGAACGAGAGAATTCATAAACTACTTCTTCAATTTATTTTACATTTTCATCATTGTCTTGCTGGGTACAGACTTCTTCTCAGAGAAAACTAAGAATTCATATGGATTTTTGATCATTATTGACTCAAGAAAGAAAATTAAAATCCTCTTATGAATATAATTTCGATGGAGTATCCAACATATGTAATCATTTCCTGTAATACCAATTGAAGGACCGTCGGTCACCCTGAGAGGGAGGAGGGGTGATTCAGAGTGTCAACTTTTACTCCCATTTATTGGATGTAATTTACACATTGGTAGGAACTTGCTTAAATCTTTAGGATGGATATGTGAAGAAATTAAAAAATTCACATGTAGAAAGATGACACAAAACATTTACATGGTCCACCACTATGGGCTATGTCCATGGAGTATATTCCATAGGTGTTTGATTGTACTTAATACAACTATTCTTCACCAATTGTGGATTACAAGGTTCAGGTACAGTCACATTGCCCCTGCACACTGCCTTTGGTAAAGTCAATCTCTGTTTATAAACAATAAGGATCCTTGAATGGATAGACATGAATGTATTTTTCTTCTTTTCTGTATGAGACATTGATTGAATCGAGGTACAAAGTTATTTCTCTTTGACTTTCAATATTCATGTCCATTGAAATAGCTAGATGTTGTAATACTTCTTACTCTTCTTTTCCGGAATCACAAATTCAATACGATTATTCAAACACTAAAAAACAGTTCAGTAGGCATCATCAGAACCATGTATTCTTATTCCATTTATGAATGTGGAAATATAGATGTGATCTTCCTCTTCAATTCTTTACACACATGTACCCCTGATTGTGGCTGTTTCTTTAAATGTATTCACATATACAAGTATGCATCCCAATTCATTCCACATTTTAATTCTTCTTTATTCACAAATTAACCCACATGCTTCCATGAACATCTTTAAATAAAAAGTTCATTTATGTATTCATTTTTCTCTTTCTTCTTCTAAAGGGAACCCCCAAATCCATATTTAGTTCATTTAAATTTATCCATCATGTAAATTTTTATCCATGAATATTCTTTAACAACCTAAATGGGGGTAGTACACTATTTAGTTTATTGTTGTGCACTTTAGATAATTAAAACATGCATAAGTTTTTCATTTGAATCGTTCATGTGATCTCCACTTGTTCTTAAAACACACTCATTGTCTCGGGTTTATTATGGTATTTAGGGTTTCCACTTTTTTTTCACATCAATGGTATGGAGTTCTTCATTGCAAAAAGGGTGAAATCCACTTTCACAAACCAGGATAGTTTGCAGATCCTACTCATGCATGGGACACATGGAACTCCTACGTATAGAAGGTGTGATCCTCCTTCACGTAACATGTGCTACGTGGTTCTGTTGGTTTGTGGGACCTCTACTTTACAGAACAACAATGGTATGAGGTATCGTTTCCTCATGAACCAAGAATGTTTCACGGGAAATCTCTCCATGAACCATAGACATTTCACAAATCTCCTTCCTTGCATACCAAAATGGTATGATGTTCCTTTATTTACAATCCCATGAAATACACATAACTCCTTATCTTCGCAGAACTAGAGTGGTTCACAGTTTACTGCACACAAACCCAAAATGGTTCATAGTACTTACTTTCCCCTTGAAAAACTAAATTAATGGAGGGACTCTGTTTCTCAAAAATTTATCCCCCAAAAACCTTGGGAGGATCAACCTCCACTTGAAATAGTGGGTCTATTTTTATTTGTTGAAACCAATTCTTTTCCACATCAGAAATATGTGGGATACGCTCTTCAATATTCATCCTTGATTAACTATGATATTTGGTTCTTTAATATCATTGAACCTACATGGATATATGACACATATCTTGGATGTTCCCTTTTTCAAACTCGTGGCATTCTCACTGATCGTTTAATTATCCATGATGTCATGAATCACTTTCTGAAACCCGGCTCGAATGCATGTGGTATTGGAAACGTTGTTTTCCTAATCCATTCTCGGGTTCTTCATTTCATTTTTAGGCACGTAAATGTAATCACATTAATGTGATCATAGCATCAAGATGATCAAAATGGTCTTGAACTGAGATCAACTAATGTCTGGTGTGTCGAAATCGTCATTTAGCTCATGCACTAGGTTGTGGGTTCATATGAGGTTTTGAAGGTCGAAGAAAACCTCAGCAGAGGAGATCGAATGGCACTGGTTGAATCATATAAGGCGTTGGGACAATGAACAGCTCAGATAATATTTCTTGACATGGGATGTGATGGGCAGTCTATAACGTGTGTGGGATCTGATGGATGGCATAGATTAAATTGTCCATTAAAATCTTCATCCAACGTCGAAATAGATACAAGGAAGAGTCATAGTTTATCAATCAATCTGCGTATCCTTAGCACCAAATTACACCTCTCCCCGCTCTGATGCCACCCCAGATTTTTTATCCTTTGGAATACTCCTAGCGCCCACTCTACCTCCTCAGGTGTGCTCCTAGCACCAACAATTCATACCCTGGGGCTTATACACAACCCTCATCCGCATCCTGCTGGTTGGAAGTGGTGGCTTTCCATAGGGCATGGTCAACCCCAATAGTCCTCATTGAGCCTCAGGTCAATGATGGTTAGCTGGCTAGTGGGTTGGACCTATATTTTATGTTAGGATTATTAGAGTAATTTGTAGAAAATGATGTATGCATTGAAATGAATAGCCACTTTCTAAGCCTCCTCACACCCTCTTCTTCTACTTTTTATCTAATTATTCCAAATAATACCTAGGATTAGTGCCTCAATCATCTGAATTTAATTATGCACTTCACATAGGAGAGTTTATTTCTTTATGTTGACCATCATTGACCACCGTTGACACTCATTGATAATAAGTACAATCTTCATACACAAAGAGGTTCCAACATAACATCCCCTAGAAGATTCCTTTTTGAATTCCAAATACATTTCAAGTCCAACATCATCGATATTAGGGGACAAATATACATGGGTGATGAATATATCCATTATGCATAAACCTGTATTAATACAATAACCATTCAAAAATCCTACACAATATCATATGGAACCTCCTATTAAACAAAATTGTGAAAATTTCCATTGTTTAGATAACAATAATGACCAAAATCACATGATGTTTTAATATAAATCAAATTTATTATATTGATTCTAAAAATTAAAATATGATGAATTTTCTTCATTAACCTATAAAAAGTGTTTTTCAAACTTACAATGATAGTGAAATGAAAATTTGAATATTTAAACCTTAACATGTATCAAAATCACATTCCCTTAATGTTCATGTATAATATCCAATAATATTTTATCTATAAGGATATACTTTATATGATTATTTAATTGAAGCATGAAATATTGGATGAACCTATGTCATAGGTGGAATGTTTCTTTGAAACAACGCCTAATGTAAAAATATAATGGAAAAATGTTTTGAATAGTAGTAAATAGAAATTTGATGGTTGGATAACTGGTAAACCAGTCATTCGAGAACATAAAATAATACATGTGTAACTAAATCAATCAATTTTTACTGTAATTACCTATGAAATATATGTGATGAAATCGTTATCATCATATATTTGTATGATTCAATGTAATCAACACTTCTTGAACAATTAATGGGATGAAGATCCCATATAATATAATAAATTTGTTTAGACTCTTATAGATTTCCATCTAGAATCATTGAGAGGATGGGAACCACATAACCTAAAGAAACATTTATTTGATGTAGAGACATAGTATGAATCCTTTATCTATATCCAACTAAAATGCCGCATAATGTATAAGTATGACTCATATGAACTAGAACACTCAATGCAATATAGAGGAAGATTCAATAGTGTTTGGGGATGATGGAACCATCATGGAACCAATATTCAAGAATGATTTTAACTAAATCCATATTTCTCAGACCAGGAAGAGTGGTGGTATTTTTAAATATAACTGATGTTTCTTTGAAAAATGTTAGGAATGTATTTTTTTCTTATATGAATCATAAAATTTTATATGTCCAAGATCGTATTAATGGAATAAGTATTCCAATAAATTATTTTATGAAGTATTCTGGATGATGTTTTCTTTTTTATATGAAATTTATTAAATGTTTATCCTTTTTCATTAAAAATTATAATAATAAGTGTTCTAAAAATTTAAAATGTTCTTATTAATTTCTATTTTTAATTATTCAAAAATTAGGTGTCTATAATGATCTCATGATATAATATTTTTCTAGAAATTTTTGGGGGAACTCATCGGTATTTAAAAATTTCATAATACAAAGTTTTGAGAAATTATTTAGAAAAAAATATAATTGAGAGAGTTTCTAGTTATTCAAAGATAGTATTTTATGTTTGTGATGTTAATCACCCTGGGAAATTATTGTTTAATTGAAAAGGGGGGTTATTAAGGGAATTCTATATCATATATATTCTAATTGGATTAATCCAAGTGGAAATCAATTTTTTACAATGTATATCACATAGTATTTTATGATGTTGTGATGATGATGTTTTCTTAGGATGATCAGAAGAATAATTTTGATATTGATCATCAGATAGAGGATGGAATATAAAGATATATGATAGAGTGTTATAATGTTTTTCATCAGATGATGGAAATATCTAAGATCTGTGTTTTTTCTACAAGGTACATATTTTTTTGTTTTTGGTTTAACTCATTGTTTATGACCTATTGTGTGTGAATATTGATATCGTAAGACTTTCATTGATTTATAAGGATTTCAATGAGCCTAGAGGCTGCATTTTGTATAAAAATAGATGGGCATACTCTTAGGTAACCCATATTATACATTCTACAATGTTAGGAGTAACTACCCAGGGTAGACAATGGGTCGTAGGAGGCCGCATGGTTTTATGAAACTATACATCCATGGGTGTACACATGTATGGGGTCTATGAAATTTTTGAAAGAGGATTTACGTAAGGTTGGTGTGTGGTTTGTCTAACCATTAACTATAATTGTGTGAGGTCCCCCTTAATGATGAAAATTGTTCATGGTTGGCGTATTGTTTCACCAACAGTGTACCCAAGCCATGTGAACTAGTTAAACAATGGGTAATTCCTATTTTACTCCTATATCTTTAATAACTCAAACTATCATTCACATGATTCCCATAGTTGATACCCATTAGTTGTTGGGAAAACGATTGAATCTTATTAAATAGGTTAGGCTTCCATTTTTAAATTATGACTCATAATCTACAATTTTCTTAATCATTGGATCATCACATGTGGTGTTTTTATTCGTCCCTTATCATTATTATTTCCTTTATACCAATGGTGTTATTTTAGTGACAACTAATATTCCCTATATTTTTTATTTTCATATATTCTCTATTTCTCTCTCGATCCTCAGTAAATCAGAGGTTGATAGTAGTTATGTTTTCTAATGTTGATCAATTGTAGGTAGTCATTACCTTTTCCCACAATTTTGGCCTCTTATAAAGCTAGTTTCAATTATGTCACATAATGTACGTTCATGTGTATCCATAAAAATGAATTAAATGTTTTATGTGAATAAATTTAACCTATTAGGACTCCACTTGAGTACCTTTTTTTAGAGGTCCTCCAGACTCATCCTAGAGCACCGATTGGGATATTCCTTCATTTTTCTTATGTTATATGACACATTGGGTGGGTGTATGCTCTTCCTCATAGAGGAATAATTTTTAAACTAAATTTAAATTTAATTGAGAGGATATGTGAGATTTTATGCCTATGTTTGATGTGATGGATTATTGTTTACATATAGTTGAAAATATTTATATGGGAATTTTAGGATGGGCTGATGAACTCATAGAATTTTTAAAATTGTAAAATGTTGAATTAGTACTATAATGAATTGATTATGGTATTGGATTCCTTGGTTGTTATTACATGGATATTAATTCCATATTATGCCATTGATATTTCTACCCTATGAGTCATGATTAATGTAGTGGAGTCATTGGACATGTTTTCCCATTGGAACATAATTCTGAAAAATTCTTTGGGTCATTCAAGCCCTTGTATCTAGCTCTCTTCGAATCACATTGGAAATGGTAATTTTAAATGCTTTATGGACACTAATAAAGTCATTACTAAGATTATCTAGGGACTCAATACGGTTTCCTTGGTCTTTCTATAAAGTGGATCTGGCCCTTTGTGGTGTGAATCATTAAAAGTCATGGTGATGGAATTACAGATGAAAATTGGTTATACAATGTGGAAATTTTGTATTTTATACAATTAATTATACTAATTGTATGCATTAAATTTAATACCCTAAATTACATGTAATAGTTCAATGATGAATCATTTAGTATATTGTTTACATGTTATGGTTGTTGTGGTTTATTTATCAGGGTTTATAGTTAGCCCTTTTTATGGTGGATTTATTTATAGTTAAACCTTGTTATAGGAACTTGATTGTTGTTGATATGTTGGAAAATATCAATTAACATTTTTAATATATCCTTGGTCACTTTACCTTTACTTTTGTTATATGTACTATATACTACCCACCACATTATCTTGTTATACAGAGACTCTATTTGTGTTTGAAACCATTTTTTGTGGCCTAAGGATTATACTATCACATCCTACTTTAGACTCTATTTGGTAACTAGATAAACATCATGGATGCACATAGGGATATGGGAACAACCCCACTGTATGATTCTATACTTTTTCATTTCATAGGAACATGGAAGAATATGACCAATACAGGCTTGTGATGTTATTCAGAGATAGATATTTTGGATTTTTTAATATTGTAATACATTTATTTTCATTATTTCCTATATACATATTTTTCTACATTATAGTGACATGAAGTTATCATTATATTGTATATTATTGTTTTTTATTACTTATTACTAATGTATTATATATTATTTTCCATCCACTTATCAGTTATTATATGCTTCTACTATTGACTCATTCATTTAAATAATTGTTTTACTCTATGAAATGCGGTCATAAACTCCCTAAAGATACAACAATGTCCCTAAAAACTTGTTCGAATTCTTTGGTATAAGGGGAGCCATGCTTGAGTTCATTTGACCAACCATCTCAAGGAACTGTTTAGTGGATTCTATATCAGGACACTATGAAGTGGTGTTAGATCATTGTAACATTATTTTATGGATTTAGCATTTTGATACAATACAATACATATTTATATAGTATAGTAATTTGGGAATGAGATGTTAATAGGAGTAGCTAAACCACTTATGAGAAAAATCCAAATTTCCTAGAAATATAGTTTCTATTCTAATTTATTTCTCTTGTTACAATTTACATGATTCCACTATTGGGTGAAAAATTAAGTATTGATGTTATTGAAATTACATATTTAATTTTTTCTTAATGATTATAGGGTTTAACATATAATAATGCATTTTATACACATTATAGGATTCACATACCATGTATTATTCCATTCCATATTGGGTTCATTGCTTGACAATATGAAATTATAATGTTCTCCACTGATGATATATCTATTTTTTGGTAAATGATTTATCAAGGGAACATAAATACTAGGTAATTAGAGGGACTTATATAACCCAAATACTTTTTCAACATTTCTCTAAACAAACAACCTATGAAATAAATTATGGAATGTAGATTCATGGTTCATTGTCCAGATGGACAAAAATGTGTTATGGTTTTGATTAATTGGATTCCATACATCTATTAATGATTTGTGTGAATCCTTATGTATCAGAAGTGGTGAAGCATTTCGTTTAACCATTTAACGAAAATAGAGAATATATATGAATGATAAATGAAAATTTATATTGTGGTATATAGATAACCTTAACTTGACACTATTTTAGTGTCGATAATATGTAGTGTCACCAGTTTGGTTTATGATTATTTAATTGTACACTGTCATATATTTAGAAACAGGAAGTCAGGTTTGATTAGTTTATAGTAAGTATTTGACATATCCAACATGTTTATCAAATATATTATCATTATTAATATTTTCTAATGTGTGTGTTATTCACTAGAGATAAATTCCTCTATGATGGCCTCTAGTCATACACCAAGAGGGTATTGATGACAGTGCTCTAGTGGTGGTAGGCCATGGTGTACTAGTAGATACACTGGTATTTATATATGAAGAACTAATTTTAGTGACAAATATATGTGTTGAGGAACTATTCTACCAGGGTTTTATGCACTTTATGTTGACCATTTTGGAGCACCATAACCTCCCTAGTCTATGCCCGAGTTTATTTGTATGATCCAGTAGCAGCATCCTCCAATATTTTTAGGGGATGGAGGACCATGATCTTATAATATAGGTTTTGAGACAACTATTACTCTCCATGATAATTTGTAGAAATCACTTGATTGTATTATGATACTCAGGACATATATGATTTGAGGAGTAGTTAAGTGCTTGCGAGATTTTCTTAATCAGGATGCCGCACTCAAAGTTGTTGTTTGGAGGGATTTCCAATCCTGGTTTTATGAAATATTTTTCCTTGAAAAGATGAGAGAATATTTGTCCAATGAGTTTATGAATCCAGATAAGGGAACGTTGAATATTATAGAATATTCGGTATTCATTATAGATCATCTCTGTTTTGTACTGATTTATCATGTAGGTCATCCCCCAATGGAGATATGATTTGAAAAATATCTTAGACATTCAATTCAATCACAAAGAATCGTTTTGAAGAAAAAAAATTATTACTAATATCATTACTCAAATAATGATTACAATGAAGAACATGAGGGGTGTTGGGGAATAAGAGTAGGGAATCGTAGCTTCTCAGCCCGTCTTTTCAACATTGAATTATAGAATGTAATTTTATGAGGATTCCTACGAGGGGAGAATCTGCCAAGATTATATTACTAGTTCCCCTATTTTCTATCATTATTGCGGTAAAAGGGTAATTGTAAGGAATCAAAATGATTGAGACCAAGGAGAATTCTGAGAATATAGCAGGATGGTCCACATACAATTTTTTTAAGGACAATCCATCAAATAGTTAATCGAAGGGGATCATCTTGAAATCCAGCTGTTGGAGTAGGATTTACATCTCTACATCAGGAGAGGTAATGTGGATGTGATGGTCGATCTGGACAAGGTGGTGGTCATGGTTGAGGAAGTAAGATACATATTTTACTTAAATAGAAGTGTAGGAAAACACTAGGTATTGAGGGATCATTATTGGGAAACGGTTCAGTACATCTATATTCTTTAAGGCCTACCACATTAAGAGAAGATCATCGGGACATCAATTGTGTGAGTTTTGATTTTACTATCATCTTTTATAGTATAATATCTTATTGAAATAGGTGAATCACATTATTTCATATACGTGCCTATGGTGGAGAGCCTAAGTATAATTGTTCATTTTTATGATGTTATGATGTATGAAAATCCAAAGGGTATTAGAACTGAGGGTGTAAAATAGTGGAGGGAGTACTTCCATGAGTTATATGGGAGTCACTTCATATAGACTTATTTTTCCTTAAGATTATCAGGTTTTCCATCATACTCCGCGTGGAATGGATAGTTACTTATCAATCCAATGTCAATTTCAATTATTGTATGGTTATATTGAACTCAATATTTTGAAGAGTTGTATTCCAAATATTAAACTATATCTCCCGGAAGGTATAACAAGACCCGATCATTGTGGGCTGGGCGAGATGACCTCCTAGATTTATTTTTATATCCTGATGTTCATGGATCATGTCATGGAGATTTTTACTCTAGTGTTTTATTGTCTTAAGGTCCATTCCCCACACTGCTTTTCTATTTTAACTACATAAAGGTTGGTATAGTTATCTATCGATCTCGTTCCAAGAGATTCAGTAATATCCATTTATATTTATAGTTTGGAAACTACTGAGTTATTGGAGTACAAGATCTTGCAAGAGGACATGATGGATAAGGGGTTAATATTGACCAGTACTTATCCCCGAGGATCAATGAAACTTTTCATGAAACAAAATGATGGTTCCCTCTAGATAAGTGTGGATTATTAAAAATTGAACCTGTAGAATGATTATTAACTATTATATATTGGTTTGGATAGATGATATCTTAGACAATAATATTGGAACATTGGTTTTATAGAAGATTTACTTGATTTTTGGGAATTTGCAGGTGCATGATACACTATTAGAAATCCACATACACCATTTCATAGTTGGTATGGTCTAATAAGTACCTAGTTATTACATTGAATCTCAAGAATATGATTACAGTTTTCATGGTGATGATGAACTGATATTCCATCATTATATGGATTCCTTTGTGGCGGTTTATAGGGATGATATCATGGTGTGATATCATAATCAACATTTCCATTCAAAACAACTTGATATAATTGAGGATAAACCGAGATACCATAAATTATATGATAAGAACACAAACTAACACTTCTACATGGATCGATTTCAATTCATAGTTCATATAATCTTAGAGATAGGAGTATCAGTTGACATAGATAAGGTGAGAAATGTAGTTTCTTAGTGGACCCCAAGAATGTATTTGACAAACAATGTTTATTGGGGATATATGAATATTACAAGAATTTATATATATATATATATATATATTCTCATGCATAGAAACCCCAACGATGGGATTGAATAAGAATTGTGTGAAGTGTTCATGTGTGTAAACCTATGAGAGAGCCTTTCAGGAGGTGAATGGGATACCAAATTCAATGCTGGTCATATTTATTCTAGATCTTGGGGGAGCTAATATATTTATTTTAATGCATCATGTTTTAGGATTTGATTATTTATGACGTAGGGGAATGAATTGTGGTATATAATTCTCATTGGTTCAGGACACATGAGAGTAATTACCCACAATCGATAAAGTGATAGATGATGTTGTTCATGCCTTTCACTAATGGAGACATTATTTAAATGGGCATACATTTGAGATATAAATGAAACCCAAAATTTTCAAGTACAAATTTACATAGTGTGATCATAATATGAGGTAATGAATGTGGGTTGAGTACCAATATAGTTATTCAAACTCAATATTTCCAATATTCATGGAACTGAAAATTGAGTTGACAATGAACTAAAAATAAGGGACCTGATATAGGTTGTTCAGGATGGTAATAGTGAGTGGAAACATTATCCCTTCTTCATAGATTTTCATTATGAGGTGCGGGATAGTCATGTCTATACATTTATCCCATATATAACAGTGAAATACACTCATCTAGATATATTGAGGATGAGATAATTATTTGATACTGAGGGTTTAGTCCTATCAGACAGTGTAAGAGGTGAGTGTCTGCCTCTGGGATAGACTATTGGTGAGGATGAAAGTCTGTATATCCATGGTTGCATATCGGTTCTAGAAGATATATATGGGGAGATAATGTTAGAGTTTGATGCCTCATTTTGGGATCTACAACCCAGCGTTCAATGATTTATCATGCTTTATGTCCCCAGTATTGGTTATTGGGTATGAAATGAGAGTTACATGGTTTCATCATAATGTGTTACACCTTTCAGGCGATGATGTTAGAGAACTAGTGACTGGATGGAATATTAAATATCATACCCACTATCAAGTGGAAATGAGATGATTATGCAATGGATATTGTAATAGGGTTTCCAAGGTCACATAGAGACATTGATTATGTATGGGTTGTTTTTTAGGGATCATTAAGGCTACACATTTACTACTAATTAAGGATACCTTATCAGTATAAGAAATTAGGAGGTTTTATATTGATGATATAGTACAACATCATGGGGGTTTTTGATAACCTGGTAAGAGATATATATTCAAGGTTTATGTCTTGTTTTTGTTGGAGTTTACTGAGGGAATATGGTATACTAGTTCTAGATAGCATAATATTCCACAATTAGATTAATGGTTAGTATTAACACATGATTCATCTTCCCAAAAGACTTATTAGATCATGGATACTTGATTTTTTGGTGCTATTAGAGTGGCACATTTTCCTAGTTCTGTTCACCTACAACAATAACTATTAGATGGTGATATATAAAGAACCCTATGAGGCTTTGTAATCTAGGACATGTCGATCACTGTAATGATGGTTATAGGTAGGAGATGCAACTTTACTGGGACCATGTGATATACAATATACATCATAGTTTTTCTGGTTGATCAGAAAGATGATGGTTACTATACTGTCAAGGTAGAAATCTTATATTGATCGATGTCGATGACCTCTGTAGTTTGACGCCAGGGATAAATTTTTTTGTGCATATCACCAAGGTGGGGACACAATCATATTAGGAGATAATTTATTATTTCACCATCATATGTGGGGTCCTTTGATATATTTGGGAGAGTTAGGCTGATGGATTATCGACTGCAGTTACCTCAGAGATTTAGATCCATGCACAATGTATTCCATGTATCCCATTGATTCTGCGATCACTCAGACACAATTCATACTCTATAGTTGTATGTGGTTGATCTACGATTTTAGGTAACATTTGAAAAACACCCTATTAGTATTATTGGTCAGAGCACGAAGGTTCTCCAAGGTAGGTTAGTTCCTCTTGTATGGGTTCAATGGTGGGAAAACTGTTTAGAGGATGATACATGGGAGTGGGAGGATGAGGTATGTCCTTAGCGGATGGAGTTTTTCTGAAGAAATTCTTTCCCATCTTCGGGAGAGAAATTGGGGTTGAATTGATTTATGTGGGTAATATTTTATGATGTTATATTTTTCTATGATGTAATGATATTTGTTTATTTTATCTATTTTAATCTAACTTAATTTGAGTGAATATAGATATCATAGGAGAATTGGGGATTTTCAGGGCCATTTCAGATCCCAATGCATGTGTTTTGGTGAACAAATTGGGGCCTCATGGCTCGGAGAAACAATGTGACCTATGATAGAAGGTCAAGAGTTACCACATGGGGGTTCAATGTGGGATTCAACAAGTCGTATGACTTGATGGAGCCATGTAACTAGGGGTACATACTCATGCTAGGGATCTATAACTTTAGATTGTGGTGTGATGCAAGGTTTGTCCATATTATTTCTAACTATTTTCCATTACCATGTGAGTTCCCCCTTCATGTAGATAATGATATAATGTTAGTGCATGGTTTGGATATCCGTGAGGTCGGAATGTGAAAAATAGTTATAAATTCTGAATTTTTTTTTTTCCCATATATCAATAATTACTATCCCCCTTCTATTATTTTTTCAAGCTGATATCCTTGATTCATGGGAATTTCATTTGATTCAAAATACATAGTCTTGATTCCCATATAATGATCTATATTTAGAATCAAATACAGTTGGACACATGAGATCCTCATTGAGGAGTAATCCAATCAACTAATTACCCTATTTCCTTGTATTCATATTCATAGATTTATTTAGGTGAAAGAAACTATTCTATATTTACATTATTTTTGTTCATTCATCATTTTACTCTTAATATAGACTAAATTAGAGGTTAATACTAGATGAGTGTTCTATTATAACCTTTTAAAGATATTTTATAACATTTCCCACATGTTTAGTGTTTTATAAACAATGTTGGAATTTTGAAGAAGACCATATATTCAAGAATTTGAAAGGAAATTAATTTAATATTTGATTTGAATATTTTGGAACATGATAGGTTTCCCACTTGTACTATTGATATTATTGGATGATGTTATTCCCAACTTAGAAAACACATGGCATGTGCATTTTTATCTTCCTTATTAGATACCACCCTACTAAAAGTGTGAGTGCTCTCCATGTTTGAGGTATCACTTATAAATTGATGAGAATTTAATTGATAGCATATGAGGGAGTTCATTCCTTCTAACTATGTGATGATTTTTTGTTTTCATGGGGTTAAAAGGATTTATATGGGAAATAATTTCATGGTTAATGAACTCATTGAATGTCTATAATATTTAAATGGTAAATGACTGAGATGATGAAATGATTATTATAATTCATTCATTGGTTGGTTTTCCATGTATATAGATTTTATTGGATTTCATGTACATTTCTACTCCATGGATTATAATTATGGAAGTGGATTCTTTGGACATGTATACTCCTTGGATACTAATTATGTGTGATTCCATGGGAATTTCTACCACTTATAATTAGATATCATGTTGTCAAATTAAAAATGGAATGGTGACATTCTCCTCTGAATCCAACCATTTCACAAGAGGGATTAGATCGAAGTGCTCTTGGGACTCAATGTCGTTTTCATGGACTTCTATAACATTGATCTACCCCTTCATGGTCTAATACTTTTGATGACACTGATTGTTCATTTCAGTTGATACATGGTTATATGTAGTATGTATGAACCCGGATCTTCATTTCAGGTATGTTTTTCTTTTTTTGGAGTTTTTGAGAAAAATGGAGTTTCTGGAAATTTTTGAAGTACACATCGTGTACATTCGGAGTACACGCCGTGTACTATTTTCCCGCTCTACGTCGTGTGCTTTTTGTTTCTGGGTGACACACAAGGTGTGTAGGGGTGATGTCGAGGCTGGTTTTGGCAGAGTATGGAAAAATCCACTACACGTCGTGCACTCTAAAAGTACAAGTCGTGTACTTTCTTTTTTTTACTAAACGCACTCGGGTCGTGCCAGATAGACAGAACATGCTTCTAATTTTGGATCTTTGTCCGAGAGTGACCAGTATGGCTGAAAATCTTCCCCTATCCACCATTCCTCCTTCCATTCTCTGATTTGAGCACTAACGATTGTGTTGCAATCACATCGGTGAGTTCTCTCTTCTGCTTTGTCCTTGTTCCATGATTCCCCTCATTTTTACGTTATCATGGGATGAGTGCATTTGACATTTTATCAGATCTTCATCGTTCTAAGGGGAATCTGTCATCGTGTTTCACATAGATCAATCTCATAGAATAGAAGTAGGTTGTTTTTTCCTTACCGTTCAAATTCCTTGAGTTTAATGTTCAAATTCCACCAATACCAGTGAACGGGGTATTGCGTGTTTTACTTTTTTCCCTTTTTGATTTCCTGCCTGGTTTGTATGATTGTGTGGATGTAAATTTATCATGTTAGAGTATTAGTTGCAGTGCTTGGATGTTTACCCATGATTTTCTCTATTTATGAAATTTGGGTCTTGTTATCCTTTGACCATTATGATTGTTTACATGCCTTTGTCTATAGGATGGAGTGTTTTGCATCACATGCTTGTTTCCTTGTTGACTGTTTAGCCAAGTAGCTCCACAGGTGTACTTTGGATATACAAGTATCTATATAGGTGTACTTTGGCCTTATATCATTATTATGCACTGACTGGCACATGGCTGAGAGAACCTTGTGCTATAGACTATAAGGGATAGACTGAGTGATCTTCCCAGAGAGTCTTTGACATTATAGACTACAGGAGGGTAGACATAGTGAGCTTCCTCAGTGACACTTAGACATTAAAGGCCACAGGGGATTGACCGAGTGAGCATCCCAAAGTGTCTTCATAGATTTTATACTACAAGAGTGTAGATCGAGTGAGCTTTCTCAAAGAGTCTTACTTTGTTTGAATCTATTTAAGAATAATAAGAGGCTAGAGGAGGAATTGACCGAATGAGATTCCTTATAGAGTCTGTGGTATACCTGAGGCTATAGGAGGAATTGGCCGAGATAGAATCCTCAGAGAGTATGTAGACCTTGGGACTAAGAGGGTCAGACTGCGTCATCTTCCTTAGTGAGTCCCTGACTACCCTAGAATATAAGGGGAATTGACCAAGTGTGCTTCCCCAGAGAGTCTCATAAAATTTTTATGACCAAACCAGAGGGGATAGGATGAGTGCACTACCCATAGGGTTGCAGTACTTCTTGGATAGAAGCAGTGGGGACAGATGTGAGTTCATCCCATAGGTTTTCCTTCTTGTTAGTTGTTTGCTTTACTGCTGTTGTTAGTTGTGGATTGGTTACAGCTATGTATCATCCTGCTTTACGGCTTAATGTTACTGCCTACTGCTTTGCTGTTATTTTTTACTTCTTACTATAATTTTAAATTCAATATACTCAATGACTATTAGGCATTGATATTCGGGTGAATACCTACTGGGATTTAGTCTCACACCCTGTTTGGGTCATGCTTTTGGGCCGAAACTGACTATGTTGTTGCAGGTATAGACAAGGGAAATCGCCCTTCAACTTCAGGTACTTGATTGCTTGGAGCAGGAGAGCCTGGGACCAAGCTCTGTCTTGCGATGCGGAGGAGCTATTTTATTTTATTTTGTACTTTTTTGGTACTAAAGTTTTTTCCAGCATTGTGACCTGTTTGGATTCTTTCCCTGATATGTATCATGCATCATTTCATATATACATATGTGCTCCAGTTTTTTTGATTTAGTCTTCTACTATTTATATTGTTGGTTATTACTACTTCCTCTATTGAATGTTTATTTTTCTTCCGTTGGGTAATCTGTCAATGAGGAAATAGTTTCCCCACTGTCACACCCAAGGCCCTCACTGCTAGTCGACAGCCTCTGGTGTTTGGGGAAATGCACTTGAGGCCATGTGACCAACTGGGTATAGGGGGGCTCTGGGTGGCTTATGGAATCGAGGCATTACAAAGTGGTATCAGTGGACTTCTTTTCTCTTGAATTACCCTTTGGAGCCATTATCTATGTGTATGATGGATTCGGTACATGGTATTATGTTGTGCTCGGGAGTATCTAACCCGTGTATAGGGAAAAACCATACTACCTTGTTTATTATTGTTTTCTGGTTTCAAGATTTTACGGTTGATATGATTTCACCTAGAGTGATTCACAAACTTTGTGCTTTTGTTGTTTTGATTTTACGGCTCTATTTATGTCAAAACCTGATAAGATTAAGGTATGTCATCTCATGCTTCATATAGGCACTTGTTAGAAATCACATGTCATGCATTATTTCCATGCCATCTAGGGTGCATTTTCAATTTCATGTTGTTTTGATATACTCTGTGTAGATTATGTATGCGGTTGTGATAGATGCTTGATATAATCCCTTTTGTTGTGATAGAGACATTGATTTTGTTGTACTTTGCTTAAATGAATGCCAAATTTTGATTTTTGATGTGTTATGGGACCTCTTGAATCAAAAATTGGCGGATCATTATCATGTTTCCTCTTGTACATTACTATTGGAGATGTCAATCTTTGATTTGCAGGGAGTATGGGCCCTCACGGATCAGAATTTGGCACCTCTATGACTTCTTTTCAGTGTTTCTGGGCTTCTATGCAGTTTCTAAGATACTGCCCCAGAAAAACCTAGAATACACGACATGTACTTTCTGGTTACACACCATGTTGTTTTCAGGCCGTGTTACTGACTATGTCCACAGGAACACAGTGTTGTAGAAATAACTTCAGGAACACATTGTGTATGGTAGGTGCACGTCGTGTAGTTTGGAGCCATGTACCCAGTCGTGTCACTAACAACACAGGTCGGGGAAGCTCTAGTAGAACACGCCGTGTAGTCTTTTCCAGGTACCCGACCATGTCACGAACAACACGGGTCGGCATTACCTTCTCTTAGACACGCCGTGTTGTTTTCGTAACACACCTTCTAGTCTTGTTCAGGTACCCGGCCTTGTCACGAACAACACGGGATGGTGTCACCTTCTCCTATACACACCATTTTTGTTCGGAACATGCCGTGTATGTGCCAACTATGTAGGTGGCCATGTAACTTACAACACGGGTCTCTGAGACTGTGTCTAGTACACTCCGTGTCCCTAGCAAACACGCCGTGTAGTCTGGGGTTAGTTGGACTGTGTTGTTTAGACATGTAAGGACACTCAGGCCGGGGTTTAGAGTTCAAGTACACTCCTTGTTGTCCTTATACACTCTGTGTTGCTTGGGGTGTTACACAACCTGTCGGGTAGGGGTACATGCCCATGTTAATTGCTAAAGAAGACACACCATGTAGTTTTTATACAGGTCGAGTAATCGTGTTTTGTAAAACTTCATATTTCTTTCCCATGTTCCCATTTTATACTCATGTGTTTTCATTCCTTGTTAATTTTGACTTATGGTGTGCGTTTGATCTTTCAGAGCTATGCTTCTGAGATGTCCTCCGATCGTAAGTCAGTTTCCATATGGTGATTAGACACAAGATATGGCCGATCTGGGACCTCTTATTGATCCTCATGCAGATCCTCCTGTTGTGCCAGCCTTGGCGGCTGCAGTTATACCCCTCGCAGGCACCGATGCGCAATTCACAGAGGATTTCCTAAGGATTATGCAAACATTTCAGGGAGTGCCACCTCCTTCCCCGTCGATGGATGAGTTGACGAGGGTTTATCAGCAGTAGTATCCTCCTACTTTCATAGGGGATCGTGGACCCCATGCTGCAGTGTCATGGTTTGAGGCCACCGTGACTATCTTAGAGAACCTATTGATACCTCTAGAGAAAAGGGTAAATATGGCTACTGATATGCTCCAGGACACCGCCAAGAGGTGGTGGGAGGTGATCACATAGTCAGGGCGCCAGCATGGTATGTCATGGAATGAGTTTTGACAAACATTCTTTGACTACTTCTTTTCAGAAACCTAGAGGGCCGATCGATCCTGGGAGTTTATGAGCTTGCAGCAGGGTACTCTTTCTGTCATGGAGTACTTGTCTCACTTCACAGAGCTGTAGCATTTCAAACCAATCCGAGTAGGTGATGAGTTGTTTCTTTCTGGGAAGTTCGAGGACAGACTCTGCCAGGAGATCCATTCCCAGGTGAATATCTTCCAGTTGGCTTCTATATCCTCCATCATCAACCATGAACTGATCACTAAGCGCAATATGAGAGATTCTAGAGCAGTGAGCCAGGCCCATTTGACATCCAGAGCTACTGTTCCTCCTATGGACAATAGGAAGTGTCGTTGAGAGTCTTCTTGAGGAGATCAGGGGACATGAGGTGCGTCTTCTGGCAGCCATGTTTTATGCCACTAGTGCGGTAGGAGTGGGAATACTAGGCCTCAGTGACATAGGGATCCAATGGAGTGCTGGTCTTGCGGTAAGATGGGCCATCTTCAGCACTTTTGTCAGATCTTCACACCTTCAGCTGGTGGTAGGGTTTCCACTATGACCCCGTGTTCTGGATATGCTTCACTAGTTTCCCACCAGTCCGGGAACTGGATTTCTTTCGATCGTTTGGGCCGAGGTGGAGGTCGCGGACGTAGTGGTCAATCACCAGGTCATCATCGACAGCAGAGTGGATCAGCTCAGAGTGGTCAGCCAGGGGTGTAGGGCTGCAGTGCAGGCCAATATTTTGTCGTGGAGAAGACCTATCAAGAGAAGGATCCCGGTCCATCTACACATCGAGTTATGATCTTAGTAGCTTCAATTTTATCATCATCTCTTTTTGATACTGGTGCTTCACATAACATTATATATGTTGCAGTTGTGGAAATCCTTGAGCTCTGTAACTTTTCATCTGCCGACTTGTTGACTCTCAACACACCATTCAGAACGAGGAAATATTGCGTACATCAGTGCAGAGAGTCCCCACTTGAGGTTGTGGGGTGTCACTTTTTATGGTAGCTATATGTCCTAGAGATGTCGGGCTATGACATCATTCTCAGGATGGACTGGTTGGTTCCTTTCTATGCAGTCGTCGATTTCGATTTCCACAATGTTAGTTTCATATCATCAGAGGGAGGATCCTTCCTTCATAGTGGCGAGTGGGATGTCCCGGCGGGTAGATCTGGACCAAAGCATCATGGGCTTGGAGAAGTTATAGCCCAGATTTCCAGTCTTTATCTGGATGACCAGGGTACTTCACAGTTAGACTTTCCTCCAGTGGAGTATCGTTGCAGGGATGTATTTCTCGAGGACTTTTCTTGTTTGCCTCCGGATCGTGATGTAGACTTCTCGATTGAGCTTGTTCCAGGAGTGTCACCTGTTTCCATTACTCCGTATAGGATGGATACACCTAAATTGCAGGTGCTGAAGAAGTAAGTGGAGGGGTTGTAGGAAAAGGGTTTCATCTGACCTGGTACTTCTCCTTGGGGTTCACCTGTCCTATTTGTGAAGAAGAAAGACTGTACCCTTCGTCTTTGTGTGGATTATCAGAAGCTAAACTATTTGACGTTTAAGAACTGATATCCCTTGTCGAGGATTGATGACCTATTTGAAAATTTTCGAGGAGCTCGAGTGTTCTCAAAGATCGTCTTGAGGTATGGTTATCATCAGTTGTGCGTTAGACCATCTGATATACCTCTTATAGCCTTTAGGAGCAGGTATGGTCTATATGAGTATACAATCATGCCGTTCTTTCTCACGAACACGCCTGCGGTTTTCATGGAACTGATGAACCAAGTGTTCCATCAGTACGTATACTCTTTTGTGTTGGTTTTCATGGACGACATCTTGGTGTACTCTCACACTCGACACGACCATGCCACGCATCTTGAGATCATTCTGAGTACACTTAGAGATCATCAATTATATGATATGCTCTCGAAGTTACACTTTTGGATGGATCATATTATCTTCTTGGGTCATGTTATCTCAAAAAAAAGAGTTTTAGTGGACCCAGATAATGTGAGAGCTGTAGTTTCATGGGAGAAGCCGAAGAATGTCTTTGAGATGTGATGTTTTCTATGGGTAGATTGATACTACAGGGGTTTCATACAGGACTTATCGCACCTATAATCACCTTTGACAGGTCTGACCGAGAAGGGAGTGAATTTTTTATGGTCGGATTATTCTGAGTCAGCCTTTCAGGAGCTGAAGTGGAGGTTGACATCCACAATGATACTATTTTTGCCAGAGCCGGGAAAGGGCTACACTGTTTACTGTGATGATTGAGGTATCAGGCTAGGAACTGTGCTTATGATGCGAGACGGGGTTGTTGCTTACAGGTCTTAGTAGTTGAGGCCACAAGAGAGGAACTACCCGATGCTTGATCTAGAGTTGGCAGCTTTTGTGAATGCCTTACACTTTTGGAGACACTACCTTCTAGGAGAGCACTTTGTGGTTTTCACCAACCACAAGAGTCTCATGTATATCTTCAACCAAATTCTTGTAGTCTAGGGGGCCAGAAAAGAGTGGCATCTTATGGCTCTGTTCTCTGAGATGCATCTGGAGGTGCACGGCAGGCAGGGACATACTTTCCTTTCATCTGGGGCTGTTACTTCTACACTTCTTGATCAGGTGCGAATGAGGTAGCTATCAAATTCAGAGGCCTTAGTCCTGCGAGAGATTGTGTAAGGAGTGGGACCCTCTTCCTGGATGGACAGTGGGCGAGGATGAGATCTTGTGTTTCCATGGACGCGTATGGGTTCCAATAGACATACGTGAGGAGCAGATGTGGGATTTACATTCCTCAGTTTGGGCAGTTCACCCTGGCATCCCCAAGATGTATCAGGATCTTCATCGCCAGTACTGGTGTCCAGGTATGAAGAGAGTTGTCTCTGGTTTTTTCATGAGATGTTCTACTTGTGAGTAGGTGAAAGCAGAGCATCAGCGGCTAGTGGGACTTTTGTAGTAGTTACCCATTCCTTAGTGGAAGTGGAACGCTGTCGCGATGGTAATCGTAAATGTGTTACCGAGGTCACCTCAGGGGAGTGATTCCATTTGGGTTGTTGTCGACAGTCTTTCGATGGTTGTACAATTATTTCAGATAGGGATGTGCACTTTATGTCTTGGTTCTAGCAGGGAATTCAGATGTCTTTGTGTATACAAGTACTTTTGAGTACAAAATGTAATCCTAAGACGGATTGCTAGTCTGAATGCATGATCCAGGTGCTTGAGGAGATTCTCCAAGTTTTTATTCTAGACTTCGGAGGTTCTTGGGAGAACCATATTCCTCTTTCGAGTTTTCCTAAAACTACAGTTTTCAGGTGACCATTCAGTTGGCACCATAATAGTCCTTGTACAGTAGGCCATGCCGATCACCCGTATGGTGGCTGGAGGCAGGAGAGGTAGCTCTGTTGGGTCCTCGTCTTGTTTAGGAGACCAGAGAGTAGATAGAGTCTATTCGGAATAGGATGGATACAACATAATCTCTACAGAAGTCTTATGCTGATCAGCGGAGGCGTTCTCTGGAGTTCGAGGTCGGAGAACAGTTTTTCTTGCATGTCGCACTGAGGTTGGGAAACAAGAGGATTCAGAGATAGGGTAATCTTTCACCGCAGTATGTTGGTCCATTTGAGGTGTTGGAGAGAGTTGGGCCGGTTTCCTGTCAGTTACAGTTACCTCTGAGGTACCGATCCATACACGACGCCTTCCACATCTCATATCTCTAACATTACTTTTTAGACTTGTCTCCTGTCTTTCATCCTGTGGAGGTTGAGCTTGATGAGGATGTGTCGTTAGAGGAGCATCCTATCCGGATTGTCGATCGCAGTATGAAGGTTCTCCAAGGATGGACATTTCCTCTAGTACGGGTGCTATGGCAGCATGGGCAAGTACAGGACGAGACCATAGAGAGGGAGGCTGATGTACGATCGCAGTGGCCGGAGTTGTTCGAGGTTTCATCTTATATTTCTCTATAGGGAAATTTTGGGAAACGTTTCTTTAACAGGGGGAAGTTTTTAAGAACCCAGATCATCATTTCTGGTATGTTTTTCTTTTTTTGGAGTTATTGAGAAAAATGGAGTTTCTGGAAATTTTTTAAGTACACGATGCGTACTTTCTAAGTACACACCGTGTACTCTATTCCTACTGAAAGTTGTGTGCTGTCCATGTCTGGGCCACACACATGTTGTGTAGGGGTGACATGGAGGAAGATTTTGGGGGAGTACAGAAAAAATCTACTACACGCTGTGTACTCTAAAAGTACACACCGTGTACTTTCTTTTTTTTCACTAAACGCACCGGGGGCACACTTGATAGAGAGAACTTGCTTATTCTTCAGGATCATTGACCGAGAGAGACCCATATAGCTGAAAATATTCCCCGAGCCACCGTTCCTCCATCTGTTCTCTGATTCGAGCAATGTTGGTTGCGTTGTAATCATAGTTGTGAGTTCTCTCTTTTGCTTTATCCTTGTTCCATGATTCCTCCTCGTTTTCATGTTATCATGGATTGAGAGTATTTTTACATTTTCTCATATCTTCATTTTTATAAGGAGAATCATTCATCATGGTTTACATATATCGATCTCCTAGGGTAGATGTAGGTGGGTTGTGCCTTACCGTTCAAATTCATTGAGTTTTATGTGCAAATTCCACCAATACCCATGAACAAGGTATTGTGTGTGTATATTTTTCCCTTTTTTTTCCTGCCTTGCTTATATGCTTGTGTGGAGTTAAATTTATCATTTTAGTTGATATGTTTCTGTTCTTGGAAATTTTTCCCATGCTTTACTCTGTTTACGACCTTTGGGTCTTGTTTGCCTTTGGCCATTATGACTGTTGCCATGCCTTGTGTCTATAGGATGGAGTGTTTTTCATTACATGACTAATTCCTTGCAGATTATTTAGCCAAGTAGCTCCATAGGTGTACTTTGGTTAGACAAGTAGCTCAATAGGTGTACTTGGTCCACATAGCATTATTATACACTAACTGGAAAGAGGGTGAGAGAACCTGGTGCTATAGACTATAAGGAATAGACCGAGTGATCTTCCCAGAGAGTCTTTGACATTATAGACTATAGGAGGGTAGACTGAGGGAGCTTCCTCAGTGACTATTAGATTATAGGCCACATGGGATAGACCGAGTGAGCTTCACAGAGTGCTTTCAGATATTATAGACTACATATGGGTAGACTGAGTGAGATTACTCAAAGAGTCTTACTTTGTTTGAATCGTTTTATGAAACTTCCCAGTCTAGAGGAGGAATTGACCGAGTGGTCTTACTTAGAGAGTCTGTGTTATACATGAGGCTATAAGAAGAATTGACTGATATAGCCTCCTCAGAGAGTCTCTAGACATTGGGGCTAAGTGGATTACACCACATGATCTTCCTCAGAGAGTCCCTGACTACCCTAGAGTATAAGGGGAATTGACCAAGTGTGCTTCCCCAGAGAGTCTCATAAAATTTGTATGACCAAACGAGATGGGATTGGCTGAGTTCAATGCCCAGAGAGTTGAGGTACTTTTTGGTTAGGACTAGTGGGGATGGCTGCGAGTACATCCCAGAGGGTTTCCTGCTTGTTAGCTGTTTAATTCACTACTTTTGTTGGATGTGGATTAGTTACTATTGTGAATCATCCTGCTTTACTACTTACTATTACTACCTACTACTTTGATGTTGTTGTTTACTGTTTATTGTACTTTTACCTACTATATACTCACTGACTGTTAGGCATAGATCATCGGGTGATTGCCAACTTGGATTTAGTCCCACACCCTATTTTGGGTCATGCTTTTGGTCCCAAACAGACCATGTTGTTGTAGGTATAGACAAGGGAAAGCGCCCTTCGACTTCCGGTAGTGGATTTCTTGGAGTAAGAGAGAATGGGACCGAAATCTGGCTTTCAATGTTGAGGAGATGTTTTATTTTCTTTTTTATATGTTTCTGTACTATAGTGTTTTCTATAATTGTGACTTGTTTGGAAGCTTTCCTAGATATGTATCATGAATCATTTCATATATACATATGTACTCCAGTTTATTGATTTAGTCTTCTACTATTTATATTGTTGGTTATTACTGCTTCTGTTGTTGCATGTTTATTTTTCTTCTTCTGTGTACTCTTCTAATGAGGGCATAGTTTCCCCACTATCACACCCATGTCCCTCGCTGCTAGTCGACAGCCTCTGGCATTTGGGGAAATGCGCTTGAGGCCATGTGACCAACCAGGTACGAGGTGCCTCTGGGTAGATTCCGGAACCGGGACATTACATAGTAGATGTGACATATTCTATACACACGGTTAAATGGTCTGGCTCTAATGGATTCTATACCCAATATTACATGACATATTTTTATGTTGATTATTTTCATTGATTATTAACCCGAATCGGCCATTTGATTTTATTTTTCATCCTTTAAGTTATCTCATTCTTATAGTAGGTTTGTTTAAAGTTGACCCCTATTTTGGAACATGACTATTATCTACTAAATTGAAAATATCACATTAAATTATCATTGTTACCTTGAGAACCTTACTTGTTCTAATATTATACTTGTTATACAGAGTACACTACTTCATCTTATTATACACATACAATAGTCATTTTAGACGCCATTGGTTGTGGCATACTATGTGTTATCTCACATAAATTGTGGGCTGTTATTGGATACATAAATAGTCTTTATATATGTTTTTAGGGGTAGGGGGAATTGAACAATCTTGGATCCTTGACATGGAAATTTATTAGGATTAGTGGATCAATGGACCGAAATAGGATAATTATTCTATTTAGGGATATTTATTTTTTTGGTTATATTTTTTTGGTACAAGTAATGTACTATATCATTGTATTAATTTTTTCATACTTTTAAAAGACATGATATGATCATCATATTTCATATGAATTTCTTTGGCTTAATTATGATAGTTATCTTATGGACATTCAATATTTATCTTCTTATTTATAGTATGATTAATCTATTGAATGATATTTTTCCACTTTGGTGTTACACTCTAATAGGAGGGTATAGTCTCCCCATAGATGCACCCTTGTCCCTTGGTGCTAGTCACGATCCTATAGAATATAGGGAGGGGAAATTGAGTCCATGTTACCCTCTAACTTTGGGTAGTGTATAGTGGATTCTAGGTTGGAATGTTAAAGTAGTTTTTGAGGATTTTTACTAAATTGAATCAATATAAGAAATATAGGATTACCAAATGACGTTTCAAAAATGTATGATTTGATTAAAAAATTATAAGAAAGAAATCCATTTGATAATACTTTACTAGTGAAAACATGATTTATGTTGTTTTTTAAGAATATAACATTGTTTGATGTTGTACTAATCGTTTAAATTAAAATATATCTTGGTAGGAAGATCTATCATTATCATCAAGGAAAAATAATGATTTCTACAGGATGTGGATGTATGTATTATTGATAAATTTCAAAATTTATCAAGAATACGTATGATGTGAAAAATATATTTATGCTGAGAATGATATTTGGATTTCAATTTTCTATTGTAAGAGAATATAAAATTATAATCATGTATTTTCCCTTTCTTTTATTTTTATAAATATGGTAAAATTGCATTAAAGGTCTGTTGGAGATATTCTAGCATGAAAAAGATGGTTTATTATTGAAATTTGGTGAAATAGGGATACCCGATCAAAAATCAACGTTAATGTTTGCGAATAAATTTTATAACAAAGTAATCTACTTATTGAAAAGATATATTTCTGTTATAATAAGTGAGGTTTTGATTAGGGGATAATGATAGAAGGCCCCATAAGATTTTTTTTTCTTAGGTTGAATCCTATAAATTGAAATTAAAAAGGGTGTTTTAGTTTTTATTTGGTACCATATAGATCATTACTGTGTGAAAAAAAACAATAAAAATAAATAAAAATTGTGAACATTTTGTTTTTTATATATATTTACAAGGGATTATTTATTAACCTTTTCCATTTATGAGGCTGCAGAATTTTTTTTCAAGAATATAATTAGGGAATAAAAACAAGTAGCATTGTGAAAACATACTAAACCTATTGGTGAAGGATTATGTAGTTTATATAAATTTGTTGTGAGATTTTCTTGTCTATGAGGAAATTGTATTGAATGTTGTATTGATCATTGTGAAACTACATTGTAAGGATACTTCTTACATGTAACAACATTACAAAAATGGTTGTTTCTAGTGGATTGTGTGGTATTAGATTATTTTCAAACCATTATAATTACTAAGAACTCTTACTATATAGGGAACCAATTGAATTATTCTATTCATGTTTGATGTTTTTGTGTCATTATTTTCAAAAACATTATAACTCTTATATTATGTGGCATTTGTTTTATATGAAATAAATTATGAATGAAAAGATCATATATTCAAGCATCCCCCTCTATGTGATCACATAGATCATATTGGGACCATTCAAGTATATCAAATTAATGCTCCATTAGTTGTAACTTTTCTAATGTTTGATGAAAATATAAGGATTTATATATGTTCCAAATTTTATGAAAAGTAAGTGGATTACAATTATATATGAAAAAAACAATCTTATTTGGAAGGATATAATATTATAATATCTTATTACTAATGAATATGATGTTCCTTATGTTTCTATATAAGGTTTAACACCTAGATATAAGGGAGTTCACCTAACACATAAAAATAATAAAAATTTCAATAATGATGGGTGAGTGATAAATGTTATAATTTGTTTACTCCCTATATGTTTTTTTCATATAGTTAGGTGAGTTGGAATATATAAAAGCATCTGGGAAAAGGTAAATAAAACCTATGAGATAATTTTTTTAAAATAATGTTAAATCTCAAATATGGATGTTGACATAATATGTCCTTAAGATGATTTACTACGAATATGTTTGTTAAATATTTATAGTGGTGAATGATGTTGTAACCACCATAAAAAAGCATTTGAGGAATTTTGATGATTAACAATTTGTTGAAATTTTATTTTTAATTATTCCTATAAAATTTGATTAAAATATTTTATCATTGGATGATATAAATCATGAAACTCTATCTCTTGATGACTTATATATCACTCTTATAACCTATGAAATGAGGAGAGAATATGTTTTGATTAATAGTGAATAGTTTGATCAAAAATTTCCTTCAATGCCACTATGAAATGGAAATATATTAATTATCTCAATGTTTTAAAAGTATTTGAATATGAAATTGAACATTAGGTTAGTATAAATTTTTACAAATTTATCTTATCATTTTCTACGAAAGAGTATAAAGGCACAAGTAAATACATAAGGATTTTTTCTATGAAATTTATTTCCTATGAATATATATGGAAGTTTTATATAAATTTACCTCCCTAAAATGAAGAAGAATAAGTTGATTAAGTTAACACAAATTCAAGGGGATAAATTAAGTAGAATATAAATAAATAAACGTAATATATTTGTAGGAAAGAGAATAAATCTTGAAATACAGAAGGATAAAATATTTTAACATGTTTTCTAAAGATGATGACAATAAAGAAGATAATAAAAAAATTATGATTCCATAGTGATTATTTTTTCAAGAAAAGTGAATGATGAAAAATTACCCAATAGTGAAAAAGTATTTTAAAAGGAGAATAAACTCAGATTTGGATTAGTCTATAGAGGTAACTAAAATAATGTCTTTTGAAAATAGTAATACTTGAAATATAGATCGTGAATTAGAAAAGGGTATATATTTTATCAAATAATCAAGCTTTGGTTCTTAACGAAAATTCCATGTTAAAAATTGATATTTAATATTTAATGATCTTGCTCAATGAAGATAAGAAATTCAATATCAATCCTGACAAAAATTTTAAGTGAAGTGTTTAATACATAGAACATGTTTAACAAAAGCATTTTAATTCTGATGAATGCATTATAAACAATCAATTTTTTTATAGATTTGGTGAATGTTATGAGAAGATAAAATATATGAAGGATAAAAAATACCCATAAATTGTTAATAAGAAAAATAAATATTCATAGAAGGGAAATATTGTTATCAAAAATAGGTACGTCACTAAAATAATAACATATGAAGAACCAATATTTTATAAGGTTCTATTCTTTGAACATGTTTTTTTATTATATTTGATTCTGTTGAGACTATGAATATTTCTATTATAACTATTAAAATATTAGTAGATAACCAGAAAAATTAGTTAAATGAAATACTAAATAAGTAGGTATGAAATTTTTTGAAAAATAAAATCACAACTCTAAATAGAATGCATCTTATAAAGTGAAATATTCATTTAATAGTTATTATCAGAATTGTGGGCGTTTTTTCATAAAAATATGTGTGTTTATTTAAATATCAGTATTATATAGAATCCTAGAGAAGCTATAGGAAATTATTTATGGGTTTTCAATCCACTCCTAATAAATAATATGATAAATTTTTTTGATTGAAAATAGATTCAAACATTGGAGATTTTATGAGAATCAAGTGGTCAACCAAGAAAATATTATAAAAAGGATATCTTGTAATGATATCGACATATTAATGTTAATAAAAAATTATCAATATGATTATGCGAACAAATAAAAATTAATGTAAAAATTACATTGTTTTTTTACCTTCTTTGAAATTTAATAAGGGATTACAAAATAGGATTTGGTATCGTGGTTACTCTTCATATATGACAATATAGTTAATGATTCTGAAAAAATGAAATAATATGAAGAATATAAAGTGATAATTTTAAATTATGAGCAACATTAAATAAAATGAGTTGGATCAACTATCTCTTCGGATGAAAAGTTTTAATAAAAAATAGTATTTCTTAGATATTAAAAAGATTAGGATTTTCACAACACCGGGAAGGAGATAAAAACGTTTTCACAAATAAATATAGTTTTATATGGAATATGAAATATGTAGGGAATGTTTTTATGATCGAAAAAAGAACAAATGGAATATTTTATCAAGTTGGTGATTAAAAAAGTACATGTTATCTGAGCATGATGGTGGAAAACAAATATCGGTATAAAGGGATACAGACTATGTGTCATATGAACATGAGAATGATAAATAGGGTGAATGTTTTTGTGATATTCCTAATATGATAAAATAATGAGATTTTATATCCTTAATTTTTTTAAATTTTTAAGATTAAATATATTGTCCATATGAAATTTAAGATACTTTCAACACCTCTATTAGAGCTGATACATTTTGACCTTAATATGTAAATGATTAATCAATTAACACTAAAAGACATGTAATTTATTTTTTCTAGTATTAATTTAATCATGTTAGATAAATTTTTTTCTAAATAATAAATCATAGGTTCTATTTATGTTTACAATTTTTAAGAGAAGTGTAAAAAAATAATGTTTATCATTAGTGAGGAAGATTTGAACAGATAATAGTTTATGTTATATAAGTGTAATATTTAGATATTATCTAGAAAAACATTGAATTGAACATGATATTAGTGATAAAAAATACCACTATAATTTTATATAAGTAAAATAATAAATAGTAGTTTAGTGTAGATTGAATGAACAATATTGACTAAACATGATACATCATATTATTTTTAATGGAAATCTATCAAATATATAGATTATATACATAATATATGTTTCTATTGAAAAAAATATGATATGAATCATTTGGAGATATATTAAAATTATTCCAAGATTTTGAACCATATATTGGTTTTTGGTAGCCCTTGTATTATAAATATTGTGGGTGAAGAATCATGGTATATTTTACATGAGAGGTGTTTGTGGAATCATTCTTTGAAACCCTCATAATTATATAGGAAAAAAATGTTATAATAATTAAATAGAAATGGGGGTTGATTTGAAAGATCTGATATTTCAAGAATAATTTGATAAGAAATATTCTTAAATACTTATAAATATAGATGAAATGGATGATGAGGAAGTTGTAGTTGAACAATAAGAAAAAGTAACTCATGATAGCAACATTATTGAGGCTACTTAAGATGAAGATACCAACTCACCTATATCAGGTGATAGTGAACCAACTAAATACATCTCATCTTAGTCTATGAATGAATGTGTATGTTCATAAAATTGTTGGGAAAAAATTATAAAATGATAAAACCAAAATAACATCAATTTCAATTTTCATATGCATCTCTATATTCAAATGTTGAGCCAAAAGATGTCAACATATATATGGAACATCAAAGGGGTTTGTTTTCATGAATAAAGAACTGGAATTGATTGAAAAGATTAACTATTGGGAACTATTTCCCAAAAGACACACTAATTATGTGGTTGGTGCATTTTGGGTGTTTAAAAAAAATTCATGGAATGAATTATGTCATAATAAAGAATGATAACCTGTTTTGTATCAGTTACTCACAAATTAAAGGTAATTATTTTTATGAGACATATGAACAAGTGAAAAAATATAAACTATTACAATATTTGATGGAATTATTTTATATGAATAGAAAAATTTAACTATAGGGATATCATGTCATATTTTTTCAATAGAGTTTTCAATAAATGAGATTATATTGATCAACTATGTGGTTTCATGATTGGTAACGATGAATGATTTGAGTGCTAGTTGAAAATAGATATGTATGGGATGATGATTGATCTAAGATATTTTTATTATAAATTGGATAATTTTATTTATAATTTGATCTTCATGAAAGTAATAGTTTAAAAAAATCTATATATCAATGAGAATCAATTTTTATCACACATATTGATTGTATATATTAATGATCTTATTATCACATGGAATGGAAAAAACTATCAACTACTTAATTAGGAAATTAGGAATCTTTTTAACACATACATGTTAAGATAAATGAATTACATTCACAGCCTATAAATAATTCATCGGATGAAATATATTTTAATCTCTTAAGAGTGGTATGTTTTGGATCTTTTAAGGATGATTGGAATTGAAATATCTAGCCCATTTCTATAATGAATTATGTATAGAAATTGTGAAACAATTTTGAAGGAAACAGAATTGACCTTAAAGAGTTTATAAAGATATTATTATTTTATTATATCTAATAATATCGAGGATATGTATATTTAATAATGTAACACATTATCCCAAATATCAATTTAATACAATAAAATCTAACATCTTAACTAAAAAATGTATCTTCTTTACCCAGCTACCCCACACTGGTTCCCCAATCTAGTCATCTATTTGGCTTCTAGCATGAATCCCCATACACCAAGGCTTCTGACTAGTAGAGAGGGTTTAACATCATTCATGGGGGGATTTACACTTTTTATAAAAGTTGAACAATATAGGATGTAAATATAAAATAGCAAAATATATACTAGTAACACATGATAGTAAAAAAATACAGTATCCAAACTAAAACATTTGATATGTCTTGCCAAATTAAGTCTCAAGTGTCCAATGAAAAAATTTCACACTGAAAACTGCAAGTGAGTAATGAAACCTTGTCTTGATCCCTCATCCATGATCAATCCTGACTCAGCCATCAAATATTAAACCCCTTCCCTTATCATGTCTTAAAAACAAGAGGTCTATTCAGGTAATGATCATGAATCCCAAGTAGGATGTGGGTACAAATTACTAGTCCAACACCAATAGAATCTAAAAAATACCCAGTCAATAATTGTGTAAAAATATTTATAAGGAATAAATTAAAAATAATAAGTAAACTATTATGAAATTTTAATATTATTTAATTAACTGGATAAAATTTTTGTTCCTGAGGAAACTCGAATGCACAGTACATGCTTTTTCTCGGGCCTGTGTCTGAACCATCCCCATGAGTATTACACATTACATTACCAATAAACCATCATTTCAATTGAATTCATAATACAAAAAATTGTAACGATAGTCCAATACCATTATTTAGCATCTATAATTCCATGTCATGACCACATGGGTATATGAATCATTAGTCAATGTTCTACCCACATATATCAGTCAATCAGATATGGTATTTTGAATGATTATTTTATATCCCACACATGTATATCAATCAATCACATATAATTCACATATATCACATCAACCAAGTTTAATCAACATTAACCCTCTTATCACAAATCACATCCTGGAATACACCATCATCTATCAAATCAAAATATGGTTTAACACTTTAATCACAAGGAATAATATGAAAAATTCAACACCAAACCATATTTTCATTAAATAAATCATATCACCCCTTAACCCATTAAGGATATGAAAACCATCTCATCATTCTCATTTTCAATTAATTTCTAAACTCATCAACATAACCATTAGGAATTCCCAATTTCCTATCAATTTTACATTAACAATATTAAATTAATTATCTAACCAATTAATTAATCCAATTCAACAAATTTGAAATTTCCAGAATATCAACCCAATTGATTATCAAATGGAAATAAAAATTAAATAAATTTGTTTTTAAATTGAATTTCAAATCATTGAAATTGATATTAAATAAATTACATAAATTTATTTAAATTAAGACTTATAGATTTTCATTTTCGACCACCTAAATTGAGACTGATAATGAACACTCTCCAAAGAAAAACCCCAATTTAAAAGGATGATGAAAGAGATCTAGATAAAAAAACCTAGATCCATTGTAAAATATATTATATCCATGGAAAACAAGATCAAGATCCACTACTTATGGAGGAAAACATCCCTTCAACGAATGCGAGAATGATGTGAGAGAGTTGGTAAACTAATCAGGATTTGAAAATCTTAATGAGAGAGGTGAAAATCATCAATCTAGCATCGATTCACCATGAATAGAAGTTGGAAAACCTTGAAATCTATATGGGATGCCACAAAAAAATGAGAGGAATTGGTTTTTATAAAAGTGGGGTTTAGTATTGATTAATACCATAGGCTATAACATTTTATTTTAATTTTTAACGATATTAAATTTTCATGCACACATTATCTTGTATACGGTGTAATTTTTTTCCTAATTGTGCACCTAAATTTTTACCTCCTATAACTGTTCCTCAAAGATACTAATAGAAGGGTGAGAAGTTTTAAAAAACATGTGATAGCCATGAATTTTTACAATTATTGGTTTCACATGGTTTTTGGGCTTGTGTGCATGGTTAGATTAAACTATGTGCCCACCGCCCACTATCCCTCTTTCTAACAAACTATTTCCATTTCTCCCCAAAACACCCCAAATTAAAACCCAAAATAATAGACTAAAGAAGGAAAACATGAATCAACAAAATTTATTGATACATCTCAAAAAAACTAGGATCTTATAATCTCTCCACCTTATAACGTCTCGTACATGAGATGTACTCTCAATCATCAATGATTCGGAGGAAAAAAGATTGGGACAATAAGCCTATAAATCAACAACTGTTTCTCATGAATCCTCTTGAACACACCCCTGATTCCAAATTATGGTACCTATCAATATGGACTTTACCCACAAAACATTATCACAACAAACCAATAAACATATCTGATTATCCTCAAATGATACATTGGTTTCACTAACAACACCATCGACATTGATCACATGAGAGGGGTTGAGGTGACACTACCAAAGACGTGAAACATGAAAATGTATTGAATAGCTATATAAATCAATGTATGTGTTAGTCCGTATTTCACTATATTGATTCTCTCCACAAACTCTAATAGTGTAACAAACCTTCGTTCCAACATGCCCTATCTATGAATCCTATAGTTGACAAATCTTGGAGACATCCAAAGGAACACATGATCACCCACTGAAAAGTGTTGGGGTATCGACGTATATCAAAATATTACTTTGTTCTACTATAACTTGTATCCATACACATCTGAATCAGTTGAACCTGATACGACATCTCTAGTGAGAGACTCTACCCCAACAGCACTGACTCTCCTGCCTCCATCGAACATTCTGGAGATTTTTATGGACTACAATAATGTTCACGATATACATCCATATGTATTGTTCCCTGATAAATTTTCTAATTTTATAACTCAACGAGTGCTATGTTATCCTACCAAGACCCACTAAAATCAGGAACATTCACTCATATCTGATCCTTAAGCACCTGTATAGTATTATCTCACTACCATGGTGTCAATGTGTGGAAATCAATAAATTGTACAACCTGTGTACCACGATCCTTTTGCATGACCTGCTAGAATCATAATATAAAATAACAGTCATGTTAAGGAATAATAATCTAAGGAACCCCATGTAGATATTCTATATCCCGAACATAAAAATCTCTCAATAGGTCCACTGAGAATGCTTCCTCTATATGCATGAAATTTGAAACATTCATTAGTCTGTCCACATCCACTGAAATAGTGTTATTATTATGAGGCATCCTCGGGATACCCAACAGAATGTACACAGTAACATCATTCCACATCCATTATAGAATGGGAAAAGGTTTTTGTAAACCACTAGGTTTTTTATTATAATCCTCCACCTATTGAAAATTATATCATCATGTCATGACACCTACAATCACCTTTTTCACTCCCAGATTCCAAAATGATCATCATAGGTCATGGAATATTTTTGTCACACGTTGATGTACCACCCACAATGATGAATGGATTCCATGAATTAGCACCTCTCAAATGCTTATAGGAATTATAACCTAAAACCTGATGTATATGATCCCATCCTCTTATGCGGTCAAATATGAATGTAACTCCACACCTTCAGGGATTTACCACAAGTCCAATCTTTCAAGATCCTCATTATTCTTATTATTGATTCATTTCAAGAGTATAGGATCCATTTAAACTGATATTATATTCATCTACTAATGAACCTTCTAATCAAAAACATGAATCTCATCTAGAAATGTATTCATTTTGAACTCCTTGATATACCCATTAACTTCATAATTCTGAGTTTCCATTATTATTGTTTCAGCAACACAATTTCCCTTCCCAAATGTAAATTTTAGCTCAAAATAATATGACTTCATATACTCATCCCACCTCTATATATGGAGATTCAATTTTATTGGGAAATATTGTTTGTGAAGCTCGTGTGGTCAGTATTCATAGTAAAATTTTCCAAAAATATATAATTTCACCAAAACATAAAATCTTAAAAAAAGTCATAACTCCAGGTTATGTGTATGGTAGTTTGGATCATGTGACCTCAACTACTGAGACCCATACGCCATGACATGATCTCCCTGAATCAACATTGTCACATGACCTATCCCAAAAGCATCACAAAACCATTTATACTCTTCACATGGCTTGTGAAAGATCATGATATATGTTTTAGTCCAAGGTTCATTCAGCTCCAAGATGGAATTCTCACATTATTCAAAAAAATCAAACATTATCCCATTATTGGTTAATCCCAAAAATAGTGCTACAAAATGAGAAAAATATTGGGTAAACATCTGATAATACCACAATAATACCAAATAATTTTGGGTATTTTAATCATTATTGGAATTATCCCAAGAAACCACTAACTGGCCCTTTTTTGGATCTACTCACATAAATTTCTCTGATATTATGTAACCCAAGAAATGTACATTATCAATATGTCATTTACATTTATATAGATTTGAATAATGTTTATTCTCTCCCAATTTTCAAAAGATCATGCCAGGATTTTGGGCATGATTATCATGAGTATGGGAATACACAAAGATATCATCCATGACCACTACTAATTTTGGATCCTTGTATGGGTGGAAGATTCCATTCCTTAAGGCCTTAAATAATTTCAGAGTGTTTGTTAACCTAAATAGCATCATAACGAACTAATATAGGTCACAACTACTTTGGAAATAATTCATATTTATTTTAGAAGGTTGAATTCTCAACTTATGATACCTCGATATTAATTTTATCTTGGATAAAACAGAAGAGTCCCTTAACTAGTCAAATAGATAATCAATTCAAGGAAGAGGATATCGGTTATTCATTATCATTGGGTTCAAATTCCCATAATCAACTCATAATCATTGAGTCCCTGCATACTTATTATAAAAAAATAGAGAACACCATGGGGAACTACTCAGATAGATAAAGCCATTATCCATCTACTCCTCCAATTGAGTCTTAATCTCTTGATACACATTTGGTGCCATTAAAATGGATGAATATAAATATTCATAGCTCCTAAAATGAGGTAAATTGTAAATTCTACATATCCCATTGATGGTAGCCCTATTAAGTCCTTAGAAAACACGTCTGAGAACCTATTCAGTATCGGTGTAGAGACAATTGGTTTTACACCTTCATAATCTAGTAACACATTATAAACCTAGGTGTTGAGATCCCCCAATTTTTGATAAACTAGACCGACACACCCCTCCTTGATATCCGACTCTCCAAGGCGAAAATTATTCCCACACATAGGGGATGTAAAATACACTATCCAACGGTAAAAATCTTTGTGGGTTGTGTATGATACTGAATAGTATAGAGCAATAATTAGTTCAAAGACTAGAATGCCATGTATATAATGATCCAAACTAAAATAATGCTCTCTACCATTGAGAGAACACCCTATGAAAAAGTAGATGGCTCCAGATTGTACTCCTAGAGGTGTATCTATCATCATAACAACACTTACAGAATCTACCACTTCGATAAACCATTCATAATTTAGAATTATATAAGGTAACTAGATGACTAATTTCAAAAATTCAATGAGAAGCATAGAACCTACAAGAATAGTACCTACAACTATCGATGTTCTAGCCTTTCTATCCATAATTAAAGGTTGAACTGCTTGAATCTTTACTTCCCCTAAACAAATTTATACAATTTGAGTCACCTTAATAACACCACAATATTGATATGGTAGCCCTTTCTCATAGGCACCACATACACATTCTCTACAACCATGTAATGTAGAACTCCAACTACCAGACTAATATGGTGTATAAGATCCCCTTCCCATACCTTTGATCTGACAAGCTACTCCATCATTCCCAATCATTTTTTTGTTGCTACAGAACCACAGTTGATGAACCATCTCTTGGTAGGCTTGGCATTATATAAGTGGTCGGGGGTAATTGTATTCAAATGTGACATGGCCTACCAGACCATTGAAATGTCACCTGAGTAAGGTCCAGTGTAACTAATCCTTCCCGCTATCTGATATTTTTACACCTCTTTTCAAAATTCTCATAATGAATCTTCCTTATATCAGAAGTCATACCACCTTTCCATCCATCCAGAAACACTAGTACACCACTGAAATATTCCTTAAGGGTCCCCCTATTAATGAGATCCAAATTCACCTCATCTGACAATTTTTTCTACATAAATATGTAAATCTAAGACTAAATTTCACATTTAAACCCATCATGAAATTAAATCTCTGACACATCCTCATATATTGATAACTCTAGAGAAAACAATAGTATACACATAATGTGATCAGCATTGCTCATAAATAACATGCTACATTAATTTGACCTCATAAACATCTCATCCCTCTCAAGCCTTAGCATCTTATGGTAAAATTGTTCTAATAACATCCACTGGAAGTCCTTACACTCTATATTATACACGTTTACATCATGAATATTGATGTTTCACCAATGATACACCTATACATTTAATATATAATCTAACATATTGAAGATATTCTCAAAATTAGTCTCTATGTGGTCATCTATAATCTTGATATACTCAGTCCAGTACTAATCTACCTTAGGTCTACCATCAAATATATAAGGTTCTAAAACAAGAACTCCCATTTCATATCGTACATACGCTTCATGTACCAACCTAGGTGTCTCTACATAATCTCTATGAAGTGAGAAATGTTCTCATAATATTTCTCTCCAATATCCTCACATAACACTACAAGATCCTCAAGTTCCACTTCTAAATGATCATATCCAAACGTAACATCATATCATTCTCTCAACAAGTATAGTCATGGATCAATATATATATAGTGGTAAAAACCCCATATTAAAACACATAGAAAAAAGACATTTTCAATGTTTTTAGGATTCAAATAAATCCACATCGTGTAATCCACACCCCCACCACTATAAAATTTGAGGTGTTATCCATACCCTTAACCATCCAACACCTATGTCATGGTTAATAAGGGTAAAAAATACACATATGAGACTTTAAAATAAGATACCCATTTATTTGAATATTGGATAATTCAAATACATTGAATTCATATTAAGGACCTTTTCATATTCAGTTAAACATTGAAATAAAAACAATTTATTTCAACAAAATGCCCAAAACGTGTTCTTCCCTTGAATTCCTTAAATGATGCATGTCAAAATAAATGATGTGTACCTATAATGATGCATGTATAATCAAATATCATTCCATACCTTGTAACAAGTATAATTTCAGAAAACAGCTCATAGAAAATTATCACAATACACAACACGTGCATCTCATGAGGTGAAACGTCCTCTGCTGTAAAATCAACTATGCATAACAACAATCCCACCTTGGGTACTTGGGTTTTCTATTCTAAATGGGTTAGATACTCACATTCATGAGCTTATAAATAAGGACTAACTCTTCCTAGTCTTATATATACATTTCCTAAATAGTAATAAATTGAAAATAAAAGAAAATTAATTTGAAACAAAATTGTACTGTTCTAACCCATGTGTCACATATTGGTTCCCCAAGCTATATGGTCATGTTACATCAAGTGTCTGGCCCCATATATAATAGGTTTCTGACTATAATCCATTTTCTAATATCAATCATGTGGAGACTATAAACTACTTAAAAAGAAGAAAATATTTTGAATTATGTAAAAAATACCCAAAGTAAATGAGTATCACATCATATTCAATAATGAATATAGTATCCAATATAAAACTATTGTTATGCAATTCCAAATAAGTATCAAATGTCTAGTGAAAACTGAAATAAAGAAAAAATGAAAACCCCATGAGGGTCCAGACCCCAATTATAGTTCTCTAATCCATGACCTATCCTAACTCAATCATCTACCATATAACTAATTCTTTAATCTTATCATATAAACATGAAGCCTCTTTGGGTACAAGCTAGAAAGCTCGAGGAAGGTATGAGTAAAACTCAGCTAACCACCACCAAAAGATTCTAAAACAATATCTAGTATATAACAATGTATAATGTTATATAAAGAATAATGTAAAATTCATAAGTAAATAGTTATCACATTTTATTATTCTTTATTAAAGCACATAAACACATGGGTTCCGCAGGAAACTTAAACCCTTGATACCTTCTTCATCCCATGTTATGGTCAAAAATATACCTAAGGGATGTCACACATTAGATTACCATGGTTATAAATCCTCATGTCATTTCAATTCATATTATGGACAGTTGGAACCATAGTTAAATGTCAAAATTTGAGGCATAAAATGTCTTGTCCTAAAACACATAGGTATTCGAAGCATTATTTTATTCCCCACAACTCTTTTATCTATACGGCCTTTTTAATGCACTATTACATGTCGCAAAAAAGTATATCATTTGATCATATATTTCATTTTTAATCATTAATCCATATACCACACATCCATATCATTCATTCAGATATATATCAATTATAACACATCAGTTAAGTTTAATAAACATTAACACTCTCATAAAATTTCACATCATGAAAAAACAATTAATCTATCAAATAAATAATGGTTCAATACATTAAAAATATGGAGTAACATGTGAAATTTACCATAAAACCATTTTATAATTAATTAAAACATATCACCCATTAACCCATTATGTTTAATAAAATCTTCTAATAATTCCAATTTTGAATTAGTTTATAAACACAATTATTGACCTATTACACAATATCAGTTTTACCTCATTTCTACAATCACAATATTTCATTAATTTATTCAAAAATTAATTAATCAAATTAAACCAATTTCAAATTTTCCAAATTTCAAATCAATTTTTTATCACATGGAAATTTAATTTAAATCAATTAATTATTTAATAGAATTTTATAATTCAGATATTTAAAGTATCAAGATTATATAAATGAAATTAAATAGAAACTTTGGTTTTTCTAATTTAGACCACCATCTCGAGATTGATGATTATTTCTCACCAATGTAATCCCCCAATTTATGTTAAACAACCAAGATCATGACAAAGAATGAGATATAGATACAAAAACTAGATCAAATATCCAATGGATTAAATCAATTTAATCCTAGATCTATATCCATTTCCATTAGAGGAAAAAAACCCTTCAAAGGATGAAAGAATAATGAGAGAGAGTGCGGGGGTAATTAATTGGGATGAGAAATTATTATCTAGATAGATATGGATATAGAATCTTTCTTTGATTTACATACAATAATATTTATAAATCCATAGAACCCATCTTAGATCCTCAAAAAATGATAGGAGTTAATTAATGTATGAGTGGTGGTGATTAAGGATGAATACATTTGGATGAATGATTTTACTATATTATTTAAAATGATTAAATTTCCATGCACATGAATTTCAATACGGGGAACACATTTTCCCCTAACGTTGTGTCTAAATTTAGATGGACTTGATTTTATATTAATGCTACACGGTTAGATTACATAGTGATCTGATCATGCATTTCCCCTCATTTTCTTAAAATTTTCCCATTTCACCCCAAAATTAAATAATGAAAAAACCAACAATAATATAATCCAAAAAAGAAAAAATTGTACCGTAAAAAGCTCTCGAGACATCTTTATTTTTTTATCTTATAGAAAAATAATTCTCAAATTCTTCTAAATCACAATTTATTTGGGGATGAAATATAACATATTTAAAATGACTAATATGTTTTCTTATATGGATTCATATTTGGTATGAAGTGTTTATTATTGAAAATTCATATCATTTGGAGTATTTTTATTAGATGAAATCAATATTACATCATATTCAATGAAACAAAATATACTATCACTATGTATAATAGATGTTTTGTTATACTATCACCTATGCTACAATATATAATATTTCGAAGAGGATTATTTTTGAAAATATTTTTATTGAAATAATGTTTCCCTATATATTTGGTTTTTTTCATTAGAGTGTTATAAATCACCAAAATATATAGTGTGAAAATATCATTCCAATAAAAATATTATATAATATCACATCATCAAAAATAATGTGGATAAGAGTGAACTAATATTGGAGTTTATTCCAATAATATATGATGTTTTTGATATGTGATATTTATCCCCTTTCCAACTTCTATTCATATAGTTCTATCAGTGGGGAGAAAAATGTATGGAACATAAATCGAACTATTTTTATGAACATAACATTTTATGAAAGAGCCTTAAATAAAGGGGAGTTTATAGAATGGTATATCTATGATATCAGTGTGTGGGAAAAATTTTAACAGATTTCTAATGAAGATGTAGGAATATTTCTCATAAAGTGAAAAAGTTTTTTTCGATGAAATATTTATATGGATGAATTTTCATATGTAATTTTTTTATTAAGATGTATATTATCAAAAAAAAATGAATTATTTAATCAAGTATTCTTATTTTTGATACCATGTATTCTCACATAGGATAATAAATTTTAGATAAAAGATATGTATAATGGGTTAAAAATTATCAGGGATTTATGTTCAATGGTTGATAGAATATCCAAAGGGTGGACTATTGGGAAAAATAAAATTATTTTCAATATGGATTCATGCAGTTTCAATTTAGTATAAAAATGTTGTTATTATTTTTAGAAAAAACCATCAATTTTAATCATCCAATAATTGAAAAATATAAAATTTTATCTAAAATTAATTCATCAGGAAAATAAATATGAACTATTTTTCTTTGAATAAGAAAAGTGATCACTTTTAATTTTTATTATTAAAAATAAATCGAAAAATGTTTTAGGGAAAATAAAATATGGTGATGAATTTTTAATGTTAATGCTTCCAGCATCATGATTTGTGAATGATATATGATTCATTTATTTCTTATGATAGGTGAAAACACATTTATATATAAAATGGTTCTATTTCAATGTTCAGAAAAAGTCCATTAGACAAAATCTGTCAGAAAGACTCCCTGCGATGAGGAATGTTGGTGTTTGAGATTTCTTATTTTTATCACTAATATTAAAATTTTGAAGGAAAATATGGTATGTTTCATAAGGATTTTCATGTCAAACCTAGTGTAATAAGAACATTTCTAATTATACAATATAAAATGGAATTGTTTTTACAATACATGTTGGATAGGATCATATGAGGTTATGTTCATAATTTTGATCAGGTGATTGGATGGATATTTTTTATAAATATCATAAAAAAGATATTGGAAGATAATTAAAGTAAAAAGATACATCTAATATAGGTGAACAGATAGATGTAATTTGGTGGATGTTTTATAAAGTGGTAAAAAGTATAAATACAGTAGTTCTATATGATTTATTATTGGATTGTAGATTTCTGGGAATTTTTTTAATCATACAAATATTCCTTTGTATAAAGTTTTTTAGCTTGATTTTTTTGATGTTTTAATAATGATATAAAATGTGATTTTGTTGTATTAATATTTCAAAGCACCAAATATCAGTGTTGGAAGTTTTATTACACTCACCAAGGAAGAAGTTTATTTAATAATGTAAGTGGATGTTCATATTTATTAGAGTACTCAAGATATACAATGAATCATTGAGAATAATCCAAGAAATATTTTCATAGGATGATATTTTAATTTCACGCCTTCATTGAGAAATATTGTAAAATCGAAATCCCAACATTTCAAATATTTTCTCATCTTTAAATAATGTTTATGAATTTTATGGACTTTTTGGTAGAATTCATGTGAAAAAATTAACATATTATTCACAAATTTCTTTTAATAGAAGTACCAAATTAAATTTAAAAGAAAATGTTTAAGCATGGTTTTCCCATGAATGAAATATGTTATTTGAGGAAGAAGAATTTGGTTATTAATTTTGTAGTTGTGATTAAAAGAAAATGATATAAGATAGTAGATAATCATTTTTATGTGGAATCACACATATAGTATGAAATATTATATATTTTTCAAATTCCACCTGATTGAGTTTTACAAATTGAAAAAACATATAATGAAGTCTGATGAAATGTGAACTAAAAAATTTCTATAGATAATTCCATGGTGGAAATTATTACCTACTACTATGATAATATTTGAAGAATGACATTTCACGAGAATACAACAATTGACTAACAATAAGAGACACCATGAAAATATAATGAACCAATTGGATAATGTTTCTGATGTATTTACAAAATCATCATAAAATATTATATCTATAATGAAAGGACATCAACTGTTGTAATGATCATAGTGAAATGAATGTTTATAGATACATTCTACTTACAAAAATTAAAATAAAATTGATTTTTTCTTGGGGATTTTGTGGTTTTTGATTATTTTCAATCCATAATAAGGAATAGTTATACTTTCTATGTTCTAATCATTGAAAAATTTATATATTCCTATAGAATGTTCTTGTTTTATTGTTTTATAAAAATTTATAACTCATTACCAGGATTCAATGCTTTATTTATAAGAAATAAATTATATAATATAATATCAATGATTTACTCCCCACCCATCAGTGATCATACAGATCTTATTGTGTATTTATATATATATAAATACTGTTGAAACCAATAGTGAGGAAGTACAATAGTAATAATAATAAAATCTATCTATTCATGAATTCCAGATTACTTGTTTAGACCAAATTATACTAGATTAATAAGTAGAAAATATATAGTTTTCTTGAAATCCTCAAAACCATGAATTGTCGGTAAATTACAATCAACATTTTGAGAGGATTTCACCCAATTCATTTCAGGGAATAGAGTCATGGAGACAGTCTACTTTAGCCCTAGGGAATAATGATATAGACTAGCCTCGTGGTATGGAGGACATTCCCCCTGTCTAAAAGTAAGGAATTTTGGAGAATCTCACTATAATACCATCCATGATTTCAATATTATAAACTCTTCCACTTTAATTATTTATAATGGAAGGCCTTACTATGGATATATAAATCCCCCAAGAGTTCGATACTGATGTTATTGTAGCTGAGACATATTGCGTAGATACAAACATCATTAAATTCCAAATGGTTATTTTATTAACGAAAAATAACTGAGAATCTACCATCCAAGGTTATATTAGGTCTTTATATATATCTATAAATCTCAATGATGTAGACATCCATCAATCCCCAATTTTTAATTTTTTTAGGAAAAAACGCATATTAATTAGCACACTTTGTTTTGTGGATCAGGTTGATGATTTGTTTTTTATTTTTTAGCTAATAATTCAGGTGCATTATTAAAGTTAACCTAAACTCTTCACAGAAAAAAATTTGAGGAATTATTTCATTTAACTCATTTTAGATTATGTATTTCTATTAATTCATTATGATAGATTTCTAATTGTACTTTTTGGAGGGACATTGCTCCATATGAATGTAGTAGGTCCCTATTCATACCAATAATGATTTAAAATGGGTTAATAGTGACATTGGAGTACTTTATAGTGATTTTAATCACTTTTAATCATCAAAAATAGACATAGGGGAACCATCAAATTAATGGAAATATGTTGATGGTATGTAATTCCATAAATATTAATTCCCTTTAATGGATTGGAAATTCTTATATAATTCCATGGAGGGATATTAAAGAAGATTCTATGTTTCACATCAACTAAATTTAGGAAATAACCCTAGATTGTGGTTACCAATAGGTTATATTGGATGATGATATGAACCCTCCCAACAATTTAATATAATTTGATATTAATGATTACATTTCCATTCATTAATTAGCACTGTAGGAGTAAAAATTACCAGGATGATCATTTGGATTAATCACTATCCCTAAAAACATTACTAGAGTAAATGTCTTCAAAATATTTAAACCACACTAACAAGGTTCTTTTTAAAAATTAATTTGAACCTGGGATGAATTTCATAAGGATTTGGAACATTATCTCTCTCATTATATTAGTGTTGTCTATTTGAAATAAACCCAACCATTTAAAAATACCCAAATTAATTTTTCATCCACTTGTGAAAACTCATATACCATGGGCTTATAGTTTATCTTCCACTCCAAAAAACATTTAAATTTTTATGAAGAAACAAATATCAATTACCTTTTGAGGAAGTTGTATTTGATTCGATTTTTTTATAATCATTATTTATAAATTCTTTTTTGATATTATTCCTAAAAACTATAATTTACTGTTTTCTTATCTGATTTTATAAGAGTTAGATTATATTACCTATTCAAAATAGACATAAAATTAATCAAACTCGATGAGATTTAAATTATTTTATCTGTAGAAATGTCTCAAAAAAATTATTAATTTAATATTACATAATATTTTTTGAACCAAACAAATTTATAAGAAACATATCAAATAACATATAAAAAGTTTAAAATCATATAATTCTAAATAAATAGGTTCCATATAAAAAACAAATGTTTCCAATTAAATATAGAACATTATTTGAAATATCACATTGAGAATCAAAAAAATAATAATTAATGAATATGTATTATCACCATTCATTATATATAAATGATGATAAACCTGACCACCTACCCCAAATGTTATATCTATTCATTGGATGTTTTTTCTTTTCCCTTCTTCATTTATTTCATGGAATTAATATATTTTGCAATTAATTATTTTTATTTTAACCATTAAATGTAAAAAATATAGTTCTAATAGGATTTATTATTTAACATTTAACTGATATAAATGGATTTTCATGTCTAAATTCATGATATATTTGATCCACTATAATTATTTTAACAACACTAAATGGACAAGACAATATGATTTCATGTATTTTAACTAATTTAAATATATTGTTTTTTTGTTATTTGACTTCCTATATAATGGTTCATAGAAACTCTTATAACATTTATTTTTCATACATATAACATATTTAGAAAAAAAAAATTAATGGAAAAATTAAATTTTTATGTTACACTCCTAATGTTCTCTAAAATATATGTTGTGTACTATGCTTGTTATCCAACTACAATAATAGTTCACTTTTTAAATCGATAATAATTACCAAAATGGTTTTATCCATGAACACATATTCCAAATACTATCTTAGATTGATTAAATAAATAAATTTTTATTCATCACATTATTGCACTAACAAGTTCATCTTCTATTATTAAGAGATTTAGGTGGAACATTTGATGTATTAATAGAAGGGCATACACAATTATCCTCTTGAGAAGATAATTTTGATATAATTCAGTTCATATAGAAATCAAAAGGGTCTCATGTTCATTATAAAAATAATAATAATTTTCATACAATCTATCCATTGTAGCAATTATAAATGTCTTCCTCCGACATATCTACCATAACTATGTAGTATCTCACTCTCTTCAGTACTTGTTATAAAATGATATCATTGAATAGTATTATCAATTTATTATAATTTTTTATATATCATTATAATATAATTACAAAAACATTAATAACTCTATATCTCTTTGTCTTAATCCTTTATTCATAATGATAATCCTTCAATGTAGCATTAGACCCCCTTTTATTCTCACACTCTTAGAGGATTTTGAATATAATCAGGTCGAATTTCACACACTATCTCTATCTATATACCTCTACTTTGTATACTTCTTATAATTTAGTACCCTCAGTTTGAGGTATGTGGCCTTTGTTAATTCATTATTATGTGTTTAAAGTGAATGGGATGAGTTGGGAAGTGGTTTAGAGAGTTTGGGATGGTTTTGAAGGAGTTTTCAAGCTTTTCTAAGGGAGAACGGTTTGAGCACAGTTAGGGAAAACCATGTGGATGCTCCAAGAAACCATGCAATGGGAGAAAGTAGGCATCCCATGAACTGCACATGGTTTTCCAAACCGTGTAAGGCAACCGTGTGGACCCTGTCTCTCGAGGCAGTAGCATGCACAAGGTTAGCACACAGTTTTCCATACCATGAGGGATAACCATGCAGCCAATTAAAAAGAGGGTTTTAAATTCTGAGCACCCTTGGGATTAAACTATTTCTCTTCAAATCATCTCCCACTTGATCCTCACTCGGGTTATTCAGTTTTCAAGGGTTGGATGTGCTCTCCCACAAATTTTAGAAGCATTTTTAAGGGGTTTCAAGGTTGTTTGAAGGCGGTTTATCATGGGTATGTCTCTCCCCTTGGGTTTGTTGAGTATTCCTCAAGATCTACTCTTCCCTTATTCTTGGTTTTCTAGATATACACTTATTGTGTGTGTATCTAGAGTTGTCGTTTGCTTGTATGTTGATTTTAAGGCTTGTTATGTTTTTCGAAGGGGATCTAGAGAGGTTTCAGTGGTGAGTTCGCCAGATTTGAGGTGTATTATTGTGTGGGTCAAGTTTTTCAGAACCCTATTGGAATATGGATTCTCTCTCAAATTCACATGGTTAGAACTAGTGGATCTTTGATACAATTATTTTGTAGTGTTGAAAAATTAATTGAGAATTTTTGTGCGAAATTGGTTGGAAATTCCTTGGGTGATGTTTTTGGGGACATTGGGTAATAAGGGGTTTTATGGTGAAATGATATTATTGTGTAATTTAAAATAGAGATTTCAAAATTTTTTGTTCAGAATGATTTTTGAAAGTAGTTGATTAAAAATGGTTTTCAATAAAGGTATTGTTTTATTGAAATGTGGTTTGGCTTGAAAAATGGTTTTCAATAAATGGTTTATTTATTGAAGTGGATTTGTATGTGATGGAATTGGTTGATTGCATGTTGTTGTGAAATTGGTGGGTTATATTCATGGTTGGGATTGATTGGAATGTTGTGTGGAAGAGGCTAGAAGTACCACTATAAAAATGGGATGGATAGTGGATGAATGGTCCACCATCAAAGGATAAGTGTATGAGAGGTTCCACTAGGTGTGAATGGGTAAATGGGTTGGATTGAAGCTCTACAATTTGGTTGTGGTGGGGAAGTACAACTAGGTGTGAATGGGTGAACGGTTTGGACGGAAGCTCCACCGTTTTGGTGTTTTGGGTTGTTTGTTGTTAATTTCATTGCAAGTAGGAAATTGTTGTGCTAATGTGTACTTGATGATATGGCTTGTGGAATGGTTGTTCGGATTTCCCATAGTATCCTGGTTTGGGTATGATGGCTTGGTAAGGGTGATATTGGCTTATGGAAATGGATGCACTTGAGATTATTTTATATAAATTGTTAAATATAAATGTGCTAACAGTTTTATCCTAGTGGTGTGTGTAGGTATGTCCTTTGGAAAAATCCTAATGAGCTTTAGTAATAACCCCCTGATTTGGAACTTTGGTGTATTTTCAGATGTCCTGTACCATGATGTGGGAAAAGGTAATGCATCCCCTACCTTTAGTGCTGCATTGTGATGTCTTGGTGGAGCTTGGAGCTCCTAACTTGCTGTGGAGCTATCGTGGCATCATGGCTCGTGGTTTTTGTTGTTTGGTTTTTGCCTGTACATTGAATTGTTGGAGACATGTATGGTTGTATGTTTTTTGGGTTGTATTGTGGTACAACTTGGTTGTCTTTTGGGAATGCATGTTGGGTGTTTTATTTACATGAATCATATGGTGGTGTTTAATGGATGGTTTGGTTTTTTTGAATTAAGGGATAATCGTGCCCCAACATGATCTTGAAGCCCTCGGCATTTATTGCTAACATTTGGTGTCATGGGAACGTCGCTCATGACCATGTAGACCTCACCGCCTCCTCATGCCAATGACGTAGGTGCAGGGTGTTACAAGTGGTATCAGTTTGTTTGGTCCTTACCTTTCAAGTGAGAACAATTGTTTGACCATTGTTGTGTATCATTGGTTTTGGTGTTGAAATTCGTTGTGGTATATTCCTTCAGTTGGGATGGTATAAAGGTGTAGGAATGTCGGAACATGGAATGTGTAGCACAAAATAACATAGCTAACACTCATATACTGAACTTCAAGTTACAATGGAGTTTGGTACATAAGTGTTTTCGAGACACAAATAGGCATTGGATATCTCATTGTCATGGGTGTAGCCAATGAGATGATCCTGGAATGCAAGGTAGAAATGACTTCCCTCTAGGATTCATATTTCATTGGGGTATAATGAATCATCATGTGAAATGAGTTTGTGGATTTTCAAAAATCTGAATAGGGTTTCAAAACGGAAGGATTTGAAACATGGAAACTGGTGGTATTATGAAAATGATTAGGTTTTCAGAAAAAATACTGAAACATGGGAAATGTGAAATTGTGGAAAGCCTTGTTGTGATAATGTTGTGTAATGACATTTGAAATGTGAATTCTTGATGTAAATGGATGTGATACACATCAGTGTTTGTTTTCTGTTTATAGAAATGGAACAGGGTTGGCGTCGTACAGACCAAACAGATGTGGATGATGTGAATGTGGTTGCACCTGAGCCCCTGGTGAACCAGCTGTTAGTGAAGTGTATAGTGTAATCTTTACAAGCTGTAGATAGTGGAAATAAAATGGATGAACCAAGGCATGAGGATCATGCGGTTAAGTTTCAAAATCTGAATCCACCCATCTTCAGGGGTGATTTAGAGCCAGAGAGGGAAGAAACATGTTTCAATAGAATGAATATGATTTTCATGTTCTGTGGAACATCGGTAGAGTTAAAATTGGTGTTAGCCACATATATGTTGGAAAATATTGCCCTTCAGTAGTGGGAGTAGGTAGTCCAAGTGGGGACAGAGCAGGTTGTGATGTGGGAAGGCTTTGAGGAATTACTTAATAAACAATTCTACCCACATACGTTCAGAATTCAGCATACAACTGATTCCTTCAATTTGAATCAAGAGCTTTTCTATGTGACAGAGTATGCATATATGTTTATGAACATAGTATGGTTTTCACCCAAGGTGGAATGTAGCACGTTGTTGAATTCATGGATCATTGATGTTGGTTTGATAGAGGAAATTCCTTCCAAGATAGTGGTGCCGTGTATTGGTGATTACAAAGAGATGGTGAATATAGCCTTAATGGATGAGTGGTATCTGTTGTGAGATCCGGGTGGTGGAAGCATTGTGGAACCCTTAGAGAATAGTGGGAACTCTAACACTGGGTTAAAGAGAAGGATGGACACTTATTCCCTAGGTGGGAGTATGACATATAATCCAACGATAGGATCGGTAAATCATCCTCCGAAGCCCAAGAGAAAACCAAGATGTTTTTAGTGTGGTTTTATGAGCCACATTAAGTCGGATTGTATGGAACAACCTCGAGCATGGCATAATTATAAGTAGATGGGGAATCTTCAATGTTATTGTCGGAATTCTCTAAGGTCGGGTGTACGTGACACTTCTCAGGTATCGCAGACGTTTCATGCTTCGACCAGACATGGACAACAACACACCCATTGTCCGCAGATGAAGTGGGTCATGGTGATTCTCGTAATACCATGACGCCTCAACAAAGAAATAATGAGAAGGGTGTGGCATCAAAAGCGTTGTTCGGAACTAAGCAAGTTGTGCTGGATGACCAGTCAGAACCATCCATAGTGCGAGGTACTATTCTTATAAATTTATCCTTTATGTATGTGTTGTTTGATATGAGTTCTTCAATCTCTTTTATTACTGCCCATGTGGTTGAGTTGTTGGGTTTAATGATAGAAATGATGCCTCCAGTTTTGAAACTTCCAAATCCTATGGGTCAAAGAGAGAGTCAAGCCTTTTTATGTAGAGCATGTTGTATTTTTTTGGTTGAGGTTGAGCTAATGTGGAACTACATAGGGCTTGAGATGGATGGGTATGATGTAACCCTGTGAATGGATTGGCTGGTGGTGTTTAAGGCCCACATCGACTGTGATGTGCGAACAGTGTCTTTTATGACACACTATGGCATTAGACATATCTTTTGAGGATAAAGGTATGAGAGGCAGGTTGCAATGGGTTTTTTGGTACCAGTTGTGGGCACGGTATCATATCAGTTGGCGGTGTTGTTGTTGGAATCAGTACATGATGTTTAGCAGAGAGTTTTTCCAGCTGTGGTGGATCATTTTATGGATGTTTTTCTTCAAGAATTATCTGGGTTACCTCTTGTAAGAGAAGTGTTGTTTACGATTTATCTCTTTCTAGGGACTAGTCCTATATCACTTTCATCTTACCGGATGTCACCTACTGAATTTTGGGAATTGAATGACTAGTTGGAAGTGTTTGAAAACAAAGGGATTATCTGACATAGCACGTCTATGTGGGCAGCACTAGTGCTGTTTTTGAAGAAGGCAGATGGAACATTGAGGCTCTGTGTTGATTATCGTAGACATAACCATGTTATTATAAAGAATTGATATCCACATCCATGAATTGATGATTTTTTTACCAGTAGAGGGGAGCCCAATGGTTCTCCAATATCGACCTGAGGTCGGGATATCATTTATTGCAGGTGAGGAAGGACGGTTCTACTAAAACCACCTTCATAAGTTGATATGACCATTATGAATATGTGGTTATTCCCTTTGGTCTAACGAATGCGCCAGCAGTGATCATGGAATTGTTGAATCAAATATTTTAGAGATGTATGGATTCAATTGTGGTGGTGTTTGTAGACGATATTATGTTGTATTCACTGACAAGTGTACAACATGAAGAACACTTGGCCACAATGATGGTGATATTGAGGGATCATCAATTGTATGCCAAATTGTCGTAGTGTGACGTTGGGATACAATAAGATGGTTTCTTGGCGATGTCATGTTTGAAAGAGGATATGCAGTGTATTGGGAAAAGATAAACGATGTTATCTCGTGGAAACCGCCAAAGAATTTGTTTGAGGTATAGTGATTCCTCAGTCTAACTGGGTATTATTGGTGGTTTGTTCGTTATTTTTCATGTTTGGCTTTACTGATGACTGCTTTGATAAAAAATAATGTTTCATTCCCTATGAATGAACACACCCAATAGTGTTTCAAATAGCAAAAGGGTCGTGTAACATCATCCCCAATATAGTGTTTTCTAGAATTAGGAAATGGGTAAGTGGTGTATTGTGATGCATCGAGATCAGGTATGGGTTGCGATCTCATGGAAGGTAATCATGTGGTTTCATATGGCTCATCGAAATTGAGGTTTCATTAAAAGAACAACCCAAAACATGATTTGGAGTTGGTAGTAGTGGTCCACACTTTGAAAGTTGGTGTCATTATCTCTTCGGGGATAAATTCAAGGTATATACAGATCATAAGAGCTTGAAGCACATTTTTACACAATGGGATTTTAATTTGAGTCAATGGTGATAGATGGAATATATCCAGATGTTTGGTCTTGACATGATGTACACACCAGATAACAGAAATTTGGTGGCAGATGCATTATGTAGAAAATCATATATTTTGGTGGTGAAACAGGAATCAGATGACTAGCAGTTGATGACAGTTACAGTTGACATGCAGTAGGAATGTGAAGACCAGGGTGATAGAGTAGTCTTCATTCCTAATTTTTTATTCCTAACATGGTTGGCCTAGTTAAAGGGGCGCACATATTGGATTCTGAGTGTGTGACCATGAGGTCAAGACTCAATGGGGGGGGGGACCAGTGAGGGTTGACAACTGAATGGAGATTCATTTTTGTGTTTTCGGAATTGGATGGTTGTACAAGTTGCTTGTCAGAAGGATCTTTTCAGGGCATATCATCCTTCCAGGTGGTTTGTTCATCCTGGAATTCAGAAAATGTATAACATAATGAATGCGCAGTTCTGGTGTGATGGTATGAAAAAAAGTGTTGTTGAGTTTGTTTCAAGATTCATGACTTATCAGCTGGTCAAGGTAGAGCATCAAAGGCCAACGAGAATGTTATAGGCAACACCAGTCCCTATTTGGACATGGGAGCAGATTGCGATGGATTTTATTATATGTCGCCCGTGATTGCTCAAAAAACACGATTCCATTTGAGTGATTGTGGATCGACTAACGATGTCGGCCAATTTTACCCCAATTTTTGAATCTCATACGGTGGAGGATCTGTCCAAAATCTATATCCGATAGGTGGTAAATAGGAATGGTGTTCCAGTTTCGATTGTATCCAGTAGGGACCTGAGGTTTACATCATGGTTCTACAAATCCTTACAGCAGGCCCTTTAAACAACATTGTCCAAGAGTATAGCTTATCACCCACAGACGGATGGTCAATCTGAGAGCATGATAAAAACTTGGAGGATATGTTGTAGGCTATTGTTATAGATTTTGGTGGCTCGTGGGAGGATCCCCTGCTATTGGTTTAGTTCTTATACTATAACATTTAACAGGAATCCATACATATGTCTCCATTTGAAGTGTTGAATGGGAAGCCATGTCGTTCTCCACTATGTTGGGTGGAAACAAGTGTGTCCTCGATGGGTGGACTGACCCTTGTCTAGGATACGACAGAGAAGATCAATTTTCTCATGAAGAGAATGGAAATGGCTCAGAGTTGTTAGAAATCGTATGGGGATCATCATAGATGGTCGTTGTCGTTCGAGGTGAGTGATCATATTTTTTGGAGGATCTCTCCTAGGTTGGTACATAGATAGTTTGGGAAGCAGGGAATGTTATCTACGAGGTATATTAGACATTTCGATATTCTTGAGTGGGTTGGTGACGTGGACTATCATTTGGCTTTGCCACCTAGGTTCTGTGTGGTACACAAAGTGTTTCATGTGTCACAGTTGAAGAAGTATCAGCAGGATCGTGACCCTGTGATTCGATGGGATCATATTGAGCAAGAACTGGATGCATCGTTGGTGCATGTGCCAGTGAGGGCTATGGATAGGAAAGATAATGTCTTCCATGTTAAAAGAATCATTTTAGTTCATGTATTTTGGAAACATAGTAAGATTCAAGTGGTGATTTGCGCGCGGGAGAGAGAGACGATTGAGTAGTTGCCCGAACTCTTTTGGAAATGGATGGGTTCACTACTTTCCGAGGACATAAAGTCAAATGGTGAGGAATATGTAGTACAACTCATTTGAGGTATGTGGACATTGTTTATACCTTTTTTTTTGTTTATAATGTGCATGGGATGAGTTGGGAAGAGGTTGAGAGATTTTGGGATGGTTTTGAATGAGTTTGGAGGTTTTTTCAAGGGAGCACGATTTGAGCACGGTTAGGGGAAACCGTTAGGATGCTCCATGAAACCATAAAGGGGGAGACAATAGTCTTTTAACAACTTTCACATGGGTTTAAAAACCGTTTGAGGCAACTTTGCAGACCCTAGAACTCGAGGAAGTAGTGTGTGCACGGTTAGTGCATGGTTTGTCAAATCGTGTGGGCTAATTGTTGGGCAACATAATAATAGGGATTTAAGTTCTGTGATCCCACGATCATTTCCTATTTCTCTAAAAATCCACTCCCACATGAGCCCCAATTGGGTTCTTCGGTTTTCAAGGGTTGTAGGTGCTCTCCCACACATTTTGGAAGCATTTTGAAGGGGTTTCAAGGTGGTTTGAAGGCGGTCTCCCGGGCAAGTCTCTCCTCTTGTGTTTTTTGTGTTTTCCACAAGATATGCTCTTCCCTCTTTATTGGTTTTCTAGATGTAAAACTTGTTGTCTATAGATCTAGAGATTTGATTTCCTTGGATGTTTATTTTAAGGCTTGTAATGGTTAGGGAAGGGGATCAATAGAGGTTTCAGTTGTGTGTTCACAGGAATTTGAGGTGCGGTTGCTTGGGGGTCGAGTTTTCAGAAACCCTAAATGTAGGTGGATTCTCTCTCAACTCCACTAGTTTATAACTAGTGTTTCATAGATACAATTAAATTGTGGTGCTGAAAAATTAATTTTGATTTGAAGTGAGAAATTTGTTGGAAATTCCTTGGGTGATGTTTTAAGGTATTTTTGGGGAAAATGGCGTTTTATGGTGAAAACATATTATTGTCGATTTTAAAATATAGATTTAAAAATGGGTTGTTCAGATTGATTTGAGAAAATGGTTGATGAAAATTGGTTTTCAATAAATATTTTTTTTATTGAAATGTGGTTTGGAATAAAAATGTTTTTCAATAAATTGATGATTTATTAATGTGGATTGGTATGTGATGGTGTTGGTTTATTGCATGCTATTGTGACATTGGTGGGTTAGATTCTTGGTTGTGATTGATTGGAATGTTGTGTGGAAGTGGTGATATGTACCACTATAAAAAATGGATGGATAGTGGATGGAAGGGCCACTATAAAAGGTTAAGTGGATGAGAAGTGCCACTATGTGTGAATGGGTAAATGGGTTGGACGGAAACTCCACCATTTAGTTTTGGTTGGGAAGTACCACATGGTGTGAAAGGGTGAACGGGTTGGACGGAAGCTACACCATTTGGTTGTTTTGGGTTGTTTGTTGTGAATTTCGTTTCATGTGGTAAATTTTTGTTCTAATGTGTACATGATTATATGTCTTGTGGCATGGTTGTTTGGCTTTCCCATGGTTTCTTGGTTTGGGTATGATGTCTTGGTAAGGGTGAGATTGTCTTACGGAAACAGTTTCACCTGTGATTATTTTGTATAAATTGTTTTATATAAATGTTGTAATGGTTTTATCCTTGTGGAATGTGTATGGAAGTAATTTTGGGAAAACCTACTATGTTTTATTTTCCACCCCCTGATTTAGCCATTGGGTGTCTTTGTAGATGTCGTGTACCGTTAGGTGGGAAAAGGTAAGGAATATACCTCCTTTAGTAGTGCATTGTGATGTCTTGGTGGAGCTTGGATCTCAGAGTTTGGTGTGGACTTGTGGTGGTGTCATGGCTCGTGGTGTTTGTTGTTTGATTTCTGCCAGTACTTAGATGTGGTGTAGACATGTCTGGTTGTATTGTTTTTGGGTTATATTGTGGCTCGACTTGCTTTTATTTTGTAAATGAATGTTGGATGTTTTTTTGAATTGCCTCATATGGTGTTGGTTAATGGATTGTTTGGGTGGGTTTGTCTAAAGGGAAAATCGTTCCCCATATTGATCTTGAAGCCCTCGACATTTATTTCCATCATTTGGAATCTTGGGATTGTCACTTAAGGCCATGTTTCCATCACCGCCTCTTCAAGACAACGATGTGGGTGCGGGGTGTTACATACAATCTTATAATAATCACTTGAGATATTTAAATAAAATTATTATATAAACTCTATAAAAATATTAATGAAATTTTATATTTTCGAAATATGGTAAAACATTACGGACTAATCAAAAAATTAAAATTATTAATATATTTAAAATATTATATTTGGATCTCCCATAAACCACATCCTCCATTTTAACTCGTTCAAAAAACATATTTATCATAAAAATATGTTTCATCAATCTTCATAAAAATATGATACATTAATCCACCATGGAATGAAATTTCAAATTGAAAAGTATTTTCTTATGGTAAAATTTCAGTTTCATACATGTTATTCCCATTAATTTCTTATTCTGACTCAGGTTGAATCACAAAAAAATTAAAAAAAATCATGTTATTTAAACAACATTATAACAATTCATCATAATCATATATAAAACTCTAGGGCCCATACATTTATATAAATTCAACAAAATGATGAATGAAATATAATATCTTATATATCACCGAACCTCGCCCAATATTATATTCAATATTATTTTAAAAATAATATCAAATCATAAATGATCTAATGAGGAAATTATTTAAAATCTAGATGAAATTATGTATCAATTACTATATATTTCATATCATTGTATAGCCATTCATATACAAAATTCCACTCTAATCCTTAATACGTATAATTTTTTAGCTCAATAGAATCTTATATATGCACAATAATAACATTTGTATCAACATTATTATCTTATGTATCATTGTGACCTCTAGTAAATATCACATTTTTAATTTTCTTGTAAATATTATGTATAAAAATATTTTCATTAATAATTTATTGAATATTATATATCTATATATATATATGCATAACATATTGAAAACTCACAATAAATATTACAATCATTTAAAAAAACATTAGTTTTATGTTGATAATATTACCTATTACATTGAGTTTTAACACTTTTCAATTTTTCTAACTACGATGAATAACATGCACATTCATTATTACAAAAAACATAATTCAAAATACTATTTAACATAGATCCGAACATTCAAAACCTATTTTTTGGGTCTTAGATACACTCATTATCCTTACATATTCTTCAAACCTTATTTTTTAATAATTTATAGAAATCTATTCCCATTAAAATATTCGATACAATTTAATCCCTTTTCTCTATGTAATTGAATGACCTATAATAAATTCAATTGAAATATCCCACATCATCCATTCAAACAATCAAATAAAATAAATTAAATGTGCTTCCCACTCCAATAATTTTCTCCAATTTTCATCCAATATTCACAACTCAATATATATTTACATCTTTCTAGTTTTATCGATAAATATTCAAATCATAATTTATTTGTAACATGAAAATAATTCCTATATATCATTCACAACACATATTATCATCATGAATGTTCAAAAAATATACAACTCAAGACAATGTTAATTAACCAATATCCCGCATTGTATTTTTTTAAAACCCATATAGAACATATATATATATATATATATATTCTTCAATTTCATTTTATATCCACCTTATAGTAAATAACTAAAATGGATACTGAGAGATATTTGGTTCATATCCCTAAATTACATTTTCCATCGATTATTATACACTAATCCTATCTGAGGATTTCATGATGTTGAAAATATGTGGAGAGATAATAAACAAAAAAAAATCCATAACAATACCAAAATTTGATCAATAATAAAATTTAATTTCACAAGGATTGTTCAAATACATTTTCAGGGTGATATATATTCTTCAATATATTCCAATGATATTTTGAGAAAAAAATTAGAAATCATCAAAATTACATATTAAAAACATTAAAAACTAATACTATGTTTAGATTAAGTATTTAACATGGAAATTTCATAATTTCGTTATCATCTATGTAATTGATAAAATAAATTTTATCCCCAATGTAATAATTTATTGTAAAAAATTATTGATTAGATAATATGAAAGGAAATCCATATTTTGGAAACATTACAATCAGTTTTTTTAATAAAACTATATTTTTGGAAAATATTAATATAGGAATAATATCTCAAACATATCCCCTTAATTGGATACACTCGATCCTCTCTTCATCATGGTTGATATATTTTTGATAATATGATTCAATATATGAAATGTTAGGATCACCTACAAAATGGTGACTTCAACATGATTTCAAAATTTTAAATTATGCTCACCTCCTTAAACATAACACTATATTCCGGAATCAAATGAAATTAAATATAATGTAATAAGATAGAAAATATATTTGGGGAAAAGGTCAGATAAAGTTTTATTCATATTAAAAAAGATGTTTTAGGGTTTCTTCTAATCTAGGATACTAAATTAATTTCTGTTCTAACATTCAAATAATTCTTCATAATTTCTCCTTTCTTTTTTAACTCATTGATCATGTTTGGATGTATGGTGTTATTTTCCTTAATTTTAAATTAATTTTATAGAATTAAATATTATATTTTTGTATTAAAATAATAGATGTATATTTTATCTTGTGAAATCATATTTATCATTTCTTCATAAGATGATATTATAGTCATATAAATAATTGAGACACGTTTGGATTTCTTGAAAGTGTAAGACATCATTTCATCAACCCCTAGTTTATCAAATTTTTTAAAAATTTGACAATATTTTTAGTGATTATTGAATTGTAGTGATTTACTACAAATATTTAATCCTTCCATTTCCCCATTAGATTGATTCCTCCTATTTTTTCATTATATTTCATTAATCAAAATTCATTTTAATGGAGTATTTTAAATAGATCATGGTGTAAATGTTTCTTCAAGAATATAACAAAAATATTTTTTAAAAATTAATATTCCATTATAAACTAATAGATTTTTTAGTAGAAAATTATACACTTATTGTAACAAAAGGTAGACTAATTTGGTATAAATTCTAACATATAAACCAATTGATGCAACCCAATGCACCCAAAGAAGTGGGGTAAATATTGAAAATAGATGAATTATTTTTCTTACATTCCCAATTAGTTATACCTTTACTATATTATTCCCATACTAGAATAAAAAATTTGAATATTTCCTTGAATTATTTTGATTGTCTTTCTCACCGGATAATAAAAGAGTATACAAAAAATAAATAATTCAAAGAACATTATGGATTTAATTACTTCCATATTATGAGTTAATATATAGATCATATACTGTCTATGTCAATATGTACAAAAGTATAAATAATAATCAATATATTTAATATAATTTTTAAGAATATTCTAATCCAAATACTAGAAACACTGCCTATACTACTTATATACTGAGTACATTGTGATCTTCAAATTATTAATACACTTTCATCAATTTTATATGAGTTTATCCTCTTATTATAAGGTATTATTCAATGGATTCCATTAATAGTATAAGAATATATTCTAATAGACGAATGTAATTATAAAATATAATTAACTTGTTGTTATCTTCATTAATATCTATATATAGTTATGTTTTATTTCTTGTCATTGGTTTTTCTTCTATTGAAAACAATTTTATCATTTCTGGATACCATCCCTCTTCAATCATTACATCTTTTTAAAAAAATCTTCCTTATCCACTAGTATAAATTTCCCATACGATTTACTTATATATCCATGAATAATATCTATATGACCATATTTTTTGAAAAATATTGGATTTCTAATGGAGTTTTAAAATTTTCATTTTATGGATGGTATGGATCATAATATGAGTTTTATAATGCAATTATGATATTTATAATACCTAATAATGTTTTTAGCTACTGTTTAAGAACTGAGAGATTACTTATGTGATTAGGGGAGTTTCAAGAGAATTGGGATTTGAAAAACAAGTTTTTTGATGGGATAAAGGGTGTTCAATGTTTTCACATGGTTTGTGAAAAAAAATGCGCTGAAGCCATTCTATCTGTATTCCTATCACATGGGTTCACTACTGAAAAAAGGGCCTATACCCACGGTTCAAAACCGTGGGTATAGCCCCCAAAACCGTGGGTATAGGCTATACCCACGGTTTTGGGAACTGTTGGTTAGAATGGAGTCGGTATAGGGGTCATGACCTATACCCACGGTTTGGTAGAACCATGGGTATAGGTGTGTCACATATCAACACCACGCTGTACAGCGCGGCAAGAACTTTTCCCACTGTTTAAAACCCATGGGGAATATATACATTTTAAAAAAAACGCTCCCAACAAGGTTTGATCGCTGCACCCAACGCCTAAGAGCGAAACCCTAATCCAACTGATATGGGAATTTTATATGTTAAATATACATATATAATCTAATATATATTAGTACACTCCACGTCGCGTATTCAAAAAATGCGGCCTCGGGGATTAGAACCCGCGCCTCCGACCACAAGTCCCACCAGCTCCCCACGTCGGACCAAAGAAGCTATTGATTTAATCTGTTATTTATTTATATATCTGCAAATATATTTTATTATAAGCATTAATTAAATTCAAAATACTCCGGTATGGATACTCGAACCGACGTCTCACAATGAGACTCAACACCGCATTTCAGTAAAGCACCAACCAAGATGACATTGCTATGATCCATGAAAAAATGTCTCCCCGCCAAATTTTTTTCGTGTCCCACCTAATGTTTTTTCCCCGCCATAAAGTGGGAATGCTATACCCACGGTTCTAGATAACCGTGGGTATAGGTCTTCTAAAAAACCGCAATACCTACGGTTTTGAAGAACCGTCGGTATAAGTCTTCAAAAAATACCCTATACCCATGGTTTTCTCCAAAACTGTGGGTATTGGTCTTAAAAGAAATCAATACCCACAGTTTTTTTCACAACCGTAGGTATAGGTGACCTATACCCACAGTTTTGGAAAACCGTGGGTATAGGTTCACATACTATCCCTATACCCACGGTTTTGGAAAACTGTGGGCATAGGGGTACCCTATACCCATGGTTTTTTGCAAAACAGGGGGTATAGACCTATTTTCCAGTAGTGGATGTAAAACCATAAACCTAAGACCACAAGGTAATTCAATATTTTACATATAGGATTTGTAAGAAAATTGCACGAGCATCACATGGTTAGACAATATTTGTGCCATGCCAGGCGAGGGGGTGTCAAATTAGGCAATTCCAGCACACAATTGGGTTGTGGTTTGTCTAACCATGTGGTAAAAATTTGAACCACATTAAATAGCGTAAAATTACCTCTTTTAACTTGTCTATTTTAACCATAATCCATTCTTATACTCAACATTCACTATGTTTCTGAATTCCCCAAATGGAGAGCTTGTAATCTCATCTATGCATGACATGATCTTCTCTACTAAAGCTCAAAATACCATCCATTGATTGTATTGCATAGAAAAAGGATATTATATGATTCCTCCATCACCCCCTGAATGTTTTTCTTCCCACATTGAATTATATTTCAATTGGAGATAATAACCCCCATTTTCTATGTTATTTTTTATTATTCCAATTTGACATGATCCATCTCAAATCAATACCTGATAATGGAAAATAGAATTATCCTAAGAATTAGGTGTGAGGATTATGTATAAATCCACAGCCTTAAAAATTACTTAATCTTGATATAAGTCATTAATATAACCTCAATTCAAATCAAGGATATTTTTAGGTTTAATGAATAGATAATTAGGTAATAACTCAGAAATAACAACTTAAATACTATAAGTAGACACGTCTACCCACTATCCATTTTTTCATAAAAATTACTCTTTAAAAAGAAACATGGTAACATTTCATATTTTAACAACATAAATTTTCCATGATCACTTCATTGACACTATTCTTCTTTAATTACTGTGAATTTTTTTTTCAAAACATGGGATGAGAATAAAAATATCAGTAAGGGAAACGCAAATAAGTAAAACTATTTGACATGGAAAAACATGAAAACCATAAATACATTACCATAAATTAATACATTTCATCTTTAAGAAGATTTAATTATACGTCTCTGAATATAAGCTCATTTACTACCCTATTCAAAACCAAAAGATAAAAATAAATCCCTTAAAAAGGAACATATGACATATATAAGTTACATAGGTCGCAAACATTCTAAAATAGAATGAACATATAGTCTAATTCCACAGATATCACTAAATGGAATAACTATACAACTAACTTCCATAAACAATACATTTGATGTTATAACATTTCCACCCATCCTTGTTTTATCTTAGAACCATCCATATTTGGATTATCATGTAACCACCCATCATTGTTTTATCATGTCACACATCAAATATCTATGTACCATTATATAATAATATCTTGTAAAAAATTACAATTATCAACATTTAACTCATAAAATTTCATTTTCAATCAGAAGAAATCATTTCAAGATATTGAATTATAAAATACTATTTTAAAAACATTTTAAATACCAAAACTCCTAAAAATTGAATAAGGTATTTCTTTTCCATTAAAAAACATTAATTATTTATGTTGAATCAAAATATCAAATAAAGGTTATGATAACGAATGAGTTATTATAACTGCATACATTAGAAACATTCATTTTAGTTGTTTAGTAAAACGCTTCTTATAAAAAAAGAATCCCTTTGAATGAAATGAAGAGAAAAATGGGGTTTATTATACACCGTATAAATGAAGAAGTTGTATATTATCAAAATATGCCTCAATGAATGCATATTGAGATGATGTGTGTTACCTTGAGTGCAAATCATCGTGTACAATCATTATGTTCCTTAATAAGAAAACAATGATTTATTTATAATTTCTTGAGAACCTTTATCATTTTTATTATTTCATTTATATCACATACTACCCTGTTATAAAAAATACATAAATATTTATGTTTATATCAGTCGTTTTGCTGATAATCGGTACTGGAGTCAAAAATGAACTTGTTTTCATGTAAATTATCCATGTGGTAAAAGTACATCATCTCTAGAATATTATTAATGATTTAAATATCATATACATTCTGTATATATATTTTTATATCATTCATAATATTTGAAGATATGAAATGAAATGCACTATTCATTGAAGAGGTAGGTCATACATACGCAAGAACGCTACTTTCTTTTTATTCATATTAAAAGAATAATAACCAAATGGTTTAAATATATATTATAATAATAGTATTATATTTATGTCATGTGTGTCTCATAAGATTAATAAAACAATCTATTATGTGTTCCTTGTATATCATGAACAAGTCATCAGACTTTGAGGGGACGATAGTCCAATATTCCAAAAATAAAATTATCATATTTACACATCATGAAATGCATTATGGTAAGTTGTAAAAATTTTACAGAAGCATATAGACAATATAATTATAATTTATATCATATTTAAATATAGTTCCATTATAGTTTCCACCATGAGAGGTGGCAAGAGAAAATTGAATAGTCACCATTTCGTGAGGTAGTAGTTCATCGTGTATTGAAATAGTTTGTTCATACCCATTAGGTGGAGGTGTGTGTACGTGTATTTAGAATAATCATAATTAAATACTATAATATTAATGATATGATTTTTCATTTAATCTAAGAATAATATGTTCATAGGGTGTGGAGAAGGAAATTAATGGAAAGGAATTTGAGAGAAGATGTTACCTATAAATTGTGTAACTTCTTTTGATTTGAGCCAAAAGGATTTCTTGAATTTCCTTAATTCCAAGGTAAGGATTATATGAAGAAATTATGGATGTTGGAAGATTTTATTATCATAATATTTAGTAGTGGAGGGTCCTGAGAGGTGTGAGTAGGTGGGAAGAGGTGATGGATTTTTATAAGAGGTAGGACATGCACTTTATGAGAGTCTTGAAATATTATTTTATTTGAGATTTATTTTTAAATTATAATATTGAAAAGTTATATATTTAAAGGATAAGTTGATTATGGGTCTAAATACAGTCAGAAAATATGTTTTAGAGAATTTTAGGTCTTAAATTTATCCTTAAATTTTGGAATTAACCATTAGATAAAAACATTAACTCTTACAATGTCTTCTTGTATTTTCATAATAAATGGTTACTATAGTTTCTATAAAATGAAAGGAGAACCACAAATGGATCATTAATTAGATTTATAAAAATATATAAGTAATTTGGACGAATATTAAATTTTTTGGTAAATTATATCATTTAATAAAATAATATTAATTTTAAAAACTCATTTATGTCAATTTTTACAATATTTTGTAATTGATTTTTGTTAAAGTCTTAAAATCGTGATTCCATTAAAGAAATATTTTACAAAATGATAATATGTAAACATAATCTATAAAATTATTTATGGAATCAAAATGTTAAAATTATATTTATTTTATTTACTATAATATTTTTTAATTCAATCATTTATTAATAAGGTAATCATTGCACGATTACTATGTCATAAATAAATTTATTTATTAATGTATAAAAATTATAAATAAAATTATACTATGTAATAAATAATTTTATATTTGTAATGATGATTTATAGTCCAAGATATCAGTTATATAACCATATATTAAAAAAATAGACAAATATATTTGTTTTTGTCATATTTCTATTAACTTTAAAATAATTATTATAACATGTCATTTTCACACCCAATTGGATCCCAAATTCAAAATGGTAAGCATAATGATGATCATGGTCATAAATATATCATCCAATAGGATTTGGACACGTTTTAGGTTTGATTTATATTATTATTATATTATTTTTACCCTTATTTAACTAATTTACCCATTTACGTTGAAAAATAAAAATAATTTCTGATGTTACTAATCATAATTACAAAAAATGGTACCTATTTAAAAAATTTAGGCCTTTTATTTCCAAATATTGAATACATATCTACAAAATTTAAAACACATCTTTTGTAGTAATTATTTTAAAATAAATTCACGTTTTCAAAACCAGAAAGAGTGTTTCTTAGAAGTAAATACTTCCTAATGATTGACATGTGTTTGTGTCCAATATCAATGTAAAATTATTCCAACACCCAGTATTTTATTTAAAGGTAATAAAATAATATTCTTGAATGTTAAAACCATTAAATGGAAAACATAACTATAAAAATAAAATAGATATAAGGCTATTTTTAATTAAAATGTGATATTTTTCACGTTTCATAAAAATATAGATTTTATCAGAAAAGTTCCAAAAATTCAAACAAAGTAAATTTTGATCTCCCTCTTATAAATAAAATTATTAATTTATAAAATAGAACACATAAAAGGGGAAAAACTATTTCTAAAATGGTTTTTCCATGAAATTATTGTGAAACAACATTTTTAACATATTAGAGTATTTTATTCCTAAAATTGGAATCAATATCATTCTAAGCCTCTAAAATTTACTGGTTAAAATAAAATACATTTAACAAACATGAATAATAAAATTACCATTAGTTAAGTTAATTCCTATAAATACAGTAGCTAGAAGTTAACTACGAAATAAAATAATAATAACCTTATTTTTTTATTTTTCAGTAAAATTGAATGTTGTTTGCAACATAATAATTTGAAGAACCATGTTGGTGTGTTTCCAATATGATATCAAAAAATGTTTCCTATTTAAATTAAAATTAATATCTTATTCACATATAATATTAGATATGAAAAGTTATTATATTATAAATATCATGGATATTTCATCATTCCACCCTTTTGGAATTTGCGTCCCAATAATTTTAAAATTTGGCTTAGTAACTTCATTTAAATTCCCACATTTTGAAATGTGTCAATAATAAGGCATCCCTACATTTTCATTACATAAACCTTTCACTACATTATACAAAACCAACGATCTTTAAGGTTTAGTGTCTTGGAAACCATGAACTGAATACATGACGACATAAAACATTCTTCTTAAACACTTGGTAGGATTATTCAATATTCATTACAACATCTCATAACTGGGGAACATACATCAATGGAAAGGGTGATTAGAATGCCCAGTAAGGGAAACAAGAGAAATAGTTTACATGTGAACATGAGATACTTCAATAAACTCTTTTTAAATAACTTTTTGGCATGAGAAAGAGATCATGAGGCATATCATAAAAAAATAACATGTTTCATAACATGAATATGTTGACATAACATTTATCTTATACAATCATTTCTGTATCACCTAGGTCCATCCCCAAGGTGTCATTAAAAAATTACCAAGGTTATTCACCAAGGTATCATTAAAATGGTCATCTCTATAGATTATTTATTTACACAATGAATTTGAGCGCTATCAGGGCACACCCTTAATTTGACTTTATTACCATGTTATCCACAAATATCGTCATCAATAATTTCATAAATAACCCATATATCATAAATGAAATGGGTTTCATTTCATAGTCATAACATTTTAAAAATTGCTTTAGAGACGTGATCTTTATGTCACTTTAAACCCACAGAAATTGAAAGTAGGTCTCATGTATGTAAATCCCAGAATATAAAATAGAAATTTTTTATATATATGTAAATAACTCTGTATAATAAATACCTTTGAGTATTCACTTAATAAATTAAATGTATTTTAGAAAAAGGAAGAGACCTTTTGAGATGAAAATTCGGCAGCATAACGACTATGTTGCAGGGTTTTTGAAAACATTGAAAAGATTGGGGACATGGGCCACCCAATTATAAATGATCATCTAAAGATTTGAGAGACATAATATAAATGATATAATAACATTGTAATGAAATTTTAATGGTATACCATATGAAATGAAAAACCTGAAAGGAAGACAAAAATAAGATTTCTCTAATGAAAAAATCATCAGCATAACAACATCACATAAAACATAAAAAAAAATGAATTGATGAGATTAAATAGGGTCTCTATTCATTTGAACATAAATGGAAAGTATGATAAATATAGATATAATACCCCAACATGGAAAACTGAACTTGAAATACTTGACGTGAATGTCGAACTTTGAAAATGGGATGAGTGAAAGAATCCCTTACTTTAAAACGTAACTCCTAAAACTCAACAGTCTGGTCCTTGGTGGCTTGAGGGATCCTTGGGATGACAACGTGGGAGGTAATGAGACTATATATTCGTTGAAGGAGATTTGGAAGTGAAAACTATAGGAGGAAATGGTTGGTATTTATTTGGAAAGGGAGGTGATACTTTAATAATTTCAAGGGACACCTCACATGTGGTTTTCTCAAAACCATGGGCATTCCCATGGTATTTCTCAAGGTGTAACTCCACATGGGAACCCTATAAAATAATTCATCCCCTTTGGTCGACCAAACCTCAAAAAACTCAGGACATCATCATGATACTCTTGTTATCATTAAACATATTGAAACCCAAATCTGTATTGTCACTATTCACTGAAAAATAAAATGTTTTAGAAAAATCCCAAAAATTCACCCTAACCCATTATCGATGTGTTGAATCCCAAAATTAACACCATTTTTAAAAACAATATTCTAAATATTTTTAATTTATTTATTAATTAAATTCATAATTTATTCAATAATTATAATTCAAAATCTATAACTTAGTTTTTAACACCTTGATATTTCGTCAAATTTCCAATACCTTATAAGCATTAGAAAGTAAAATAATAATATGTTTTACTTATTATAATGGTCACATTAATATTGTTATTACTATTCATATTAGTATTCATTTTACTATTCATAAGTGTAAAAATTATTAATCACCAAAAATTATTTTCATTTCAATGAACCACATTTTTCTCCATAATTACAACCATGTCTCTCAAATTTTTTAAAATCTATTCACAAAAAAAGTTATTTGATGATTAAACATCATTAAACTATTCATTAATACACTATTCATCAAGCACTATTCATAAAAAAAAATAAACTTTTTCAAAAACATCCAAAAATTCATCCTAGATTAATTTTTACATTTCCTATTCAAAAATGTTGTTTATTTTTCCATTAATACCCTATGTAAGGGAAATGTTTTACATACGATTTTTAACTTCTAAAATCAATAAACATAAATTTTATAATGAAAATCTAGTTATAACACAGAAATGATGAAACAATAATTGTATTAATACTATGAGATTACATATTTTGGATTGGAAATATAATCACTTAAAACTCCCGCATATGACCTAAGAATAAGGTGTGCGATGGTTAAAGAATTTTGGGGATGCTCGGATAACATTTCCCTAGTTGTAATCTCCACTAACATGAACTTATCCTATTTGAGATTCCATTCAAGCTTGACACACTAGAGTTCGTCTAGAGCTTGGTCTAAAGCGAAGCCCAATGATTCCACCTCCTTCCCAAGCTCTGATAAGAGGACTTCATATGGTTCGAGTCTGATGGATAAAGCCATCGAATCTTCTTTCAGCATTAACCATTAACATATCTATTAAATCATTAAGAGTAAATTATTATACTATTCAAAAAGTTTGGGTCATTACATTCTCTCCCCCTTAAGAAATTTCATCCCCGAAATTTTAAAAAAAGGCCTAGTCCAGAAGGAGAGGGTACTTTGCAGCATTGTTTCCTCAGGCTCCCACATCGCTTATTCATACTTATGATTTCTCCACAACAATTTCACAAGGTGTGTAGTCATGTTGTGTAGAACCTTGTCTCTATAGTATAATATCTCCACTGGATACTCCTTATAAGAGAGTTAATGTTCCAGTTGTTCCACCTATGGGATCAGTACATGCAAATGGTCGGGTATGTAATTCCACAAGAGAGACACAAGGAAGACATAGTGAACATGAGCTAGGTTCGTTGGGAGTGGTGGATGATAGGCCACTGCTCCTATGCGATCTTGGATTTCATAAGGTCCAATGTACTTAGGGATGAGTTTCCCTTTCTTCCCAAACTGCATGACTCTCATCCATGGAGAAATCCCAAAGAAGACTTTGTCTCCAACACCAAACTCCTAGTCCCTTTGATGGTTATCAACATAACACTTCTACCAACTCTGTGCAGCGTTTATTTGTTGTTGGATGGAATGAACCTTTTCTGTCATCTCTTGTACAAGATCTGGACCAAGAAGCTTTCACTCACAAGATTCATCCCAACAAGTTGGAGTTTTACATCGCTTTCCATATAGAGCTTCATATGGTGCCATATGAATACTCAAATGGAAGCTATTTGTAATGGCCCGGACCTCTCCGGCACTTTCCTTTGTCAAAAAGAAGGTCAAGAAGTGTTCTAGAGGGTAAGATGGACTTTTCCCACACATTCCTGAATTTTGAAACTACACGTCATGTATCTTAAGTACACGCCATGTACTCCCATTCCGGGTTTACCCCATTTTGCAAGCCGTGTCCTTGCCGTGTACAATAAATGAGTACACGCCGTGTGTCCAAACTACACACCGTGTAGTCCGTCCCCGCATACGCGTTACCAGTCAACGACTGTGTACCATGTTGGAGCCATGTCCTTTCCATGTGCAATAAATGAGTACACACCCTGTGTCCAAACTACACGCCGTGTATTCCTTCCCCGCGTATTCATTACACTCAATCCATGTGTTGAGCTGTCAACGGCCGCAGATCCGTGTTGGAAGCCACGTGGAGACCGTGTGAAAGAACCGAGTACATGCCATGTACCATAAATTACACGATGTGTACTTTTTCTTTTCACGCCTATAAAAGGAGGGGTCCCCTCCTCCTTTTCAACACACACCTCTCCTCCCCTCTCCTCTGAGCAGTGTACTCTTACGAGTCTCGAAGGCTCTTTCATCCAGAACTTCTTCGTCCGAGATCCAATTTACGATCCGTCAGCGGCCACGAGATCGTAACGACGAGGCAAAACATCCGAGCATGGATCCATTGTCTTTCCTTCAGCCTTTCCTTTCCGACATCCACCCGAGGAGGTTTTGGCGGGACCTGACAAATGTGTCAGAAACCGAAAGATGTCTTCTAACGTTGATCCGGAGGAGCATTGCGATCAGGAACATGTTGAGGTAGGGATTCTTACCTTTGTCTCTCTAATTTGTGCATCATGCAGGGTTGGTATCCTATTATTTTCATGAGGAACAGTTGAACCTTTTAATGAATATAATAATCGGCTTATATAACAGGGTTGGTAAGTTGTGATTGTTGTTACTTTATACCCTGCAATATTATGTTGTGAATTGAAAGAGATTCTACCAACTAAAAATCACGGTCGTTGGGGTCCTTTGATTACGCAATAAAATTTTGCCCTCTCGTTCTAGATTTTCTTATGGATGGAACTTTTTGGAATGTAGAAATTGTTTAATCACGTAAAGTTGGATTTTAAAATCTAGAACCCTTGTGTGATTACCCCAGTTAAACAAAAGTGGAATAATGAACATGTGGGTGTTGGTTTGGATACGTGGCATGTGATGGGGGTGTTTTGTGGGTTGTTGTGGTTTGGGTGAGCAGCGGGGCTGCGGTTGGCTTGGTTGTGGGTTGGTGTGAATGCTATGATGGTGATGGGCAGCGGGGCTACAATAAATGGTATTAAAGGGGTAATGATGTATGGTGTGGTTGTTTTTATAGTGGTTGGAAGCCGGGCTGTAGGGATGGGTTAAATGTGAACGGGCTATGGGTTGTGTTTTTTTAAATAAAAGTGGAAGCGTTAATTAATGGTGGGTCATGATAATGGAACGAGTTTAATAATCAATGGGGCTGGTTGGTTGATAAAAAGGGATTGGTTGTGTTGATTATGTTTTCCTAACCTTATTTGTGGATGACAATGATATGTTTTACGAACGATCGATGTGGTTGGTTGTGGATAGTTTCCCAGTAGTTAGGGAACTAAATAAACTAATTCTGTTGAAACATGAAAACCAAAATTGGGTTGGGATTGTTTGTTGAATTCATACTTTGTGGTAGCAGTGCCAAGGCACGTGCTCAGTTTTCTGTTTAGAAGCCATAGGTTGGGCTGTGTGTTTGATATATATATATAACTGTATGTTCTGTGTTTTATCACACCCCAACCATGTTGAGCACTTAGTGCCGAACACTCCCATTTCATGGGAGAGGGTGTTTTCCATTAGTTACTAGTTCCTTCCTGCTCTTTCTCTCGTAGGATGTGATGGCTTGAGGCAACCTTACACCTAATACTCTTTGGTTAGTTTTCGATTGGGGTGGTTTTAGCCCAAGACTCTATGGGCATGTTCTACTGTTTCCCAAGAATTTTTGGGATGAGGCACAGGTGTGTGCGGGCAAGATACGTGGTTGTGAGGCACATGTGTGTGGGGGCAGGATATGTGGTTGTGAGGCCCAGGTGTGTGCGGGCGGGATACCTGGTTGTGAGGCCCAGGTGTGTACGGGCAGGATAAGTGGTAGTGAGGCCCAGGTGTGTGCGGGCAGGGAGAGTGTGGCAGCAACAGGACGTTCATCGTTAGGATGAGCAGCTAAATTATGGGAAATGGTTCGGGGTACCCAATACTCTTGTTTCTTATATACTACTACCTGTTGTGATTATCTTTATGTGAGTGTGGCTGGTGAGTTTTGGTGGATAGAATTCCTTGGTAGGTTTCATCTGTTGTTCTCACGGGACATTAGGATGTCTCCCCACTTGTGCATGAGAGCTTTAGGTGTCCCTTCTGAGTATACTTGTATGTTCACCATAATTTTACGTTCAGGTTTCCAGGAGGACTATCTGGGCCGTGTGGGACCCTACTAGTCAGATAGTTGGAGTTGTTGATGTTGTTGTACCTTGTTTTCTTTTGGTATTGTACTTTGAGCTTTCTTGTACTTGTGCCTTGTTATAAAATTATTTGAACATGCATGTGGCCTTGGTTTGAGTTTATTTATATACACTTGTTTTTTTTCCTTTTAGTGGTTGACTTTTCCAATTTCCCGATCCTAAATAAATACAAAGGGTAATGCCTCCCATATTTATGAAAACTCATACCCTTACTGCTAGTCACCACCCCGGGGCCTGTTGGAGGCATGACTCAGGGGTCATTATCTCACTTTCACCATTTACAGCTCAGTAGGGGCATCTTTGGTGGGAGGGGGTCATGACAGAATGGAATCAGAGGTGAGGATGAGAGATAGGATGATGTCTGGAGTTAGGCACCGTGAGGATTTCATGGGATGGTAGGGTGACAATGTTAGTCAATTTTGGTGCCTGACATAGGCCAGGGATGACCGGCTAGGACACGAGATTTTAGGTCCCCCCGTGATCCAATGCAAGGACTCTGAGCATACCGAACGACCAAGTGAAACTACATTGATTGCAGGGTAGAGACCCTAGGGAAGGTACATTCATCATCATGATTGTGTTTTACTTGATTTGGGTGTTCTGGGAAAAAAATTGAAATAAAATGATAAAATAAAAACTTTATTTATTCATTTCTACTTTGGATTAGGCGATCCTTGATTACCGTACAACTATGGCTCCTGGACGTCGTCCCCGGGTGGCTCAGACGGCCGAGGCCCAGTAGATTCAGATAGTCGATCAGCTGAGGATTGACTGAGAGGAGGAAGATAGCCAGTGGCAGAAGACTCTCCATTCTTTCCAGCGGCAGACCCTCAAGAAGTATGAGGGTAGCACATCAGATATTGAGATGAAGGGGTGGCTTGTGGAGCTATGGATCGCTATTACCTTGATCTGTGCTCTGAGGGAGTACTGGGTTCCCCTAGTAGTCAGTTAGCTGAGAGGTGTGGCACGACAGTGGTGGAAACTGTACCTTGGAGAGAGGGTGGAGGCATAGGTTCCTTGGTCTGACATTGAGAAGGAATGCCGAGAGGAATTCCTTTCTTCCATGATCAAGGCAGAGAAGTGGCAGGAGTTACTCTCCCTTCATCAGGGGAGTATCTTAGTATGAGAGTTGGGAATCATGTTCAAGGATCTCCTGCGCTTTGCTCCAGATCTCTTTCCGGATGAGGAGTCTCGGGCGAGATTTTTGGAGGAGGCGCTTCATCCTTCGCTCCAGTATGTTGTCACCTCCATCATCCTTTCGACGTACATGGCAGTATAGAAGAAGGCATAGGTTGTAGAGAGGATGCAATCACTGGGAGGTGCACCCCGAGAGGGGATCCAGCCAGGTTCGTTGAAGGGGAAGGCAGTCAGCAGCAGGACTCCAGCGACGGGACCTTCCAGGTTCAGGCCACTGGAGAGCAGGCCCTAGCTGTTCAAGTTTAGATCTTTCTGTCCTCAACCCTATTTCACGAGCCCGGGATGGTGGTGTTTTTCTTGTGGAGGTTTCGGGCATGTTCAGAGTCAGTGCCCGACCCGTGCTCAGTACGGTGGAGGTGGACAAGTTTAGCACCCACCACAACAGCACAAGTTGCCAGCGAGGCCCTTCCAGCAGCAGCAGGACCATACTCCTCCGAGGGCAGACTTTGCAGGAGGAGGCTGACCTCAGGGTTCTCTTCTGGGTCCTCGACCGGGGCATGGTCGGGGAGGTAGACGACATCAGAGAGGAAGAGGAGCTGGGTGTGGACAGTAGCACATAGCAGAGTTGGTAGCTCCGGCAGGACCATAGGTGGTGCGAGGTATGATTTGTTTGTTCAGCACTCTTGTTTCTGCTTTGTTCGATTCAGTAGCGTCACACTACTTTATTGCACCTGGTCTAGCCCATTATTTGGAACTAGACATAGAGAGACTTTCCGTACCACTGGTGCTGAGTACACCAGTTGGAGGCTAGACCAGCATATCTTGTGTTTTCCGGGGATGTGGTCTGATGTTGGGTCCACATCGATCTAGTGGGTACCTTCTTCTATTAAATATGCAGCCATACGATGTCATCCTAGGCATCGATTTTTTGTTTTCTGTTAGTTCCGTTATCGACTGCTTCTAGAGAAGAGTCATGTTCTCTGACGAGGAAGGGCAGTGCGTAACTTTTGTTGGAGAGAGGATCTATTAGGCAGGAAGCGGTGTGTGGAGTCTCTCCTTTCCTTGTTTGGTGGGTTATCAGTGGTTCCAGCTGATACATAGATGATGGATGTCTCGGAGGTTGTTGGGGAGTTCCTTGATTTTTTTCCTGAGGAGGTTGTGACTCTACCCCCCCCCCCCCCCCCCGACGTGATGTTGAGTTCGGGATAGAATTACAGCCTGGCGCCCATCCGATTTCGATGGCCCCTTATCGGATTGCACCTTCGGAGTTGTGGGAGTTGCAGTTTCAGATTGATGATCTAATGGAGAAGGGTTTTGTTCGACCTAGTGTGTCACCATGGGGTGCTCCAGTTTTGTTCGTGAAGAAGGCGGATGGTGGTCTCAGGCTATGCATAGACTACCGAAGGTTGAACCAGGTAACGGTCACGAACCACTACCCCCTTCCAAGGATAGATGATCTCTTCAACCAGCTAAGGGGAGCGAGTTGGTTCTCTATGATTGATCTATGATTGGGATAACTCCAATTGAGGGTAAAGGACAGTGACCTCTTGAAGACGTCTTTCAGGTGCAGGTATGGGAACATCGAATTTGTAGTGATGCCGTTTGGAGTTACGAATGCACTAGCTGTGTTCATGGGACTTATGAACGTTGTCATCCAGGAGTTTCTAGACTGGTTCATCATTGTGTTTATCGATGACATCCTGATCTACTCAATGTCTGAGGAGGAGCCCGTTGACCATCTCAGGGTAGTCCTGGAAGTCCTTCGACACCACCAGCTTTACAGGAAATTGTCGATGTGTAAGTTCTTGACGCAAGAAGTACACTTCCTTGGGCACGTGGTGTCTCAGCATGGAGTGTCAGTGGACCCGTCAAAGGTGGAGGAAGTTGTTTCTTGGGCAGCCCCCAAGAGCATGGAAGAAGTTCATAGTTTCATGGGGTTAGCAAGATACTATCGGAGGTTCGTTTCAGACTTCTCTCGAGTTGCTGCTCCATTGACACCTTTGACTTGGAAGAACCAAGCCTTCCTAGAGAGCGAGCAGTGCTAGAAAGATTTCGACTACCTGAAGGAGAAGTTGGTCAGTGCTCTTGTACTCAGGTTTCCAGAGGAAGGGTTGTTGTATGAGGCGTTTTGTGATTCTTCTGGCCTTGGTCTGGGGTGCGTACTGATGTAGAAGAAGGGAGTGATCTATTATGGGTCTAGGCAGTTACGCCCTCATGAGCGTAACTATGCCACCCAAGACCTATAGATTGCAGCAATATTGGTCGCACTGATGTTGTGGCGAAATTACCTCTTTGGGGAGTGCTTTTTGGTCTTCTCAGATCACAAGAGCATGTGTTATATCCTATCCAAGCATGACCTGAACTTACGACAGCGAAGATGGGTCTAATTTCTCCAAGACTACGACTTTGAGATCTCTTACACTGAAGTTAAGGGAAATGTTGTGGCTGATTCCCTGAGCAGGAAGTCACATGAAGAGGTGGTTCGAGAGTCCACTGATGCTTGGAAGGTGATGGGAGAGTTGTTTTCCTTACACTTGGATGCCATGGTAGAAGGTGTTAGAGGCAGTTTGTTTCAGATGACGGTGCAGTCCTCCATGTTGCAGCAGGTGGAAGAGTCTCAGTGGGGGGACTCCGAGGCGGAAGTGATGCAGGGCCGTGTCGATCAGGGGAACGCTCCAGAAGGATGGTCATAGGATATCCGACATCGGATGATTTTCCATGGATCGTTGTTTATTCTGGAGGCAATGTGTGAGGGCGTTCTCCGTGAGTTCTATAGCTCAGCCTTGGCAGTACATCCAGGAGTTTCGAAAATGTACCAAGGCCTGAGAGAACAGTTTTGGTGGCCCGAGGTGAAATGGTAAGTGACGGAGATTGTGGCTAAATGCCTAGTGTTTAAGGAAGTGAAAGTTGAACACCGTGTTCCTAGTGGTTTGTTGAATCCTTTAGATATCCCCGAGTGGAAGTGGGATGACATCTCAATGGACTTCATCACATGACTACCCAGAGATCAGGTGGTTATGAAGCTATCTAGGTGGTGGTGGATCGACTGACGAAATCAGCTCACTTCTTAGGAATTAAGGAGTTAGGCTCGGTGAGTACTTTAGCACAGAGGTACGTAGACGAGGTGGTACATTTGCATTTAGTCCCAAAGACTATCGTCTCAGATCGGGATACTCGGTTTACCTCATGAGTTTGGAGGGGGTTACAACATGTTTTTGGTACAAAGCTATGCCTTACCACTGATTTCCACCCCCAGACAGATGGGAAGATGGATCGGACTATCCAGATGTTGGAGGACATATTGCGAGCATGCGTTCTGGATTTCAGAGGATCATGGGTACAACACTTGCCTTTAGTAGAGTTTTCCTACAACAACAGATTTAACTCTACTATTGGCATGGCACCATATGAGGCATTGTATGGAAGGCCATGTCGTTCACCGATTTGATCGGCAGAGGTTGGTGAGACAGGTGCTCTAGGGCCAGAGGTAGTGCAGAGCACCATAGAGAAAGTCCAGCTTGTACGTCAGAGGATGAAAGCGGCTCAGGACCGACAGACGTCTTATGCTGATCGTTGGAGGGGGACCGTGTAGTTAGAAGTTAAGGATCATGTGTTCTTTATGGTTTCCCCTCGACGGGGTCAGCGGAGGGTTGGGAAAGGGAGCAAGCTCCCACCTAGGTTCATCGGACCTTTTAAGGTATTGAGGCAAGTTGGCGAGGTGGCATATCAGCTAGCTCTACCACTTTAGTTGGAGAAGGTTCATGACGTCTTCAACATCTCCTAGATTCCTTGGTACTTACATGACGACTCTCACGTTATCGACTGGGGAGAACTAGATATGGGAGATGACACGACCATCAATGAATGACTAGTCAGAATCGATGATCGTAAAGAGAAGGTGCTCCGTGGACGAACCATTCTGTTGGTTCGTGTGTTGTGGAGGCATGTCAGCCTCGAGGAGAGCACTTGGGAGCAGGAGACCCAGATGCATGCTCAGTACCCGGAGTGGTTTTGACTTTTGTTTTCCCTTGTTCTTTTGAGCTTTGTGTAGATGTTGTACGATGTACCCTTGTTATATGGAATGCTTGGCTTGTAAGTTGTGAGACCTTTTGTTTCCTTGTTCCCTGGTAATGTGTATCATGTTAGGATGAGTGGGAAAGGAAAAAACATGACCCTTAATCGAGACACATTAATACTGATGCGATTGAACCCATGCGGGTGAGTCAGTGCTTCCTAAAGCGGATAATATATCAACATAGGAGGAGAAATTTCCCCAACCCACATGTTCGGGAAGTGTGTTGGTTGCGTGGTGTTGGGGATAGTGCGAGTTGAATAATCATATTTTGTGAAAGTTGGAAGACCCAATTCTTAATCGAGACACATTAATGAGGATGCGATTAAACCTGTGCAGGAGAGTCAGTGTCGCCTAAAGAGGATAATATCTCGACATAGGAGAAGAAATTCTTAACGCATATGATTAGATTTGTTGGTTGGGTTCCTGTTATAACGAGAACCCTAAGAGGTATCTTGTTGGGATCCTCTGGGTTGGATTTTGAATTCCCGGGGACGAGAATATTTTAAGAGGTATCTGATGTAATGGCTCGGACCTCTCCGACCCTTTCCTTTGTCAAAAATAATGTCAAGAAGTGTTCTGGAGGGTAAGATGAACTTTTCCCACACTTTCATGAATTTTGAAACTTCACGTCGTGTACTCCCTTTCTGGGCTTACCTTGTGATGCAAGTCATGTCCTTGCCGGGTACAATAAATGAGTACACGCCGTGTGTCCAAACTATACGTCGTGTATTCCCTCCCCGCGTACGCGTTACTAGTCAATGGTCGTATTCCGTGTTGGAGTCGTGTCCTTGACATGTGCAATAAATGAGTACACGCTATGTGTCCAAACTACACGCCGTGTAGTCCTTCCCCACATATGTGTTACCCTCAAACCGGGTGTTGACCAGTCAACGGCCGCATAGCCGTGTTGGAAGCCGCGTGGAGACTGTGTGAATGAACTGAGTAAACGTCGTGTAACATAAAGTACACGCTGTGTACTTTTTCATTTCACACCTATAAAAGGAGGGGTCCCCTCCTCATTTTCAACGCACACCTCTCCTCCCCTCTCCTCTAAGCGGAGCTCTCTTACGAGACTCAAAGGCTCTTTCTTCCATAACTTCTTCTTCCAAGCTCCGATTTACGATCTGTCAGTAGCCACGGGATCGTAACGACGAGTCGGAACATCTGAGTTTGGATCAGTTGTCTTTCCTTCTGCCCTTCCTTTCTTACTACCACCCGAGGAGGTTTTTCCAGGACCCGACAGAAGTGACGGACGTCGATGGATGTCTTCTAAGGCTATGCCGGGGAAAGTTGCGATCAGGAACCTGTTGAGGTAGGGATTCTTACCTTCATCTCTCTAATTTGTGAATCATGCGTTGTGGGTATCCTCTTGTTTTCATGAAGAACAGTTGAACCTTTTAATGATGATAATAAACGGATTATATAATGGGGTTGGGAAGTTGTGATTGTTGTTACTTTATACCCTGTGATATAATGTTATGAATTGAATGAGCTTCTACCTACTGAAAATCACGGTTGTTGGGGGCCTTTGCTTACAAAATTAAATATTTCCCTCTCCTTTTGGATTTTATTATGGATGGAACTTTGTGGAATGTGGAAATTGGTAAATCACGTAAAGTTGGCTGTTAAAATTTGGAACTCATGTGTGATCACCCCGGTTAAACAGAAATGGAATAATGAACATGTGGGTGTTGGTTTGGATACGTGGCATGTGATGGGGGTGTTTTGTGGGTTGTTGTGGTTTGGGTGAGCAGTGGGGTTGCGGTTGTCGTGGTTGTGGGTTGGTGTGAATGTTATGATGGTGATGGGCAGCGGGGCTGCGATAAATGGTATTAATGGGGTAATGAGGTACGGTGTGGTTGTGGTTATTGTGGTTGGCAGCAGGGCTGCATGGATGGGTTAAATGTGAACAGACTATGGGTGGTGTTTTTTTAAATAAAAGTGGACGAGTTAATGAATGGTGGGTCATGGTAATAGAACGAGTTTAATAATCAATGGGGTTGGTTGGTTGATAAGAAGGGGTTAGTTGTGTTGCCTGTGTTTTCCAAACCTTATTTTTGGATGATAGGGATATGTTTTACGAACTATCGATGTGGTTGGTTGTGGATAGTTTCCCAGTAGTTAAGGAACTAAATAAACTAATACTGCTGAAACGTTAAAACCTAAATGGGGTTGGGATTTTTTGTTGTATTCTTACTTCGAGGTAGCAGTACCAAGGCACGTTCTCAGTTTTCTATTTAGAGGCTATAGGTTGGGATGTGTGTTTGTTATATATATATATATAACTATATATAATGTGTTTTATTGCACCCCACCCATGATGAGCAATTAGTGTCGAACACTCCCATTTCATGGGAGAGGGTGTTTTCCATTAGATACTAGATCCTTCCTGCTCCTTCTCCCCTAGGCTGTGATGTCTTGAGGCAACCATACACCTAGGAATCTTCGGGTAGGTTTCGATTGGGGTGGTTTTAGCCCAAGACTCTTGGGGCATGTTCTACTGTTTCCCAAAAATCTTCGGGATGAGGCCCAGGTGTGTGTGGGTGGGATACATGGTTGTGAGGCCTAGGTGTGTGTGGGCGGGATACTTGGTTGTGAGGCCCAGGTGTGCGCGGGCGAGATATGTGGTTGTGACGCCCATGTGTGTGCGGGCGGGATACGTGGTAGTGAGGCCCAGGTGTGTGCGGATGGGGAGACTGTGGCATCGACATGATGTTCTCCATTAGGAAGATCAGCTAACTACTGGGAAATAGTGCGGGGTACCCAATACTATTGTTTCTTATATACTACTACCTGTTGTGATTGTGTTTTGGTGAGTGTGGATGGTGAGGTTGGGTGGATAGAATTCCTTGCTAGGTTTCTTCTGTTGTTCTCACGTGACATTATGATGTCTCCCCACTTGTGGAAGAGAGATTTAGGTTTCCCTACTGAGTATACTTGTATGCTCACCCTACGTTTACATTCAGGTTTCCGAGAGGACTACCAGGGTCGTGCGAGACCCTACTAGTCAGACAGTTGGAGTTGTTGCTGTTGTTGTACCTTGTTTTATTTTATTATTGTACTTTGAGCTTTCATGTACTTGTACCTTGTTATAAAATTATTTTAACATGCATTTCATCTTGGTTTGGGTTTACTTATATACACTTGTTCTTTTTCCTTTTTAGTGGTTGACTTGTCCTATTTCCTAGTCCTAAATTAATTAAATGGGTAATTCCTCCCATATTTTTGATAACTCAGACCTTTGGTTCTAGACACCACCCCAGGGCCTACTGTAGGCGGGACTCAGGGGTCATTGTCTCCCTTTAACCATTTCCAGCTCAAGAGGGGCATCTTTGGTGGGAGGGGGTTGTGACACTATTGTTGTATGAGAACTCAACTAATGGGAGGTGTTTATCCCATCCACCTTTAAATACCATTGAGCATAATCTTAGCTTGTCCTCAAGTGTCTGAATAGTCCGTTAAGATTGGCCATCAGTTTGAGGATGATATGCCATACTAAAATTTAATTCAGTATTCATAGCATGTTGAAGACTTCTCCAAAATTTTGATGTGAATCTTGGATCATGATAAGATACGATGGATAGTGGTACCCCATTCAGACTTGACACATCCTTTATGTATATCATGGAAAGTTGATCTAGAGAGAAATCTTCCCGAAAAGAGATAAAATGGGAAGTCTTGGTGAGATGGTCCACTATAACCCATATCGCATTGTTCCCTTCGGATGTTTTCAAGAGACTAGTTACAAAGTCCATAGTGATATTGTCCCACTTCAATGCTGGAATGGTAAGCGGTTGTAATACCCCCTTTGTAGGTTTTCATTCTGCCTTTACTTATTGACACACTAGGAACCTTGTACTGTAATCAGCAGTCTCCCTCTTCATTTTGTCCCACCAGTAATGATCATGAAGGTCTCTATACATTTTTGTGCTTTCCAGATATACAGAGAAAGTTGAGCTATGAGATTCATCCATTAGTTCTTTCTTTCTCTCTGGAATAGATGGAACACATAGTCATGTATGAAATTTCAATACACATTCTTGATCTATATTTAAATCAGTAAACTTCCCGTCCTTCACAGCCTCAATGTTCTCCTGCAACAAAAGATCTACTTTTTGAGCCTTCCTGATTGTCTCTAGTAATTAAGGTTGAGAAATCATTTGGGATAGGTTTTATGATGTCCCTTCCCTTACAAATCCCAGGTATATTTTTACTAGATCCTTAATCAAGTGATCTCCTATGATCCTCATTATTTCCATAACAACAGGGTTGTTCCTGCCTAACGTATCTGCGACAATGTTTTCTCTTCTATGGTGATAATGAATTGAACAATAATAGTCTTTAATAAGCTCCAACCATTTCCTTTGTCTCATGTTCAATTATTTATGCATGAAAATATACTTTAAACATTGGTTGACGATGTATATATCATATTTCTCTCTATAAAGTTAGTCCCTCCATATCATTAGCGGAAAAACATCTGCCAAAAGCTCTAAATCATGCGTAGGATAATTCTTCTCATGTTGCTTCAACTAACGATATGCATATGCAATTTACCTGTCATTTTGCATGAGGACTCCCCCAAGACCTTTCTGTGATACATCACTAAAAATGATGATTCCTTCTCCGATAGACGGCGGTGTTAACACAGGTACAATAACCAATCTCTTATTCAGCTCTTGGAAACATTCCTCGCATTCCTTTGCCAAGATGAACATTACCCCTTTTCGAGTCAACTTGGTTAGTGGATTAGAAATCCATGAAAAGATTTTCACAAACCTCCTATAATATCATGCTAAACCAAGGAAACTATGAATATCAGTTATTGTTTTCAATTAAGGCCACTCCTCCACAACGATTGTCTTCGCAGGGTCAACTGAGATTCCTTCATTGGTTACAATGTGCCCCCAAAATGCCACTTGTTGTAACCAAAAATAATACATTCTTAACATTCCAAAGAGAATCTCCTTCCACAGAGTTTGCAAAATAACCCTCAAATTATCTTCATTCTCCTCATTACTTTTTGAACATATCAAAATATCATCAATAAAAACTACCACAATGTTATCAAGGTAGTCATTAAATACTCTATTCATCAAATCCATGAATATAGGTGGTGCATTAGTCAAGGCAATGGGCTTAACAATAAACTCATTATTCCTATATCATGATCAGAAGGAAGTCTTTAGAATATCATCATTCTTCACGCACATTTAATGATAACCAGATCGAAGATCAATCTTGTCGATGAATTGAGCCCCACGAAGTTGGAAAAACAAATCTTGGAAGAGGGTATTTATTCTTCACTGTGATCCCATTCAGTTCTCTATAATCAATGCATATCCACATAGATACATCCATCTTCATCACAATGAGAACATGTGATCCCCAATGAGATACACTCGGTTAGATAAACCCCTTCTCTAACAAGTCATGGAGATGAATCTTTAACTCCTCTAGCACCACATTTGGTATTCTACATAGGGTCTTTGATATCGGTTGAGATCCAGGTACGAGTTCCATGGAGAACTCTACCTCTCTTTATAGGGGAGGTCCATGTATCTCCTCGGGAAATACATCCATGTATTCCTGAACAATCAGAACATCTTCTATTTGTATACTCCCTTTTACTTCATGATCCTCACCGATTAACTCCATAAAGAAGGCTATAGGAGGTGCCTTTAGAAAAAGATAAGGTCGGGATATCTCTCCTTGGAAGATAATTGTAGGTCATTCATTCAAGACTACCGAGATTTCCTTACTTCTACATTTGATCATATCATTATACATTGAGAGCCAGTCCATCCCTAGTATAAAGTAAAATTCCATCTTGGGAATGACTACTATATTTGCGATAATATTGTCATCACAAAAGTAAACACTAGAGTCTCTAAACACTATTGATGCAGGGATAATCCTATTTAGAGTCTTGACTAACAACTCTCCCTGTAGAAGTTTGGGTATTGATGCTATATTCTTTGAAAACATGGAAGAAATAAAGGAATGTGTAGAACTAGAATCTTAAAAAGTACTAGCTAGTTTTCATAGGACAATAAGATTACTTGCTACCACATCATTCGGAGCTTCAACTGTAGTTGTTTTGTTCGAAAAAGCACGACCTTGGTCCCTTGGCCTTTTTCTGAGGTTGATGGTGATTCGCCTCCTCTACACTCGGATTTGGACAATGATTAGCAAAGTTCCCAAGCTGTCCAAATATGAAGCATTGGACTTTTGTTAGGGATAGAACCATATTTCCATTGTTGTTAGTGTGGGGGAGTTGAGGCTTCACCTCACTACGATAATTCTGAGCAATCATTCATTCTCTTCCACTCATGTAGCACTTTCCACAACCGACCAAGAAGGGCCTCGAATGCTTCTTCCCACATTTATTGCATGTGGAAAGTTGCATTTTCTTTCCACCTCTTTCATGTTCAATGCTTCTTCACAGGATTGGTTCAAGATCTCTCTTCATCTCATTAGATTTTTGAGACCACTGTGTCCCACCAATATTCAGTTAAACATTCATAACACTTCGAACTATTTCTTCGTAGCTATCATAGTCCATGATAGAAAGATTCTTCTGCAAATGAGGTCGTAGTTCACCAAAGAATCTACCAACCATCCCATTAGGGTCCATGAAAAAGGTTGAGGTATTATGGGAAATCCTTGTGAAGTTCGTCTCGTAGACTCAAAAAAATCCATTCTCCTTCTGTTTCATCTCGAGATATTATTACTCCATTCACTTTCTCATCGAATGAGGGAAATACATATTAAAGAATATTCCCTTGAACTCTTCCCACTCCATAGATTCCATCTCTCCTCTTGGCTTCATGTTCTTGATCAGTGACCAACATTGATCAGCTTCTCCCTCTAGGCGGTAAACAGAAAGGGTGACTTTTTGTTATTTTGAACAATGAATTACAGAAAATATCTTTTCAATGGAGCATATAAATTGTTCCATAACCAATGGATCGGTAGATCCACTGAATGTTGGTGGTCATTCATTCACGAAGGACTCAATGGAATGTTGTTCCATTTGCGGTGAATCTACCCTCTCAGCTTGATTCATGTTATTTCGCATAACATGAACCAGTTGATTCATCATTCTCATAAATGTTTCCATTCATGCTTCCATCAAAGGACTATCAGCATAAGGTCTGTTGTGGTCACTATTCGCACAGTTCCTCTTATTTCCTGACATTTTATAAAAGAAGAAAACTTTAATGAGAGACACATTTTATTAAATAATCTTATAATTCTAAAATAATTTCATTTATATCGTTCTTAAATATCTTATTCGTTAAATTACATTTAACTTATCTAAATATCCTTCATAATATTTCAAAAAAGCAAGGGATTAACCAAACATATCCCTCAGGAGTGTCAATCCAAGAATGCAGCAAGTCCCATTTTTGTGCACCAGGTTACCCCGGGTCAATCCCGAAACCCCTTGTCTGAGTTTTACCTCTTATGAACATCTGTGCTAGAGCAACCTCTACTTGTTTGTATACATACATGGACTTATTTTTTTGGAAACCACAAACTCAATATTTCACTAAAATACCATGATGTTTTCCAATATTTATAATTTTCATAAAGGTCTTTGTAATTTTTTCCAATCCTAACTTCAAAAATTAAATAAACCTTCCTTCGATACCAACTATGGAATCATTCCTTTTTTCATTAAATAAACTTTTCACTACATTATACAAAACCAAGGATCTTTAACGTATAGTGTCTTAGAAACCAGGAATATAATGCCTGCCGAAATTAAAAATTCTTCGTAAAAAATTGAATGGATTCTTAATTGTTCATCCTAAGTTCATTAAAACATATCATAATTTGGGAGCATACATCAATGAAAAGGATGAGCTGATGGCCCTATAAGGGAAACAAGATAAACATTTTACATGTGAACTTGAGATACATCAATAAAGTCATGATAAATAACATTAAGGCTTGTGAAAGAGATCATGATGAATATCATAATAAAAATACCATTTTTTATAACATGAAGATGTAGCTAAAAAATTTCTTTTAGACAATCATTTCCATATCACCACGGTCCATCCCCTAAGTGTTGTTACAAAATTACCAAGGTTTTTCACCGTGGTATCGTTAAAATGTCCATCTCTAGAGATTAAGTCTTTACCAAATGCATTAGAGCTGTATTAGGGCACAACCTTGATTTTTCATTATTATAATGTGACCCACATGTATCATCATCAATCATTTCATAAATAACCCATATAGCATAGAAAGTGGGTTTCATTTCATTTTCATAACATTTTAAAAAACTGCATTAAAGACATGATCATTATGTCACTTTAATCTCACGGAAAAGGAAAGTGAGTCTCATGTTTGTAAATCAATAAATTTAAAATAGAACATTTTGAAATATATTTGAATACCCCTCTATAATAAATAGTTTTGAGTATTCACTTAATAATGTAAAATAATTTGAGAAAAATACAGAGACATTTTGAGACGAAAATTCGTCAGTATAACGGCCATGTTGTAGGGATTTAGAAAACATTGAAAAGATAGGGGACATGGTTCAACCACTCATAAATGATCCATAAAATAGTTTAGGGACATAATATAATAGATATAATAACATGGTAATGAATTTGTAAGGACATACCATATGAAATGAATAACATGAAAAATGGTAAAAATAAGATTTCTCTTATGAAACATTTGGCAGCCTAACGACGTCACATTGAACTTAAAAAAATTGAATTGATTATATTAAATAGGTTCACTCATCATTTGAACATAAATGTAAAGTATGATGAATATTGAGATCATACCCAAACATGGAAAAAAGTAACATGAAACACTTGACATGAATGTAGAACTTTGATAGTGTGAAAAGATAAAGAATCCCTTATTTTAAAACGTAAGTCCTAAAACTCAATGGTTGTGACCTTGGAGACTTGAGGGAACTGTGGGCGGACTCCATGGGAGTTAATGAGACTAGAGATTCATTGAGGGAGAGTTGGGAGTGAAAAATATATGAGGAAAGGGTGGTTATTTATAAGGAATGCGAGGTGATACTTTAATAATTTCAAGGGACACCTCACAAGTGGTTTTCGCAAAACCATGGTCATTCCAATGGTATTTCCCAGGGTGTTAGGCCACATGGGACTGCTCATACAATAATTCATCCCCTTTGGTTTATCATCCCTCAAAAAAACCAATGAAATCATCATGATGCAGTCATGATATCATTAACCATACTGAAAACCTAATTTGTATGTTTACTTTTCACTGAAAAATTATATGTTTAAGAAAAATACCAAAAATTCACCCTAAACCATATTCGATGTGTAGAACCCAAAAATGAACTGCATTTTTGAAAATAGTTCTTTAAATAAATTTTATTTAATTGTAAATTAATTTCTTTATTTATTTAACAATTATAATTCAAAATCTAATACTCAGTTTTTAACACCTTGAAATTTATTCAACATTCCAATACCTTATAACCTTATGAAAATAAATTAATAATATGTTTTACTAATTATAATGGTCACATTAATATTCATTATATTATTCATATTACTATACATAGGGGTAAATATTACTATTCACCAAAAATTATTTTCATTTTAATAAACCACATTTTTCACCTTAATTACAGCCATGTCTATCAGATTTTTGAAAATCAAGTCAATAAAAAGTTATATAACAATTAAAAATATTTTTACAATTCATAAAAACAATATTTATCAATCACTAGTCATCAAAAATGCAACTTTTTAGAAAACCTCCAAAAATCATCCAAGATTAATTTTGACATTTCCAATTCATAAATGATGTTTATTTTTTCATAAAAACTCCTTTTGTAGTGGAAATCTAAAAAATACCATTTTTAAATTCTAAAATCAATAAACTATTATTTTATAAATAAAATCTAGTTATAAAATAGAAATGATGAAACAATAATTTTTTTAATACTATGAGATTGCATATTAGGGATTTGAAACATAATCCCTTAAAACACCCGCATATGACCTAAGGATAAGGTGTGAGATGGTAAAAAAAATTTGGGTAGGCTCTTATAACAAATCCCTAGAAGTAATCTCCACTATCTTGAACTTCTCCCTTATGCGATTCCATTCGAGCTTTACAGGCTAGAGTTCGGATTGGGAATGGTCCAAAGTGAAGCCCAAAGATGACACCTCCTTCGCAAGATCTGCTAAGTGGGCTTCATATTGTCCGAGTTTACTAGATGAAGCAAGTGACTTTTCTTTTTCATTAACCATTAAAATCTCTATTAAATCGTTAAGAGTAAATTAATATACTATTCAAAAAGTTAGGGTCATTAAAAATAAACGTCATGAACCAGCCCAGGTCAACACTCAACCGGTCACCCAGACCGCTCCATGAAAATTGCTGAGAGTCATTCCAAATCCTCCCAGGATAGAGACAAGAACCAAGGGCATCAATAGAGTGCCAAGGGATGGATTTCGCCCAAATTTAAACAATTAAATAAATAGTGGAAAATAAATGGACAACCCAATATACATTTATAGAAAAACGAACTGAACATCATTTGTAAAGGAAACTGAAAGTAAAAATAAAATAGACAACTCAAACGACCAAACCTGACAACTAAATAACTCAATGCGACCCTGCTAGTCACTCTCCTACACAATGATCACACATTGCCCAAGGTGATCAAACTAAATATGAAACCATAACAAGAGATAAAAATAGAAGGATATTATAGGCATGAGTCTTAAAACCCAGTATTCTATAAATATATTCTATTCCTAAATAAGATTAAAATAAATAAATTATAATTTATATGTTTAAAATTCAATATATAAAAGATTGTTTCCCAAACAAGGTTCCATGATATAATCATTATAATGTGAATTTTTTGAATTTTTTCATATACATGAAATGAGAGTAACCAATTTCACAAGATGAAACTTCAAAATGGGAAAACTTTTCAAGATAGTTTCTTTAAATAATGTAATCATTTAATTAGAACACAAACAATGGTGAATTTACCAACCAAACACACTGTATTCTGATGATTATTGCATAATATCCAATGATCACTAGTCACTGGAACACCCCTAGGCACTAGATGGTTGTGGTCCCAAGGTACCTCATATATCGGTGTTAATGGAACCATATAAAATAACGGTTATCATGCATGCACGACTAGTATGGAACAATACCCATAACATGTCATCCCCAACATCATCATCATAGTTTAGATAGTATCATCGCTGTCAAACCGCCTACGTGAAACATGGACAAAACCCCACCAGATCACTACCATACTAGTACATGTCTCCCACCTAGATACATGTGATTCCATCTTTGTGGTAAATCTGATTCCACATTTAATGAAACAAACATTGCATATGAATATTCCATTTACAAAGCATACAAATACAAGACATCCTAAAAACTTGATCCATATCTCTTTCCCAAATCAATAAACAACATAAAATTTCCTAAAATTATTCAAGAAGAATAATGACGATTTACACATAAAATCCATTCAAAGATGCCATTTCAATGCCAAAATCCCACAAAATACCATATCAAATCATATTTTTCTTTCCCCAACAATGTTTAATAAAAAAAATTCATGAATCCAAAACGGAACCCATATTGTGACAAATAGAACACACATGAGTACCAATTTCTTATGAAAAATACAAAATGGGCTCTTAATAATTTTACTAATAAACATATATTAAAGAGAAAAGTTTCACCTTTATTAAATTGTTGTACACAAACAATTTATAGGATTAAATCATTTACATAACCCCTTTAAAATAATTGGTTTACACATTAAACACTCTACCATTTTTATAATTATTCTAAAAGGGAAATTATCTAGAAAATCATTCCAAAACATGCTATAAACCAAAACATATTTATTTATTACATAAAATCCAAACTATAATACCAAATAAGGGCCTGAAAAACCATGATTCACATGATGTCAATATTTATCATTTGCGAAAACTGTCATTTTAACCACCTTGATCACACAAAATCAAAACGGTCAATTTATTCAAAACGTGGAATGAAACATTTAATGAAACTAATTCTTTTTAACACTAAAAGGGTCTAAAAAAATTCATTTCAAATATTTTTTGAAATGGCTGAAACAGGTAATAAAATTCATCAACCATGTGCGGAAGATGACATGGCATTTAAACAAACACCTTGTGTGGACTTTTATAACAAAACCACACTCTTTTTTCGGAAAACACGATATAATAACAATTGTCCACATGAAATAAAATATTTTAAGAATTATAAAAATTAATTATAATTATTATAAGGTGAAAATACAATGAAAAAGAATATTATTAAATAAAATGGACAAATACATTGGTAACCTGCCCTCAAATCCATGGTGGAATGGAAACGCACACCTGACAACACATTATGAGGATTTATAAACCCTAAACCTTTGATTACCAGTCCCAAAATAGAAAACCCCCTTCACAAACCATTGGATTACAAAATCCTAGGTCGTTCATTACTTGGGAGGTTGAGAGAGCCATGTAATAACGGAAGGATGAGGAAGAAGAAGGAGAAAGGTAAGGAAAATCAACTTGATAACTAGAGAATAATTCATCTTCCCATAGATGCACACCCTTTGATGATAGAGAATATGTTGGATGTAAATGTTGAGGTTACATAGTTCTAGATTAAATAAGGAAATAATGTTTTGGGTAAAAGTTTAAAAAAAGAATGATTTATGAAAGAAAAAAATTACCTCTTTAAATATGGAATATTTGAGAATCCTTGAAGACGTTATCCCAAATCCATAAAGAAGATGAGATCCAAAGAGGTAAAATGGAACATGTTCGTGTGACTATGGAATGTAGACTTCATTGAGAGGTGTAATGAGAAAAAAATATTAAAAATTGAATACAGTATAAAATAAACAAATTATTATTTTAAAACTGGAAAAGGGAACACGAGATAACCCAATACTTGTATAAATAACAAAAAATCTAACATCATTATGAGTTCATAGTGTGTAAAAATGAATAATTTTGTTTTAATTAGTTAGGGGAGTCGAACTATGAAGTGGATTAATTGAAAAAATTTGAAACTAAATTTGTTAAAAAATAAATAGTTTTTTATTTCAAATCTTGAAATAGGCACACGGTTTTTCCCAAATCTTGTAGTAACCTCCATTTTCTCTAAAAACATCGAAAACAGATACAGGGAACCCAGGGTAGGATGATTATACATTGTTAGATATTTAAAAATCATCATTAATCTCAATCAATTCCAAAGAAAATTATCAGTCATTCTAATGATCCAGATCAAAATGAAGACATAAAAACCCAGGCCGGACAATTATCCCCACCATTAAATCCTTCCACACCCAGATATCCAAAACACATTCTATATGAATGAAAAAAACCAAAGGATTCCTTATCAACATATTACAACTTATCAATTTAAGGAAATATCATCCACCATAAACAAAACATAATCCTCATTCCCAAATAAAACACCATCCCACGACCACATACTGAGAATAAACAGAAATATGAAGCCACTACCTCCATGACCAAACCAAGTTCTAGATTTTTGGGCATTCTCCCACTTAACCCAATGATGCCTCAAACCAATTATAAATTAAATAATAAAACTAATTGGGGGGAGGAAGTAACAGTTTCTCCACCATTAAATCATATGTACAATCTGAAGGAACAATAAAGGAAAGATTTTAGAGATCCATAGTGGGTCTCCCCACCATTAGAGACCAACTAGAAATGATGAAACTAGAATTCAACATGAACTAGAATCGGTCCTCACCAACACAGGACAACCAAAAAACTCCCCAAAAAACCTAAACACCTATGTTTAGAGGGTTGCAATATGAACATTTAAAACACCCACTCTGGAATGTAGGGGATAAGAACTAGGAAAACACTTTCGACACAGATCAAAACCACAACCACATGGGGTTGTGAGGGAATGGGACATAGTCATTGGGCCACTAAAAACAAAAAATAAATATAAGATCCTCCAAAAACCCTCTACCTACCAATAGGTAAAACCTAGACTACACTTGATTCACATTGGTGGTATGTACATGGAAATTGTTCGGAAACCGACATCTCAATAGTTTAACTATTGAAACTGGGTAAGGGGTAATTCCACCACAATCATTACGATAATAAGAAGTTCATAGTGATGAGGAACCATAATAGAAAAATAGAATCAACCTCAATATAGTAGTCGATTTAAGATCCTATATGAGCTCCCTTCACCGATGGTGATTTCCTAACTGCACAAAAAAGCATCACTATATGGCCTATGAGTGGAATCATGATGTTTGAAGCATCTGTTGCACTATAGTCAGGAGCTACGAACCACAACACCTCATGAAAAAAACTATCTCAAACAAAATACCAGTACCCAGTCGATATTGGGCCTCTATTATAAAATACATAGAATGAGGAGTAAAATGAACAAGGAATAATGTGAAACACACCAAGCATCACTAAAAACAATTTCTATAACCGAGAGAATCATCATAAAAGGAAGGAACTATAAATCATGAACAAATATATCTCTATTTCAATCAAACGGACTAAGGAATTATTTGATGAGGTGGATCTATTTTTTTAATCATGAGAAACATATCTTCAGTTGATCAAAAATAAATATTTCCAACATAGAACTATTTGTGGCTATATCACAACATCTAGTACGTCTTTGGAAACACACTAATCATTACTCCAAAACTGATTGGTCGATAGGGTCTCAACTAAAGTCAAACCAATAGTATGACTCTAAGATCACATGAAGCATACCTAATAAACAAAACATTTAAGACATATGAAAAATTAGCACCATAACCATTATTTTATAATGAAAAACAAAAAAATTTCAAATTAAAACACTTTTGAAATACAATCTCACATGGTGGATTTTCATATTCACCAATGCTCTTTCATCGAAATATCACTCACATGTGCATTTTTGTTCAACCCCATGCACTCAACCACCATTACATACTATTCATCCATCCATATATCCATGAAACCATGGATGTGTGAACCAATGAAAATAGATAATGCTAAAAAAACAACATCATTCCAAAGAAAATTATTCAGCCCATTTCAAAAATCTTGCACCTTCCAATTGCACACTAACAACAAAGACAAAAAACGTTTTTTTATTTCATAAAACAGCCCACCCATAAAATATACCCACGTTATTAAAAACCAATTATATTACTTTTAATACAACTTCCAAAAAAATTACATTCAATAAATCCTTGACCATTTTCAAAAATTCATCAGGGTCTCGTTTCATTATTTTACTATGACAAAAACAAAAACCCTTTTAAAAAACACCAACTGCTCAAAACCAATTTCAAAAAAAAAATCATCAAATTTAAACACTTCTCAAAAGCCCAAAAAATAATTTTAATCAATGTTTCAGAACCACTTTCAAATAATCCTGGAATTACATTCATTTTTATTTCAACAAAGCATAAGTTTAGATTAAGGAAATTCAATCTCTTTAAATAATATTCACTTTAACCCCATCAATTGATCAAAAAAACCCAAACATCTAAAACCATTATCATATAATATTTTGAAAACACATTTTCATCTTCTTAACATCCAACCATTCCATAAAAACCCATTATAAAAATTCTCAAACAAGGATTTTCAAAACAAAATTCATAATTCAAGAATGGTACAAGAGACACAAACATGTGAACTAGTGTTGGTGGGGGACATCACCAAATGGTTTGCATCCATATGTAAAACACACCAACACCAAGAAGAGCCTTTTGAGAACAACGACCCAAATCCACAAGGCGTTCTAAGACTAGTGATCTCACTAAGAACTATTAGTCCAAAACCCCATGTTATATCCCATCACCAAAAAATCCAAAGGAACCATGGAGACTAATAAAATCAGACTTCCCATGGACACCTAAAGATCGGTACGAGCAAGAGTTCATGATGTTCTTCCCGCACCTACAAATCATGTTTCGACCATTCTATTCCATCAAACTTGAAATCCACCAAATAATAATGAAAATATAAAAGAGAGTTCTGCTAAGAGCTGGCGTGCTATAATACCATTATGTCATGAAAAAGCCCGGGTCATCACTATAAAGGTCACCCAGGCTGCTCTGTAATATGTCCTGTGAGGCATTCCTGATCTTCTTGTGAGGGAGACAAGCACCCATGGAAGCAATAGAGTGACATGTGAACAATTTCTCCCAAATATAAAAAATTAAATAAACAACCAAATGAAATGTACATAAAAGTATGCATTTATAACACCACCATATTGATATGGTAGCCCTTTCCCATAGGCACCACATACACGTCCTCTACAACCATGTTATGTAGAACACCATCTACAAGAATAATATGTTGTAGAAGATCCCCTTCTCATACCTCAGATCTGACAAAATCCTCCATCATTCCCAATCTATTTTTGGTTCCTATAGAACCTCTGTTAGTGAACCATCTCTTTGTATTCTTGGCATTATATAAGTGGACGGGGTAATTTTCTTCAAAAGTGACATGGCCTACTAGACTGGTGAAAAGTCTCCCGAGTAAGGTCCCATGTATCTAATCCTTAAAGCTAGCAAATATTTTTTAAACATCTTTTGTCAAAATTCCCATAATGAATCTTTCTTCTATATGAAGTCATACCACCTTTCCATCTGTCCCAAAAATCTAGTACTCCACTGAAATATTCCTTAAGGGTCCCCTTATAAATGTGATTCTAATTCACCTCATCTGATAATTTTTTCAACCTAAAAATGTAAAACTGAGACTGAATTTAATATTTAAACCCATCCTGAAATTGAATCTCTAACACATCATAATATCATGATAACTCTGGAGAAATCAAATGAATATACATAAGGTGATCATTATAGCTCATACAAAATATTCTCAACTGATTTGACCTCATAAACTTCTCCTCCCTCTCAAGCATTAGAATCTTAGGGTAAAATTGATCAAATAACATCCCCTGGAAGTCCTTCCACTAAATTTTATACAAGTTTATATCCTGAATATGGATGTTCCACCAATTCTTCACCTGAACATGTAATATATAAGCTGTCATATTGAATCTATTCACAAAATTATTCTATATGATGTCATGTATAGTTCGGATATACTCAGTCAAGTACATAACTAACTTAGGTCTACAAACATTGATAAAAGATAGAGTGTTATAAAACAAGAACTCCCATTTCATATTAGACATACTCTTCACGTCCCAACCTAGGTGTCTCTCTATAAACTCTATGAGGTGAGAAAAGTTCTCATAATATTTTTATCCAACTACCTCACCTAACTCTACAAGTTCCTCAGGTTCCATTTCTAAATGATCATTTCCAAACGTAACATCCTATTATTCTCTCAACAAGTATAGTCATGGATAAATATTTCTATAGTGAAAAAAACCATCCAAAAACACACAAGAAAAACATTTACAAATTTTTTATATTCACATAATGCCACATCTTGTAATCCCCACCCCCACCACTGTAAGAATTGATGTGTAATCCGAACCCTTAACCATCCTACAACTATGTCATGGTTAATAAAGGTAAAAAATAGTCATATAAGATATTCCAATTAGATATCCATTTATTTGAATATTGTATCGGTTCAATACTTTTAAATAATATTAATCACCTTTTCATGTTTAGTAACACATGAAAATAAAAACTATTCAATTCAACAAAATACCCAAAACTTGTTCATCACATTAATTTCATAAATGATGAATGTCAAAAGAAATGATGTGTACCTATAATGACGTATTCATAATCAACTATCATTCCATACCTTGTAACAAGTATAATTTCAGAAAAAAGCACAGAGATAATTATCACAATATACAATAAGTGCATCTCATGAGGTGCAACGACCTCTACTATAAAATCAACTATGAATAACAACAATCCCACCCTGGGTACTTGGGTTTTCTAGTATAAATGGGTTAGATACTCACATTCACGAGCTTATATAGAAGGAATAACACTTCCTAGTCTTATATATACCATTACTAAATTGTAAATAATTGAAAATAAAAGAAAATAAATTTGAAACCACATTTTAATGTTATAACCCATGTGCCACACATTGGTTCCCCAAGCTGGATGGTTATGTTACATAAAGTGTACTTCCCCATATGTTAGAGGTTTCTTACTATAATTCATATTCTAATATCGATCATGTGGATACTATACACAACTCAAAAAAGGAAAAAATATTTTTAATTAAATAAAAAATTACCAAAATAATATTACTATCACATCATATTCAAAAATGAATATTGTATCCAAACTAAAAATGTTGTTATGTGATTCCAATATATGTATCAAATGTCTTTTGAAAAAATAAAATAAAGAAATAATGAAAAACCCCTGAGAGTCCTAACTCCAATTATAGTTCCCTGATCCATGACCTATCCTGAATCAGTCATCTTACATAAGACTAATTCCCTAATCTTATCATATAAACATGAAGTCTCTTTGGGTACAGGTAAGAAAGCTCGAGGAAGGTGCTTGTAAAACTCAGCTAACCACCACCAATAGTTTCAAAAGTAATATCTAGTATATTAAAATGTATAATGTTATATAAATAATAAGGTTCAATTCATAAGTAAATAGTTATCAAATATTTTTATTCTTTATTATAGCACATAATCCCATGAGTTTCGCAGGAAACCAGAACCCTCGATATCTTCTTCATCCTATGTTATGGTCTTTAATTTCCCTAATTGATGTCACACATCACATTACCATGGTTATAAATCAACATTTCATTTCAATTCATATAATGGCTAGTTCGAACCATAGTGAAATGTCAAAATTGGGGGTATAAAATGTAATGTCTTACACCACATAGGTATTCGAAGCATTATTTTGTGCCCCACAACCCTTTTATTTTACCGTATTTTTAATTCCCTATTACATGTCGCAAACATGTAAATCATTTGATCACATTTTTTATTGTTAAGAATTAATCCATGTACATCACATGAATATCAGTCATTCACATATATTTCAAAAATATCACATCAATTATTTTTAATCAACATTAACCCTCTCATTAAATTTAACATCATGACAAAACAATTAATCTATCAAATAAATAATGGTTCAATACATTAATAAGATTGAGTAACATGTGAAATATTCTATAATACCATTTTTAGTTAATTAAAACATATCACACATTAACCCATTTTGTTAAAGAAAACCATCTAAATATTCCAATGTTGAATTAGTTTATAAACACATTTATTGACCCATTACACAATCAAACTTTCGTATCAATTCAAAAATCAAAATATTTCATTAATTTATAAAAAAATTAATTAATCAAATTAAACCAATTTCCAGTTCTCCAAATTTCAACACAATTCATTATGACATTGAAATTTAATTTAAATCGATTAATTTTTCAATAGAATTTTCTAATTAAGGATATTTAAAGTATCAAAATTACATTGATGTAATTAAATAAAAACTATAGTTGTTCTAATTTTGACCACCTACCTCAAGATTGTTGATTATTTCACACCAATGGAAACCACCAATTTATGTTAAAAAACCATGATCATAACAAAGAATGAGATATAGATACAAAAACTAGATCAATGTTCAAACGGATTAAATCAATGGAAACCTAGATCTAGATCTATAGCGACCAGGCCATTTCTAACATTACTATTACATCATTTCATATATAAACAACATAATAATATTACAAATAGAGTTTACAAAGGTTTAGCATCTTGGGAAAACTAGGACCATACCTAAAAAATACAACATCATGCACAAATATTTATTTAATTTCTTCTTCTCTGGCTTCTTATTGGCAATTGTCCTCTATCTTGTACATGTAACAACTTGAGGATATGCATCATAAGGGGTGATCTATAATACTAGTAAGAGAATAGATAAGAACAATATATATTGGGGTGAGAATAATAATAATATAGGAAAAGGATCATGGACATGAGAGAAGTATAAATAAAAGACTTGAAATGTGGAAATGCATAAAAATGAAATATCATGTCTTACTGGTTAACTACCACACATACTTATGAGAAAAGGTAGAATCTTTTCACACATCATTTCAAATTTTCTCATGAGATTCATCACATTACCCAATTCATTGGAGCAATGTATAATTCCAGGCACATCTGTCACTTTGAAACATTCTTAATTGCACTATATAATTCTGGCCGCACCCGTCACATTGTAACATTATCATTATCATGCTTGCCACATGGAAAATAAATCAAAAGTGTACATAAAAAACCATGGAATGTAATGGGTTTCATCTCATAATAATACCTTCATAATAATTGGGTTCCCAAAAGAATGGGGGATCAACATACTTCATACAAGAACCATCAACCAAGAATGAGAGGTAAAAGTTAAGTTCCATAAAGAGGAGTTCTTTTGGAAACCATTTGGAATGATATAAACATCAGTAGAAAAAACATTTATCCAATAAAAGGATCGAAAATGATGAAAAAATGATATTTTAGGAGTGACCACATCAAAAATGGTGTAAAAGAGGTAAAACCTTAAGAATGATAATTGGGTTCGAGAATTTCCCCTTACCTTGTATCTGAATGATTCCTTCTCTTTAATGTCTTGTATAATGACATTATATTAATTAATTATAAATTAAAAAAACTATTATACATTAATATGGTCAATTCTGGTTTCATTATGTCATTTTATGTTCCTTTGGATGACTTATATAGTTTAAAAACATTGTTTGGGGATGTTTGTTTTTATGGTTTTTCAGGGGTGGTTCACTTGTATTCATAAATTGAACTTCAAGTAGAACATGGGTAACCTACAGAAATGATATTACATGTTATTAATTATATTAGTAGATCTATAATGATTATATAATGGATTATATTATATCCATGTGGATTAATCCTTAGATAAGAATTAAATGATGATTAGTTGGGTTAATTTGAGTGATTTTTTGATCATAATGACCTTGTTTTATTTTATAACTTGAAATATGGTCATAAGTTAGTTCAAGAACATGAAAAAGTTATAATAAATATAAAATATTATTTTTCTATAATAAAAATGGTTTAATGACCAGATATGATGCTAGAAATAGAAGAATAAAGCTTGTCATTTTTTGAAGGTGATTAATTAAAACCTCACGAACAACGTTCTCTTTATTAAAATAAAAGGAAGTGGGAAAGGGGGTTGGGTGATATAATATGTCATTAGCAACATAAAATTACATTATATGTATACTAATGGAGGTGAAATACTATTTGGATGATGATATGCGGGGAGAGATCAAGAAATGAACTTGAACTTGAAAGGAAATTATAGGAGAAGAGGGAGAGAAATTACCTCTTAAATCATCCTCTTGAGATTCTCCTTAAGGAAGCTAGGATTGGTCGTTTGATGAGACCAGCAGCTGTTGGATGTGGGGGAGGGGATAGAGAAGATTTTTGGGCAGAGTTTAAATAAGTCTTTGAGCTTGAGAGGTGTGGGGAAATGGGGGTGTGAATTGTGGCTTTTATAGTGTAGGGGAGAGGGGTTTCCTTAATATAAAATTCATTAGTTTATTAATTTCTCATAAGACAAGGAATAGTGAATCATCCATGAAAAATAATAGTAAATAAGGCACATGTGTTTGATATTTTGGGGCTTACATCACTTGTGATGTCAGGAATAGTGGGTTTCAATTATAATATATTTATTAGGTAAATTAATGTAATTTACTATTCACCAATAATTCATGTGTTTTAGAAAAATCCCAAAAATTTACACCAAACATTTTTCGACGAGTAGATTCCAAAAATTAAGTCCATTTTTAAAAAATAATTTTCATATTATGATTAAGTTAATATTTAATTAAACTCAAAATTTACCCAAAAAACAGTTTTTAAATGTTGAAACTGATTTTATAGTGCTTTCCAAATTTACATAGGATCTTATAATATAATCTAGAAACTATTAGAAATTGATTCAATAATTTATGAATACATTTTAAGGAAATAAATTTTATTTTAATGTAATTAATTAATTATATTTAATTTATTAAAACATTTTAGGGTCTTAAAAATTACATATGGTCTTATAAAATTATCTAAAAACTATAACAAATTGATTCAATAATTTATGAATACATTTTAGGGTAATAAATTTTCTTTCAAATATTTTGAGATATCTTTATAAATTTTTTGGATCTTATAGAAAAATATTTCTCAAATGTTTCTAAATGAAATTGATTTGAGGATGAATTATGAAATAGTTAAAATGACTAATTTGTTTTCTTATATGGATTCATATTTGGAATGAAGTGTTTATTAATGAAAATCCATATCTGTTGGAGTATTATTATTTGGTGAATTAAATGTTACATCACATTGAACGAAACAAAATATATTAACTATTAATATAACATATGTTTTTTTATACTATCACCTATGCTAAAGTATAAAATATTTGGATGATTATTATTTTTGAAAACATTTTTATTGATATAATATTTCACCATATCATGGGTTTTTTTCATTACAATGTTATAAATCTCAAAAAAAATATACTGTAAAATTATTTTTCAAATAAAAATTTTATAAAATATCACATCATCTAAAAGAATTTGGATATGGATGAACTAATGTTGGATTTTATTCAAAAAATAGATAATGTTGTTAATAGGTGGTATTTATCCCCTCTCCAACCATTTTTTAGATACTTCTATCAATGGGGAGAAAAATGTTTGGAACATAAATCGAATGATTTTAATGCACTTAACATTTTATGGAAGGCCATGAAATAAATGGGAGTTTATAAAATGGTTAATCTATGATATCAGTGTGTGGGACCAGTTTTAATAGTATATTGATGTAGATGTATTAATATTTCTCTTATAGTGAAAAAGAATTTCATGTGGTGAAATATTTATATTGATGAATTTTCATATGGAAAATGTTTCTTAAGATGTATATTATTGAAAACATGGAATCTTTACTCCAGAATTATTATTTTTAAAACCATTTATTCTCTCATAGGATTATAATTTTTAGATAAAAGATATGTTTAATGGGATAAAAATTATCTGTGATTTATATTCCATGGTTGATAGAAAATCCAAAGGGTGGACAATTGGGACAAATAAAATTATTTTCATTAAGGATTCGTGTATTTTATATGATGTATGAAAATATTATTATTATTTTTTTAAAAAAGAATCAAATCTTATCATCCAATAATTGAAAAATTTTAAATTTTATCCAAAAATTATTCATCCGGAAAATTATTCCGCACTATTTTTTCTTTGTATAAGAAAATTGTTCAATTATAATTGTTATTATTAAAAATAAATGGAGTTTTTTAGGGAAAATAAAGTATGATGATTAAAATTTAATGTTAATGATTCCAGAATAATGATTTATGAATGATATATGTTTCCTTTGTCTCATGGTATCGTTGAAAAACTCATTTTTATATATAATGGTTCAATTTCAATATTATAAAAAGGTGACTTAGAAAAAATCTATCAGAAATATGTTCTAGGATAAGGAATGTTTTGTGTTTTAGATTAAATAATTTTATCACTAAGATTAATGTTTTTATGGTGACAAAGGTATGTTTCTTAAGGACATTCCATTGAAAACTAGTGTAATAAGAACATGTCTAATTATACAATGTAAAATGGAATTTGTTTTAAAATACCTATTGGATAGGATTATATGAGGTTATGTTCATAATTTGGATTAGGTGATTGGATTGATATTTTTTATAAATATCATCAGAATGATATTGGGAGATAAATAATGTACATATATACATCAAATATCAGTGAACAAATAGAGGAAATTTGGTGGATGTTTTATAAAGTTGTACACATTATAAAAATATTAGTTTTAGATGATGTCTTATTGGATTATAGATTTGTGAGAATTTTTTTAATCATAAAAATATTCCTTGGTATAATGTTTTTAGGTTGATTTTTTTGATGTTATAATAATGGTATATAATGTAATGATGTTTTATTAATCATTCAATGCTCCAAATAATAGGGTAGGAAGATTTTTTACACTCACCATAGAATAAGTTCATTTTCTAATTTATGTGGATGTTCATATTTATCAGAGTACTCAAGATATACCATGAATAATTGAAAATAATTCAAGAAATATTTTTATAGAATTAAATTTTAAATTCATTTTTCATTGAGAAATCAAGTAAAATTGAAATCCTACCATTTCAAATATTTTCTCATATACAAATATAAATGATGAATTCTATAGACTTTATGGTAAAATTCATGTGAAAAAAACAATATGTTATTCACAAATTTCATTCCATAGAAGTACCTAATTAATTTAGAAAGACAATGTTTGAGCATGATTTTTCCATGAATTGAATCTATTTTTTGAGGAAGAAAAATTTGGTAATTAATTATGTCATTGTTTTTAAATGAAAATTATATAAGATAGTAGATAATAATTTTTATGTGGAATCACACATTACTATAGTATAGAATATTATATATTTCTTAAATTCCACCAGATATAATTTTTCAAATTGAAAAATAATATAATGAAGTATGATTAAATTTTAACTAAAAACGTTCTATAGAGAATTCCAAGTTGGAAATTATTACCTACTTCTATAATAAAATGTGAACAATATCATTTCACAAGAATAAAACTATTGAATAACTACAAGAGTCACACTGACAATATAATGAACCAATTGGATAATGTTTCTGATGTATTTACAAAATATTCAAAATATATTATATCTATAAAGAAAGGAAATAAAATGTAGTAATGATCATAGTAAAATACATGTTTATAGATACATTCTACTTACTAAAATAAAATAATTTTTTTTATTGGGATTGTGTGGTTTTGGATTATTTTCAAACCATGATAAGGAATAGTTACTCATTCTATGTAGTAATCATTGAAAAATACATATATTCCTATGGAATGTTCTTGTTTTATTTTTTATGAAAAATTACAACTCATTAACTTGAGGAAAATATTCTTTCATAAGAAATAAATTATATAATATAATTTTGATGATGTAATTTCCCGGACCTCTCCGGTCCATTAGATTGAAAAAAATTTATGTGGTCAAACAGAATGTGTGTTATAGTAATTTTTTTATAATAATAATTTGAAAAGGGTGGCGTGAAAATATTTAGTGTTAATTAGATTAAATGGTTTTAAATTAATCATTGTGATATAAAATAAAGAAAATTGGATGTATTTAATTCAATGTGGGGAGGCGCATGGAGTAAATTATAAAGGAATAAATTATAATAAATGAGGCGCATGTAATAAATTACAAAGGAATAAAATGCATGGGGCGAAACCCCTTATGGGAGAATCCAACTTGTATTTGGGAATATTAAAATAATTATAATAATATTAATTTAATAGATTATAAAAAAAATAAAAAAATGATAATGAAGAATGTAATGGGTTCCCAACCCATGCATGAATATCATGTGATTGGAGAGTGGGAGTAATTATTAGATAAGAATGGGCGTCAATAATAATAATAATTATTAATGATAATGATGGCGACCCGTTGATGAAACTGAAAGAGAATTTATTACTATTATATAATAATGGGAATGGTGGATTTTATTGTATGATTAATAAAATGGTATGGTTTTAATTGAATATGAGAATAACCATGGTCAACTTATTTAAGGGGATTAAATTAGGACATCAATGAAGGGTGTTATTATTATTAATTTTATTAATAATAATGTTGATGTTTGAAATGGAGTTCGGCGTTAATTGAGAGAAAAAATCATGAATGATGAATTAGATTGTAGAGAGAAAAGTGAATGAGATAAATAAATTAAAATAAATTAAATCAATCAATCAAGGACGAGATGGTGCATGATGGACATGGAGAAATGGAAAGGGGTATTTGCCACTTTTTGTGGAGAGGGTGAAAGATTGGAAAGAGATTGGAGAGAGAGTGTGAAAATTAATCGGGGAAGTAATAAAAGAAAAGAAAAGGAAATCAGTTAAGGATATAGGGAGTGAGGTGCCCCAAATTGGAGAGAGGATGGTTCTTGGCTTTGGGTATTTGAAATAAATCAATTAAAAATATTAATATAATAATCATGCTATTGTTTTTGATGATAAATCACTTTTCGACCGTAACTTAATTATACGAGCTCAGTTTCATGAACCGTCTGCAGCAGTGCGATCTAGATTCCGAGATGGACATTTCAAGACCAATATTGGATTTCTTTTTCATGTTTTTTGAATGGGTACCTGAAGCACTCGGAAAATAATATATTTAATATTATTATTAAATCTTTGACCCACCATAACTCCCACGTGCAACATCCGATTGAATTCTCATCACTGGTGATGTGATCCTATCAATAATATGATCGATTGAAGTCTAATTTGGAATATTAAAGTGTTGTTTGATGATTTGGTCCACGAAACACCCAATAATAAAAAATATTGTTATTTTTATGGGATATTTCTCCAACATATCTTCCTCATACGATGTTGGAATGGTGAACTATGTGTGTCGTTGCAACCCATAAATTATGATAGATGTTTCAAAGACCATAAATCCTATATTAATTATTCCAATGCCTTGGGATGTTTTTACTTTGTCAAACCATGTGGGTTAATGTGATCCGCATTTAATGGGGAATTAGTGTATCTCAAACCATCACCCCATTAAATATTTAAAAGGGACAAGCCATCATCCTACCTTGTTCTTCCTCTTTTTTCTCAGCTTTGAGATGCTAGAACCTTTCAATCCTTCCCATAGGAGTCGAACAATCAAAATTCACTCCTCAGATTGGTTCTGCTATTTTTTTGATGCAACCAAGCTGTATGGATCAATCTTCGGTAGAAGGTATGTTTTATCATCATTCCTTTGGGATCATCTCTTCATGTTTCTCCTTTCCATATGATATCATGTTATCTACATGCTTCTAATGAGGTTTTCTTGAGGATTTGTTGGTGCAGATGTATCGTGGCATCCTCATGTGGATGCCATTGTCGTGATAGGAGGATCATGACCCGTTGTGTGGATAATGAATGTGACGAACTATTTGAGGTAAGGGATTAGTTTCTTCTATTTCTTTTATGTGAAACTGTATATTTATCATGTTTAATCTTGCTGGATGAAAATGGAATTTACCTAATAAATATTTTTTACTGGATAAAGAAATTTTATAGATCGTATATTGTTGCCTCATGTTTTTGTAGATAGTGTGATATCTATTCTAGCTTTTCACAGCAGTTTTGTTTTATTTAAATTGCTAAAGAACAAAAACTGTGACTAATTGATATTTTTTTGGCTAAAGATAAAGAGACATGAAAAAGAATCTAGTTTTTATTGTAATTTTATGTTAATCAAGTTAGTGCAGTAAGAATGATTATTTATTTGTGATAGTTTACTGATTAGGTTTCCCAAATTCGCAACCTACGTTTAATGAATATATTAATTCAAGATTGATTAAATGAAAACTTGTTTGATAATTTCCTAAAAGGGTTCTGAGTTACCCTCTTGACTGTTAAAGGCCCAAGAGCCCATTGATGTGATTGTTGTTTTCCTGCTGCTTGTGCTCTGATGTGAACCTGGATGGCTGTTGTGATATGTTAAGGCAGGGAGACTTTGGGTGGTGGCAGTAGATGACGCCTAGGGTGGAGAGATGCATTGGTTTATGCATGTGTGTGTCGGGGAGGACACCAGAGATGATGGAATGGGATGAATGGGATTGTTCGATGCATGTTGGTTTTTGGATTATTATCTGCATTACTTCTCACCACTGCTTAAGGTAGCTTGTCTTGCTTACCCTTCTTCCGAAAGAGGCGAAGACACGTAGGGTATGCCATGTGCTTTATGTGTTTAGCCTCTCAAGGGAGAATGGGTCTATGCTCTTGCTGTTGGAGGCAAAGACTCGGTGGGTAGTGCATCTACTCATCGTGTTGACCCCCTTGTGTTTAGTAGCCTAGAATGTTTTTCAAGAATTCCTGGAATATGGGAAAGTAATTCTGTAATGAATATTTTAATAAATGATGTTAACCCATGGGGTTAGATTTCACTGGAATATAATGATGAAGAAGTAATTTTTGAAGGAAAAGTGGACTTTGGGTGTAATGCTAATGAAGTTTAATGTTCAATTGTTAATGGTTAGTTAATGTTTAACGAATTAATTAACAAATAGTGGAACTGATAAAAATGGAATGAAGTAATATAATAAAGCACTTCATATAGTTGTGTGCTTATAGGATACCTAGTCTTAGTAGTATCAGTCCAGAGTCTGAGAGATGTTAGCGGATGTTGTGTCTAAGAATAGCTAATGCAGATAGTGTGGTTTTGAGATATTATATATTCTATACTTTTTGGGTTTCTTTACGCTACTCCACCCTGTCAGTAAGGGAAACTGAAACCCCGTGGATTCTGATCCCTGAGGGTGTTTTCCCTAACATTCTGGTGGGATGACGAATGGCTGACTACCACCTTTGGCACTGCTCTCTTCTCTTGGAAGGTACATGTTCCAACAGGCACAACAGTTTGCTTCCCCATATATGTGTGTAGAGGGCTGTAATGGCTTGTGGTTGTTTCACACACATATATTCTGGATATAGTATCCTATAGACTATTATAGGTGTAATGTGAATAGGATGTGATGTCTTGAGGAACCCTACTCAGTGTGTGGGCTCTAATGGCTTGAGGTATAATACCCGACATATGATACACGTTATGCAGGATATGGTGGCTCCGGGAACATACTTTGTTACTTTTGGTTGTGAGGATGGTGTGGTGGCTCGCCCAGGTGTCTGCAGGCAAGTGTTTGTGGTGCACGAGGTGCAGATTGTGGTGCCTCGCCCAGGTGTCTGCGAGCAAGCCTTTTTGGAGAGAGATGCTTAGGACGTGCGACGTTGGGGAAAAGAATCCAACTAGTGGGGAAGTTGTATCGGGGTACCCATGATATTATTTATTATATGATATATTCTTGTATGTGATACTTGGTGAGAGTAGCCATGGTGAGGTTGGGAACTTAGTATACATGTTTATGTGACAAGTTAGTTTCACATGTTTTTCACTGTGCTTTAGCATTATTCATCTAATTTTGCACGAGAAGACACAGAGAGGATCCTATTGAGTATACTGTTATACTCACCCTACGTATATATAAACTGTTTTTTATGTCACGTGGAGCTGGTTAGGGATCAAGCTGGTTTTTACTAGCTTGGGGTTGTAGGAGCTGTTCAGGCTTGTGGTTGCTGTTGTTTTACTTTCTTTTGGGTACATGTAGTTTTTTCCTTCTAGTTGAAGTACTTTTTCATGACATTTCATATGTGTACATGGGTTTTCGTTTATATTCAAGTTCTGGGTTGGAGTTGATTGATGTCTATCTTATCTCTCTTTTCCACATGTGTTCTCTTAGAGGGAAATGCCTCCCATTTGTGTGATTACTATACCATCGTTTCTAGTCTCCAACCCGGGGCCTATTGGAGTTGGGAATCGGTGGTCATTATCTCCCTTCTCAAATTGCCAGCCCATGAGGGTACACATTGTGGGGAGGGGGTTGTGACAGTGTGGTATCCGAGCTATGGTTAAGGGAAAGGATGGACTTTGGGGTTAGGCACAGGTGAGGCTGCATGGGTTGGTAGGGAGACAGTGTCATTCATGTTTAGCAATTGACGTAAACACTGGAGACTGGCTGAGACATAGGCGTTTTGGGCCCCCTATGATCTGATGTACGGACCTATAAGTTTACAATGGCTACTAATCAAGGTAATACTATTTTCATGATAGAGACCTAGTAAAGGATCATGCATCAATATTCATGTGCATGTGATTGAATGTGTTGAACGTGGGATTGGATAACCTAAAATTAATGAAAGAAAACAAAAAATTAATTAATGTTGAGTCTTCCATATTCCAGGTTTAGGAGATCTAACAGTTTTCTATTTTATAGGTATGGCTCTAGGTCGACGTCCTCATCAGGGTTGTGCAGAAAATGGCTAGTAGGTTGTTCTAGCAGAACGCCGCAGGGTAGAGGTTGATGACGATGACACATGGTGGAAGACACTTCGAGAGTTTCAGCACCAATGTCTACATAAGTATGAGGGCTCTGTTTCAGATGCATTCACGGAAGACTCATTAGAGGAGGTCGATATCGGCTTCATTTCGATTCATGCTCGTAAGGAGGACTGTGTGTACTTGGTTGTGACAATGCTGTATGGAGCAGCAAGGAAGTGGTGGTTCTTGTTCCTCTGGGATCGTGAGGATTCAGCGATCTCATGGGATGAGTTCTGAGACAAGATTAGAGTTGAGTTTCTTTCTTTGATTATGAAGGCGTCCAGTCTCCATGAGGTTCTTACCCTACGATAGGGGATCTCCACTAATCGAGAGTTTGTAATCCATTTCAGGAACCTTTTACGATATGCTTCAGACCTATTACCAGATGAGGAGGCCATGGAGAGGCATTTCGAGGAGGCTTTGCGTCTAGAGATCCACCACCAGGTCACCCCATTTATGCTAAAAATATGTCTTGATGTATTGTTAAGGGCAGAGGTTGTCGAGAGGACTTTTTCTAGGTCTGGATCATCCCGAGAGGGGAATCGACATGATTCTTCACAACGAAGAGTTGTGGTACGGGGTTCCCAGTTTTCAGGGAAGAAGTGTTTCCGTTCACCCGGGGGTAGGTCCCATCCCTTCAAGTCTCATTTCTCTAGATACAACAACTCTAAAGCCTATGACAAGGAATCATGCGCTTTTTATTCTTGTGGTGGTCATGGACATCAGCAGCGGGAGTGCCCAACCTTTCAGAGCGGTCATCTTGCACCGGGCGCTACGCGCCAGGTTCCTTCATCGAGGCAGCTCAAGCTGAGGCAACAACAGCCAGTTGCACCAGCTTTAGATCCGCAGATGGTATATGGGGATGGTAGAGGACATCCCCATGATTCTCCTCGTCCTTAGAGTGTAGAGTCTGGTCATGGTGGTGGTCATTATCAGGGTCAGAGAGTCCATGGAGGAGGTTTTGGTCAGCTTCATACTCTAGCATTGCCAGCTCCAGGTGACCCAGATGTCATTCGAGGTATTCTTTTCTTGTTTTCTACCTTGTTGTATGCCTTGTTTGATTTAGGAGTGACACAATCCTTCATATCATCTACCATTATCTATGCCTTGGGACTTGAGGTAGAGAGGCTTCCAGGTCCCTTGGCATTGACTACGCCAGTTGGAGGTCGAGCTGACTTGATTGAAATATGTAGAGACAGTGAGCTAGTGTTAGGTCAACACCACTCTTGGGGAGATTTCCTATGTTTATGAATAAAACCATATTATGTCATCCTTTTCATGGATTGGTTGTATTCAGTTTTGGCAATCATGGACTGCTTCAGGAAAAAGGTCATCTTCATTGGTGTGGATGGAGTGAATGTGGTGTTTTTGGGGGAGTGAGACCCTCAGATGGGTCATAAATGAATTCCATCCTTATCATACAGATGGCTAAGTTGATGTTGAATTCTACAGATCATCAGTAGTTGGCATTTCCTAGGGTCGTAGGGGAGTACCCTGATGTCCTTCCAGAAGAGGTAGTAGCATTACCCCCTTGATGAGAGATCGAGTTCAGGATTGAGCTACAACCAGGAGTGTATCCTATCTCTATTTCTCCATATAGGATGGCCGCTTATGAGTTAGGAGAGCTACGTGTGTAGCTTGATGGTCTGTTATAGTGTGGTTTTGTTCGGCCTAGTGTGTCACCATGGGGTGCACCTGTATTGTTCGTAAAGAAGGCTGACGACAGTTTGCGGTTGTGTATCGATTATCATCGCTTAAAGAAAGTGACAATAAAGAATCGCTATCCTCTTCTGTGGTTCTAAAAGATCGACTTGCGGTAAGGATATAATCAAATGCGTGTAAAGGATGAGGATATCCTGAGGACTGCTTTCTGTTGTCGTCATGGGAATTACAAGTTATATGTAATGCCGTTCGGCATGACGAATGCTACAGCTTTGTTAATGGGATTGATGAATGTTGTGTTCCATGAGTTCCTGGACAAGTTTGGGGGTGGTATTCATTGACAAAATCCTTGTGTAATCCACATTAGAAGAGGAGCATGCAGAGCATCTCCAAGCTATTTTGGGAGTTCATCGTATACATCAGCTGTTTGGGAAGTTTTCGAATTGTGAGATCTGGGCTCGAGAAGTCCGTTTCATGGGGCATGTTGTGTCCTAATAGTGAGTATTTATGGATCCATCGAATATATATGTATTTGTGTCTTGGTCATCCCCGAAGACAATTTTAGAGGTGCGAAGTTTCCTTGGTCTCAGAGGCTACTACATGAGGTTCGTATCCAAATTCCCATGAGTTGCGACTCCTCTAACAGCTTTGACTAGGAAGGACCAGGCCTCCATATGGATTGATTTGTGTCAGGTGGCATTCGAGTATCTAAAGGAGAAGTTAGTAAGTGCTCCAGTCCATTGTCTTCCAGCTGAGGGAGGCTAGTTTGATGTTTTCTGCGATGCTTCACATCTAGGGTTAGGTTGTTTTCTCATGTAGAAGAGGTCAATTGTTTCATATGGGTCTCGGCAGTTGCGTCCCCATGAACGCAACTATTCCACCTATGATCTTGAGTTTGCACCCGTGGTTTTTTCTCTGATGTTGTGGAGACATTAACCCATTGGTGAGTGCGTTATGTTCTTCACTGATCATAAGAGTTTGATGTATGTTTTCTCTCAACATGACTTGAACTTACGACAGCATCAGTGGATGTAGTTCTTACAGTAATACGAATTTTCAATATCATATACACATGGAAATGGGAATGTCGTAGCAGATGCGCTGATACGAAAGTCACATAGTGAAGTTTTTTGTGAATTCGGTGATTCCTGGAAGGTAATGGAAGAACTGTCAGCATTGCATGGGAGATAGAATTCCCCAATCCAAGTATTGGGGCATCATGTTTCTTGTTTTGAGCAGTTTTGGGGGTACTGTGTGTATGAGAAATCCTAATTTATGGGGGTGGGAGGATCTAATCCTTAATCGAGACACATTAATGTTGATGTGATTAAACTCGTGCAGGCGAGTCAGTGCCACCTAATGCTGATAATATCTCGACATGGAGGAAGGAATTCCATGACTCATATAATTAGGATAGTTGTTGGATTCCTATTATGACGATATCCCTGAGAGGTATCTTGTGTGGTGGTAGTTTGGACCGTTCCCCTTTCTAAGAGTTGTTTTTTTATTCTCGAGGACGAGATTGTTTTTGATAGGTATCTAATGTAATAGCCCGGACCTCTTCAGTCCATTACATTTCAAAAAAATTATGTGGTCAAATACAACGGGTTTTACAATAATTTTTTTTGAAAATAATAATTAATAAGGGTGTCGTGAAAATATTTTGGGTTAATTATATTAAATGGTTTTAATTTAATCATGTTAAAATAAAGGATATAAAATTGAATGCATTTAATTCAATGAGGGGTGGTGCATGGAATAAATTATAAAGGAAAAAATCATAATAAATGAGGTGCATGTAATAAATTGCAAAGGAATGTAATGCATGGTGTGGAATCCCTTATGGGTGAATCCAACCTGTATTTTGGAAAATTAAAATAATTATAATAATATTCATTTAATAGACTATAAAAATAATAATAATATGATAATGAATAATGGAAGGGGTTCCCAACCCGTGCGCGATTATCATGAGATTGGAGAGAGGGAGTAATTATAAGATAATAATGGGCGTCAATAATAACAATAATTATTAATGATAATGATGTCGACCCTTTGATTAAATTGAAAGTGGATTTATAACTATTAAATAATAATTGCAATGGTGGATTTTATTGTGTTATTAATTAAATGAAATGGTTTTAATTTAATATTAGAATAACGATGTTCAACTAATTTAATTGGATTAAATTAGAACATCAATTAAGGGTGTTATTATTAATAATGTTATTAAAAATTATGTTGAAGTGAGAAATGGGGTTAACCATTAATGGAGAGAATAAATTGTGAATGAAGAATTATATTTGAGAGAGAATGGTGAATGAGATAAATAAAATAAAATAAATTAATTAAATAAATCAAGGATGAGATTGGGTTTGATGGACATGGGGAAAAGGCAAGGGGGAGGTGTGACTTATTGTGGAGTGGGTTAAAGATTGAAAAGAGATTAGAGAGAGAGTTTGATAATTAAGAGGGGAAGTAATAAAAGTATAGAAAAGGAAATCAATTAAGGAGAAAGGGAGAGAGGCGCACCAAATTGGACAAAGGGTGGTCCATGGATTTGGGTATTTTAAATAAAAAAATTAAAAATAATAATATAGTGGTCATGTTATTGTTTTTGTTTATAAAACACTTTTCGACAGTAACTTGTTCATGCGACCTCGGTTTCATGAACCGTCTACGATAGTGCGACCTAGATTCTGAGATGGACATTTCATGTCCAATATTGGAAGCCTTTTTCTAGTTTTTGGATCGTGTACCCGATGCACTATGAAAATAATATATTTAATATTATTTTTAAATATTTGACCCGCCATAACTCCCGCGTGCGATGTCTGATTGACTTCTCATCATAGCCGATGGGATCGTATTATTACTATGATTGATTGAAGACTAATGTGTAATATTAAATTATGGATTGTGGGTCGGGTCCACGAAACACCCAATAATAATAAATATTGTTATTATTATGGGATCTTGAATCCAACATATCTTCCTCATACGGTGTTCGAATAGAGAACTGTCTATGAAGTTGCAACCCTGAAATTAAGGCAGATGATTGAAAGACCATAAATCCTATATTAATTATTCCTATTGCTTGGGATGTGTTTACTTGGTCAAACCGCATGGGTTAATGCGATCCGCATTTAATGGGGAATAATCATATCTTAAACCATCTCCCAATTAAATCATTAAAAGGGACAAGACATCATCCTGACTTGTTCTTCCTCTTTGTTCACGGATATGAGATTCTAGAACCTTCCAATCCTTCGCGTAAGAGTTGCACAATAAAACTTCACTCATCAGATCGGTTACGCTCTATTTTGATGAAACCAAGATATATCGATCAATCTTTAATATAATGTATGTTTTATCGTCGTTCCTTTGGGATCATCTCCTCATGTTTATCCTTTCAATATTATATCATGTAATATCCATGCTTCTAATGGGGTTTTCATTGGGCTTGGTTGACGTGAACGTATCGTGGAATCCTCAGGTGGATATAGTTGTCGCGATAGGAGGATCGTGACATATTGTGTGGATAAAGAAAGTGATGAATTGTTTGAGGTAGGGGATTCATTGCTTCTATTTATTTTACATGAAATTGTATAGTTAGAAAGTTTAATCATGCTGGATGACAATGTAATTGGCCTAATAAATATATTGAAATGGATAAACAAATTTTTTTCGATCATATGTTGTTGCCACATGTTTTTCTAGATAGTGTGATATTTATGCTTGCTTTTCATAGAGGTTGTTCTAGATGGAAATTGGTAAAGAACATAAATTGGTACTAATTGATATTTGTTAGGCTAAAGTTAAAGAGGCATGAAAAAAAATATGGTTCTTATTGTAATGTGATTTTAGTCAAATTAGTGTTGTAAGAATGGTTATTTATGTGTGATAGTTTATTAATTATGGTTCCTGAATTTAGACCCTACATTTATAAATCTGTTATTTCGAGTTGGATTAAAAGACCACTTGTTTGATAATTTCTAAAAAAGGTTCTGAGTTACCCGCTTAATTGTTAATGGGCCAAGATCCCATTGATGTGATTTTTGTTTTCCTGCTTCATGTGTTGTGATGTGAGCATGGATGGATGTTGTGATATGTGGAGGCATGTAGATTTTTGGTGGTGGCAGCTGATGACGCCTAGAGTGGTGAGATGCATCAGTTTATCCATGTGGGTGTTGGGGAGGACACTAGTGATGATGGAATTAGATGAATGTGATTGTTGGATGCTAGTGGATTCATTGGTTGATTATCTGCTTTAATTTTCCCCGCTTCTCAAGGAAGATGGTATTGCATACCTTTCTTCCGAAAGAGGTGAAGACACACAGGGTTTTCCACGTGCTTAATGAGTTTGGCATCTCAAGGGATAATGGGTCTATGCTCATTATATAGACAGAAAAGACTCGACGGGTAGTGCATCTACTCACTGTGTTGAGCCCCCTTGTGTTTAATATCCTAGAACGTTTTTCTATAATTCATGGAATATGGTAATCTAATTCTGTAATGAATATTTGAATATATGATGTTATACAATGGGGTTGGAGTTTTCTGGAATATAATTATGATGAAGTTATTTTTTATGGAACAATGGACTTAGTGTGTGATTCTAATGATGTTTAAGGTCAAATTGTTCATGGTTAGTTAATGTTTAATGAATTAATTAACGTACAATGTAACTGATAGAAAGGGAATGAATCAATATAATCAATCTATTCAAATGGTTGTGTGCTTATAGGATACCTAGTATTAGATGTAGCATCCTAGAGTCTGAGAGATGTTTGACGAAGTTGTGTCTGAGTATAGTTAATGCCTATAGTGTGGTTGTTAGATATAATATATACTGTACATTTTTTTGTCCCTATACGCTACTCCACCCTGTCAGTAAGGGAAACTGACACCCTAGGGAATCTGATCCCAGAGGGTGGTCTTTTCCCCAACATTCTGGTGGGAGGACAAATGGCTGACCACCCCCTATGGCATCGCTCTCTTCACTTGGTAGATACTTGTTCCAATATGAACTATGGTAAGATTCCCCATATATGTGTGTACAAAGATTTAATGACTTGTGGTTATTTCACACAAATACATTCTGGATATTTTATCATATGGACTACTATAGGTGTAACGTTTATATATTGTGATGGCTTGATGATCCCTACTCAGTGTATGAGCTGTAATGACTTGATGTATAAAACCCAATGTATGATACATGTTATGCGAGCTGTGGTTGCTCCCGGAACATACCTGGTTACTTTTGGTTGTAAGGATCATGTGGTGCTTCGCAGAGGTGTCGGTGGGCAAGTCTTTGTGGTGCACGAGGTGCAGATTGTGGTGCTTCGCCCTGGTGTCTGCGGGCCAGCCTTTTTTGAGGGAGATGCGTAGGATGTGAGAAATTGGGGAAAAGTGGAAAACCAGTGGGGAAGTAGTAGCAGGGTACCATTGATATTCATTATTATATGATATATTATTGTATGAGTTACTTTGTGAGAGTAGCCATGGGGAGGATGGGGACTTTGTATAACTGTTTAGGTGAAAAGTTAGTTTCACTTGTTGTTCACTGTGCTTTAGCATGATTTCGTTACTTTTGCAGGAGAGGCTTTGGAGAGGATTCTACTGAGTATACTGTTATACTCACCCAATGTATACATAAACTATTTTTCAGGTCACCTGGAGCAGGTTGGAGATCAAGGTGGTATCTACTATCATGGGGTTGCAGGAGCTGTTCGGGATTGTGGTTGATGTTGTTTTACATTCTTTTGGGTACTTGTAGTTTTTCCCTTCTAGTTGTAGTACTTTTTCATGACATTTCATATGTGTACTTGGATTTTCATTTATATTCCAGTTCTGAGTTGGAGTTGATTGGTCTCTATCTTATCTTTCACTCCTGCATGTGTTCTCTTAGAGGGTAATGCCTCCCATTTGTGTGTTTACTATACCCACGGTGTTAGTCGCCAAACCAGGTCCTACTGGAGGCAGGACACGGTGGTCATTATCTCCCTTCTCACATTGTCAGCCCAGGAGGGGTAAACATTGTGGGGAGGGGGTTGTGACAAATGATTTACCCCTACCTATAAATGAACATATAGATCTTGATTTGTATTCATATACATAAATATAAATATAGGTGAAACCTATATTGAGGAAGTCCAATGATCATAAAAATAATATCTATCTAGTCATGAAATCCAAATTACTTTTTTAGGCCCAATTATACTAGAAGAATAAGTAGAAAATATATAGTTTTCTGGAAATCCTCAAAACCCTAAATGGTCAATAAATTACATACCACAATTTGAGAGGATTTCACCTACTTCTTTTCAGGGAATCGAGTCATAGAGACAATCTATGTTGGCCCTTGGGAATCATGATATATACTTGAATCATGGTATGGAGAACATTCCCCTAGTCTAAAGGTAAGGAATTTTGGAGAATCTCACTATCATACTAACCATGATTTCAATATTTTATACTTTTCTACGTTTAATATTTATATGGGAAGTCATTACTATGGATCTATAAATCTCTCAATAGTTTTATAATGATATTATGGTAGCAGATACATATTTTATAGATACAAACCTCATTAAATTCCAAATGTTTATTTCATTAATGTAAAGTAACTGAGAATCTACCATCCATGGTCATATTAGTTCTTTATACATATCTATAAATCTCAATGATGTAGACATAAATCAATCCCTAGTCAATAGTTTTTTTAGGGAATAAAACTTCTTAATATCCACACTCTGATGTGTGGCTCTAGTTGAGGTTGTGTTTTTTCTCATTTAGCAAACAATTCAAGTTCATGATAAAAGTTAACAAAAACCCCTCAAGGGAAAAAATTTGAGGAATTATATCAGTGAACTCAATTTATTGTATGATTTTCTATTGACTAATTATGATTGATTTGTAATTGTACTTTTTGGAAGGGCATGGATTTATATGAATTTAGTCGGTCCCTATTCATATCAGCAATTATTTAAAAATGTATTAACGGTTACATTAGAGTACATTATGGTGAATTTTAGAACTATTAATCATCATAAATTGACATAGGGGAACCATAAAATTGATGGAAATATGTAGATGGTATGTAATTCCATAAATATTTAATCCCATAATGGAGTAGAAATCCTAATATCATTCCATGGAGGGATACTAAAGAAGATTCTATGTTTCACATCCACTAAATTTATGCAATAACCCTAGATATTCGTTACTAATAGGTTATATTGGATGATGATATGAACCCTACAATATATTTCATATCATTTATTATTAAATATTACATTTGAATTAATTAATTACCAATGATGGAGTAAAAATTGCAAGTAAGTTCAAGTAGATCAATCACTCTCCCTAAAAACTTTACTAGAGTACATGCCTTCTAGATATTTAGACAAAACTGACAAGGTCCTTTTAAAAAAAGAAGATGAATTTGAGATGAATTTAAAAGGGATTAGGAGCATTACCTCTCCCATTATATTATTGTTGTTTGTTTCAAATAAACCCAACCATTTTTATGTAACGATTCTATCCCAATTTAATTAATCATCCACTTCTGATAACTCAATTATCACGGGCTTATAGTTTATCTTCCACTCCAAAAAACATTTAAATTTTTATGAATAAAAAAATATCAATTACCTATTGAGGAAGGTGTATAGGATTTTTTTTTACATTCATTATCTATAAATTCTTTTTTGAGATTTTTCCAAATATCCAAAATTTAATGTTATTTTATTTGACTTTATAAGACTTAGATTGTATTACATATTCAAAATAATCATAAAATAGATCAAACTGGAGAGTTATAAATTATTTTATATGTTGAAATGTCTCAAAAAAAGTAAATTAAAATTACTTAATATAGTTTGAACCAAATAAATTTATAAGAAACAAATCAAATAAAAAATAAAAAGTATGAAAGAATATATTTCTAACTAAATAGGTTCAATATGAAAAAAAATTTCTCAATAAATATAAACCATTATACGAAATATCATATTGAGTATCAAATAAAAATAATTAATGAATATGTATTATCACCTTTCCTTTTATATAAATTATGAAAAACCTGACAACCTACCCCAAATGTTATATCTATTCATTTCCCTTCTTCACTTGTTTCATGGAATAAATATATTTTACAATTAATTGTTTTTTATTTTAACAATTACTTGTAATAAATATAGGTCCAATGGGTATTATTATTCAACATTTAACTAATATAAATAGATTTTCATGTCACTATTCATGATATATTTGATCTAGTAGAATTAGTTCAACAACACTAAAAGGACAAGACAAAATGTTTTCATGTATTTTAACTAATTTAAATATTTTCTTTTTTTATTATTTAACTATTTAGATAATGGGTCATAGAAACTCAAATCACCTTTATATTTCATGAATATAACATATATAGTAAAAAATTAAAGGAAAAAGTAATTTTTTATGTTACACTTCAAATGTTCTCTAAATTGCATGCAGTGTACTGTGGTTGTTATCCAACTCTAATAATAGTTCACTTTTTAAATCATAAAGAAGTACCAGATAAGTTTTATCCATTAATTTATATTCCTAATACTAACTTGGTTAGATTAAAGATATAAATTTTTATTCTTCAAACTATTGCACTAACAAGTGCATATTCGATTATAAATAGATTCAGGTGGAACATTTGATGTATGAATAGTAGGGAATGCACAAGTATCCTCTCAATAAGATAATTTAGATATAATTCCATTCATATAGAAATCAGAAGGGTCTCATCTTCACTATAAAAATCATAATAATTTTTATACAATATATCCATTGTTCCAATTATAAATGTTTTCCTCCGATATATCTATCATAACTATGTATTATCTCACTCTCTTCTGCACTTATGATAAAATTATATCCTAGAATAGTCTTATCATTTTCTTATCATTTTTATATATCATTATAATATAATTATAAAAACATTAATAACTCTATATCTCTTTGTCATTATACTTAATTCATAATGATAATCCCCCAAGTAGCATTAGAAAACCTTTTATTCTTACACACTTAGAGTATTTTGAATATATTTATGTCGAATTTACCACATTATCTCTATCTATTTACCTCTACTTTTTTAACTTCCTACAATGTAGTACCCTTGGTTTGATGTATGTTGCTTTTGTTTATACATTTTTATGTGTTTAAAGTTAATGGGATGAGTTGGGAAGAGGTTGGGAGAGGCTGGGATGCTTTTGAATGAGTTTGGAGGCTTTTCTAAGGGAGCACGGTTTGTGCATGGTTAGGGAAAACCATGTGGATTCTCTAGGAAACCATATATGGGGAGATAGTAGGCTTCGCACGGCCTGCACATGGTTTTTCAAAACGTGCGAGGCAACCGTGTGGACCCCGGCTCTCGAGGCAGTAGCGTGCGCACAGTTAGCACAATGTTTTCCATACCATTTGGGATAATCGTGCGACCACATAATAATAGGGTTTTAAATTCCTAGCTCCCTAAAAAATAACCTATTTCTCTCCAAATCTTCTCCCACTTGTGCATCACTCGGGTTCTTCAGTTTTCAATTGTTGGAGGTGCTCTCCCACAAATTTTGGAAGCATTTGGAAGGGGATTCAAGGTTTTTTGAAGGCGGTTTCTCCCAGGTAAATATCTCCTCTTGGGTACTTGATGTTTTCCTCTAGATCTACTCTTCTGTCATTCATGGTTTTCTAGATCTACACTTTTTGTCTATAGATATAAAGTTTTGGTTTCATTATATGATGTTTTTAAGGCTTGTGATCGTTGTGGAAGGGGATCTAGGGAGGTTTCGGTGGTGCGTTTGCCGGATTTAAGGTGAAGTTGCCGATGGGTCGAGTTTTTCAGAACCCAAATGTTAGGTGGATTCTCTCTTGACTACTCCTAGTTGCAACTTGTGGTTATTTTATACAAATTTTTTGTTGTGATGAAAAATTAATAGTGATTTGATGTGTGAAATCAGTTGGAAATTCCATGGGTGATGTTTTGGGATATTTTGGGAAAAAGGGGGGTTTTATAAAGAAATTCTAATGTTGTGGAATTTAAAATATTGATTTCAAAATGGGCTGTTGAGATTGATTTTGGAAAATTGTTGATGAAAAATGGTTTTCAATAAAGATGTTGTTTTATTGAAATTTTGTATGGCATGGAAAATGGTTTTCAATAAATGGATTATTTATTGAAGTGGATTGGTATGAAATGGAATTGGTCGATTTCATGTTGTAGTGACATTGGCAGGTTATATTCTTGGTTGAGATTTATTGGAATGTTGTGTGGAAGTGGCAGGAAGTACCACTATAAAAATGGGATGGATAGTGGACAGAAGGGCCACCATCAAAGGATAAGTGGATGAGAAGTCCCACTAGGTGTGAATGGGTAAATGGGTTGGATGGATGCTCCACCATTTATATATGGTCGGGATATACCACAAGGTGTGAATTGGTGAACGGGTTGGAGGGAAGCTCCACCGTTTTTGTGTTTTGGGTTTTTGTTATTCATTTCATTGCAAGTTGGAAATTGTTGTGCTAATGTGTACATGATGATATGGCTTATGGCATGGTTGTTTGGATTTCCCGTGGTTTCTTGTTTTGGGTTTGATGGATTGGTAAGGGTGATTTTGGATTATGTAAAAGGTTTCACTTGTGATTATTCTATATAAATTGTTTTATATTAATTTTATAACAGTTTTATCCTAGTACAGTGTGTAGGGAAGTCATTTGGGGAAAACCTACTGAGTTTTAGTAATCAACCCCTTCTTTGTCACTTTGGTGCCTTTGAAGATGTCATGTACCTTGAAGTGGGGAATGGTAAGGCATCTATCGCCTTTATTGGTGTATTGTTATATCTTGGTGGTGCTTGGAGATCAGAACTTGTTGTAGAGATGTGGTGGTGTCATGGCTCGTGGTGTTTGTAGTTTGGTTTCTGCTTCCACTTTGATGTTGTGTTGACATGTCTGGTTGTATTATTTTTGGCTTGTATTGTGGCACAAATTGGTTATCTTTTGGGAATGCATGTTGGGTGTTTTATTGACATGCATCATATGGTTGTGTTTAATGGATGGTTTGGTTGGTTTTGTCTTAAGGGAAAATCATTCCCCAACTTGATCTTGAATCCCTCGACATTTATTTCTAGCCTTCGGTGTCTTGGGAACATTTCTTAAGAACAATTAGCTCTCACCACCTCCTCAAGCCAAAGACATAGGGGCAGGGTGATACACGTGGTATCAGTTTGTTCGGTCCTTAGTTTTCATGTGAGAGAAAAAATTTCAATCATTGGTGTTGATCATTTGTTTTGGTTTTGACATTCATATTTGTATATTCCATGTGTCGGGATGGTTAAAAGGCATAGGAATGTAGGAACATGGAATGTATAGCATTAATTGACGTAACTAACACTCTTATGCTGATCTTCAAGTTACCAGGTAGTTGGGTACATAAGTCTTTTGGAGACACATATAGTCATTGGATATCTCATTGTAATGGGTGTAGCCAATGAGATGAGCATGACATTCATTGTAGAAATGACTTCCCTTTAGGATGAATATTTCTTTGGGGTATAATTGTTTTTTGTGATATGAATTTGTGGCTTTTGAAAAAACTGAATTGGGTTTCAAAACAGAAGGATTTGAAACATGGAAACTTGTGGTATTTTGAAAATGATTTGGTTTCCAAAAACATGGTGAAACATGGGAAATGTGATCTTATGGAAATCCTTATTGTGATAGTGTTGTGTAATGCGATTTGAGATAGGAATTATTGATGTCTATGGCAGTGAGACTCATGGGGTTTTGTTTTTTGTTTATAGAAATGGAAGCGGGTAGTCGTCGTAGAGACCAATCAGAAGTAGCTGATGAGAATGTGGTTGCACCTGAGCCCCAGGTGAACCAGCAGTTAGTGCAGAGTATAGTGCACTCTTTCCAAGCTGTGGAAAGTAGAAATAAAATGGATGAACCAAGGCATGAGGATCATACAGTTCATTTTCCAAAGAAGAATCCACCCATCTTTAGTGGTGATTCAGAGCCGGATAGGGAAGAAACATGGTTGAATATAATGAAAAATATTTTCAAGTTCTTGGGATCCCTTGTAGAGTTAAAAGTGAAGTTGGCCACGTATATGTTGGAATATCATTCCCATCAGTGGTGAGAGTTGGTAGTCCAAGGGGGTATGGACCAGGTTGTGACGTGGGAAGTCTTTGAGGAATTTTTTAATAAACAAATCTACCCACAAACGTTCATAATTCACCGTATGACTGATATCATTAGTTTTAAGCAAAAGATTTTGTCTGTGACGGAGTATGCAACTATTTTTATGATCTTATTAACGTTTTCACCCGAGGTGGAAGGTAGCACATCATTGAAGGCATGGAACATTGAAGTTAGTTTGAGGTAGGACATTCATTCCAAGATTGCAGTGCTGTGTATTGGTGATTACACAAAGATGGTGAACAGAGCCTTGGTAGATGAGCGGTATCTATTGGGAGCTATGGGTGGAGGAAGCATGGTGGTACCCATGGGGAATTGAGGGAACTCTAATGTTGGGTTCAAGAGAAGGAGGGACACTTATTCCCTGGGAAGGAGTATGGTATATAATCCAATAGTAGGATCGGTAAATCATCCTCTCAATCCCAAGGGAAAACCAGGATGTTTTTAGTGTTGTTCGAAGGGCCACATCAAGTGGGATTGTATGGCACAACCTCAAGAATGTCATAATTTTATGCATAAAGGGAATCTGCAGTGTTATTGGCGGAATTCTCTATGGTCGTGTGCGTGTGACACTCCTCAGGGATCGCAGACGTCGCATGCTTCGACAGGATGGGGACAATAGCACACCCCTTGTCAGCATATGAAGTGGGTCGTGGGGATTCGCGTAATACCACGATGCCTCAACAACGAAATAAAGATCATATTGTGGGAACAAAAGCGTTGTTTGGAACTAAGCTGGTTGTGGTGGATGATCAGTGGGGACCATCCACAATGTGAGGTAATATTCATTTAAATTCATCCTTGATGCAGGTGTTGTTTGGTATGGGTTCCTCAGACTCTTTTATCACTGCATGTGTGGTTGAGTTGCTGGGTTTAATGGTAGAAATGATGACTTCGGTTTTGAAACATCAAAATCCTTTGGGTCAAAGAGAGAGTCGATCCGTCTTGTGTAGATCATGTTGTATCATTGTGGTTGAGGTTGAGCTAATGTGGAACATCGCAGTTCTTGAGATGGATGGGTATGATATAATCCTGGGAATTGATTGGTTGGTGAAGATTAAGGCCCACATCAACTTTGATGCACTAATAATGACTTTTACAACAGACGATGGTGTTATACATCTCTTTAGATGATATATGCATGTTAGGCAGGGTGCAATAGATTTGTTGGTACCAGTAGTGGGCACGTCATCATATCAGTTGGTGGTGTTGTCGTTGGAATTGGTTGATCATGATGAGAAGAGTGTTCATCTAGCTGTTGTGGATCAGTTCATGGATTTTATCCCAAAATAATTCTATGGGTTACCTCCCGTAATAGAAGTGGACTTTACGATTGATCTCCTTCCATGGACCAGTCCTGTCTCAGTTTCTTCCTACAGGATGGCATCTACTGAATTCTGGGAATTGAATGTCCAGTTAGAAGAGTACAAAAACAAAGGGTTAATCAAGCCCATATTGTGTCTGTGGGTAGCTCTGATGAGGTTTGTGAAAAAGGAGGATAGAACATTGTGGATATTTGTTGATTATCATAGACTTAACCAAGTTATAATAATGAACAGATATCCACTTCCACAAATTGATGATTTTTTTTACCAGTTTAGGGGAGTCCAGTGGTTCTCCAAGATCGACATGAGGTCATTATATCCTCAATTGTGGGTGACGAAAGAAGATATTCCAAAAACAACCTTCAGAAGTATATATGGTCATTATTAATATCTGTTTATGCACATTTTTCTAACGAATACGCCATTGGTGTTCATGGAACAGATGAATCAGATATTTTAGAGATATATGGATTCATTTATGGTGGTGTTTGTAGATGATATTCTGGTGTATTCAAGGACAACAGTGGTGCAAGAGAAGCACTTGGCCATAGTGGTTGGGATCCTGAGGGATCAGCAGTTCTATTCCATGTTGTCAAAGTGTGAATTTTGGATACAGGAAGTTTGTTTTCTTGTCCATGTGATTTTTGAAAGACGAGTTTCAGTGGATATGGAAAAGATATAGGTTGTTATCTCATGGAAACCATCAATGAATGTGTTTTTGGTGTGGAGTTTCCTCAGTCTAGCTGGGTATTATAGATGGGTTGTTCATGATTTTTCACGTTTGGTGTCTCAGATATAGCTTTGACAAAAAAGAATGTTTCATTTTGATGAAATGAACAATGTCAGTAGTGTTTCAAAGAGAAAAAGGATCGACTTACATCAGCACCAATATTGGTTTTTCTAGAACAAGGAAAAGGGTACGTTCTGTATTGCGATGCATCTGGATCAGTGTTATGGTGCGTTCTCATGAAAGGTAATCATGTGTTTGCGTATGGCTCATAGAATTTGAGGTTGCATGAGAAGAACTACCCAACACATGATTTGGAGTTGGCAGTAGTGGTCCACTCTTTGAAAGTGTGGCGTCATTATCTCTTCGGTGAGAAATTCACGGTATATACATATCATTAGATCATGAAACATATTTTCACACAAATGGATTTGAATTTGAGGTGAAGGAGGTGGATGTAATATCTCTAGATGATTGATTTTGACTTGATGTGCACACCAGGTAAGGGAAATTTGGTGACAGATGCATTAAGTATAAAAACATATGTTCTGGTGGTGAAACAAGCATCATACCAGTGGTAGTTGATGTCGGTACTAGTTGACATGTTGTTGGAATGTGAGTACCGGAGCGATAGAGCAATCTTCTTTCCAGTTTTATTGAATCCTGTCATGGTTGGCCTGGTTAAAGTGTATCATATATCTGATTCTGAGTCTGTGACCACGAGGTCGAGGCTCAATGTTGGGGAGAGCATTGAGGGTTGGAAACTGGATGAAGATTTTGTTTTTTGATTTCGGAATCGGATGGTTGTACCCGTTTCTTGTTAGGAAGATCTTCTAAAGGCATATCATCATTCCCGGTTGGTTGTTCATCCTGGAATTCAGAAAATGTATAAAGCACTAAAGGCATTGTTCTGGTGGGATGGTATAAAAAGATATATGGCTGAGTTTGTTTCAAGATTCTTGGCTTATCATCAGGTCAAGGTAGAGCATCAGTGGCCAGTGGTAATGTTGCAATATTTACCAATACCTATTTGTAAGCGGGTTTAGATAGTGATTAATTTTGTTATAGGTCTCCCATGAACGGTCAGAAAGCACGATGCCATTTGGGTGATAGTGGATCGGCTAATGAAGATTCCAATTTATTCCCGATTCATGAATCTCATACGGTGGAGGTTCTGTCCAAAATCTATATCGGGGAGGTGGTAATGAGGGATGGTGTTATAGTATCTATTGTATATGGTAGGGACCGAGGATTACATCTCGTTTATGGAAATCCATAAAGCAAGACCTTTGAACTTTGTTTTCCATGATTACAATTTCTCACCCTCATACAGATGGTCAATCCTAGAGGTTGATACAAACATTGGTGGATATGTTGCGGGCTTGTGTTATGGATTTTGGTGGCTCGTGGGAGGATCACTTGTCGTTGGTTATGTTCTTGTACAATAATATTTCACATGCATCTATACATATGGCTCTGTTTGAAGTGATGTATGGGCGGCCATGGCATTCTCCACTATGTTGGGTGGAAATGGGTGAGTCCTTGGTGGATGGACTAAGCCTTGTCTAGGAGACTATTGAGAAGATCATGTTGATCAAGAAGAGAATAGAGATGGCTTAGATTTGTCAGAAATCAGATGCAGATCATGGCTGATGGCCATTGTTGTTCGAGGTGAGTGATCATGTTTTCTGAAGGATCTCTCCTAGGATGGGACATCGTTAGATTGGGAAGCATGGAATGTTAACTCCAAGGTATATTTGACCTTTCGATATTCTTGTTCATGTTGGTGAGGTGGCTTATCATTTGGCTTTTCCAACTAGATTTAGTGCAGTGAACAATGTGTTTCATGTGTCGCAGTTGAAGAAGTTCCAGCAAGATCGTGACCATGTGATTCGATGTGGTCATGTTGAGCAAGAACCGGATGCATAGTTGGTGCATGTGCCAGTTCAGGTTGTGGATAGGAAAGAGAATGTATTTCATTGTAAAAGCATAGGTTTAGTTCATTTTTTGTAGAAACATGGTCAGATTCAAGAGGAGACATGGAAGCTGGAGATTGAGATGGTCGAGCATTGTCCCAAACTCTTTCTGTAAAGGATGGGTTCACTAATCTCCGAGGACATAAAGTCCAATAGTGAGGAGAATGTAGTACCCCCTATTTGAGTTATGTGGCATTTTTATATGCATTGTTATGTTTTTAATGTGCATGGGATGAGTTGGGAAGAGATTGTGAGTGTTTGGGATGGTTTTGAATGAGTTTGGAGGGTTTTCATAGGGAGCACGGTTTGAGTGCGGTTTGGGGAAACCGTGAAGATGTTCCACGAAACCGTGCCATGGAAGACAGTAGGCTTGGAAAAACCAATGTACGTGTTTCCAAACCGTGCAATGAAACTGTGTAAGCCCTGGAACTCGAGGAAGTGTCATGCACATGGTTAGCGCATAGTTTTCCAAATCACGCGTGCAAACCGTGCGACCACATAAAAATAGGGATTTTTGTTTCAGGCACCCATGAGCTTAACCTCTTTCTCTACAAATCTTCTCCCACTCGATCCTCACTTGGGTTCTTCGGTTTTCAAGGGTTGGAGGTACTCTCCCACACATTTTGGAAGTGTTTTTATGGGGTTTCTCGGTGGTTTGAAGGTAGTTTCTCCTAGGCAAGTCTCTCTTCTTGGGTTCATTGTGTTTTCATCAAGATATATTCTTCCCTATTTCTTGGTTTTCTAGATCTACACTATTTGTGTGTAGATCTAGATTTGGGGACTCCTTGGATGTTGATTATAAGGTTTGTGATGGTTTGGGACGGGGATCTAGAGAGGTTTCAGCAGTGCGTTCAATGGATTTTAGGTGTGGTTACTTTTGGGTCGAGTTTTCCAAAACCCTAAAGGTAGGGGTCTTCTCTCTCAAAACAACTTAGTTAGAACTAGTTGTTCTTTGATACAACTAATTTATTGTACTGAAAAATTATTTGTGATTTTTTTTTTGTTAAATTTGTTGGAAATTCCATTGGGGATGTTTTGCGGGATTTTTGGGAAAATGGGGGTTTTATGGTGAAATGGTATTACTGTGTATTTTAAAATAGAGATTTTAAAATGGGTTGTTGAGATTTATTTGGAAAAATGGATGATGAAAAATGGTTTTCAATGTATATATTGTTTTATTGAAATGTGGTTTGGCATAAAAATGGTTTTCAATAAATGGATGATTTATTGAAGTGAATTGGTATGCTATAGAATTGGTTGATTTCATGTTGTTGTGACATTGGTTGGTTATATGCTTGGTTGTTATTGATTGGAATATTGGGTGGATGTGGAGGGAAGTAACACTATAAAAACCGGATGGATAGTGGATGGAAGGTCTACCATAAAATGATAAATGGACGAGAAGTGCCACTGGGTGTGAATGGAAAAATGGGTTGGATGGAAGCTCCACCATCTGGTTATGGTTGGGAAGTACCACTAGGTGTGAAAGGGTGAACGGGTTGGACGGAAGCTCCACAATTGGGTTGTTTTGGGTTTTTGTTGTGAATTGATTTTCAAGTTGGAAATTGTTGTGCTAATGTGTACATGATGATATGGCTTGTGGCATGGTTGTCTTGATTTCCCATGGTTTCATGGTTTGGGCATGATGTCTAGGTAAGGGTGAGTTTGGCTTTTGTAAATGGTTGCACTTGTGATTATTTGTATAAAATGTTTTAGATAATTGTGCTAATGGTTTTATCCTAGTGGCATATTTAGTGAAGTCATTTTGTGAAAACCTAATGTGTTTTATTACTCACCCACTTCTTTGTCACTTTGGTGTCTTTGTAGATGTCGTATACTGTGACATGGAAAAAGGTAAGGCATATCCCACCTTTAGTGGTGCATTGGGATGTCTTGGTGGACCTTGGAGCTCAGAGCTTGGTGTGGAGCTGTGGTGGTGTCATCGCTCATGGTGTTTGTTGTTTGGGTTCCATTTGTACTCTGATGTAGTGTTGACAAGTCTGGTTGTAATGTTTTTGGGTTGTATTGTGTCACAACTTGGTTGTATTTTGGGAATGCATGTTGGGTGTTTTGTCAACATGCATCATATGGTGGTGGATAATGGATGGTTTGGGTGGTATAGTTTTAATGGAAAATCGTTCCCCATGTTGATCGTGAAGCCCTTGGCATTTATTTTTATTCTTTGGCATCATGGGAACGTCATGTAAGGCCATGTTGCCATCATCGCCACCTCAATACAATGAGGTAGTTATGTGGTGTTATTTACAATTACATAATTATCACTTGATATATATAAAAATTTTAATTATGTAAACTCTAAAAAATGTAATTAAATTTTATATTTCAAAAAAATAGTAAAAAATTATGGACTAATAAAAAAATTATTAATATATTTAATATATTATTTTTGGATCTCCCATAAACCCCAGCCTCCATTTTAACTCATTCATAAAACATATTTATCATAAAAATATGTTTCTTCAATCTCCATAAAAATTTGGTACATTAATCCACCATTTAATGAAATTTCACATTGAAAAGTATTTTCTTATTGTAAAATTTCATTTTCATACATCTGCTTCCCATTTATTTCTTCTTTTGACCCAGCATGAATCACAAATAATTTGGAACAAAATCATGTTATTTAAAGAACATTAGAAAAATTCATCCTCTTCACATATAGTTCTCTAATTCCCATACATTTATCTAAATTCAAAAAACTAATGTATGAAATAGAATATCTTATTTATCACTTAACATTGCACAAAATAATATTCTATATAATTTGAAACGTAATATCAAATCTTAAATGATCTAATGAGGAATGTATTTAAAATCTAGAAAAAAATATTTTTCAATTACTATATATTTAATATCACAATATAGTCATTCACATTCCACATTTAAATCTGATACTTAATACATATAATTTTTTAGCTCAATATAATCTTATATATAGACAACAAAAACCTGTGTATGAATTTTATTGTCATAGGTATCATTGTGACCTCTAGTATATATCAAATTTTTAATTTTTTTTCTAAATATTAAGTATGAAAATATTCTCATTCATATTTGATGGAATATTATATATATATATATATATAATATCATAATAAAAAATAACCAGAAATATTCCAATCAATTAAAAAACACTAGTTTTATCTTGATAATATTAACTATTACATTTAGTTTTAACAATTTTAAAATTTTCGAATTATGATTAATACCTTACGTATTCATTATTACGAAGCAGAGAATTCAAAATCATATTTAACATATATTCAAACTTTCGAAACATATTTGTGGGTCTTAGATACACTCATTATCCTTACATATTCATTAAATCTTCTTTTTTAATAATTTTTAGAAATCTATTCGAATTAAAATATTTGAGAAAATTTAATCCCTTTTCATAAAATATTAACAACTCAAAATATAATCACACATTTCCAGTTACATCAATCAATATTCACATCATAATTTATTCATAACATGAAAATAATACATCCTATATGTCCTTCACAACACATATTATCATCAAGAATGTTCGAATAATATACAACTCACCACAAAGTTAATTATCCAATATCCCCCATTGTATTTTTTTAATAACTATATAGAACATATATATTAATATTTTTCTTCAATTTCATTTTATATTAACATTATAGTAAATAACTAAATTGGATGTTGAGAGGGAGTTGTTTCATTTCAAATGATTACCAGTTCCATCGATTATTATACACTAATCCTATCTGAGGATGCATGATGTTGAAAATATGTGGGGAGATTATATACAACAAAATTTTCCATAACAATACCAAAATTGGATCAATAATAAAATTTAGTTTCATAAGGGTTGTTCAAATAAATTTTCTGGGTGATATATATTGTTCAATATATTCTCATGATATTTTGAGCAAATTTTTTTGAAATCATATAAATTACATATTAAAAACATTAAAAACCAATACTATGTTTAGATTAAGGATTTATTATTGAAATTTTAATAAATTTTGTTATTGTTGATGTAATTGATCAATTAAATTTTTATCCCTTCTATAAGAATATATTCAAATAAAATAATGATTAGATTATATGAAAGTAAAACCATATTTTGGAAACATTCTGATCACTTATTCAATAATTCTAGATTTTTGGGAAATATTAAAATTGGAATGATTTCTCAAACATCTCCACTTAATGGGATACACCCCATCCAATCTTCATCATGTTTGATATCTTTTTCATAATATGATTCAATATATGAAATAATAGGATCACCTACAAAATGGTGACTTATAACATGATTTCTAAATTCTAAATCAAGATCATCTCCTAAAATATACCACTAAAATCATGCATCAACTGAAATTAAATATAATGTAATAAGATATAAAATATATATGGAGAAAAGGTGGGATAATGTTTTATTCATAATAAAAAAACAAGGTTGAGGGTTTTTTTAATCTATGATACTCCATTAATTTCTAGTCTAACATTCAAATAATTATTCATGTTTTCTCCTTTCTTTTTTAACTCATTAATCTTGTTTGGATTTATGGTGTTATTTTCCTTCATTTTAAATTAATTTTATTGAACTAAATATTATATTTTTGTATTAAAATAGCATAATTGTATTTTATCAAGTTAAATCATATTTATCATTTCTTCATAAAATGATAGGATAATCATATAATAAATTGAAACATGTCAGGATTTCATTAATGTGTAAGAAATCATTTCATCAACACTTGGGTTTTTAAACATTTAAAACCTATGATAATATTTGAGTGATTATTAAATTTTTTTTTTCTAAAAAAATTTAATCCTTCCATTTCCATATTAGATTGATTCCGCATATTTTTTATTTAGATATCATTAATCAGAATTGATTTTAGTGGACTATTTTCAATGTATCACGGTGTAAACGTTTATTCAAGAATATAACAATATTATTTTTTACAAATTAATAATCCTTTATTAACTTATATAGTTTTTTTAGAAAATAATACGTTGATTAAAATAAAAGGTAGACTAATTTGGTTTACTTTCTAAAATATAAATAAATTGATGTAATCCAATGAACACAGAGTAGTGGGGTAAATCATGAAAATAGATGAATTAAATTTTTACATTCCAAATCAGTTATTCCATTAGGATATTATTCTCATACTGGAATAAAAAAATTCAATATTTCACTAAATTATTTTGATCATCTTTCTCAATGAATAATAAACCAGTATGTAAAAAACTAAATAAATCAAAGCACATTAAGAATTTAATTTGTTCAGTATTACATCATAATATGTAGATCATATACTAAATATGTGAATATATACAAAATATTAAATAATAATCAATATATTTACTATAAATTTTAGTAATAGTCTACTCCATATACTAGAAACACTCCTTATTCTATTTATATACTCATGACTTTGTGATAATCAAGTTTTTTGTAAACTTTATTCAATGTTAGATGAGTGAATCCTCTTATTATAATTTATTAATAAATGGATTCCTTTAATAGTAGAAGAATATATTCTTATAGATGAATTTAATAATATAATATAATTCACTTGTTGTTATATTCATTAATTTCCATATATAGTTAGGTTTTATTTATTATCATAGGTTCTTCTTCTATTGAATACAATTATATAATTCATGGATACCTTCCCTCTTAAATAATTTCACCTTTTTTTAAAAATAATCAATATCCACTAGAATACATTTCTCTAACGATTATCTTATAAATCCAAGAATAATATTTATATGATCATATTTTTTTGGAAAAATATTGGATTTCTAATGTAGTTTGGAAAATTTCATTTTATGTATGGTATGGATCATAATATGAGTTTTATAAATCATTTATGATATTTATAACAGTTAATAATGTATTTACCTAGTGTTTGAGACCTGATACAATACTCAAGCTATTGGTGGGGTTTCAAGAGCATTGGTCGTTGAAAGGCATTTTATTTGATAGGATAAAGGGTGTTTATAGTTTTCACTTGGTTTGTGAAAACAATGTTCCAAAACCATTCTATCATTATTCACGTCACATGGGTTGTAAAACCACGAACCCAAGGCCATATGGTCATTAAATATGTTACAGATAGGTTTTGAATGTTAATTGCCTTAGCGGCACCTTTTCAGACAATCTTTGTGCCATGCCATGCGAGGGGTTCCAAATTAGGCAATTCTATCACACAATTGGGTTGTGGTTTGTCTATCCATGTGGGAAAAATATGAACCTTATTAAATAGTGTAAAATTACCCTTTTCCACTTGTTTATTTTTCCCATCATCCATTATTTATACTCAAACTTCACTATGTTTTTATATTCCCCAATTGGAGAGCTTTTTATATCTTCTATACATAATGGGTTCTTATCTACTAAAGCTCAATATCTCCTGAATCGATTGTATTGGATTGTAAATAGTTATTATATGATTCCTCCTTTATCCCCTCTAGGTTAGTCATCCAACATTGAATTCTATTTCAATGTGAGATAATAAGCCCCATTTTCCCGGTTATTTTTTATTATTCCAATTTGACTTGATCCATCTCAAATCAATACCTGATAATGTAAAATAGAATAATCCAAAGAATGAGGTATGAGGTTTATGTATAATACCCTTGCCAAAAAAATTACTTAAGATTGATGTACGTCATTAATATTATATCAATTCACATCGAGGATCTTTTCAGGTTTAGGGATTAAGATAATTAAGAAAAAACTCATAATTAACAACTTAAATATTACAAGTAGACACTTGTACCCACTATCCATTTTTTTTAAAAAAAATACTCTTTAAAAAAATGGTAATATTTCATCTTTTAACGGCATAAATTTTCTTTGATCACATCATTAACTATATTCTTCTTCAATTCCTATAAAAAAATATTTCGAAACATGGGATGAGAATAAAAAACTCAGTATGGGATAAACAAAGAAGTAAAACTATTGGACATGGGAAAACTTGAAAACCATAAATACATTAACAAAAATTTATACTTTTTAACTTTAAAAAGTAGTAATTATACGTCACCGAATATAAGCTCATTTATTACCCTTTTTGTAACCAAAAGATAAAAATAAAGCCCTTAAAAATGAACATATGACATATATAGGTTACATAGGATACAAACATACATTAATAGAATGGCCATATAGTGGAATTCCACAAATATCACTAAATGGAATAGCCATACAACAAACTTCAATAAACAATAATTTTTTTGCTATAACATTTACACCCATCCTTGTTTTATCATGGAACTATCTATCTTTGGATTATCACATAACCACCCATCATTGGTTTACCATGTGACCACCAATCAAATGTCGAAGTACCATTATATAATAATATCTATTAAAAAATTACCATTATCAACATTTCACTCATAAAAATTCATTTTCAAACATAATAAATCATTTCAAGATATTGATATAGAAAATCATATTTTATAAAAAAATTAAATACCTAAACTCCTAAAAAGTGAATAAGGGATTTATTTTCCTTTCAAAAACAATAATGATTTTATAAGAATCCAAATATCAAATAACGGCTACGACGACGGATGAGTCATTGTCACCACGTACATTAAAAACATTCATTTTTGTTCTTTATTAAAACTCTTCTTATAAAAAATATTTTCATGGAATGAATTGAAGAGAAAAATTTGGCTTATTATACACCGTATAAATTATGAAGGAGTATATTATCAAAATATTCCTCAATGAAATGATATTGAGATGAAGTCTGTTACCTTGAGTCCAAATCATTGTGTAAAATCGTTCTGTTCATGAATAAGAAAAGAAAGTTTATTTTATAATTTATTGACTACCATTATCATTTTTATTATTCCATTTATATAACATTCTACCTTGTTATAAAATATACATAAATATTTCTGTTTGTGTCGGTCGTTTTGTCGTTACTCGGTACTTGAGTCGAAAATGAACTTCTTTTGATGTAAATTGTCGATGTGGTGAAAGTACATCATATCTAGAAAATTATAAGTGATTTAAATATCAGATATATTCTATATATGTGTTTTTATAATATTCATAATATTTGGAGATATGAAATGAAATTCACTATTCATTGAGGAGGTAGGTCGTACATACGCCTGAACATTACTTTCATTTTTTTCATAATAGAATAATAATAATCAAATGATATAAATATATTTTATAATACTAGTATTATATTTATATCATGTGTGTCTCATAGGTTTAAAAAATCCATCCTTTATGTGTTTATTGTATATCATGAATAGGTCATAACACTTTGAGGGGACGGTAGTTCACACTTCCTCAAATACAATTATCATATTTACACATCATGCAAAGCATAATGGTACATTGTAAAAAATTTAAAGAACCATATTGACAATATAATTATAATATATATCATATTTAAATATATTTCGATCATAGTTTCCACCATGAGAGGTGGTTGGAGAAAATTGAACAATCATCATTTCGTGAGGTAGTAGTTTGTCGTACACTGAAATAGTATATTCATACCCATTAGATGAAGGTGTGTGTACATGTATTTAGAGTAATTATAACAAAAAAATACTATCATACTGAGGATATGTTTTTTCATTTAATCTATGAATAATATGATCATAGGGTGTGGGGAAAGAAAATAATCGAAAGGAACTCGAGAGAAGATGTTGCCTCTAAAGTAGGAAAATCTTTTGATTTGAGCCAATATGATTTTAAGAATTCCCATACTTCCATGGTAAGTATTATATGAAGAAATTATGGATGTTGGGAGATTTTTTTTAATAATTTTTATGAGCCATGGGGCTTGAGAGGTGTGAGTAGGTGGGTAGAGGTTGAGGATTTTTATAATAGGCAGGACATGCACATTATGAGAGTATTGAAATATTATTTTATTTGAAATTTATTTTATAATTATATTATTGAACGGTGATATAATTAAAGTGTAAGTTTATTATGAAACTAAATAGAGTCAACCAATATGATTTAGATAAGTATAGGTCTTAAATTTAACCTTATCATTTAGAATTTACCCTTAGTTAAAAACATTATCCCCTACAATGTATTCTTGTATTTTCATAATATATGGTTACTATTGTTGCTATAAAATTCCAAGAGAATCAAAATTGTATCATTAATTAAATTTCTAAAATTATATATGTAATTTGGATGAATATTAAATTTTTAGGAAAATTATATCATTTAATAAAATAATATTAATTTTAAAAACTATTTTATGTCAATTTTGACACTATTTAGTAATTAATTTTTGTGAAAGTCTTAAAAACGTGATTCCGTCATAATAATATTTTAGTCAATGATAATATGTCAAATTAATCTATAAATTTTTTTTATGGCATTAAAATGATAAAATTATATTTATTTTAATATTTATAATATCAATTATTTGAATCATTCATTAATAAGGTAATCACTGCATCATCATTATGACATAAATAAATTTATTTCTTTATTGTATAAAAATTATAAATAAAATTAAACTATGTAATAAATATTTTTATATTTATATTGAATATTTTTAGTCAAATAGATCGGTTATATAACCATATATTAAAAACAATTAGACAAATATATATGTTTTTGTTATATTTCTCTTAACATTAAATTAATTATTATAACATGTCATTTTCAAACCCAATTGGCTCCCAAATTCCAAATTGTATTCATAATGATGATCATGGTAATAAATATCTCATCCAATAGTATTTGGACACGTTTTTGGTTTGTTTTATATTATTATTATATTATTTTTTACCCTTATTTACCCAATTTAAAAATTATCCCTGAAAAATAAATATAATTTCTGAAGTAACTATTTGTAATTCCAAAGATAAAAGGTACCTATTTAAAAAATATAGACCTTTTAATTCCAAATATTTAATTAATTTTTCAATATATAAAACACATTTTTTGTAGTAATTATTATAAAATTAATTCCTGTTTTCAAAACCAAAAAGCGTGTTTCTAAGAAGTAAATACTTTCTAAAGATTGACATGTGTTTATGTCCAATATCAATGTAAAATTATTCCAACAACCAATATATTATATAATGATAATAAAATAATCTTATTGAACATTAAAACCATTAAATGGATAATATAATAATGAAAATGAAATGGATGAAAATGCTAGTATTAATTAAAACCTAATATTTTCCACATTTCATAAAAATATGGATTTTATCAGAAAAGTTCCGAAATTTCAAATGAGGTAAATTTTGATCTCTCTCTTATAAAGAATATGTTTAATGTATAAAATATAACATATAAAAGTGGAAAAACTATTTCATAAAAGGGTTCTCCATGAAATGGTGGTAAACCATCATTTTAAACATATTAGAGTATTTTATGCCTAAAATTTTATTCAATCTCATTCTATGCATCTAATCTTTTTTGTTAAAATTAAATATATTTAAAAAACATGCATAATAATATTTTAGTTAGTTCTGTTCATTGTTATCAATAAATATCTAGGCATTAACTACGATTTAAAATATTAATAATATTTTTGTATTATTTTTTAGTATAAATCAATTTTGTGTGCCACATAAGACTTCAGAGAAACCCATTGTTGCGTGTCCAATATGATATAAAAAAAGTTTCATATTTAATGTAAAATAATTATCTTATTCATAAATAATAATAGATATTCAAAAGTTTTATTTTATCAATACCAGGGATATTTCATCATTCCCCCCTTTTGGAAATTGAGTCCCAATAATTTTAAAATTTTGATTAGTAACTTCATTGAAAATATCACATTGTGATAAGTGTCAATAATATGGAATCCATACTTATTCATTACATAAACATTTCACTACATTATACATAACCAATTATCATTAAGTTTTAGTGTCATGGAAACTAGGAAAATAATACAAGACGGCATAAAACATTGTTGTTAAACACTTGAAAGGATTATTCATTGTTCATCCAATGTTAATTAAAACATCTCATAACCAGGGAGAATATATCAAAGGGTAGGGTGAGCAGAAGTCCCAGTATGAGAAATAAGAGAAACATTTTACATGTGAACTTGAGATACATCAATAAAGTCATGATAGATAACATTAAGGCATGGGAACGATATCATGAGACATATCATAATAAAAATAACGTGTTTCATAAATTGAATATGGGGCTACAACATTTAACATATAAAATAATTTTTGTATCACCATGGTCCATCCCCAATGTGTTATTAAAAAATTACCAAGCTTATTCACCAAGGAATCGTTAAAATGGCCATCTCTAAAGATTAAGTCTTTATCCAATGCATTAGAGCGCTATCAGGAGGACACTTAATTTGTCTTTATTGTCATGTGATCCACATATATCATCATAACTAATTTCATTAATAACCCATATATCATAAAAGAAATGGGTTTCATTTCATAGTCATAATAATTTAAAAACTGCTTTAAAGACGTGATCTTTAGAGTACTTTAAACCCAATAAAAAGGATATCGGGTCTCATGTATGTAAATACAAGAATTTAAAATAGAATATTTTTATATATATGTGAATTAAACTTTAAATAAAGAGTTTTGAGTATTCACTTAAAAAAATAAATTTATTTTAGAAAACATGATAGACATTTTGATACGAAAATTCTACAGCATAACGGCTATGTTGTAGGGTTTTAAAAACATTGAAAATAGAGGGGACATCGGTCACCCACTCATAAATGATCCATAAAATAGTATAGGGACATAATATAAAGGATATAAGAACATGGTAAATAAAATTTAAGGACGTACCAGTTGAAATGAAAAACTTGAAAGAAAGAAAAAAAAATATTTCTATTATGAAAAAATTGACAGCCAAATGACATCATTTACAACGTCAAAAAAATGAATTGACGAGATTGAATAGTGTCTCTCATCATGTGAACATAAAAGGATAGTATGATGAATATATAGATCATACCCCAACATGGAAAAAAGTATCTTAAAAAACATGACATGAAAATAGAACATTGAAAATGGGAAGGGTGAAAGAATCCCATAATTTAAAACATAAGTCCTAAAATTCAATGGTTTGGACCATAGAGGCTTGAGGGAACCTTGGGAGGTAATTATAATAGAGAATAGTTGAGGGAGTGTTAGGAGTGAAAACTATAGGAGGAAAGGGTTGGTATTTATTGGGAAAGGGAGGTGATTCATTAATAATTTCAAGGGACACCTCACAAGTGGTTTTCTCAAAACCATAGGCTTGTCCATGGAACTTCCCATGGTGTTAGGCCACATGGGACCCCTCATACAATAATTCATGCCCTTTGGTCTATAAACCTTCAAAAAACTCAGGATATCATCATGATGCAGTCATGATATCATTAATCATACCAAAACCCTATTCTGTATTATTACTATTCACTGAATAATTAACTGATTCAGAAAAATCCCAAAATTTCACCCTAACCCTTTTTCGACGTGTAGAATCCAAAATTGATCTCCAATTTTGAAATCAGTTTTCTAAATATTTTTAATTTAATTATTAATTCAAATCATAATTTATTTAATAATTATAATTCAAAATCAATAACTCATTTTTTAACACCTCAAAATTTAGTCAACATTCCAATACCTTATAAACTTATGAAAATAAAATAATATTAATTTTTTTAATTATAATGGTCACATTAATATTCATATTCCTATTCATATTACTCATCGTATTACTATTCATAGGGGTACAAAATTACTATTCACAAAAAAATATTTTGATTTCAATGAACCATATTTTTCACATTGATTACAACAATGTATGTCGGATTTTTAAAAATAAATTTACATAAAATGTTATATAATAATTAAACACATTTAACTATTCATAAAACCCTATTCATCAAACATTAATCATCAAAAATAAAACTTTTAGGAAAACTCCCAAAAAATCAGCCTAGATTAATTTTTACATTTCCAATTAAAAAAATATATTTATTTTTCCATAAAAACTCTCCATGTAAGGGAAATATTTTAAATAAATTTTTTTACTACTAAAATCAATAAAGGTATATTTTATAATGAAAGCTAGTTATAACACAGAAATGATGAAACCATACTTTTATTAATACTATGAGATTATATATTGGGGCTTTGAATCATAATCCCTTAAATCACTAGCATATGACCTAAGGATAAGGTGTTTGATGGTTAATGAATTTTGGGGAGGCTCGGATAATGTTTCCCTAGTAGTAATCTACACTGACTTGAACTTTTCTCATAGGAGATTTTATTCAATCTTGACACGCTAGAGTTCATCTTGGGCTTGGTCCAAAGTGAAGCCCAATGATGCCACCTCATTCCCAAGCTCTGATAAGTGGTCTTCAAAAGGTTCGAGTCTACTGGATGAATCTATCGACTCTTCATTATGAATTAACTATTAACATCTATATTAAATCATTAAGAGTAAATAAATATACTATTCAAAAAGTTTGGGTTGTTACATTCTTCCCCCCTTAAGAAATTTCATCCCAGAAATTTTAAACCAAAGGCCTAGTCGAAAAGGTTAGGGTACGTTTTCTTGATTGTTTCCTCAGGCTCCCACGATTCTTATTCATACTTATGATTAATCCACAACACTTTCACAAGGTGGGTAGTTTTGTTGCATCGAACCTTGTCTCTATGGTCTAAGATCTCCACTGGCTACTCCTTATAAGAGAGGTCATTTTTCAGTTGTACCACCTCCGGGTTCAGTACATGCAAAGGGTTGGGTATGTACTTCCTCAAGAGAGATACATGGAAGACATCATTAACATGAGATAGGTTATATAGAAATTATAGATGATAGGCCACTGCCCAAATGAGATCAAGGATTTGATAGGGGCCAATGTACCTAGTGCTGAGCTTCCCTTTCTTCACAAACTACATGACTCTCTTCCATGGAGAAATTTGATGGAAGACTTTGTCGCCAACATCAAACTCCAAGTCCCTATGACTATAGTTAGCATAGCTCTTCTACCAACTCTGAGCTGCATTTATGTGTTTTTAGAGGGCATGAACCTTTTCTGTCATCTCATGCACAAGATCCGGCCCAAGAAGCTCTCTCTCGCCAGCTTCATCCCAAAAAGTACAAGTTCTACAATGCTTTCCATATAGAGAATCATAGGGTGCCATATGAATACTCGAATGGAAGCTGTTATTGTATGATAAGTCAACTAATGGGAGGTGTTGATCCCATCCACATTTAAATAACATTGAGCATAATCTCAGCATATCCTCAAATGTCTGGATTGTCCTTTCAGATTGACCATCAGTTTGAGGATGATAGGCCGTAATAAAATTAAATTCATTATTCAGAACATGTTAAAGCCTTCTCCAGAATTTTGATGTGAATCGTGGATCACGATAAGATACGTTGGATAGTGGTACCCTATACAGCCTTAGCACTTCCTTTATGTATATCACTACATGTTGATCAAGAGAGAGATCTTCCCAAAAAGAGAAAAAATGGGCAGTCTTGGTGAGATGATCCACTATAACCCATATTGCATTATTCCCTTTGGATGTTTTCGGGGGTCCATTGACAATGTCCACCGTGTTATTGTCCCACATCCATGCTGTTATGGGTTGCATTTGTAATACCCCCTTAAGAAGTTGTCATTCCGCCTTTACTTGTTGACACACCAGTCACCTAGTAGTGTAATCAACAATCTCCATCTTCATTTTATCCCACTAATAATGATCACAAAGTTCTCTATATATTTTATTGCATCCTGGATGTAAAGAGAAAGTAGATTTATGAGCTTCATCCATCAGTTAATTCTTTATTACTGGAATATACGGAGCTCATAATCTTCTATGAAATTACAATACACCTTCTTGATCAATATTGAAATCAGGAATCTTCCCATCCCTCACAGCCAAAAACATCTCCTGCAATAGAAGATCTTATTTTTTAGCCTTCTTGATCTTCTCTAGTAATGAAGGTTGGGAAATAATTTGGGATAGTGTTGATGATTTCTCATCCATTACAATTCCCATTGATAGTTTTACTAGATCCTTAATCAAGGGATCTCCTCGGATCCTCATTGTTACTAGAACAACAAGGACTTTCTTCATTAACGCATCTATAACCATTTTTTTCTTCTAGGGTGATAATGAATTGAACAATCATAGTCTTTAATAATCTCCAACCATCTCCTTTGTCTCATGTTCAATTATTTTGGCGTGAAAATATACTTTATACTTTGGTTATTGGTGTATATATCACATTTCTCCCCATAAAGATTGTGGATCCATATCTTTAGATAAAAATAAACTACCTCCATCTCTAGGTCATGTGTAGGATAATTCTTTTCATGTTTCTTTAGCTGACCATATGCATAAGCAATAGCCTTGTCATTTTACATGAGGATTCCCCCAAGTCGTTTCAGAGATGCACTGCTAAAAATAATGAATCCTTATCTGATTGAGGATAGTGTTAACACAGATTTTTTGACCAATATCTTTTTTAAGCTCTTGGAAAAAATCCTCGCATTCCTTTTCCATGATGAACTTTACCCCTTATCATGATAACATGGTTAGTGGATTATAAAGCTCTGAAAAATTTTTCACAAATCTCCAATTATATCCTACTAAACCAAGGAAACTACAAATCTCAGTTGCTATTGTGGGTTGAGGCCACTCCTCTACAACCATTGTCTTTGTAGGGTCAACTGTGATTCCTTCATTGGTTACGACATGCCTCAATAATTCCACTTGTTGTAACCAAAACTCACATTTTCTAAATATTCCAATGAGTTTGAAAAATAACCCTCAAATGATATTTCTGCTCCTTGCTAATTTTTGAATATATCGAAATATCATCAATAAAAACTACCACAAATTTATCAAGGTAGTTTTTAAAAATTCTACTCTTCAAATCCATGAAAATAACAAGATCATTACTCAAGATGAAGGGCCTAACAGTAAACTCATAATAACTATATCTTGTTCGAAAGGCAGTCATTGGAATAACTTCCTTCTTTACCCCCAGACGATGTTAACCAAATCGAAGATCAATCTTAGAGAGTAATTGAGCCCCACGAAGTTGGTCAAATAAATAATCAATTCTTGGAAGATGGTATTTGTTCTTCACTGTAATCTTGTTCAGTTATATATAATCAATGCATAGCCAAATTGATCCATCCTTCTTCTGCACAAAGAGAACTGGTGCTCCCCAAGGAGACACACTCAACCAGATGAACCCCTTCTCCACTATGTCTTGGAGTTTCTTCTTTAAATCCTCTAGCTCCATATTTTCTATTCTATACATGGTCTTTGATATCGGTTGAGATCCATGTATGAGTTAAATGGATAACCCTACCTCCCTTTCTAAGGGAGTTCCAGGTAACTCCTCGGGATATAAGTCCATGTATTCTTTAAGAATCAAAACATCTTCTATTTGTATACTCCATTTTCCTTAATTATCCTCAGTGATTAACTCCATAAAGAAGGCTATAGGAGTTGCCTCTAGACGAAGATCTGGTCAGGATATCTCTCCTTTGAAGATAATTGTAGGTCATTCATTTGAGACTACTGAGATTTCCATACTTCTACATTTGATCATAGTATTATACTTTGAGAGCCATTCCATCCCTAGTATAACGTCAAATTCTATCATGGGAATGACTACTAGATTTACAATAAGATTGTTCTCACTAAATAAAACAGAAGAGTATCTCAACACAGTTGATGCATGAACAATCCCACTTGGAGTCGTGACTAACAACTCTACCTCTTGTAGTTCGGGGATTGAATCTATATTCTTTGCAAACTTGGAGGAAATAAAGGAATGCGTAGAAACAGAATAAAACAAAGTACTTTCTAGTTTTGAGAGGACAAGCGGAGTACCTGCAACCAAATCATTCGGAGCTTCAACTTCAGTTGTTTTTATAGAAATAGAATGACCTTTATCCCTTGGACTTTGATGAGGTTGATGGTGATTCCCCTCCACTTCCCTCAGATTTGGACAGTGATTAGAGAAGTGACCCAGTTGTCCACACATGAGGCATTGGACTTCTGGTAGGGATAGAAACATCTTTCCTCTGTCGTTAGTGTTGGGGAGTTGAGTCTTCACCTCAGTACGACAATTATGAGCAATATTGCCTTCTTTTACACACTTGTAGCACTTTCCACTCCCGATCAAGTAGTGCATTGAATGCTTCTTCCCATATTTATTGCATCTGGAAAGTTGCATTTGTTTTCCAACTCATTCCAGATCAAAGATTCTTACCAATAATGGTTTTAGAGCTCTCTTCTTCACAATAGATTTGTGAGACCATTGTGTCTCACCAGACTCATGTTTGACTTTCATAGCACTTTTCACTATTTCATTGTAGCTATCATATTCCATGTTGGATATATTCTTCCGCAGATGAGGTTATATTCCACAAAAGAATCTATCATTCTTTACAGTAGGTTCCATGACAGAGCATGAGGTATAACGGGAAGGCCTTGTGATGTTCATCACATGGATTCTAACAGATTCATTCTCATTCTGCTTCATCTCTAGAAATTCTTTCTCCATTTTTGTTCTCATCGAACGAGGGAAATACTTATTGATGAATATTCCCCTGAAATATTCCCACTCCATTGCTTCAATATCTCCTCTTGGCTTCGTGTTTTTGATCAGTGACAACCACTGATCAGATTCCCCCTCTAGGCGGTAAACAACAAGGGTGAATTATTCTTGTTCCGAACAATGAATTATAGAAAATATATTTTCAATGGAGCTTATCCGTTGTTCCGCAACCAATGGGTTAGTAGATCCACTGAATGTTGGTGGTTGTTGATGCATGATAGGCTCAACGGAAAGTTATTCCCTTTGAGGTGATTCTTCCCTCCCAGCATGATTCAAGTTAGTTCCCATAACTTGAGGTAGTAGATTCATCATTCTCATAACCTTTTCCAATCCAGCATCCATCAATGTATATCCAGCGTATGGTCTGTCGTGGTCACCATTCGTAAGGTTCCTCCTATTTCCCTCCATTTTCTAAAAGAATAAAACCATAATGAGAAACATGTTATATTTAATTATATTAAAATTATAATATAATATCATTTCAATCATTCTTAAATAATTTATTCTTTACATAATAATTAACATTTCTATAAATCCTTCATAATAATTCATAAAAATCTCATGATTAACCAAATATATCCCCCAGGATTGTCAAACCAATAGCGCACCATGGCCCATTGTTGTGCACCAGGTTACCCTGGGTCATGCCCGAAACACCATTTCAGAGTTTTCACTATTATGAACATCTGAGCCAGAGCCACCTCTAATTGTTCTTATCCAGAAAGGGACTTATTTGTTTAGAAACCAATAACTCATCACTTCACTAAAATATCAGGATGTATTCCTATATTTAGTCTTTTCATTAAAGGTCTTTGTAATGTTTTCAAATCCTAATTTCAATTAATAAGTAAACCTTCTTTGATACCAACTATTGAATCCTGCCTTTTTCATTACATAAAATTTTCATTACATTATACAAAACTGAGGATCATTATGGATTAGTGTCTTAGAAACTAGGAACATAATGCATGACAAAATAAAAAATTATTCTTAAACACTTTAAAGGCATATTCAATGTTCATCATATGTTCATTACATCATCTCATAACCTGGGAGCATACATCAAAGCAATGGGTGAGCAGAAGTCCCATTAAAGGAAACAAGAGAAACATTTTACATTTGAACTTAAGATACATCAATAAAGTCAGGATAAATCACTTTATGGCATGAGAAAGAGATCATTGGGAATATCATAATAAAAATAATGTGTTTTATAACATGAATAAGTGGCTATAACATTTAACTTATACAATGATTTTCATACCACCAAGGTCCTTCCCCAAGGTGTCATTAAAAAATTAACAAGGTTATTCACCAAGGTATCATTAATGTGGTCATCTCTAGAGATTAAGTATTTACCCGATGCATTGGAGCACTATTAAGGAGCACCATTAATTTATCTTTATTATCATGTGATTCAAATATATCATCATCAATCATTTCATAAATAACCCATATTTCATAAAAGCAATGGGTTTAATTTCATTGTCATAACATATTAAAAACTGCTTTACAGAGGCGATCCTTAGGCCACTTCAAACCCACAGAAAAGGAAAGCAGGTCTCATATATGTTAATCAAAAAATTTAAAATAGAACATTGTCATATATATGTTAATACCACTATAGAATAAATAATTTTGATTATTAACTTAATAATATAAACTAATTTGAGAAAAATATAGAGACGTTTTGAGAAGAAAATTCGACAACATAACAGTTATGTTGCAGGGTTTTAGAAAACATTGAAATAAGAAGGGACATGGGTCACCCACTCATAAATGATCCATAAAATATTAGAGGGACATAATATAAAGGTTATAAGAACATAGTAATGAAATTTTAAGGATATACTAAATGAAATTAAATATTTGAATAGAAGACAAAAATAAGATTTCTCTTATGAAAAATTCTACAGCCTAATGCCGTCACATAAAACATTAAAAAAATGAATTGATGAGATTAAATAGGGTCTCTCATCATGTGAAAATAAAAGGATAGGATATTAATATAGATATCATACCCCATCATTTTTAAAAGGAACATGAAATACATGACATGAATGTAGATCTTTGAAAATGGGAATAGTTAAAGAATCCCATACTTTAAAATGCATGTCCAAAAACTCAATGGTCGGGACCTTGGAGGCTTGAAGGCACCTTGGGAGGACTCCATTGGAGGTAGTGAGACTATAGGATCAATAAGGGAGAGTTGGTATTGAATACTATAGGAGGAAAGGGTAGGAATTTATAGGGAAAGGGAGGTGATACTTTAATATTTTCAAGGGACACCTCACAAGTGGTTTTCTCAAAACCATGGGATTTCCCATGGTAGTTTCTTTGGTGATAGGTCACATGGGACCCCTCATACAATAATTCATCCCCTTTGGTCGACCAACCCTAAAAAAATCATGAAATCGTCATGATGCAGTCATGATATCATCAAACATACCGAAACCCTAATATGTATTTTTACTATTCACTGAAAAATTAACTGTTTTAGAAAACTCACAAAAATTAACCCTAACCCATTTTCGACATGTAAAATCAAAAAATGAACTCCATTTTTGAAAAAAAATACTAAATATTTTTAATTTAATTAGTATTTAAAATCATAATTTATTCAATAATTATAATTCAAAATCTATAACTCATTTTTAACACCTTGAAATGTAGTCAACATTCCAATACCTTATAACCATATGAAAATAAAATAATAATAGTATTTACTAATTATAATGGTCACATTAATATTCATATTATGATTAATATTATTATTCATAGGGGAAAAATTATTATTCATCAAAAATTGTTTTGATTTTGAAGAACCACATTTTTAACCTTAATTACAACCATGTATGTCATATTTTTTAAAATAAATTCATAATAAAAGTTATTTAACAATTAAACAATTTTTTACAATTCATAAAACACTATTCATCAAAAATGAATCTTTTTTAGAAAACATAAAAAGATCCAGCCTAGATTAATTTTGAAATTTCAAATTCAAAAATGTTGTTTATTTTTCCATATAAGAACACTATGTAAGAGAAATATTTTAAATACCATTTTTAACTTCTAAAATCAATAAACTTATATTTTTTAAAGGAAATCTACTTATAACATAGAAATTATGAAAGAATAATTTTATTAATACTATAAGAATTAATATTAGGGATTTGAAACATAATCCCTTAAAACACCTTCATATAACCTAAGGATAAGGTGTACGATGGTTAATGAATTTTGTGTAGGCTCTTACAAAATTTCCCTAGATGTAATCTCCACTAACTTTAACTTCTCCCGTATTAGATTATGTTCAAGCTTGACACGTTGGAGTTCGGCTTGTTCTTGGTCCGAAGCGAAGACAAAAGATGACACCTCCTTCCCAAGCTCTGATAAGTGGGCTTCATATGGTTCGAGTCTTCTATATGAATCCATTGAATCTTCCTTCTGTATTAACCATTAAAATCTCTATTAAATCATTATGACTAAATTAGTATATTATTCAAAAAGTTTGGGTCCTTACAAATAAATGTCATGAACCAGCACAGGTTAATCCCAAACTGGTCACCCAAACCGCTCCATGACAAGTGCTGAGGGTCGTTCCAGATCCTCCTAGGATGGAGATATTCACCAAGGGCATTAATAGTGTTCCAAGGGATGTATTTCTCCCAAATGTAAACATTTAAATAAATAGTGGAAAGAAATGGACAACCAAATACACATTTCTGTAAAATTGAACTGAAAATCATTTGTAAAGGAAACTGACTGTACAAATAAATTAGAGAACTCTACCAACCAAACCTGACAACTAAATAACTCAATGCTACCCAACTAGTTACTCCCCAACATAATGATCACACATCGCCCAAGGCGATCAAACTAAATAGGAATCCATCACATGAGATAAAAATAGAAGGATACTATAGGCATGATTATTAAAACCTAGTAGATTATCATCATATTATATTCCTAAATATGATTAAAAAAATTAATTATAAATTTCATGTTTAAAATTCAATATATAAAAGTGCGTTTTCAAAACAAGCTTTAATAATATATTCATTATAATGTAAAATGAATGAATGTTTTTATATACATGAAATGCGAGTAACCAATTTCAGAATACGCAACTTCAAAATGGAAATAATTTTCAATATAGTTTCATTAAATAATGTAATCATTTAAATAGAACACACACGCTGATGAATTTACTAACCAAACACAATGTATTCTGATAGTGGGAGAAAAATATCAAATAATCACTAGTCAGTGAAAAAAACCTAGGCTCTAATTGTTTGTGGGCCCTAGGTACCTCATATCTCGGTGTTAATGAAACCATAAAAATAATGGTTATCATGCATGAGCGACTATTAGGGAACAATACCCATAACCTAGTCATCCCCAACATCATCATCATAGTTTAGTTAGTGTCATCGTTGTCATACATTCTACGTGAAACAAGGATGAAACCCCTCCAGATCACTAACATACTAGTACTTGTCTGCCCACCTAGATACATGGGATTCATTCATTGTGGTAAATCATACTCCAAATGTTATCAAATACACATTACATATGAAAATTCCATTTAAAAATCATACATACAAAAAACAACCTACAAACTTGATCCATATATCTTTCACTAATCAATAAACCACATAAACATTCCTGAAATAATTTAAGAAGAATAATGATGATTTACACATAAAATCCATTCAAAGATGCCATTTCAATGCCAAAAACCCACAAATACCATAACAAATCAAATCTTTCTAGCCCCAAAAATATTTTATAAATCAATTTCATGAATTAAAAACTGAACTCACATTGTGACACATAGAACAAACATGAAAAACAGTTTCTTAAGAAAAATACCAAATGACCCCTTAATCATTTTACCCAACCATCATATATCAAATAGAAAAGTTTCACCTTTATTATATTTGTATACCAAAACCATTTAAAGGATAAAAACATTTACATAAACCCTTTAAAAGAACTGGGTAACACATTCAAAGCTCTACTATTTTTATAATTATTCCAAACGGGCAATTTTCTGGAAAATCATGCCAAAATATGTTATAAACAAAAAACCTCTTTATTAATTAAACAAACTAAAAATTGTAAAACCAAATAAAGTCCTCAAAACCATGATTTATATGATGTCATTATTTCTCATATCCCAAAACTGTCATTTTAACTACCTAGAGTACACAAAATCGAACTGGTCACTTTCTTGAAAACGTGGCATGAAACATTTATTGAAACTAATTCTATTTAGCACTAAAAAGGTCTTAAAAACAAATTTTCATTTAAAATATTTATTTAAATGGTAGAAATAGGTAACAAACATCATCAACCAGGTATATAAGATAACATGTCATTTAAACAAACTACTTGTGTAGACTTTTAAAACAATACCACACTACTCTTTTTCACAAAACAAGATATAAACACAACTGTTCAAATGAAATAAAATAATTGAAGTATTATAAAAATTAATTATAATTATTAAAGGGTTTAAATACAATGAATTAGAATAATCATAAATAAAATGGAAATATACATTGGGTAACCTACCTCAAATCAGTGGTGGAATGAAAACACACACCTGAAAACACCTTATGAGGGTTTATAAAACCTAAACCATTGAATACTAGCACAAAAAGAGAAAAACACCCATTCAAAACCAATAGAAAACATAACCCTAGGTCTTTCATTACTAGTGAGGAAGAGAGATCTAATGAATAATTGAAAGATGAGGAGGAAGAAGGAGAAAGGAGAAGGAAAATAACCTTGATAACTAGAGAACAATTCATCTTTCCATTGATCCACACCCTTCGATGATAGAGAATATATTGGATGTAAATAGAGAGGTTACATAGGTCTGGATTAACTAGGGAAATAATATTTTGGGTAAAATAGTAATAAAGAATGATTTATTAAAGAAAAAATTTACATCTTTAAATTAGGAATATTTGAGAATCATTGAGGATGTTCTCCCTAATCCCAAATGAAGATGAGATCCAAAGAGGTAGAATGGACCATGTGGGTGTGACTAAGGTTTGTGGACATGGGTGAGAGTTGTTATGGAAAAAATATATTAAAAATTTAATATTATATAAAATAATCAAATTATTATTTTTTAAACTCGAAATGGGCCCATGGGATAACCCAACACTTGTATAAATAACACATTATCTGCCATGATTTTGAGTTCCTTGTGGGAAAAATGGATATTTTGGTTTTAATTAGTTAGTGGAGGCGAACTATGAAGTGGAGTAATAGAAAAAATGATTAAAATGAAGGAGTTATAAAATAAATATTTTTTTATTTCTAGTTTAGAAATGGTCGCACGGTTTGGCCCAAATCTTGTAGTAACCACCCTTATCTCTAAAAACAATCAAACAAGCTATGAGGAACCCATGGTAGGATGATTAGAAATTTATTGAAATTCAAAAATCATCATTAATCTCAACCAAGTCCCTATAAAATTATCTGGATTTCCAATGAACCAGATCAAAATCAAGACATGAAAAATGAGGTCTGACAATTCTCCCCGCCATTAAAGCATTCCACACCAAGAAACTCGAAACACATTACTTATGAAATAAAAAACCTAATGATTCCTTTTAAACATATTTAAACCTCTTAATGCAAGGAAATATCATCCACCATCAACAGAACACAAAACTTATTCACAAATAAAACACCATCTCACGACCACTTACTGAGAATCAACAGAAAGATCAAGCCACTACCTCCACAACCTAACTAAGAACTAGATTTTTGGGCATTCTCCCATTTAACAACCTGATCCCTAAAACCAAATATCACTCAAATAATAAAATTAATTGGGGAGTAGGACGTAATGTTTTCCCACCATTAAATCAGATCTTCCACCCAAAAAAAACATTAATGGATTGATCTTAGAGATCTGTAGTGGGTCTCCCCACCATTAGAGACCAACTAGAAATGATCAAACAATAATTCAACATGAACTAGAATCGGTCCTCACCCGCATAGGCCAACCAAAAAACTCCAAAAAAACCTAAAAACCTATGTTAGGAGGGTTACATTATGAACATTTAAACTACACACTCTTGAATGGAGGGGACAAGAACCAGGAAAACAATTTCTACACAGATCAAAACTGCCACCACTCAGGGTTGGGAGGGAAGAGGACCTAGTCATTGGGCCACTAAAACCAAAAAATAAATAGAGGATACACCCAAAACCCTCTACCTCAAAAAAGGAAAAACCCTATACTACACCTGATTCACATTGGTGGTATGTACATGGACATTGATCGGAAACCCACATCTCAGTAGGTGTAATTATTGAAGCTGTGTAAAGGTTAATTACAACACATTCTTTACGATAATAGGATGTTTAGAGTGTCGAGGAATCACAATAGAAAAATAGAAACTGCCTCACTATAGTAGTGGATGTTAGAGCTTAGGCAAGCTCCCCACACCTATGGGGATTTCCTGACTGTGTGAAAATGCATCACTATAAGGCCTATTAGGGGAATCCTGATGTTTGAAGCATCTTCTGCACTGTAGTCAGGAGCTACGAACCACACCACCTCATAAAGAAAAATATCTCAAAAAATAATACCATTACCCAATAGATATTTGTGAAGTATTATAAAATACTTAGAATGAGGAGTAAAATGAACAAGGAACAATGTGAAACACACCACGCATCACCAAACACAATTTCTCTAACTGAGAGACTCAATTTAAAAGGAATGCACTATAAATCAACCCGAATATCTCTCTATTTCAAAAAATGGGCCAATGAATTATTTGAAGTGGTGGATCTAGATTTTTAAACATGAGATACATTTCTTAGGTTGATCAAAAAGAAATATTTCTACCATAGAACTATTTGTGTCCATATCACAACATCTAGAACATCATCGGAAACTCACTAATCATTACTCCAAAACAGAGTGGTCTATAGGATCCCATCTAAAGACACAACAATATTATTCATCTATGATCACATGAAGCATACCTAATATAAAAACATCTATGAAATAGGAAAAACTAGCACCATAACCATCATTTTATAATGAAACACAAAAAAATTCATATTATAACACTTTTGAAATATAATCTCACTTGGTGGATTATCACATTCACTAATGGTGTTTCATCAAATCTCACTCACATGTTCATTTTCATGCAACCCCATGCACTCAACCCCCATGACATACTAGCCATCCATCCATATATCCATGAAGCCATGCATATGAGAAACTATGAAAATAGAAAAGGCTAACACAAAACAACAACATTCCAAAAAAAAATTATGCATCCCATTTCAAAAAGCATTCACCTTCCAATGGAATAGTAACAACCAAGTCAAATTTTTTATTTCATAAAATAGAACACACATAAACCTTAACCACGTGTTTAGACTCTAAGGCTATTTCTTTTAAAATAACTTCCAAAAATTACATTCAATAAATCCATGTTCATTTTCAAAAATTCAATAGGGTCTCTTTTCATAATTTGACAACCACAAAGGCCAAAACCCATTTAAAGAAACACCAACTGCTCAAAACCAATTTCCAAAAAATTATCAAATTTATTCACTTTTCAAAATCCCAAAACACATCATTTTAATCAATGTTTGAAAACCACATTCAAATAATCCGTACATTCCATAAAATTTTATTTCATCAAAGAACAATTTTAGATTTATGAAATTCAATATCTTTAAATCATATTAACTTAAACCCCATTATTTGTTTCAAAAAACCCAAACATTAAAAACCATTATCATATTATATTTTGAAAACCCATTTTCCACTTCTTAACATCCAACCATTCCTTAAAAACCCATTTTAGAAATTCTCAAACAAATATTTTCAAAACAAATTTCAGAATTCAGGAATGGTCCAAGAGACAAAAACAAGTGAACAAGTGTTGGTGGGGGACATCACCATATGGTTGGCAGCCATATGTCAAACACACCAACAATAAGAGGATCCTTCATTGAACCATGCCCCAAATTCACATGGAATTCCAAGGCCATTCAACTAACTAAGACCATTAGACCAACTCCCAATGTTATATCCCATCACTAAACAATCCACAGGAACCAAGGATACTAATAAAATCAGACTTCCCATGGACACAAGTAGATCAGAATGAGTAAGAGGTCACAATGCTCTTCCCACACCTACCAATCATGTTTGACAATCCTATTCCATCAACCTTGAAATCACAAAAATAATTAGGGAAATACATAATAGAGTTCTGCTAAGAACTGACCTGCTATGATACCATTTTTTCAGGAACAAGCCTGGGTGAACCCTGTACAGGTCACCCAGGCTGGTCCATAATAAGTCCCGTGAGGCCTCCCCGATCATCCCGAGATACATACATCACCAATGGAATCAACAGAGTGAAAAGGAAACAATTTATACAAAATATAAAACACTAAATGTATATCAGAAAGAATTGTACAACCAAATATTCATTTATATAATATAGAATAGAACATCATTTTTTTATGAAACTGAAAGTACTACTAACTCAGACAGCCTAGCCGACCAAACCTGATGACCTACTAACTTAATGTGACCACACTTGTCACCCTCTATCACAAATATCACATGTCGTCCAAGGTGATTGAAGTAAATTTAAAACCATTGCAAGGGAAAAATAGAAGAAGTCTATAGGGGTGAGAATTAAAACATAGTAGGTTACCCTGATATTCTATTCATAAATAACCTTAATTAAAATTAAATAAACATCAATTTCATTTTAGAAATTAAATATATAAAATTGTTCTTTACAAACATGGTTCAATGATTTAAACAATATAATGTAAAATTCATGCATGTTTTCATTAATAGGATATGATAGTAAACTATTTCTGGATATGTAACGTCAAAATGAAAATAACATTAAAGACAAATTATTTAAATAATATACACATTTAAATAGATTACACATGCTTCAACTTTACTAACAAAACACATGGTATTCCAACATTGAGTAGAAAATATCCAATGGGAACTAGTCATGGGAACACCCCTAGGAACTAGTTCATTGTGGGCCCAGGTTCATCATATCATAGAGTAAATGTAACTAAAAAATATCCATTATTGGGAATGATCCACTAGTAGGGAACAATGGCCACTATATAGTGGTCCCCAACATCATCATTATAGTTTAGTTAATATTTTCTTCCTCCTTCTGGCTACATGAATAATTGATGAAACCACTCTGGATCACTAGCATACTAGTATCTGTCCACCCACCTATATAATAGTGATTCCCTATTTGTTCTCAATCAAGTTCCACATGTTATAGAATACACTTTTCAAAAGAACATTCCATTTTAAAATAAAACACACACAAAACATCATAGAAACATGTTCCACATCTCTTCTAGAAATCAATAAACCACTTAAAAAATCCATAAATCAATTTCATGAATTATAATGTGTCTTTACATATAAAACCATTCAATGAATCCCTTTAAAAGAAAAACATCTAATAATAACATATCGAACCTGATTTGGAATAAAAAATAGTATTTAATAAAATAATTCCATGAGTCATAAAATGGCCCCACATAGTGTCACATGGAACACACATGGAAACCATTTTCCTAATAAAAAAAATCAAATAAGCCTTTAAATATTTTACCTGACCAATGTATATGAAAAAGAAAATTTTAGCATTTCATAATGTGGACTACACACACCACTAGAAGCAGAAAAACATGTTAAATGGGACACATTCTTGAAACTCATTCCTAAAAGATTTTAATATTAAAAAAACCATGATTTACATGCTGCATATATTTTTCATATGCCAAAACAGTCATTTTATACCATCTTGAGAACACAAAAGTTTACCAGACACATTTGAAAAGAGGTGGCATGCAACATTTAATAATGCCAATTTTATTTTACCATTTTAATGTCATAAAACTAAATTTTAATGCTAAAAAATTATTTGAATATCTAAAAAAAGTTATAAACATCATTAACCATGTTCAATAGATAATGGAACATTTAAAAAAACACTTGGTGTGAACCTTTATAACAAAACATCAAAAAAAATCACAATAGAAGGTATAAACACCACTTTGAACACAAAATAAAATTATTCAAGGCTTATAAAAAAATAATCATAATGTGTAGAGGGTGAAAATACCATTAAAAAGATTAATAAAAAAAAAGGACATGTGTAATGGGAAACCTACCTCAAATCCCTGGCTGAATGGAAACACACATTCTGAGGGATTATAAACCCTAAACATATAAATATCATCCCCAAATTATAATAAACCCCCATAAAAATCAGGGAATAATATAACCCAAGGTTGTTCCAAACCAGGGAGGAAGATAGGAACATGAATGAATCGAAGGAGTAGGAGGAAGGAGGTGAATGGATAAGGAAACTCACATTGATAACTAGATAGCTCTTAATCATACCTTAGATCCAATACCATAGAGGCGCTGGAATGGATTGGATCTCAATGTATATGATACACAGGTTTGGCTGAACTAGGGAAATAATATTTGGGGCAAAAAGAGTCAAAAATTTATAATTTATGAAACTAAGAGATTTCTACTTCAATTATAGAGGATTTGAGAAACCATGAGGATGTTTTCCCTAATCCCTGATGATAATAAGCTCCAATGAGTTAAAATGGAACATTGGGGTACACCTAAATTTTTTTCTCTCGAGTGATATGTGTAATGAAATTAATATATCGAAAAATTGAAATGTTATAAAAGAAAATATTTATGTTTATTAATAGTGGAAATGGTCTCACGGGATCACACAATACCTAAACAACTAACACAAATCCACCATGATTAGGAGTTACTATGGTGTAAAAATACATATGGTGGTTTGAATAGGCCAAGGGATGCCAAGTGGAAAGTACAATGAGTTAAAATATTTTAAGAACAAAGTAGTTAAAAAAGAAACATATTTTTATTTTAAATTTGGAAATGGGATCATGGTTTGGGCCAAATCATGATGTAACCACACTTTTTTCCAAAAACTCCCAAACTATATATGGGGACGACATGGTGTGATTATTAGAAATGGATGTAACATAAAAACTAAATATTAATCTCACCTGAAACCCAATAAATGTATCGGGTTTTCCAACGAATCAGATCAAAACCAATACATGAAAAATGTGGTGTTACAATAAAACTACCACTTTATAATAATGAATGAGAAGGACAAAGGTCACCCAAGATGACACATACTAGGATTATATAAAATAAAGCATGGATATTTTAGAGAAAGTAACCATATTGTTCTATTGGATAGTGATAGAAAACATGATTAGGAGAATTTTAATAATCTAAAAACCACATACATTGGATGGGTTAAATAGTCATTGATTTTGTAGTAGGAAAATTAAATGCAAAATGTTCTTATTTTAAGGTCCTTTTCATAAATGTAAGGAATTTATTTACAATAATGAATAATAAAATAAGGAAACATAATTACTTGTCCATTAGAATTTCATGAAATACTAAATTTCTTCCAAAAACAAACTTTTTCTCTATACAAATAGTTTTCAAGATGACTTGGTCACACCGGATGCAGTAAAATCAACTTCTAGTGAATAACCTAATCCAAAATACATTAACTATAAATTTAATCCTATAGTGAAAATTTAACCAAGCCCAAATTTTTTGGAATAAGATAAGGAAATTTCCAAATAATAATAATCATTTATAAAAAATAATTTTAATCTCCAAAATTCTATATTAATACCCAAATTCCAACATAGACCATTCAACAAATAATTGTGCATATAATTCCTCAAAAACAAGGAAAACGATATTTGAATCCCAAAATTGGTAAGGGATTGATAACATATTTTTAAATGAAATTTTTTAATATTTAACTCTAAATAACATCAACATCTTTTAATGAGCCATATAAAAAAATTATTTCCAAAATCATATATTCTTTAACCTAGATTATTCATTTCAATAAATGAACCAAATCTCCATAAAACTATACTTAAATCATATATTTATATAAATTTAATTCCAACTTTATTCATCAATATAAAATTTCATAATATTAAATTTAACTTCAGTATAAATGGTTACAATAATTGTGAATATCATCCAAAATAACATTTATCACTTAATCCCCAAATCATTTCCAATACCAAGGATATCCAATTGAAAAGACACAAGTTCCCAAATTCAAATTCATATTTATCCATAAGATCATTCAACAAAAATGTATAAGTTATACTATCAAGGGAATTCATGTAGGATACTGGATGGTGATGCATCATTGTCTCCCTATGGTTGTGGGTTTGATTCTTTTGGATTTTTCGAATGCAATGGGATGTCACCCATCTTAAGGGTTTTCCTTTTTCTAAAACCATATCATTTATATAACATTATCAAAAAGAATACACTGTTTGAAAATTAACAATAACCTACTTTGACTACAATATTATTTAATAACATTCATTTTACATCCCAAATACTAATAATCGTTAATCCCACAAAAAACTAAACATCATATGAACCATAAAGGTTATCCAATATTCCCACACAAGAAAATTTAAGTATTCCATGATTAACATTTTCACATAACAAACTAGAGGGTTAAACATACTTGAAAAAGTCTTCAAAAGTAATCCCATAATGAAAAGATAATTTATACTTTTAGTCATTTCATCATCCAAAAATCAACCATTACCCTTGAATCCCTTATATATAGACTTCTTAATCATTCAATGTCGTCATAATCCATTAACATTGAATTTAAACTTTATTTCTCAATATATCATTACTAAAGATCAAATACCTTCATCATTTATGAATATAAATCCAAATATTCTTCATTCATTATGGATAAGAAAATAAAAATTACCTTGAATCTATATATCATGATATTCAAGATATTCCCTTTCTTATTCGGCATGTTATCCTACATTCAAAAAGTAAGTGATCACTAAACTTCTATAATTTACCTTTTTTATATAGTTGGAAAAGTTGACATCATGAAATAATATGAAAATGATACCATGACCCATAAATTTTTTTTATAAATGTGTAGGTGTTGAATAAATCAAACAATTTCTTACAGGTGATTTGAATACTCAAGATGTTGTCAAAATCATTCATACAAGATTATTACATAATTGTGATGATCGAATCATTACGGAGGGACAAGAATGTTTCGAAATATATGTTTCCTTTCATCATGACAAATGATCATTAATGTACTAAAAATAATCATCACATAAACCTGAAATGAAATATTAAAAAAAATAATCCACTATAGAGTAAATAAAACCTAAAAACCATTATATTACTTTAATCCATCAACTACTTTATATCTCTATTGTTCATATTTTTTATCCAACAAAGCTAATTTACTATAACAATCCACATTGTTTCATATGATAATTTCCCTCTTGGTTACATGGGATACTTATCATACACCCAAAAAACATCCATAACACTAAAGATATCTAAACCTACCTCTGATACCAACTATAAGGGCCTATACATAAAAATTACTTAATCGTGAGATAATTCATTAATTTGAGTATAATTCACATTGAGGATATTTTCAGGATAACAATGTTAGAGATTTAGGTCATAACTCATACATAGTAAGTTCAATATTAAAACTAGCCACATCTACTCCTTATCTATTGTTTTCATAAAATAAAAACACTATGAAATGAATCATGGTATCGTTCCATATTTTAATAGCATAAATTTCCCATGATCACATCCTTGACCCTAATCATCTTTATGTACTGTGAAAAAAATTTGAAAACACTGGATGAGAATAAAAAGATCAATAATGTATACACAATGTAGGAAAATGATTAGTATTAGGAAAACATGAAAACCATGAATACATTATCATAAGGAAACACTTTTCACCTTTAAGAATTAGTAAATATACATCACTGAATATATTTTCATTATTTACCATTTTTTAACATCAGTATGAACAGAAATCACATAGAAATCAAGATATGACATATATAGGAAACTTGGGACATAAACATACTAAATTTGAATAATCATACGGTCTACATGCACATAAATCACTAAATACTATATCTATAGGGATGACTTTCATACCCAATTCCATAGAGGATATAACATAACCATCCATCCTTGGTTTATCATGGAACAACCCATCATTGGATTATCATGTAACCACCCATCATTGGTTTATCATTTAACCACCCTTCAAATGTCAACGTACCATTATATAATAATTACATGTAAAAAATTTAAATTATCAACATTTCACTCAAAAAATATCATTTGAAATCCAAAGAAATCATTTCATGATATTGAAATAGTAAATCCACTTTCAAACCCATTTTCAAAACCAAAACACCCAAAAGATAATATTTTATTTCTTTTCCTTTTAAAATCATCCATGATTATAGAGGATACCATATAGAAAATAACGATTATAGTGGCAGATGAGTCATTGTCGCACCATATGTTAAAAACATTCCATTTTGTAATTTAGTAAAATGCTTCATATAAAAATTATTCCCTTTGAATTATATTAAAATTAAAAATGGTTTATTATTCACCATATAAATGAAGGAGGTGTATATTATCAAAATATGTCTCAATGAAAGGAGATTGAGACGAATCCCCTTATATTGAGTTTGAATCATTGTGTAAAATTGTTATTCACATGAATTAAAAAATTGTTAATTTATAATTTCATAAGAACCATTTTCAGGTATATTATTCCTTGTATATCACCTATTAAAATGTTCTAAAAATTACATAATTATTTATGATCATAGTAGTTGTTTCGTCGATATTCGGTACTTGAGTCGAAAAGGAACTTGTATTTATGTAAATTTTCCATGTGGTCATAGTTCTACACTTACAAAATATTATTCATGTTTCAAATATCATATAAATAAATTATATATGTATTTATAATATTAATCATATTTGGACTTATTAAATGAAATGCACCATTCAACGAGATGGTAGGTCATACATGCTCATGAACGCAACATTCATTTCTTCGTCATATAAAAATAATAATAATCAAATGATATAAATATATATTATAATAATAGTATTATACATATGTATTTTATGTATCATTGGATTAATAAAATCACCCTTTATACATTCCATGTATAGCATGGATGAGTTATCTCACTTTGAGGGGTGGTAGTCCACACTTCCTTAATTGAAATTAACATATTTACCCATCATTTTTATGCATAAAGGTATGATTTAAATAAAAAATATAGAGGAATAGAGGCAATATTAATATCATATATAACATATATAAATTTATTTTCATTATAATGGCCATCATGTTAGGTGGTATGAGAATATTGAACAATCTTTGTTTCATGAGGTAGTATTTCACTATACATAGAATCAATATGTTAGTATATATCAGATGGGGGTGTATGTAATTATCGTGAAAGTAATTATAATAAAAACATACTTGTATATTTTTTATACTAGTGTTTTTATGTAATCAAAAAATATAAAGATCATAGAGAGGGGATATGGAAAATAAATGAATGGAACATGAGCGAATATGTTACCTCTAAATCGGGTAACATATTTTGATTTGATCCAAAAAGATTTATTGAATTTTCTTCTCCCCAAGTTAATGATTATTGGAGGAATGAAATGATCTTGGTTGCTTATTTGATCAGTTATTGGATAAGCCAAGTGGCATGAGATGTGTCATTATGTCGTTAGAGGTGGTGGCCTTTTATAAGACGGTGGTGGGTCACTTTATGAAATTATTGATATATTATTTTATTATAATTTTATTTTAGAATTATAATTGTTAAAAAGTGATATATTTAGAGGATAAGATTATTATGGGTCTAAATCCTCTAAAAAATACCTTTTAGATATGTTTAGGTAAAAAATTAAAACATATCTTCTAGCTTAATCCCTTTGTTAAAAACGTTATCTTTTTCAAAAACTTCTTGTATTTTTCTAATATATACTTACTATAGTTACAATAAAATTAAAAGAGAAACACAAGTGGATCATTAATGAAAATTTTAAAATTATATTGTCATTTGTAGGAATATAATATTTTTAGGACGGTTATATATTTTAATAAAATATTATTTGTCATAAAAACATTTTTAAGTTAATTTTGACATTATTTGATAATTTTGTTTTGTTAAAGTCAAAACAGCTTGATTACATCATAAAAATCATTAAATAAAATATAATATACCAAAATAATCCAACAGATTCTTGGATGGAATCAAAATGATCAAATTATATTTATTTAAATATTAATAATATCATTTATTTGAATCATTCGTTAATAAGGTAATAACTTTACCATCATTATGTCATAAATAAATTTATTTAGTTAATCTATAAAAATTATAACTAAAATACTATTATCTAGGAAGTCATTATAACATTATAATGACTAATTATAATCAATGATATCTGTTATATAACCCTATATTAATATTTTTTTATTAATTTATACATGTTTATATTATGTTTCTCTTTACCATAAATTAATTATTATTACATTTTATTTCAACAACCAAGTGGCTCTAAATTGTCAAACGTTCAGAAAAACAGTTCCCATGGATAGACATACCTCATAAAAAAATATTAACACATGATTTAGTGATGTTTTATTTTTCTATAATATTATTTTTTACCCTTATTTACCAGATATACCATTTAACCGTGGTAAATAAAACTAAATACTGAATTTTCAATTCAGTCCTTCCAAAAATAAATGGTATTTATTAAAAATATTTTGACCTAATGATTTAAAATATGGAATAATTTTTTACAAATTCAAAACATAGAAGTTCTAGTAAATAATTTAAAATTAATTTACGTTGTCCAAACCTGAATGTTTGTTTTTACGATGTAAAACAATAAAAAGATTGACATGCGTTAAGGCCAATTTCAATGTGAAATTCTTTCCAATGAGAAATATTTGATTAAATGATAAAAATATAATCCAATTACATATTAAACCAAATTAAAAATATAGTATAACTATATAAATAAATTAGATGAAAAATCAAGTTTTGAATTAAAATATAATCTTATTCATTATTCATAATGATATAGATTTTATCAGAAAAATTCCAAAATTTCTGCTGATGTATGTTTTTTTATCCCGATTATGATGAAACAGATTATTTTATCAAATGTAAAATATAAAACTAAAAAAATTATTTTTAAACAGGTATCTCAATCAAATGGTGGTAAATGATCCCTTTAAAAAAATTATTGTATTTTCTGGTTTAAATTGGATTCATTCCCATTTTAAGACACTAAAATGTATTAGATAAAAGTAAAAATATATTAAAATATGTATAATCATATTTTACTTAGAATTGTTCATTCCCTCTAATACAATGTCTATTTGTTACGTTCTGTTTAAAATAATTATATTATTATTGTATTACTTTTCATTATAACTCTATGTTGGGTGCTATGTAATATTTCTATGAAACCATTTGGTGTGTGTTGAGTACGATATCAGAAAGAGTGGCCTATTTAACAAAAAATTAATTTCTTATTCCTAAATATTAATAGACAAGAAAATGTTTTTTTCTTCTATAAATACTTGGGATGTTACATTGTGTCTTTCCAAAATGTCTAATATGTTTATACATTTCTACTTTTTTTTCATAATATATTTACCATGAAATTACCTTAAAATGTGAAATGATAACCATTGATCCTAATTCATTAAATTATATCATCATTTCTATTAAATTTCATTATATGTGGTGGTACACCTCTATTCAAACCACCCCTATTGGCGAATTTCCTATATAAAATGACTGATAGACCATCTACTCAACTAAACCACCATCATGTAGTGTTTCCTCAAACGCTAATGATTATAATTCCATATATACTCCTTAATAACCATTTCTATTGTGTTGAATTCTCCCTATTGTAATGGATTATTAGATTTAATTATATTAATTTTCTGTTATTATTATTCTTCCATTTTCATATAAAATCACACATGACTTGCATTGTCATTTTTATTAAAAATCGGGAATTAAATTGGAATATTGAATTTCTTTATGGAATGTTTAATTTCATTATGTTCGTCATTCCATATATATGACTATTAAAAATGAAAAATGATTATGAATCATATCTATATCCACATTGATAACTATCATTGGCTAGGATATAAATTTTTACATTTATGGTGACAACTACTTATAGATTTCTCACATGGACTCATATTACCCCTTTGTTGAATCTTGGGTTATCCATTATGAGTGGAATGGATATTAATTTAGTTATAATTTAATGTGTAATAATTTTTTTACAATGGGATACACTGAATATAAAATTAAAATTTTAATTTGAATTAATATCCCTAGATTTATATACGGTTACTCATTACATAACACATTTTTTAGGATCACAGATTAAATAACATACACTCAACCAAGAGAGATAACAGGTTCCTCTTTATGAAATTACATGATTAAGGGCCCATGGGGCATGTTGAATCACTTTATACATGATGATCACTAAGAAGCCTTGGTTAGTTTGGTAGGAAGTGATATTTCACACAACCTTAGTCTACGATGATGGATAAGATGCACAATCTAATTGATTGGCATTGTCAGACATGGAACATTAGATACACATTATTGATTCTTGTGATTTTAGTCATATTTAATCAATGGTTATCTTATTATTATCCATGGTTGACTTCGTTACACCTCAGGGATTGACTAGAGATATGTACCTATATATATCTATATATGCTTATACCAACAAAAAAACACACATAGATGTATATACATACTAAATTTATAATATTATTATATCTACCTACATAGTGAAACATGTTATTAGATATCTCAGTTTGGGATGAAGTAAGTATTTATATTTGGGAGTCCATTTAGGAACTTGATCCTTTGTTGATAATTTTTTTATATTATTTATTATATCATAATGCTTTTTAATTTTACAGTAAAAATCTAGAATGTTGTAGAAATTATTGGGGTGGCCAATTGATTTTATCAGTCATCATTTTTGTGCCAATGGTTGGTACCTGGAGAGAAGTAATGGTTAGAGTATCAAGATTCATGATTTTGAAATGTTTTGTACACAGTGATATGGGATCTTCGGAGAACAATATTGTGTTGGTGTTTAGGATTTTCATGGACACAAACATGGAGAAATAGTTATTTTAATTATTCATTTATTGTATTCCATTTTCCTTTTTTTATTGACCTAACAACATTTTTATTTTTCACTATTTATAGAATGGGGAATTTTTTACTGTTGGGATGATTTATTTCCTCTCCATTTCATTTTTACTTGTTCTATTTTTTTATTTATTAATTATGTACTACTATGCTTCAATAATATTGTGAGTATTTACTAAACAAGTTACCGTGACTAAACAGTAACTACTAGTAAAATCCTTTAGATTATAGGAAACCATTCATGATATTGTGTGACCGAATGACTCTTGAACCATCATAAAGGCTCCATGATCGGGTTGTTACTAAGTGATATAACATGATTCTTTTCCCTTTTATTACATTTTTCAATTGTACAAATGACTGGGAATGTGTTGAAAACATGAATATATCCCATGTCTATGTCTGGTCAACACACTCAAGGGGAATGATATCATTCATATAGCATCCCACCTTTTTATCACATAATCATTCATTACATTTTATAAAACTGAGGATCTTTAAGGTTTAGTGTCTTAGAAACCATGTACTTAAAAAATGAAAACATTAAACATTCTTCTAAAAAACATGAAAGGATTATCCTTATGTTCATCCTAGGTTCATTACTACATCTCATAAGCTGGGGACATACATCAAAATAATGGGTGAGCAGAAGGAACAGTAAGGGAAACAAGGGGAAACATTTAACATGTGAACTTGAGATACATCAACAATGTCATGAAAAAGAACTGCAAGGCATGAGAAAGAAATCATGAGGCATATCATAATTAAAAGAAAGTATTTCATAACTTGAAGATGTGGCTAAAAAATTTAATATTGACAATCATTTCCATTTCACCAAGGTCCATCCCCAAGGTGTCATAAAAAATTACCAAGATTATTCACCAAGACGTCGTTACAAATGGTCATCTCTAGAGACTATGCCTTTACCCAATGAATTAGAGCGCTATCATGGAACACCCTTAATTTTTATTTATTATCATGTGAGCCACATATATAATCATCAATCATATCATAAGAAACCCATATAGAATAAAATAAATGGGTTTAATTTCATAATCATAACTTTTGAAAACTATTTTATAGACATGATCTTTATGTAACTTTAAACCCACAGAAAGGGAAAGCAGATCTAATGTATGTAAATCCCAAAATTTAAAATAGAACATTTTGGTATATATTTGAATACCCCTTTTGAATAAATATCTTTGAGTATTCACTTAAAAATATAAATGAATTTTAGAATAAGAGAGAGACATTTTGAGAAGGAAATTATGCGGCATAACGGCTATGTTACAAGGTTTTAGAAAACATTTAAAAGAGAGGGGACATGGGTCACCCACTCATAAATGATCCATAAAACAGTAGGGGGATAGAATATAATGTATTTAAGAACATGGTAAAGAAATTTTAATGATATACCATATGAAATGAATATCATGAAAGGAAGACAAAAATAAGATTTCTCTTATGAAAATTTGGCATCCTAACGGCGTCACTTAAACTACAAAAAAAATTGACGAAATCAAATTGGGTCTCTCATCATATGAAAATAAAAGATCAGTATGATATATATAGATATTATACACCAACATACTAAAATGGAACTTGAAAGACTTTACATGAAAGTAAAACTTAGAAAAATTAGAATGGTGAACGAATCCCTTAAAAATTCAGCAGCCTAACGGCATCACCCAAACTTCAACAAAAATGAATAGATGAGACAAAATAGGGTCTCTCATCATATGAAAATAAAATATCAGTATTATATATATAGAGATCATACCCCAAAATAATAAAAAGGAACTAGAATGACATGACACAAAAATAGAACGTTGAAAAATGAAAAAGGTGAACAAATCCCTTAAAAATTTGATAGTCTAACGGCGTCACTTAAACATTCTTAAAATAAATTGATGAGAGAAATAGGGGGTCTCTAATAATACGAACATGAAAAGGGCAGTAAGATGAATATAAAATAATATCCTCCAACATAAGAGCATGGAGAATAAAAGAAATGACATAAAAGAGATTACTTGAATATAAAGAGAGAGGTAGGATCCCTTACCTTAAACATAACTCTTAAAACACGAAGGTTGGGACCTTGAGGGCTTGGGGGCACCATGGGAGGACCCTTGGGAGGTAATGTGATAAGAGAATCGTTGGGGGAGAGTTGGGAGTGAAAACTAAATGAGGGAAGGGTGGGTATTTATAGGGAATGTGAGGGGACAAGGCATTAATGGCCAAGGGACACCTCATTGGTGGTTTTGGCAAAACCATGGGCCTACCCAAGGTATTTGGACATGGTATTGGCCACTTGGGACACCTCATACCTTATATTTCTATTCATAAGTCGACCATGTTGATTACATACTTAATACATCATTTAATGATGTCATTAAACACCCGTAACTTAAAAAAATGTATTTTCACTATTCATTGAAAATTAAACTTTCTCAGAAAAATCCCAAAATTTCACCATAACCAAATATCGATTCTCTGATTTCCAAAATGAAATATATTTTATAAAAATAATTTTCTAAATATTTTTAATTAAATTTTTAAATAAAAACACAATTCATCGAAAAATCATTTTTTTCATAAAAACCCTAAAAAATTAACTTAGCATAATATCGATGTTCTAAATTAAAAAATAATGTCCATTTTATAAAAATAATTTTCTAAATATTTTTAATTTAATTTTTAATTAAAAAACACTTTTCACCCGAAAAAACTAATACATGACTAATAATTGATGAAACTGTTATTTAACCATTTTATTGAATCACATTAATTAATCAAGGTGCCTAGATTATATTAATAACTTTTTTTAAGTGAGATTACTAATCCATTTGGCCACATTACTAATCCTAAGCATAAAATCACTATTCATAATTTACTATTCATCAATAATTATGTTGATCTTATTAGACTCTAAATTTCATTCTGAACATAATTATAGGAGACCATTTTTTGAAAATCATTAAACATTTTTAATTATTTAAGGTTTATATATACATTATTAAGATGTCATTTCTCTAAAATTCATCAAAAAGATGCATAATATTTTATCTGGACATTTGAAAATTCATAAGCTTCATCATAAGAAGAAATCAATTTTTTTATAAAACAAAGGAATACACAAGGTAGTTTTTGTCTCCTTACATAGTCCATTATAACACCAGCATAGGACTTAAGAGTAAGGTGTGCTAAGGTGAGAGAATCTGGGGGCAACTCGGCCAACATTGCATGAGTAGTAATTTCTATCAGTTTGAACTTCTCACGAAGGTGATTCCATTGTAGCTTCACATGATGATGTTATGCTTGGGTTTGGTCCAGAGCAAAGCCCAGTGGTTCTATATCCTTCACAAGTTCCGTTAGATGGGCTTCGATTGGCCTGAGACTGCTGGATGAGGCCATCGAATCTTATTTCTATATTAATTAACCATGATCACTTGTATTTGGAGACAATAATCGAAGCGTTTAGTTTCTAGTGGTCATATTGACCAATGGTCATATAATAGTCAAAACCCAATGATCTCATTTTAATTATACTCATGTTATCAAATGAAATAGTCTTGTTGAGTATAGAAAATTAAATAACACAAAAAAATAGGAAACAAGATTTATTCAAAATTTCGGGACATTACAATCTTTCCCCTTAAGAAATTGGGTCCTCACAATTTTTAAAATAGGGTTTTGAAATTTCACTGAATGTCCCACATCGGAAACGGAGTCAGTTATACAATTACTTTAAACGAAAGAAAGGGACGTGAAAAGGTTTCCTGGGTTAACCCACACCAGGATTCCATGTAGGAAAATATGGACATGGAGGAGAAAACAAAGGGTCATGTTCTGAGAGAGAGTGATAGAAAACAAGATTAGGAGAAAGTTAACCACAAGAAAATCACAAACTTATGATGTCTGTAAACAGTATTTGATTACCTAGTAGAAAACATAAAACGAAAACGTTTTTGTTTTACGTTCCCTTTCATAATTTTAGGGAATTCATTTACTATATAGATAAAAAACATAAGGAAATATACCTACCTTCTAGTAGTGTTTCATCCTTTAATAAGTTTCTAAGAAAACTAATCTTTTCTCTAAACGATGAACATTCATAAAAACGTGGTCCCATCAAAACACAAGAATCATCTTCTCGAGAGTAACGCAATCCATAAAAGATTAACTATCAATTTCTTCTATCATTAAACATTATCCCAAAAATAGAAAGGGTAAGATAAATCAACTCTTCAAAAATAAAGAATCCCATAGGAAGGGAAACTACTTTTAAATCATCAAAGTTCAATGGTACTACCAAAAGTTCATTATAGACCATTCCATTAATAACTGTCCTTAAAATTCATCAAAATAAACAAAACTAAGATTAAAACTCAATTATAAGAATGATATCATACCATATTCTTCCAATATAGACTTTATCGTTCATCTCCAAACAACATCAACCACTCTTATCATCTTATAACAAAAGTAACTAACTTAATCAAATTTTCCCCAAGATAGGTTAATCATTTTCATATGTTACCTAAATTACAATAAGGTTGCCTTAAATTCATTGATTCTTCAAAATATAAGTCAACCATTACTCCTCAATGAAAATACCATAGTAATCTATTTACCACCATCAAATAGGGTTCCCAAAATAGTGAACATCTTTTAAAATAATAATCATATTTTAATCCCCTAATCACCTTTTTTAAAGTAGAACAACTTCACTACATCAACATGTCTTTCATAACAATATATGTTTTCCTTAATGATATAAAACAATCTTAGGTAGTGAGTCGATGATCTTAGAAAACATAAAAGATATGCTCATAGAGCACGGACAAAAATTAAACATGACATAGTCAATTATTGCGATGAAGATGTTACATGTACTTTAGTCATCATGATCCATCTCAGCATATGACTTGCATTGATCCCTTTTCCTCGAAGATTGATGATGCTAATCATGATTCTCACCCATTCCAAGAGAGAATTTCCTTGGATAATTTATAACATCCCCACATTTATGACATCGAAATGAATAAGGTACATTAGATCAAACCTTATCTCCACTCATCACATTATCCATTTTTTTTAAGAAATTTGCTACTTTATGCCTTATCTTCTCAGATTTAAATCATATCTCGGTTCCTTTGTGTCATTCTCCTTGGTTCCTCTTCCCACAATTTTTTCAAAAAATAAATTCGGTAATCTTTCCATTATCAACTTTATCAGATGAACATCCTTAAGACTTTGTTTTCTTCTTCCTTGATGAATTTGGGAATTCAACATGGTAACAATTATGAAATGTGATTTTTGATAGCTGGATTGGCATAATCACAATAGGTTCAACATGATCTTTCGTCATCTCTGTCACATTAATAGGGCAATCGTCACATTTCCTATCACATTGGTTGTTGGGACATGCTCTTCCATTTCCCGCCATTAACTAAGAAAAGAACGTATAATTTGGCGGGATTAAATACTTACCCAATAATCATTAAAAGGAAACTTTAATCATAGAATGATAAACATGTAGAAGTAAAGTATACCCTAACTTGTGACCCCTTATGTTCTAATCTAGGTTATCCACGATCATATATTCTTATGTGAATCTTTATTTTATTTTATCGTTGTTCCTTTAATAATGGTTCATAATAAGCTTATCAATTTACCAAAGAATATCCCATGGGTGTGTCGTAACCAGGAGTACAGAAAGGCCCGGTGACATGTACCAGTTCCCGTTTGAGTCTCGCTCAATGCGGTGTTTTCGGGTTTTACCCCTACGTACATCTATGCCAGAGCCACCTCTAACTGCTCGTATCCAGACAGGGATGTATTTTCTTGGAAATCCCTTACTCAATACTCACCAAAATACTAGGAAGATATCCAATATTCAAAATTTTATATAGGGTTCTTCCTAGAGTTTTCATATCCAAGTTTCCACAAATAAATAAACCATCCTTTGATACCAACTATAGCATCCCGCCTTTTTTATCACAAAAACATTCATTACATTTTACAAAACCGAGGATCTTAATGGTTTAGTGTCTTGGAAACCCGGAACTTAAAACATGAAAACATAAAACATTCTTCTTAAACACTTGAAAGGTTTCACCATATTTTCATCATAGGTTCATTACTGAATCTCTTATCGGGGGGACATACATCAAAAGAAAGGGTAGGCATAAGGCCCAGTAAGGGAAACAAGGGGAAACATTTAACATGTGAACTTGAGATACATCAATAATGTCATGAAAAAGAACATTAAGGCCTGAGAAAGAAATCATGAGGCATATCATAATAGAAATAACATATTTCATAACATGAAGATGTGGATACAACATTTAATATTGAAAATAATTTCCGTTTCACCATGGTCCATCCCCAAGGTGTCATTAAAAATTATCAAGGTTATTCACCAAGGATTCATTACAAATGGTCATCTCTAGAGACTAAGTCTTTTCCCAATGCATTAGAGCGCTATCAGGGAGCACCCTTAATTTTTCGTTATTGGAAAGTGAGCCACATATATCATCATCAATAATTTCATAACCAACCCATGTAGCATAAAAGAAATGGGTTTCATTTCATAATCATAACATTTCATAAAACTGCTTTAAAGACATGATCTTTATGTCACATTAAACCCACGGAAAGGGAAAGTGGGTATCATGTATGTAAATCAATTAATTTAAAATAGAAAATTTTTGTCTATATGTGAATACCCCATTTATATGAAATAGATTTGAGTATTCACTTAATAAAATAAATGAATTTGAGAATAAGAGAGAGACATTTTGAGATGGAAATTATGCGGCATAACGTCTATGTTACGAGGTTTTAGAAAACAATGAAAATAGAGGGGACATGGGTCACCCACTCATAAATGATCCATAAAAAAGTAGTGGGAAAAAATAGTATAGATTTAAAAACATGGTAATGAAAATTTAATGATATACCATATGAAATGAAGAACATTAAAGGAAGACAAAAATAAGATTTCTTTTATGAAAATTCGACAGCCTAACGACGTCACTTAATCGTCAAAAAAAAAAGAATTGATGAGATAAAATAGGGTCTCTCATTATATGAACATAAAAGATCATTATGAAATATATATAGACCATATCCAACATAATAAAAAGGAACATGACTGACTTGACATGAAAGTATAACTTTGAAAAATGAGAAAGGTGAATGAATCCCTTAAAAATTCGGTAGTCTGACAACGTCACCCAAACATCAACAAAAATAATTGATGAGATCAAATAAGGTATCTAATCATATGAAAATTAAATATCAGTATGGTAGATTTAGATATCATACCCCATAATAATAAAATGGAACTTGAAAGACTTGACATGAAAGTAGAACTTTGAATAATGTGAAAGGTGAAAGAATCCCTTAAAAATTCGTGATCCTAATGGCGTCACTTAAACATTCTTAAAATTAATTGATGAGAGAAAGAGGGGGTATCTCATAATATGAAAATGAAAAGGGAAGTAAGGGGAATATAAAATAACATCATCCAACATAAGAGCATGTTGCATAAAATAAATGACATAAAAGAGATTACTTGAAAAGAAAGAGAGAGGTATGATCCCTTACATTAAACGCTACTCTTAAAACTCTATGGATGGGACCTTGAGGGCTTGGGGGAACCTTGGGAGGACCCTTCGGAGGTAATGATACCAGAGCTTCGTTGGGGGAGAGTTGGATGTGAATACTAAAGGAGGGAAGGGTGGGAACTTATAGGGAAAGTGAGGGGACAAGGCATTAATGGCCAATGGACACCTCATTGGTGGTTTTGAAAAAAACTATGGGCTTGCCCATGGTATTTTCCCATGTTATTGGCCACATGGGACACCTCATAGCTTATATTACTATTCATAAGTAGACCATATTGATTACATACTTAATACATCATTTAATGATGTTATTAAACACTCATAACATAAAAATGTATTTTCACTAATAATCAAAAATTCAACCTTTTCAGAAAAATCCCAAAATTTCACCTTATCAAAATATCGATGCCCTGATTTCAAAAATGAACTCCATTTTAAAAAAATAATTTTCTACATATTTTGATTTCAATTTTGAAAAAAATATATTATTAACCGAATTTTTTTTTTCAGAAAAATACCCAAAAATTACCTCAGCATAATATCGATGTTCTGAATTCAAAGATAAAGTCCATTTTATAAAAAAAATTTCTAAATATTTGTAATTTAATTTTTAATTAAAAACACTATTCACCCGAAAAAACTAATACTTGACTAATAATTTATGAATCCGTTATTTAACCATTATATTGAATCACATTACTTAATCAGGGTTCCTAGATTATATTAATAATTTCGTTAAGTGAGATTACTAATCCTATTGGTCACATTACTTATACTAAGCATAAAATCACTATTCATAATTTATTATTCATCAAAAATTATGTTGATCTTATTAGACTATAAATTTCGTACTGAACATAACTGTAGAAGACCATTTTTTGAAAATCATTACATATTTTTAATTATTTATGGTTTCCGTAAACATTTTTAAAATATCTTTTCTCTAAAATTCATAAAAAATATGTATACTATATTTATTCGTACATTTGAAAATTCATAAGGTTCATCATAAGATGAAATCAATATTATTATTTAAAATAAAGAATTACACAAAGCAGTTACAATCTCCTTACATAGTCCCTAATAACACCAGCATTGGACCTAGGAGTATGGTGTGCTAAGGTGAGAGAATCTTAGGGTGGCTCGGCCAACATTGCACAAGTAGTAATTTCTATCAGTTTGAACTTTTAACGTAGGTGATTCCATTATAGCTTCACACGATGAAGTTCGGCTTGGGTTTCGTCCAGATAAAAGCCCAGTGGTGCTACCTCCTTCCCAAGTTCCATTAGATGGGCTTCAATTCGACCGAGACTACTGGATGAGGCCATCTAATATTCTTTCTATATTAATTAACCAATATCACTTGTATTTAGAGACAGTATTCGAAACGTTTAGCTTCCAGCGGTCATATTGACCAACGGTCATATAACAGTAAAAACCCAACTGTCACATTTTAATTATACTAAAGTTATCAAATGAAACCGTTTTTTTGGTTATAAAATATAAAATAACACACAATATTAGGAAACAATATTTATTCAAAATTTCGGGTCATTACAATTCCAAGGATGCGATTTTTGTTTTTTAGTTCATTACTAATTTATATTATTATGTGACCATCAGTGATGGACGGAAATTATGCTATTTTACTATTTATAAGATAAGTTTTTCTCTTAGAACATTATGTCAATAATGTATTATCACACACATAATTATAATAGTATATAGATTTATATTTCATTCATATTCCATGCCATGTAAATTTCCTTACAAGACTAGATAATATATATTGGATCTCCCTTGTGTGATTTAGAAAAATGTTTATTTTTAGATCATGTATAGATAATCATTTTTAATACTATCATATAAAACCTGGATGGCTAGTAATTATCATATTTATCTATACTCACTTCTTATATAATATCATTTAATTCCTACTCTAATTCATTTCTCTATCACAACATGAATTTTATAATTATGAAATATGATTAGTTATTAAAAAATTTTGATCAACCAAAATGGGTTTTTACATATAAAATTATGTTAGAACCATAATAACTAATCAATACATGTTTGATCCATAGTCCATTGGTTACATGGATTGAAATACTGGTTTTATTGATTAAAAGGCAACCAATGAAAATCATTTTAGGGTATGGTCCTTTTATAAATATCTAATTATTACTCATATAATAAAACCATCATATATTAACTTGTTATATGTTGTGACCAATGGTAAAAAATATGTTTTTAGTTACATGAATACAAAATGTAACTTAAAAAAGAATGTGAATTTAGTAATTTGGAATATGGATTCATCTAACTGTACTATGTTCTAAATTTAAAATATATAAGAATATAATTCCTAAAATGATTCATTTACTTATGGATCATAGAAAAGACTCGAATCGATTAGTTATGTCAACATTTGTATGCCTATGAGATAAATAGTGAAATGGTGTTTAAAATATATTAATGATTAAAATTTTATTGTGTAGTATTTAAATGGGCTTGGGATATTATGATAAGACCCTCATAAGAAACAATAATATTTTATTCAATTAAAGAAAAACCCCATGGGAAATTTTTTTTAATGTTTAAATATTCATTTGTATGGGATACCTATAAATAGATGGTACTATATTACTGAACTAATTCCCCTTAAACTATTTGAGTAATTATAGCCCCTTATTTTTCGTTTTTATTATTTGGCATGAGATAATTAATATTCTTTTTATAACCTAAATAGTGATTTCGCCTATATCTTGAAATTTTTATTTTCATTAACTAGTCCATTTGATAATGTTTACATATAAATAAAATCTCTAAAAGGAATTTATTGGATAATATTCCTAAAATCTAAGAGGAATTATATAATCAAAGTAATAATGATTTCTTCCCACATATTGTTACATGAATATCAAATGAAGAATCCTCTTTAATGTTTTTCGTAAATATGAATTAATGTAGTTATAATATGAAACCATTTATTTTCATTCGTAGCTTCTAGATGCACGTAAGTGTAGTTTAATGGAATATGAAGTTAGAGTTTATATGTGGAACCCTTTTTCGTTTTAGTTATACTGATCTAGTGTTTGGATGTTCAACCTAGTAATCTTTTAAAGGATTGACAGTTTTTTGAGACAATTATTTTTGGAGAGGTCATTCGGTATTAGTAGAACTTCATGAATTTGACGAATTATTCCATTATTTCAGTAGTTACAGGGACAAGAAGTATCAACCTTTGTTAATTTGGAATAATATAAGATTATTTGTTATTAAACAACAGTTGGGATGTATAAGATAGATTTATGTGGAATGGTCCTATATTAGGGATATGGGAATTGAGTAATTCTCTCATTTAGCAGGTTACACATGCCTAGGGTATGTTCTTATGTTGAGTAGGTCATGTGAACTTTCTTTTTAATCATTGATAGATGAATAAAGTTGTCTTCTTATAGATTTATAATTTTATGTTATAATACAAATGATGGAATAAAATTATACATTCCATTAGATATTATGATGCATATGGTTGGTCGGACTATTAACTGTGTCAAATGATGTGTTACTCAACTGAGGAAATCTCATGGTAGTACAAATTAATACACTACACACACATCATGTTTATTAAAAGTTATAGTGATCCTTATGAGTTTAGTTTAAATTTTTTTGTTGGAATCTCTTATTTTATATTAATTTTTCATTACCAAAGTAGAATGATCGAAGCATATAGGGAAATGTGAGTTTTTTATGATAGGTGATGGAATAAAAAAGTTTCATCTTTTACATCACTAATGATTTTTTTAGTTTTGGATACTATGACTAATACAGAAATACTGAATGTGAGATTACTAGGGAATCATCACAATTCTTATTGGATAAAATATATTCTAGAGAACATTTATATATTTGGTAATGTTCCCTTTTTTAATATTTTATTAGTAAAACCATACTGGACACATCTATAACACATATTTAATTGTTTATATAGTGTGTTTTCTTGGATGAACTACCATTCTAATTAAATAATGTAAACGAATATTCTATTGTGGGGAGAATTATTTTGAACATATTTATCATTTAATTTAAAGTAGAGGTAGAATAAAAAAAGATCATTTGGATATGGTAAGAATTAATTTTATAATTCTTTGTTTTGGGAATGTTTTTATTTTATTCCATGAAGCAATACTTGAGATAAAACCTACTTATGGGTTTGGATTACGTTTAGATGCATGATTCAGAAATGGGATGTGCAAGAGTCCCCATATGTAATTATTTTGATGCATGCCGTTTCTTGAAAGGCTACATCATGATAAAATAGATCATTGAGTATTAAAACATTGAGTAAACTAGGAGTCAGAGTTGTCAAGGACACCAAAACACCCTGAGAGGGAAGGGTTGAATCTAGGTGACATATTTTTATTTTTAAAATTTTGGATCTTGTTACAATGTTTGTAGAAACTTGTTATACATTTCACTAAAATATATGAATGGATATGACCAAGATGTTTTAATTGGTTTATCTCAAAGGTCTACGTCCAAGGAGCATACACCGACAGTGTGTTGGTCATACCTAAATGCACAAATCTTCATCAGTTGTGGAGTATAAGAGTTTGGTCACATTAACTATATTCCAGGAACACATCCCTTATAAAAGTTCAGGGATGGATCACTAAATCCCTAATAACACATCTGTAAAATCCCCTAGCTCAATATTTTGAGAGAGGTAAAACTCAGTTTATCGACTTGATGGTATCATCAATAGATTGACATTGAATTATTTGTCTATTTCCCTCATGATACATCGCTTTCCTCAATGACCTTATTAGATGCTCACTGAAAGCCCTAAACACTTAACAGTGATACTCAAAACAACCCTCCACAAAGCCCCTTCACATTGCACAACCATTCTCCAAGCACTCTGCCTCACAGAGCACAACCCTTCATGGAGCACACTGCCTCACAGAGCAACACCCTTCATGGATTTCACTACCTCACAGAGAGACATACTTTGTGATCCTCACTGAGCCAACATGAAACATCCCATCATCACAATGTGAAAAAAAACATAGAACCATTTACGACTATAATAGTCTTTTCACAATGATCAAGCTTGAGATGAATCCTTACTTCATAGAGCACCCCTTTCATCGCAAAGTCATAGTGATTCGGAATTTTTTTCACTTCGGTTCATCTGAAATATGGAGCGGTGGACTAATATTTATAGGCATGGTAGAATTGCAGAGCTCATCTTCTTCAGGTGTGAAATCAGAATCCGTCAAAATTTCTCCCAGGAACATCCCCCATCATGTAAAGCTATGATGAAATTTCATTTACAGATCATAACTTAAACACAAAGAAACACTGTCTGAAATAAAAAATAATCATTTATTCTAAATAATTATTCAATTATTCCAAAAAATATTCCTTTTACATATAAATGAATCATAGAAACTTGAATAATACCTTTTACAAAGCTCAATATCAAGCACGTATAATAGTAGTGCACACAATCTCAGTTCATTAAATCATTTCCAAACACAAATAAAGAATCTCATTTATGTGAAACTCTTGACATTTCAATATTATAATATGTCCTACAAGATTAACCACCTTTTGAAATTCTTTACATTCTCCATATTTTGGACACAATAATTTTGAAAGAAGTGGGAAACGACATCACCCCTCAAAACAGATTTCAGTTTGAACTGTATAACTCATTTCCGTGCAATCTCCATAATCATCCATGAACGGATTGAAAATAAAAACAAACCATGATCCATTTTCAGATAAGTACAACTTTGGTTCCAATAGTTTGGACTATGTTTACGGTCTTTGATAAAATTCATTGAATCCAATGGTAGTGATGGAATATTGGTCAGTTAATGAAAACATGTTTGTAGGTGTTAATTAGGTCATTAAGGATGTCAGTCAGAGGAGTCTCAACTAATATTTACAAATATTTTATAAGGATGTAGCCTTAAAAATTAGATAATCTAGAGTTAATTCAGGACTTCTCATTTAGGACCATTTAGGGTTTATAGTTTTATAGAATTTGGAAGTAGCTATTACAAAACAACTCAAATATTAAAAACTAAACACATCTAATAATTATCCATCTATTTCACAAAATAACTCTCTAATATAAAAAATTATTTATTTTTCATGATAAAAATATTTCTACCTTATTTGGTTCTCTTACCCATGCTTATGACCTATGGAAAAAATTTCAAAAAACGAGGGATGATCAAAAAATGATAAGTAAGGGATTTAATATAAGTAATGAAATCGTTGGTCCAAGAATATTTTAGACTAATGAAATTATTTTCACAAAATCATACTTATCATACATAAAACATAAGATTTTATCATACCATCTGAAATCATAATATTCCTGAAAAACTACTCAGAAATCCTAAATCATAAAGGCAACATCTGGTATCTATATCATACAAACATTGCATCGTTCACTGCTACGCAGGGAGTAAGCATCATGGTTATATTTGAAATACTCATCATAGTATATTACCAAAATCTCTTATGAGAAACCATAGAATCTAACTACATGTCATTATGAAATGCATTGAAGAGATATCATGGGTACACCTTCACTCAATTTATCTGAGAACCACATATATAAATAAGTAATTCCCAAGAACCATAACATAGTCATAACACATAAAACAATCATAATGGAAAAGTAACATTTCCACTTTGTAATCAGAAGATATCATTTCAAGATATAAATAATATCAAACCATTCTCAAAACAATTTTCAATACTAAAATACCTAAAAAGAGAAGATGGTATATATTATTTATTTCTTTTATAAAACATTATATATTTTAGAGGAATTCAAATACCAAATAATGATCACCATGGGGGAAAAATTTTCATCTCCATATATATTAAAAAATTCCTATTATCATTTAGTAAAATTATTTTTATAAAATGATTCCATTTGAAAATCATTCAATGAAATTAAAATCAACTGTGGTTTATTATACATGGTATAAAAGATGCAGTGTATCTTCTAAAAATATGCCTCAACGAAAGGACATTGAGGTGAATTCCATTAACTTATGTACAACTTGTCTCATACATTCATTATCTTCAGAAATAAAAAGAGGAACCTTTATTATTACTTAATAACCATTTTATGTTTATTATTCAATTTATATCACTTATTACAATGTTATAACAATTTCAAAATGATATATGTTCATTTTGGTTATTCAATCGATATTCGGTACTTGAGTCAAAAATAAACTTGGTATAACTACTATAGTATATATCGTCATAAGTCCATCACCTCAAGAATATTATTCACGAAATTATTATAATTTTTATACATCAATTATAATTTTAAATAAAAAAATTAGTTTTTTGATGAATGAAAAATGTTATAACTATAGGGATGGTAGTTTTAATGTATGGATGAGTATCATTTCCAGTTTTCAATGATCATTATAGAAAAAAGTTAATTATTAATTTATAATTATAGAATGATAATATTATTATTTAAGTTAAAATAATCATTTAAATATTCTTATATATATCATAAATGTGGTATAGGGAATAAAAATTATTCACATCATTTCATGGAGGAGATAATTCACACATACGCATGAAAGATGTTATCATTTTTTTGTGCAAGGAGAGTAAGAACATAATATATATATATATATATATATATATATTATTCTATTATAGATATTATTTAGTAATGAAAATCATATAAAAACACTAATTACATTATTATGATCATCATTTATAGATTGTAATGATAAATGGACAATATAGATTCTTGAGTTAGCAGTTCGCCATACACATGAATGAAATGTTCATTTCCCATTTGTTGAAATTTGAGATGGATTTGACTGATGATATTAACATAAAAACATCTCATTTTTTTAGTATACTTTTGATATTATTACATCATGGTTTGAGGATATTTTGAGGATTTTGATGAAAATATTTCATAAAAATACATAACGAAAATGATACATCTTCTTTAGTGGATCACCATTGAAGAACACTGTAACACCTATAAAGAGGGTGTTCTACTGAAAATAATGCATCGATAATATGGGAATGTATTTTACGAAGGTTTTGGAAAGAACTAATCTGAAAAAAATGATTGATGAATTTTCATTAATAGAGAAGTGTGGGCAACTTTTTATAAGAGAGGGGAGGGGAACCCCGAGAAACAATTAAAATTTTAAATTAATATAAATTTATTTTAAAATAAAATTTAACAAAAATTGAGTTATATATAATATAATATTATTATGGTTCTAAATACTCTCATACAATATTTTTTTTAAAACTATTAGTTTTATTTTTAACTTAATCTATTTGTTTTTACCTAAATTAATCTATTTTAATTTTCATTGTTGTAACAACATTTTCAATATTAAGAGGCCATAAAAATTAGTTATATATTGTATATTTCACTTAAATGGACACCTTATGAACATATATACATCATCATTTTCAATTTCTTTTTTTTTTAAATTACTTATATGATTTTTCAATTATTTATTAAAATTTTGTTTTTATAAAATATCGATAATGTAAATTTTTACACTATTCATTTCTTTGAATTTAAATAAAATCTAAAATGATAGATAACTACTATAAAACCATTTAATAAAAATATAATATATCTTATTCACCTATTAAATAATTTAGTATCCTAATTAATTCAAATTATATTTATTTTATTAATTTCCATATTATTTATTTGATATTTATATTACTAAAATAATTATTGTATCACTTATGAATCAGTATTTATAGTATTTATATGATCTATAAAAAGTTTAAATAAATTAAAATGATGTATATAATGTCATTATATTTTTAGAGACTATTTACTATCCATGTTATATAAAATATGAACTTTTTATTTTTATTTTTTTACTTATATGAAATAAAATGGTTACATGTTGCCACTTTCTATTGTTTTAATAATATTTGTATCACTTACCTGAAAAAATCACATTAAATGATTCTATTCCAATTATTAGGTGATAAGGGATACTTTTAGTCATCTAATAGGATTTTTATATATATTTGGGTAATTTTATTATCCTTATCATATTCTTTATTACCCTTATTTACATAATTTATCTTCAACCTTGGTAAATAAAAATTACCATAGATAAAATTCATAAAATATGAAAATATAAGGTACCACTTTTCCTAAATTGTTACCAATGATGTCAATTTTTTGAAATATATAACAAATAAATTACAGTAATTAATTTAAAATTATTCTCCATTTTCAAAATGCGAAAACATGTTTTTAAAAGTAAAAACAATCAAAAGATCGACACGCTTTTATATCTAATTTTAATATGAAATTACATCGAATCAAAAAAATAGGATGAAATTGAAAAAAATATTATAATTATACATTAAAACCAATTAAAAATATAATTTAATAATATAAATAAATTAGACGAATATGTACTCCTGAATGAAAATTTAGTATTTTTTATTGTTCATTAAAATATGAATTTTATCCCATAAATACCAAAATATTATCCAAACTAAATTATGATTTTCTGAATCTAATAAAATGATTATAATTTTCAACAATAACTTACTGATTTTCCTGAAATGATTTTTAAAATGTTCTCGTCATCAAAATGCAGTAAAACTACATTTTACAAATATTATAGATTTCATTCCTAAAATTGGATTAACTATAATTTTAATCTAAAAAAATTATAGGAATAAAGTAAAAAAATTAATAAATATGTGTAAATATAAAATAGATGGTTTTATTTTTTCCCACCAATACAACAACTAATCAATAACTACCATTTAAAATAATTTTGTAAATAATTTATTATTTTTTTGGTATAACACAATCGTGTGTGAAACATACGATTTCAAAGAAACTAATTATTGTGTGTTAGGTATGTTGTCAGACAGAGTGTCCCATTTAATCTAAAATTAATATCTATTTCATAATTATTTATAGATATTAAAAATTATTATTCTATTATTACCATAGATGATACTTCCTTCCCACTTTAGGAAAATGTTTCATTGTAGTTTTATTCACTTATCAAATAAGTGAGGGAATTTATCCCTTATAAATTTTTTTGATCCCCATGTTGCATGTTCAACCATATGGTTTTATCACAAAACATTAACTCGATGAATCAGTATATCCAACAACATGTTCTATATGTAGTTAAGAATCTGGACTGGTTTTTCATAATGAGAAATATTTTCTTCCAAATCAAATACTTCAACACATAAAACATTATATGGATCCAAAATATACATTTATAACATTGAACCCCGAAAACCATTTTATAAATGGGAAAACATCAGAGGAAAATCCTCTTTATATTTAACTAATCTTTCTTTCTCCATGATTTCATAGGGTCCAATGAACTGTGTAATCAACTTCTATTTCATACCAAAACACATCACACTAATCGATAGAGAAACCTTGATAATGACATGATCACCTAACACAAAACAAGGATCCTTCCCCCGAAAACCCACATAGTTTTTCTTCATGCTACCAGCTATCATCAAATGTTTCTAAATCAATAGAAGATTTTATTCCATCTCTTCAACCAATTATATTCCCATCAACTTCCATTCACATACATGAACATCGAAAAATGTATCTTAACATGTCATTCCATATAATGACACAAATAGTGACATTTTTATACCAGAATGGAAACTATTATTATATGAAATCACAACCAATGAAATATTTTCATCCAAACTTCATAAGTAATCCATTGAAAAAGAACATAGTATATCCTCCAAGGTGTGAATTGTTCATTTCGACTACCCATATGATTGAGGATGGAAAGCTATAGTGAAATTCAATTCATTACCAAATGTCTTTTGAATGTTTTTCCAAAATTTATATGTTAACCTATTCTAATGATTCGTTGCAATTTAGAGAGAAACATCATGTAATCTGATTAACTATTTAAGATAGAATTGATGAAGATGATCTATAGATAAAATATCTTGAATAGGATGAAAATGAGTAGATTTCGTCGACCTATTGACAATAACCCAAATTTCATTTTTACCTTGATAAGTCTTTGGTAATCCCACTATGAAATACATTGATATATTTTCTCATTTCCATCCTGGCACTGGAAATGGCGGAATAATACCCTTTGTAAATTTGTGTTCTTCATTCACCTGCTGACATGTCAAACACTTCATTATAAAGTCAAAAATTACTATTTTCATTCCATCCCACTAGTAATACTCCTGAATAACTTTATACATCTTATTACATCAAAGATGAAATAAAAATGAAGAACTATGAGGTTCGTATAACAACTCTTTCTTCAACATTGAATCACAAGACACACATAATCTAATCCAAAATAAAAAAACATTGTCAATATAAAATTTAGGCAACATACCCATTTCAAATAATTATAAATTAGTTCTATAAATTACTATCATCCTTCCAAAAAAATATTAATTACGTCTAATAGATATTATATCAATGATTCCCAAAGGAAAAAAGATGGATTTACAATAACAACATCTACCTAGCCAAAGTTCATCAAATCATTAACCAAAGGATCACATTCCAAGCCTAGCATGGTTAATGTAGCATAAAATTTTTTAATCAATGAATTGGACAATTTATTTTCTTTTCTTGGATGGTAATTAATATTGAAATCATAATTCATGATTTTTTCCAACCATCTTATCTATCTCATTTTAAAATATCATTGAGTGGATATATAATTCAAACTTTTGTTATATGTTTTTATTTAACATTTATATGTATAGTTTATGCCTCCATATTTTTAATGAAAAAACATATGATAATTCCAAATCATGTGTAGGGAAATTTAACTCATGAGTTTTCAACTAACATTAAGCATAAACAACTACTTTATCAATCTATATTAGGACACTACCAACTCCATTCTGTAAATAATCATTGTATATAACAAATTCACCATCTATATAATGTAATTACAAAACTGGGGCATTCACCAGTCATCTTTTCAATTCCCAAAACAATAATCACATTATTTTCTAAAGATGTAATTAAGAAATTTTTTAGTTAACATTGTCAGTTGTCTAGATAACCATGAAATATTGCAACAAAATTCTAGTAATATACATCTAATCACAGAAAACAATGAATCAAGATTATATTTTCTAGACATGTCTATTCATCAACAAATTTTTTTAGTAGTATCAAAATTTATTCCCATTTTTAAATATTGTGAGCAAGGTATGAAAATTTTATTAACCAAAACTCACACAAGTTGACTTTCCCATGCAGTCTCTTTTCATTTAAGGATTTCAAGAAAACTTGCATATGACATTCTTACTTCTCTATACATTTATAATATATAAAAATTTCATCAATAATCACAACCAAAAACTTCTAAAATATTCCTCAAAATATTCTATTCATAATATCCATAAATACAATAGTTTCATTAGTTAACCCAAACAACCTAACTATAAATATATACTGACCATATCTTGTATGAAACACTGTCATTAGAATGTCTACTTTACTTTCCAAAGAATGTAATCTGACCTCAATTCATCCTTTGTTAAATAATAACCTCCTTAGAGATGATCAAATAAAAGTTCAATATGAGGGAAATGATATTAATTCTTAATATTGATGTTATTAAAGTCTATATAATCAATGCACGGTCTCATTGAACCATCATTCTTCTTAACAAAAAACATATGAGCACCCATTGTAATGTTCTGGGTCAATTGAAACCTTTATCTAATAACACATATAATTTCATATTCATCTCAAAAAGATCAATTTTACTCATTCAATAATGGCGTTTTGAAACTGTCTTATCATTGGGAACCATCTCAACAGTAGATTCTACTTATTGATCAGGTATATTACCAAAAAACGCATTAGAATAAATTCTTCCATACTCAATTACCGCTGGAACATGATTAATATGAAAATTTCCATTGTTTCCAAAAATATGTACAAGATAACATTTATTTTCATATTTTAATAGTTTATCATCTTCATGATATGTTAATAATGGTATGTGTTCATTCGTATACATAAAATGAAAGTCTTTTGGAATGTAAACTTCTTTATATCTATAGTAATTCTATGTATGGTAAATAGAAATACAATCCATACCTAGAATCATATCAAAAAACTACTAGAGGCCAAAAAACAAGGATTGTATGTAAATTATTTCCACATATAAGGACAAGATGATTCATATAATCTCTTGTTGCCTCAACATTTCCCCCAGATGTTTTTTTGCATAAGTTCTGTATTCATATCATAAGGTGCAATTTTTAATATACTATAAATTTTCATAGAAATGAAATAATTTTTAGACCCTGAATCAAAAAATCACATATTTATAATCTAAATATACAAAAAAATTACCTGATACCACTTCATTTGTTGGCCCAAAATCTGTTGAAGTAGATTCAAAGGATCTCATCACACCTTTCTACTTATTATCTGCATGCTTCCCAATTTTCAAATTCTTCATCGTACACTTGTTTTCATAATGATCTATCTTATTATATTTAAATCATTTTTTTGAATGCATATCACATTTTTTGTTTCCACTAATTTGATATTTTTCAGTGAATTTATTAGCCCTATGTCCCATTTCACCACATTAGAGCACATACGGGACTTCAAAATTCATTCCTCAGTGTTATTTTTAACACAATTTTGACAATCACTAAACTTCATTTCTTAAAGTTATCTTTTTTTTAAATCATCCCATTACCTTTCCACCTCAACCTCTAACTCTTCTATTTTTAAAAGAACACATGATCAATAGAAAACTTCATTTTTTCCTTCTCAGTACAATAAATAATTTTTTTCTTACATTTGAACTCAATATAATCCAACACCCTCCGATATTAATGATTTAATAATAAATAAATATAAATGATTTTAATATTCTATTATCGGATGAAATTTGGAGAAAACCATGTTAGTCGATTGAATTTTTCTCCGTATATGACATTGAAATCCCCATCTTTCCTTAAATCTCATAATTGTTTTTCTATCAGATGTCAACCAACCTTCAAATGATATTTTTAGAGAAAAAACTTTTTTAATTCATCAGACTCAAGAGAATTAATATCCTCACATTCCTTGACATTCATAAACTTAAACCATCGTTAACTGGATTATCTTTCAAAATTAAAGATATACAAGATAACCATTTGATTTTTTGAATAACACAAGATTGAAAAAATCTTTTCTAGTTATTTAAACCACCTATCATCCATCACGGGGTCAGATGATGCTCTGACTGATGGGGGATGTTTCCTCATGAAATTATTCACTACCAACATGTTCCACTATAGATTAGCTTTCTGATCTCATGTATGGATAACAACACCATTTAATACATGATTCAACAAATCCATTAGTGTAATAAACTATTTAGTTCTTATTCAGTCCATTTTAGGATGCTGGTTTGGATGGTTTTTTTCCTATGGATTTCATCCTAGCATATGTGCCTTATTTTCTCTACCAAAACCATTTCAAAGATAAATATCATAGTCAAATAAACATGGTCATCTACAAATCCTATATTTTATCAATTTTACCATTAATTAAAAATCATTTATGGGTATTCTATTAATAATATCCTTACCCTTAATCTTATCTAAACTTACATCAAATACAAACTATAAGAACCCATCCTTCAGCAATACATAATCAGGACTTAATTCAATAATTCAAATTGAGGATATTTAAGGATTATAGGTTTATAGAATTAGGATATAATTATCACATAAAAAATCAAATATAACAATGTTGACACATTTACTAACTATATATAATTTTCAAAATATAAAAATCTTTGAAATAAAAAATCGTTTCTTTTTCATGATAAAAATAATCATAACTTATTAGTTTCTTGTACCCATCCTTATAACCTCTGGAATACTTTTCAAAAACATGGGATGAGAAAAAAAAGTATCAGTAAGTGAAATATGATAAGGAATGAAACCATTATTCCATATATATTTTAGAATCATGAAATCATTTTCACAAAAAAACATATTGTTAACCAATAAAACATAAGTTCCTAACATACCTCATAAAATCATAAGAATCCTCAAAAACATCATTGAAATCATAATTCGTAAAGGTAACTTGTGGAACCCGTAACATTCTTACATTGTAGTTTTCACACATATATGGGGAGTAACCTTTATTGTTATATTTGAAATTCCAATCTCATAATATTCCCTAAATGTATTAAGAGAAAAATTTTCAGGTAACTCTTTATCATTATCCAATTCATTAAAGAGATATCACATGAAAACCATCACCGGTATATCAAGGATCCACCATTTACCTGAGCATTTCCCAAGAACCATAACATAACCCTAACTCATCAAACATTAATAAAGGAAAAAAATAACATTTCAACATTGGAATCACAATATGTGATTTCACAATATTGATAAAATCAAACATTTTTCAAAACCATTTTCAATACCAGAGTGAATAAAAGGAATGATTGTACTTTTTTTATTTAAAATAATCATTATGGATTCTAGGAGAAGTCAAATACCAAATAATTCTCACATCCGTGCATAAGTAGTTTTCTCCACTTGCGTTAAAAATTTATCCATTTTGTCATTTATTAAAATAATTAAAGTTAAAACTCATTTTCATTTTTTTAATGAAATCATAAATAAAAGTGTCTGAATATACACCGTATAAAATAATGTGGTGTATATTATCAAAAAATGCCTCAATGAAAGGGGATTGAGGTGAAGTCCCTTACCTTTTTCCAAAATTGTCTCATAAATTCTTTATCTTCATGAAAAGTAAACTCTAGTTAATTTAACTTTCTTTAGAGCCATTTCATTTTTATTATTCATTTTATATCTCATTTTACCATTTTATAACAATGATATAATTAAATAAGTTAATATCAGATATTTTGTCAATATTCTCTTCTTTAGTCAAAAATGAACTTGTTATGATTACAATAGTCTATGTGGTCATATGTCCATAATATACCAAGTAATATTCATCATATTATTATAATTTTATACATCAATTATAATCTTAAATAACATCATTATGTATTATTATGAATAATGAATGACATTATAATCATGGTGATGGTAGATCATACATACACATGAGTATGATTTCAATTTCTCATTAATCATTATAGAAATAAATTTATTATTATTTTATCATTATATTATGGTAATTATATTATTAAAATAATAACACTAATTTAGAAATAATTACATATATATCATACAGGTCATTTAGTGAATAAATTTGATTTACATTGCTTTGTGGATGTAATAGTTCACATATACACATTATCGACGTTATCATTTTTTAGTGAACGGAATGTTAGAAAATAATTGATATAATATTCTATTATAATTATAAATATTTTAGGAACATAAAATAAAAAAAATTATTTCCATCATTATGATGAGTCTTGAGAGACGATAATGAAAAATGATCTATATCGGTTCCCAAAGCTGTAGTCCACTGTACACACAGAAGAAATGATCATTTTCTATTTGAAGAAATTGGAGGTGAAATTGGTTGATGATATTAAAATAATAAAATCTAAGTATATTTAGTATACTAGAGTTATTATTTACATATTGTTAGAGGATATTTCATGTAAGAGTAATAATAAATAAAATAGAGATACTAAAATAAAATGATACCCCTTTTTTGGTTGATCACATTCGAAGAACACCTTGACAACTCTAAGGAGGGTGTTATGAATAGACCATGGAATCAATAATGTGGGGAGAGATTTTATAAACACATTTGGGTAGATATTTTGAAATTACAATGGTTCTTGATTTGTGTGTAATGAAGATGACAGGGTACCTTTATATAGGAGTGGTGAGGGGAATTCCTGGAAATTATTAAATATTAAATTAATATAAATTAATTTTTAAATCCAAATGACCCCAAAATGAGTTCATAAAAATATAATATGATTATAGTTATAAATAATATCTTCCAAACATTTTTTTATATGTATAGATTTTATTTTAAGACTTATCTTTTCAATTTACCATTAATTATTCTATTTTAATTTTAATTTTTGCAACAAAATTTTCTATATTAAGAGTTTATAAATATAAATTTTATGGGGTAAATTTAGCATAAATGGAAACATAACGTAATTTTTGATATTATAATAGTATATTTATAATTTTAAAATATGTTTATGTTTTTTACATAATTTATTAAAATATTATTTTTATAAAATATACGTAGTGTCAATTTTAACACTACTAATTTCACTAAATTTATATAAAACCCAGGATGGGAGATAACTTCTAAAAAATACATTTAATAGAAAAATAATACTTAATAGTCCCCTATAAAATTTTTTTATTATCATTATTATTTAAAATTATAATAATTATTTTAATTTTCATATCATTTATTTGATATTTATATGAAGAAAATAATTACTCTATCACTATTATTTCGATATTATTTGTAATTATTTGATCACTAAAAATACAAAAAAAATCCCATGAAGTATATAGTATCATTATATTGATATAGAATACTTAATATCAAAATTATATAATATATATCACTATATTAAAATTTTTATACTCATAATAAATTTTTTTTTACATGTCGTCACTTTCTTTTGTTTTAGTAATATTTATGTTACTTTAATTGAACAAAATACCATTAAATGGGTCAATTCTGATCCAAGGATGTTAATGGTTTTCATTTATTCATAAAATAGGATTTTTCAATGTTTAGGGTAATTTTATTGTCCTTATCATATTATTTATTTCCCACATTTACCTAATTTACCATTAACAGTGGTAATTAGAATTTTCAATGATACAATTCATAAAATCGAATAATAAAATAAATCTATTTAGATAATTTGACCCCAATTATTAAAAATATGGAAGAATTGTTTCCAAATTTAAAAAACCAAATTTTTAGTAATTAATTTAATATTTATCGTCTTTGTCAAAACAAGAAAATGGGTTTTTAAAAGTAAAAAACATAATCTAATTATACATTAAAAACAATTAAAAAAATATAACAATATAAATAAATTAATTGAAAATAAAATTTTAATTAAAATTCACCATTTCTCAATATTTATTAAAATATGAATTTTATCAGAAAAATTCCAAAACATTTTTTAAACAAAATTTCTATGTCCCAAATACAAATTTTATGTTTAGTATTTTCAAAGATAACTAATTAATGTGTCAAAAATTATATTTTAAATTATTTCTCCATCAAATGGTGTTAAAAATACCTTTTAATAATATTATAGCTTTTATGCATAAAATATGATTTATTAATATTTTATGCCCATAAAATTCATTCGAATAATATAAAAAATTAAATGATCTTTTTTAATAATTAAATAGTTAGTTCTATTTATTACCTCTAAAAGAATAGCTATTAGATAACTCCCATTTAAAATAATAATATTGTTAATATATTATGTTTTTTATATATCTAAATATTGTGGTCAATGTAAGAATTCAGAGAAACCCATTGTTGTGTGTAGGGTAAGCTATCAGACATTATGTCCCCATTAAAATAAAAGTATTAACTATTTCGTAAATATTTATATATATTAATGAATATTATTATATAATTACGTGGGTTGCTACATTTTCAGTTGGATAGAATTGGTTGGAGATCATGCCGACAATATTTATCATGGATGAGACGGGTGTGTTATTGGACATATTGATAATTGTTTCACTCGTTCAGTGTACTATTAGTTTATATGTCATATTTCCCTTTAGTGTGAGATCATCTAGGTTATACTGAGAGATAATTAGTTATTCACTAATAAAAAGAGAAAACTTGATGCCATTTTATTTTGATAATTATCCACTTACAACGTTTCAGTATGCATTCATGGAAGTTTTTAGAGTCATGTAAATTATTGTAGGGTTTTTTTCTTCCCATATAGAATGGAATTGGAGATAATAACAGTATTCAACCAATTTTTTGACTTGAACACCATGCAAATACCACATTTATGATCAATTATTATTCATCATACAATGAAATATCCTCTATGTTCCAATGTGACACTTATAAAATCCTAAGAATAGACTTCCTGTAATGATCAACTTGGATCCCAGTGGTTGAATTTGAGGCTACTCTAGAATTAGTTTTAGGCTTGGTTGATCTGATTAAACGGTGATGATCAATGGATGCTACATCAACAATGTGTTATTTACTGTCTTATAATAGGGAATCATTTTTAATCATGTAAGGATTTTTTCCCTTGATATGTCACTGAAATATTTTAATGGGATTCAGGGAGCATGCACGAAGAAATTTGTTTTTCCTTTGATTAATGGTATCAGAATAAGGTTGGATGTAGTTTGATAGGAACCGCCATTAGAATGTCATTAGGAAGATATGAGTGTATTACATTAGTAAACCAATGTTTTTTATTGTAAATCCTATATGACCAAGATAAATAAGATTGATTTGGAATTTACCATACAATTGAGTTCAAAAACATGTTGATGTGCATCATTGGAATTGTAATAGTTTGATTTAGTAGGAAATTTTTATGGTTTGATAACCATTAATTTGAATTTTCATTCAAATATATTAACTATGGTTGTGAGTTCCATAGGCTTATTAATGATCATGTCTCAAATTATACAAGCTTAGGTAACTTCCATCTTGATGGTTTGGTATTGAATATGGGGGTTGTCTTGGGTATTAGTAGCTTGTGTTATATTTACCATAAGTAACTATTATATTATGATTATGAGTTAGAAATAAAATCAAACCATTTTAATGGATATTTCATCACCCAAAATTCTTAGGTGATGTCCTATTGTTCCCTAAGGATTCTTAATATGGATCAGTTTTATGGTGGTATTATTGTATGGTTCTCTTTTTTAAACTAGATATATTTTTCATTGGATTTTGTAAATATTCCATTTCTGGATTTCCTTTAACGTAGATTTATTTTTTAAAAGATTATTTATTTTGGAATACATAAAACTGTTTGGTTTTGATGGTGACTATGGGTTGAGAGGAGACTTAGGTGTACGGTAGAGTTTTTGGAGTACTGGACCTTAATGTCCCTGATTTTGGAAAGGAGGATGGGTTACACTATTTGAAAATTGTTAGTTAAAACCATTCACCCAAACTGTGATGCTTGGAATAGGTGTCACAATGATTTTAAGTCAATGAATCGAAGGCTACTCAATAGTATATGATGTTTTAGTATTGTTTTAGAGGAGAATTGTATGAGATGCACATGACATGGAAATAATTGTGCCTAGAAATTAAATGGGGTTCCACCTATGGATCTGTTGGCACATGGTTAGAACACAAATTTATAAATTTTTTATCAAACAATTCAGCTTATGGAAATTTTTGAAATTATGGATTCCCTTAGTTTATTTTATCCTTTATCCCTTATTTTTCATCCCAATCATGAAACATCTCCCTCCCATTAGATGTGAGCATCTCTTATATTCTATGAATGATGGGATCTCTTATGTATGAACTCAGAAATGTCCATCATTTATCATAAGGTATGAAAACTGTCATTCTATTATTCCACCTCCCTCCTTCTTAGTTTATCTTCCCATATTAAATTTTATGTCAATGCAAGCCAATATGTCTTATGTGTATGTAATTTTTATATTCTTATGTTTTCTCTCAATCCAACTCAAATGAAATACTAATAATGTAAAAGTAATTAATCTGAAGCATGAGGATGTTGTCCAATCGATATTCCCCGATGTATAGTATATGTGACCCATAAACTAAGAAATTAACAATGATAATCCTCTTTCATCAATGTAGATAGGTGTTATGCATTTAGTTTCACCATAGAGCGTGGTGTACCTCCAGTAAAACCACATGTTTGGGTGTGGTTCTTATATTCCCATGACTGATAAGCCATTAATAGAACTAAACCACCCTGTTGGGGTATTGTTTCATATTCCCTTGTTTATAATTCATTATTTAGTTTATAATAACCTTATGATTTAGGATGAATCTTCCATCTTTTATGAAATTGTTATACTAATGTAAATAAATATATTATGATAATAATTCAACTATTTTACTACAAAACCAACCTATGTGGTTCCCTATCATTTTTTTATCCAAAAATAAATAAATTACTGATCTGTAACACGAGATCTACATATCCATGGAGGGAAAGAGTCCACCCAACAATGGTTACCATATGATTTCTCAAAACAAGATATATAATGAGTCTATTGATTGAACCTCAAATTATGATAGAAAAGTTTCATTCAAAAAATAAACCGATAAAGGCACAGATATTTCTCCAAATAAGGCCAAACATCTAGGAATCATACATCTTCTTTTATAAAGTGTTAATGAAATCCATGCAGTCTTATTCAACCATAAAATTGATCCAATAATTTGAGTGAGTGAGGAGAATCTCATAGAGGATGGAATATTCTTCTACAAAAAGAGGGCTCCATGAGGCATAAATTACACTACAATTTTCTTCCATGAAATGAAAATTACTGTCATGGGTGAGGAATCCCGTGGAATCCCTTGGTAGAGAAGAGACCGCCAAATCCATATTAATTTTGGAAAAACCCTATGGAGGGGGAACCAAAATGGAGGTGCCTGCAAATTACTACCCATAGGGGGAACAAAATCCTTCATCATCCAACAATTCATCCATTCCAATGTCGTCTCGACACAAATATGTTCTTGGGATACATTATTTTGAACAATGATTTCATTCCTTAGAGTACACACTAGCCATGCAATTGTGAAAATAACCCCCATCACCCTTGGTTCCAAAAAAGATACCCATTTAATAATATTTATAAACAACCTATTATATGGGGAAATAATAAAATCTAGTTATCATTACTTCCACACCCATTCCAACCCATGGAAAAATGGAATTGCATGCAAAGGAGATTCCACCTTTTGGAAACATAGAGGAAAAATATCGTTATCTTCCAGGTGACGTCTCACCAACAGGTCACGGGTAGGAAGAACACTAGATCAGACCTATCACCAAAGAAAATTCACCTTAGGAGGGGAGGAGATCGACCAGAGACTCTTCCAATTAATTTTAGTGGACAATAGGTTCATGTCATGATCCCAAATTTTTTAGTATGAACGGAATGAGAAATTCATGGATTCTTCCCCATTAAAACAAATATGATCGTTCTCCATAATTTGCGTCAGATGAATGCTCATAATAACAGTGAAATAGACATAATTAAACCTGCTGGATATTTTACCCCTATCCCAGACATCTTGTGATTCATTGATCATGTCTCTCAACATATAATTTTCAATACCTGGGGCAGAATTTGAGGATACATTATGGTTGATGCCATTTTACATCCATGGATTATTCCAAACAATCACTTGATTACAATAAGCAATTCTCCACACAGAGCGTAAACAATATGATATTTTTTTCCCCAACGGCCTCTCCCCAAAAAGATCTATACCACATCCCCAGATAGGCATGCAATAAATCAGAGCGAGGAAAATATTTGGACCAAAACACTATTGTGAATATGGTGTTTGGGTTTTTGAGTTGGAACCATCCTTAGTTTGAAAAAAGTTCCTCATTAAACCATTTTATATTCCTAAACTCGATTCCTCCACAGAAAATTGGAACACATAGGTTTTCCAAGGACAACTTATGAGTGTTATGTTTAACCTCATGTGAGCCCCACTAGAAGTTGGCCAACCGAGACTAAATGATAGTAGTTTCAGAAAACAAAAAAATAGTCATTGAATAAGAGGAAATATCTTCATCCATAGACATAAAGATAACATCGTTTCCTACCTTGGAGGTATTCTTACTCATCTATACTCATATAAAATTGTCCACTCTCTCCATGATTGACGTGAACACTTATTTCTTTGATATACCAACAAAGGGCGGGAGGCCATGATATTTAGGATGTTTTTCCACCAGCGGAGATCCGCACACCCACTGCAGTTCCACCCTTTTTTCATGTAAAATACATTTACTAACTGATAATTATGATTTATAATGATTAATACGTGTCCCAAAAGACCATTCAATCAAATGAATGAATTTTTTCAATAGACCGCATTCCTGCGAGGTAGCACAAGAAAGGACTATACTTTCATCTACAAAAAATTTTGGATTATGGGGGGGGAGTTTATACAATCATTTGCACTGTGGATCATCCATTTCTCCTCCTCTTAATATAGAAAATGAGAAAAAACATCAACCGCCAAAATTATGATATAAGGAGATAGAGGGTCCCCTTGCTGTAGAACTCTTGTGGGTTTAATGATTTTTGTTTGGGAACCATTAATATTAAATCTAAAGGAGAAGTTTATAACATATTTCATGATATTATGATTTCCATTTTTTTCAATCCCCTGTATGGAAAGAACGTGTTCATGAAATGACCATTCAATTCTGTCATAAGATTTCAACATATCATATTTCATTTCCATGACACCTATTTTGGATGATGATTGATTTTTCATTGAGTGAAAATGTCAAATGAAATAGCTACAATATAAGGAACGGATATCTCTAAATGAATGCAAACTAGTTTTCAGTGATATGTCATGAGAGATAATCTAAGATCCTCACTACTAAGATTATTGAAAATATTTTGTAAATTTTTTTTCATAATCTGATCGGACATAATTCTTTTATTTTCAATGGGAAATGGTTTTTAGGGATGAGTGTAATAAGGGTTTAATTTAGGGTGTCATGAGAGGATCTTCCATCCAAAAAATCATTCATCATAGCAACCACATCTAGTCCAACGATAATCCAAAAATGTTTAAAGAAAATTGCATGAAACCCATCAGGCCTTGGTTCCTTGGTGGAGTTAATAAGGTGAAGAGCCTCTAGATATTTCTTCTTAGAGATATCTCTCTCGAACTTATGGTTCATGTACTCAGTGAAATTTTTACGGATACAACTAGTCAAGAGTGAAAGAGTATCAATGCTTTCCACAATATAGATGTTTCAAATGAAAATCAGGATAATGGATTGGATATTATTGATGTCATAAACATCCCTATCAGATTAATTTTTGAGTGGAGATATGAGGTTTTTCATTTTGCTAGCATTTCCACTTTGGTGGAAAAATGTGATATTCTGCTCAACCTCCTTCAAATGGGATTCCCAGTCCCACAAAAACCAAAACCTCTCTTTCTGACTCAATGTTGCATTAAAGTTCTTCTTTGTAATTGATCTATGCATTATTACATAGTTAAAAAAAGTTATAGAGTGTATCATCTTCATGCGATTTTCTTCACCATGAATACATCTTTCAAAATCCCCAAATCTAACAGAATTATACTCCATAAACCAAGAGGCGATTATCTTGAAATTGGATATTAAGGATTGGTTTGGTCCCTTCAATGAAAAATAAAACACCTTCTCACAATTAATTTCTTGGAGCCACATTCATTCAAATTGAAAATTCCTTATAGGTATCTTCACTCCCCCATGAGAGTTCACTGACAAAATAATAAGACATTGGCCAAAAGAGATTTATGGAAGGATAGCCACAGAGAAAGAATGGAAGATGGATTTCCAATCATCATTCCCCACATATCTATCTACCCTTTCTGCAATATGATTCTCCATTGATCTCACTCTATACCATGTGAATGGAGTTCCTTAGAATCCATGGTCTTGAAGGGAATTCAATAGAAGAAAATTCCTAAATTCATCCCTAGCATCACCACTCTTCATATGCCCCCTTCATTTTCATGTGAAGAAGGATCTCATTAAAGTATCCCGCTACAATAAATGGGCCTCAGAGAAAAAATTGTACTCAATGCAAATGGTCCCATGTTTTTTTTATCATGTTGTTCAGGACACCCATAGAATCGCTCAATATACCATGGAAATGATCCTGGGGTATAAATATCCATAAGAATATGATTACTTGAGAAATAAGTAACCTGACCACCAAGGTCCTCTTTCAATAAGAGGTACATTCCACTAGCGTGTCCATATCTTCCAACAATGAAGACATTCATGAAACTGATCTACGATCCTAGAAGACTAGAATCCTTGAAATCCAACAATATTTCAGATTCAAAAACTATATTAGGGCAGTTTTTTGAACTCCAGTGATGGAGCAACCAAACTGTATGGGGGTTTCCAAGTACCTGACAGTTCCAGTATAATATTTTCATCACTCTAGGTGGGGATGGGTCATGCCCGCCTCTTCCTCCATAACATCGGCAACCCCTATTTCACATATAGGTTTCCACCTCTTTGAGAGGTTCTAATGAATTGTCCCTATATCTCCGCTATGTTAGTGTTCATAGATCTTTTTACTTCAGGGTACACATTTTCTATCTACTTTAGTGACACTTTTCCACATCTTAAAATTTTAAATACCGAAAAATATTAATCCAACAATTTCTCCTCTTTCCGGTGCATAAAACTCTTGTGCAACACCATATGTTTGAGGAATTGGGTCAAGGTGTTCCAGTCCAGATTTCTCAAATATAGAATCTGGGTCTGGTGGTTCATTGCATTGTGGTGATGACCCAAGATGTGGTGGGGAGGAATCCATCGTACACGCAGGGACCCCGATTGAGTAAAGAGATGGGTCTTTCACCTTACCTATATTCTTTTACACCTGAGTCGGTCCTGGACACAACACTTCCATGTAAATCTACTTTCTCCCTCTAATCCACTGGGGTTCCAGTACGAAACATTGATGTCCTGAGAATTATGATGTTATTGTGAACTAGTTTTGACTACTTCAAGAGTGCCTTCGCTAGACTATCATGATCATGTTGTTTTCCCATCCCTATAATTAATGATGCTCTATTCGTTCGTGCATGAATCAAAGGGCCATAATGAAAATTTATCTTTCCTTGACCATCCTCCTTCAATCCACAGTCCTTATCTAAATTTCCGAGACACCCACAGAAGAATAAAAAAATTGGGAGATTTTCAAATTCGATGGATATCCAGGAATTAGACCCATACTCTATCAAGAAGAGTCCCATCATAAGTGATTTTTTTACATTGAAAAGTTCTACAATCTGAACCATGTGTACCTAGTGAATTGGATCAGATTGATACCATTCATGAAATGTTATTATACATTCTCCAAATTCAGGCACAACTAGTTCTGTTATACAATAAAATAGTATTCCTTAATTTGTATCCAGAACGGTGTGAGGGTTAGTGGGATATTTTGGATATAATCCCCACATTTTAAATCATCCATGACAATCATTTGGTTATCGAAGGACCATGATCTACAATCGAGTACTTTATTATCTCTCTTATTAAAAATTTGAAAGAGAAGGAGGCCTTCCCCTACATCTTATATGGGAACCCCATCATCTAATTTCAAGAAAATTTTTATGGAACATGTATGGGACTTCTGGTTGAATGTTCTTGTTGACAAGCATTTTAAAATGACAAGTAGACCCATTCTCCATGAAAGAGATGCAACTTCATGTTTTTGTGTGGAAATTATCACTTCCCCCTTATTTTTCAGTGACTGTTTTTCTCATTTATCCACTGGGTCTAATTCCTTTCTTATGTACCCCCTTAGTGTCCTTCCGATGTTCCACTCCAACATGAAGTGAGACCTATGCCAAGAAACAATCCCAAATTTTCACCCTTGCAGTAATCACCCTTGCACTGACTAGACGATACATGAATGCAAACCCACATTGTCTAATCGCTATGTATGTGGTGAAATATTACCATAATACTCATCCCACTTTTCCCAAAATAATCTTCTCACACCCTCCCTATCTCCCCTTCCCTTGCAGCCACCATTCACGAGTCCTCCCCTACATTGGAAGGCATCCCCTCTCCTCCACAATTCACCAAAACGCTTGAATTTCATCATGAATCCTCCTTCCCATACCATTCATTTATGAAACCTTCCAACATAAATTATTCCACCATGGAAACCCCCTCCTTCTTATTCCCCCTACTTCACAAACCCCATCTATCATGAACCCCCTCATTCATGGACACCATCTCACAGTCTGTTATGGGCAGAACCTCCACTCCACAAACCACTGGTTAAATCCCACCATGTTAATAGAAAAAAAACCCATAGTGTGCAGGCTCTATTCCATCCGAGGAATGACACACCTCCTATAATAACTAGTCCAAACTGCCATCATGAACATCACCACCACAAGTTGCATGATTTGGATTTGAATATGAAGGTCGCAAATGGAATGTGGTATCACCATATACATGATAATTATATAGAGGAATATATATGGTTGGTTGGAAATTATACTTTTCATCACGGATTATTAATTTCTAGAATGATTCTCCAGATACCCTATAATAATTCTTGGACATGTACACATATTCAGCACTGTGACTCATATAAATATTCTTGGATGCCTTGGTTACAACATGTCTCCCAATGGGTTCAAAGTTATAGTATATCTCTATATATATTTATAAAAACATATATATATACTTATATTGTTATATTAATATATGTATACATATTATGGAATTTGTTGTAAGATAACCCAGATTAGGAAAAAGATGGTATTTTTGTTATTCCAATATTCCCATTTTTTATTCATGTTTCCTTTTTCTCTTTGACATAATATCATTTTGTATTTGATAAAATTTGGGGAATGACCCATTATTTTTTAGTAGGATGGTGTATTTCAAATTCATTTCATTTATAATTCTTCCACCATTGATTTATTTATTATATAGCACTACACTAATATGATTATATGGTTATAGTCTCCCCAGTGTATACTCATTGGACCCTCATTGCTATATATATTTTTCTAGCATATGTGAAGTCATGTTTGATGATATGTGACTATCCAGCTTGAGGCATCGTCTTAGGGGATTTGGGGTCAAAATTTTACATTCTCTAAACAACTATATCATCTTCAACACAGAATTAATGAAATTTCAATAACCATAGTCTAGTGTATCAATATTTTTCCCCTTCATCACTTATTGTATAAACTGAAAAACTTAATTAGAGAAATTATTATAAATTTATATTATAAAAATCCTCCTTACATTTTGGACATGAGGCCATTTTCATATACCATTATATGATTCTTGATCTAGATATTTGAAATATCTTACATGACATAATTTTTATTTTTAAACATATAAATATTAGTAAAGTAGCACAAATACATATTCTTCTTAATGAATTTCAGTTATTATGATCTCCCATTATTATCATGGTCATCATTTTCAAAAAAGAATAACAACTTTATTAAATTTTATGACTAAATTTAAAATAAAAAATATTTATCATAATATTCATTAGAATTCATGTGGGTGTATATGATTTAAATGAATGTATAATGATGTGGAAGAATAAATTTCAAGTGAAAAGTTAGTGGAATACCACTTCATACAATGAAAAATGATATATTACTTATAAAATAAAAATGTATATTTTTTAAAACATTAATGTATTAAAATGTCATAGATATGTATTATAAAAAAAATATTTCTTATGGAATAATTATATGTCTATTAGAAAAAATTAATCTATACAAAACCTATATATATCTTATGAAAAAATACATATACAAAAAAATGCATGCAATATATTTTAAAAAATATCTTTTTATCAAAGCCCTTTTTAGGTAGTTTCCATTGGGGTTTATTCATGGAACTAGAAACATCCAATCGATCCAAAAAACTGTGATATGTCATAAACATAATGGTCTAAATTATGTTATAATAAGGAATTTTTCAATTAATGCTTATGAACTCTCATTGGTATATAAGATGGGCGGTTGATCTCATAACATATTTTCAAGGGGATTATTTCCTAATACAAGACTCTCTTACAGTTTTAATATATATTCTAGAATCCTTCCCAAATCAAGAATTTGGGGTCGGTCACCGTTAACACAAAAATAACTTGTTGACATGTGCTGGAGAAAAACAATTTATATGTGTTAGAGTTTCTCTATAGATGGTTCCTTTAATATGTATCATATTTTCACAATCAAAGGTACCATCAGTATGTTTTAGACATTCTATGTTATCATTATTTATTTTTTTTGGATTTTATTTTATGAAAAAATATCTGGAATTATAAAATTTACCATCTTCTTGAGATGCATGAATTGATATAATGTTGGGATTTCTACCATGTAATTGGAAGACTATGTATCCCCATTAATGGAATACAAACCCACAAATTTCAGTTCCATGGAATATGGATCATTTTACTTTTAAGGACATGTGATAATTATCAGAAAATGCATTTTAATGTCATGGAGTTAGGAATATGGATTGATTAGAACTATTTGATCATGGAAATAATATGGTACTTTTATTATATCACTCATTGGGAATTTTGCATGATGATAATAAATGATAGTTATAATAAGTAAGGTGTCTCTCAATGTGGGGAATTTCTCTTTTTAGGAATATTTACAAATAAATATATAGTGGATTTATGTTGATGGTTTTGAACCATTATGACTATTTCTAAATTTTCCATATGGAATGTAATCATATACCATGTAATATGGATGGGTTTGGGATTTCACCCATATTAGAGAGGCCAAAATAGATTATTTTTTACCATTCCAATGATATGATCAACATTGATCGTTAAGACCGAAATATTCATGAATTGTTTATGAAATAAGAGGTTATATAATATCATCATGAATCATTATCATGTGTATAATTGTACATACACATGAATTGGGAGCCCATATTGAGACATTATTCTCATCTGCTGATGGGATCAGATGGGTGTACAGAAGGCAGGAGAAGTGTAATGTCCAAAAAGATGGATAAGGGTCTTACTCAAGGATGTATTCCCATGACTGATCTTAATTAACATACACTAGTGGATAATGGAATGACTTTAGTTTGTTATTAATTAATAAATATAGATAATTCTTGTTATTTTATTCATTCCTATTATAAAACCCCAAACTAAGACATAAATTTCCATTTATAGGGAAGTCAATATTAATTGATACATCCTCATTCAATTCATATTTTACGTTGTATGTTGGGTATTAATACACATTACTAAATTGAGATGCTTCCAACTACGGCCTCTAGGTTTGGAATCCTTGTTACAATGGGGATGAAAAATTATAGGCTTCCTAAGGACCCAAACTATTTAGTAGGTTATGTGGGGATATATTTTACAACGGGAACACATGATTGAAAAGGGACTTATTGATATTTACAACACTATGGATCGTTGATTTTGTTGACCATATGAAAGGAATTTATGGTGGAATTATCACATTTTGGATTTTTTTCAGAAACTTTTAATGACTCATAATGAGAGGATAAGGAAATATGAATTCTACTTAAGAATGGAGTGATAATAGTTGACAAATAGATACCGTAATGAACCTGATTTATATGAGAGGTTATCACTACATGGAATTTAGATATTAAAATGGGGATCTCCATCATAAAGGTGATCTCTTTTACAAACAATTTCAATTGTGAAAGGGTACTATTCAAATGGTGTATATCACAAAATGTTTAACCTTTCACGAAGGATATTCAATTATAGGAACTACTATATGATAAATTTCTTCTACATATCCAATATGAGGATAAAATTCTCTTCAGAATATATCACTCTAAATATTCAAGTTGGTTTTTCTCTCACTTATAATGATAATTTTATTCAATATTAATAAGTGATGAAATACACCATAATCTAGAAATTACAGGCTTGATATCATACCTAATTATCTATGGGATAAAATAAATGATTCCTATTATACATGTTGTTTCTGTTTTTAGGGGCATCTTGTGACCACCTATCCGTGAAAATATTTTCTATTTAAGGGGGTTGCGGATTTGACCACCTCACCCAACAAATGAATTTCTTTTGAATGGTGAGAGATAATACCACATCACATTTTTCATTTTTTGGGAACGATGAAAAGTATCTATATTATCGTAGATTATTTTATTTAGTTTTATGAACATTTCCATTTATGTACTATTTTTTTTACCATGGTTCATTTTGGTCTCCCAAATATGAAATAATTTTTTTCGTTGATAAATTTTGGGATTTAAAATATACCCATCATCGGAATTAAGTAAAATATTAATGAATATGTGTAAATTAAAAGTAATATAATGTCTTATTTGAATGATTCATGTTGTAAATGTGTACCAAAATGAGTTACTATTAATATATAAAGATATCATAGGAAGACATTTTTTACTGAATAAGGACTGGCTATTTTTGGATGGATCAGAGCACTTGCCCTATATTTATCTCCTTATAATTAATTCCTTTTGTGGTTGAATCCTTCCATGTACTGATGTATTTGTTTCTACAATGTGGAATTCCCACAAAAAGATTATTGTACATTGTGTATGCACTATTTCCTTGTAAAAAATGAAAAATATCATTATAATATTCATATTAATTTAGATAATATATGGTTTTCATATCATGTTATGTGATCTTCTTTAATGATGTCAAATTTATCTATCTCAGTTCCTATAGATTAAAAAAATTATATTTCTTGTGTTTACAGAGAAAATGGAATATTATTTTAGGAACATATATGGTTCAATGACACCTATTAAGGAGATAATGGTTTATTATATAATGGGTGTGTTCAACCCCCAGTACCATATTATTCCATAATAAGGAATCCTGAATGATATTTTTATGGATGAGTTTAAAAATAAGCAATTGTAATGGATATTTCCGCGGTACATATTTTGGTTCAATGAACACCTACTTCTTTTGTACTACAATTCAATTTATTTTACCTTATTAGTTTGAGGCAACATAAAAAATTTATCATGTGAAAATCTCTACCTCAGGTATAATAATCCTATATTCATGTAATGGAATTTTTTTTAAAATCATTTCGTGGACTCATCTCAAGAAGGATATGCATAATATATATCTATAACACGTGTCTCTAAAATATCATTCCATTTTATAATTTAATGGGGTATCTTGAATATTTATGGAACATAATTTGTGACTTGCGTTCTGAAGACTGATTCTCTAATAAATTTTATTATGCTTTAAAAATTCATTAGAACTATTTGTAATCTTCTTAATATTTGTGTGACTTCATATTATACCATGATTTGTGGGTTTCCCCATTTACTATGTATCTAAAAATCGATAACATAACTGAATTTACCAGTAAATGGTGATCATACACTAAATCATTTAATCAACTATTTAATGATGTTGTGATTATTTTAAGGATTTTATATCATCTAGGATGAATCATGATCCATTTTTTTATGCTGAGTTCATCCCAATGTTTAACACCTTGGATAATACTAAATATAGTTCTCCCCATGAAAACGACTTATTAACTACATATGAGAATTAATTGGACCACAACCTTTTTAGTCTCTAAATTTTCACATTTGGTGATAGGGTAATAATAATCATAAAGCATTGATGTCCAATGAAAAAGGTTATCATAAAAATAATCATCCCACCTAATAGTCATGACATGTACTATGTTCCCACTTGGCTAAAATTTATTTTCTTCAATACATTGCATGTGGTTACATGATTCAGATAAACATATTGTTAAATTTTCATCAGATGAGAATCTTATAAATGTTCATATGTTGATGGATTTTCAGGACCTATGATTCATACATAGGTTTTAGGATTTTAACATTGATTATGGTGGAACATTAGTGGGAGGATAGTGAATTAACTTTTCTATGCCCACTCATTATCATATTTATATGTTTCAGGGTCATGTAAAATAAGAAAGGTCTTTGAATTACCATTGTGGAGCATTACAATTTTAATATAGTTGGATAGTGGATCACTTTTTTTGTTATATATACGAATATAAAAAAATAATTATTCTATTTTTTACCCAATATTTCTCAATATCTAATTTATCAATCAAATATCCTCAAACATTTATTAAATTATTTATATTCCAAGGAATAAACCCAAATTTACTTCTATTACTTATTTCACACCATCTGTAATAGTAGTGGAATAAAGTGGTGGAATAACATAAGAACATTATTATATAATCTCACTTCGATATGGGATTCTAACTGCTCAAAAAAGGGGGATTGATTGTTTGTGAACCATACTAACCATATAGGTCTTTATGGATTTTTGTATTCTGATAACATGATAAAACATTATATATCGATAGGGTTAAAGATGAGACACAACCATCCATCCTCTGTGAACGTTGGTTAATGATTTTGTGTGAGAATACAATATTGAAAATTTTATTTCCATCCATTTCAAATATAGTAAAATTGTCCAAAAAATATTACATATGATGATTGGAATATTATTTTGATGGAATTTTTTAGAATATTGTTATACGGGTAAATATGCAATAGATTTCATGTGCCCCTCATTTTCCCAAATTTTAGCTGCAGTTTCCAAAATATAAAATCATATTTTGAATCATTCATACAATGGAAGTGAATTTTCTTCTTTTCAATCCCTCCTCTTGAGAAGTGTAATTGGACATGAATTTTCAAATAGTTTTATATTGATATTTCTGTTATGCTAATAAGAAAATCAGTAGTATATTTCATTCCCACCAACCTAGTCCCTGATTTGAACTAGTAACAATGATAAAAGGTTTTGGTGTGACCATATTTACACTGATGACAAAGATATCTATATTGAATCTCATTCATAATTGTCTATCAATTATTACAGGTAAATAGAGTCAAGATTACAATGATTAACTCAAATTTCAATCTCTGGGGAAGTGGGATTGGTGCCATGTATTCTTTAGAGTCATAGACATTCCATTGGAAATGATTTTTCACTAGCTTAAAATAGTTTTCCAAATATACAATTTCGTGGACAAAGGCTGATTCGATGACGAAATATATTTTCAATTATTTTTTATGTTATCATATCTCTATAAAAGAAGGAATCCGATGAATTTGATACCATCCAAGTTAATATTTTGACCCATTAAATGGAAGCTCTATAAAATGATACTCTAAAACCATATCTTTTGGTTGATGAGGAGAAACTAAAACATGATGGGATAGCTCTGAATACTACCAAAATTTTATAGTATGGGATTGTGTGGTGAGATTGATTGTAAAAATATCATCAACAAAAGTTTCATTGGAATCCATTGATCAATGAATCCAAGTGTAATGTGTTTATATTGATGGAACACAAACATTGACCTCAGCCTACGTTAGATGAAGAATAATCATCCAATAGTCAATCTATATTTCTAATCTAGAGTCAAAGGATTTATTTTAAAAGGCTATTCAATATATCTTGTAACTATTTTCATCAAATTTCTACAGATTATATTTTAAGTAGAGGCACCCGATTTTCGGTTGATCTTATTTTTTAATATTTTAATGAATAAAAAAAATAATTTTCCACAATATTTTATCTTTGATACATTTTTAATGTTTCACAAAAAATTCTAGAAATACTATTCAAGGTGTCATCAATATATTTTAGCTCATTGGATAACATAAAAACAATAGTTTTTTAATTATGAATAAAAAGTAAAAGTTATTCACTCCTCTCTTTCATCCTCTAATTATGGATGATTTATGGGTATATCTAAAATTACTTTAACTTTATTTCAAGATTTAGAATTCCTGCATGAATAATATCAAGTTAAATTTTCATAGAAACAATTTCATGAAATGAATATTGCATTGACTTATATGTAAACAATGAGGCATATAAATCATAACATGATAGTTGTTACGGTTGTAATGTGGGCACAAAAATCTATGTGGACTTTTTGTTATTATGCCAACATTTTGAGTATGCCTACTATAATGATGTATATTATGTAAAGGCATGTTTACAATTATGCTTCCATTAACATGTTTTTTTACATTATTTATGTTTTGTATCTTTTATTTGTACTTTTAATTACATTCTATATGGATCATCGAGGATGAGGTTTAAGATCATTCATCATTGAATGTAAGGGGAGGTAAACTTATTGACAAAAATGGGTAGAAAAAAGTATGTTGGAATGCTACAACATATTCCAAATATGGGGTGAAGAAACACAATAAATCATTATATTGGGGATCTCATAATTTAGATAGTGATATGGGATAGGTATGTGAGGAATATCAATATACATTATTCAAATGGAGGGATTCATTTGGTTGTTTCTAGGTATGCAGAAAAGAATCTATTTTATCTAATGTAAGATGATAATTCTTGTTCATATTCGATATTGGGACCACATATTATGTTGAAATATATTTGGCATAGTACGCATAGATAAGAATATGTTTCCTTCAGAGTTAGTTGATTGCATCACAAATATCTAAGGAAGAATTTTGTGGATCTGATTTTCCCAAAAAATAATTAAGTTTGGTTTACGAGAAGAAAATTTCATGAAGGAATAGTGTATGTTTTTAGGCTTAATTAATCAATGAATGGGTGTTTATTGTCCCAACAGCCTCATGAAACCCAATTTATAATAGATCTTCAAGTAAATTACTAGAATGTATCTATCATCATTGATAGGAAAAGGGGGAATTTTCATGGAATTCTTACTAGGCTAGGATGGGGGATCATAGAATCACTAAATGAGCCATCATAATGAGAGTCAAAAACACTTATCTCAAATAAAACTCATTATACACGTCTAATTTATTCATAGGAAGAACAATCCATATGAGGGTGTCTGATCTATCACTTTGAGGGATTGCAGGATGGAAAGAATGTTCCCCTTCTATTTCCAAAGGGTGATTTGATTATAAATATTTAAATCATCAAATAAAATTATTATGATCACAAGATTATTGATCGATGTGAGATGTAAGAGGGAATTGTGGGCTTGGAAAAAGTTTACTAAAAAAAATCAATGATTGGTTTGGAGTGATATACATGAATTATTAACTTATGGGGGAAATGTTTTACCACTAAGAAATCTATAAAATCTACTTGAAATGGTGGTATGGGTAGCAAAATAAGACATATAAGTTCTCATATCAGAATCAAATTTGAGGTACAAGTTTGTAAGTTGTTATAATGGACCATATTAAAAATAAATATTCAATTATAATGCAATAAAGGTGTACATAAACAAGTAGGAATTCATTCGAGGATGAATATTACTCTAGTTAAAAGGACACATTAGGAGAGTATATTGTATATCTCTATATCGGGGCATAGTATGCAAAGTTATAAAAAAATTTATTTTAGAGTTATGATATCTTATCACCAATAACCATGGTACTGTTATTATGATATGAGTTTCATGAGATAATATGACCAATTTTTCAGAGGAAGTTATAGGAGTATGAATAAATCAATTAGATGGTTATTAGACATGAATAAGTGATAATTTCCCTATATAGATGTAGCTCATATATAATAAAATAGTAGTGTTTTGTGATTTTTCATGCCTAGGTCCATGGTAGAGAATCTAGACCTCACTACATATCTCATTTAAATTAAATGAGTTTTACACATAGTTCCATGAATAAAGTGAGTGTCAACATAGATTATAATCATACATAGTGATATGTGGATTTCATTGAATACGAGATCATGGGTTAATGAGACAATGTTGGATTCTTCTACAGGGATCTGGGTCACATACAGAAATGGGGAATATTTTTCAATTTGATGCAGGTGAAGAATTAGGGATACTAGAGTCACTATATTTCTCTTCATGATGATAGTCCAACCATATGTAGTTTTAGGAGTGAATTTCTTACACACAGAAACGTTTCATGTAAGGGTAATGTCATTTTTTTCATAATATACCTATTCCAGGATGTTTAGTGCATAAATAATTATGTATACTATAGAATCGGGAATTGAGCAACATGAAATTATTCAACTAAATGTTGGTGGTTTGGTAAGATATCAGAATTTAGAATAAGGGTCCTCCAATGTAAGGGTAAATGTATCATACAGTTTCACAATGTGAAATAAGGGCATGAACCATGAAACTAAGTATCATATAGTGAATATGGTGGATTCATAATTTAAAATCACATGGATAAGTTGACATTTCATAATGTTTATCATCTTATTACATTGAAATTGTCTTACTATTTAAAATAATGTGACTCAGATGAATGGTTTATGAAATTTAGGGTAATATAACATTGATCTATGGTATTTTTTGGACTTCCATTATGATTTAAAATTACTTTAAATATCCTTAAAATAGAACCATATTTTGATCACATGAAATATTTATTAAGAAAGCATGATTTGTCAGGGGTGTGATATGCTCACCATCTTTGGAAATTATTGAATACACAACATTGGTGTAAACATTGTGGATGAAAAATTTTCCTTCCATATTGGTTATATCTCCATATTATTTTTCCATAGTATAACTTTTGTCTTGAAAGCCAAAAAATGTTCTCTATGGGGAAATGAATGAAAGAGAAATTTCTTGTTAAATACTTGAGCTATTACTTTTTTGGTGAATGTCTAAATGACGCAAGGTAGATAATATTTTCTTTTCATGTTTATCTAATTAATCTAATTACTTATGAGATCCTCATCTATGAACAACTTAACAAAAACGGTAGTGTATTGAGACTTAAATTAGACCTCAATTGTTCAAACTATTTCATTCCCATTCAAAATTGAATGTTGGGTTGAATGTGTAGTAGTACTGGTTGCGGAATGATAAGCCCACAAGGCATGGAAAATCTTGTTATACCAATTTTTTCTACTATTTTCTATATTATGTTTGATTAAATATTTTTGAAATCCACTATATATATTTTTATTAATGGATGGTAGTGAGATTAAAGGTTTTATTTTATATTGGAATCTCATATAACCATTTCAATTTGGATAAATATAAATTGGTTTCAATGCCCTTTATTATTGTGTGAGATACATCAATTCTTGTGGTGATGTTAGAATTAATGAAGTTGTCAATGTTTTTTCCCATTCAACCATGAGGTGTATAAACATGGAATAATTTGAGAATATATTGGTAGATGTAATGATATATTTGAAATACTTAGCTATAGTTGTGGAATATGGTCCAATGATATCCATTCCCTACATAAAAGATTGACATGACTATTTTGTAGAGGGAAATAGATATGATGGATGAGGTATATTGATGGAATGTGAAGTGTGGGGTATTCAGTGTTTAATCATTACCTCTTACCATAAAATATTTTTTATCTAATTACATAAAAAATACTCAAAAACTATTGTTTTATCACATGAATACTGCATTTAAGGTGTTTCATAATAATAATAATAATTATTATTATTATTATTATTATATGAATTTTTATTATTATTTTCATGATAGGATTTGAAAAAAAAATTAAAATTTTTAAATTATAATAAATATAAACTAATGAAATGAACATATAGAAGATTCAATGAAATGGGGATATAGTGACCAATCCTAGGGATTCACCAGGTTCATTCTGTCTTCATTGTTCAATAATGGAATTGAAAAAATTATATATATTAATTAATAGGGTAATATATATAGTCATTCATCTCATTATTTTCATAAAATGAGGCCAATAGGTGATATATTTTCACATGAACTCAATTCTCATTGATTCAGTCAATTCATTCAGTAACTCATGAATGTTTACTCAAAATAAATATCTGAGACCAACATTGAGCTTTTGAGGTAATTTGTTCTTTAGTTATATCCACACATTGGTTGGAAAGGTCCAACAATGGAGGTTAGTTTTTGGACGTAAATAAAATAATTAAGTAACAATTATTTTATTTTCAAATGCTAATATCTTCAAAAAAGTAAAATATATTCTAAATTAGAGGGCAACATTGAGCATGTGATGGCATGTTTCCACTAGGTGAAGCCTAACCTCCACCAGAATGGGTTAGGTATTAATGTAAATTGTTCGAAATTTTTTTAAGGCTCAATTAAATAATCCTTCAACTAGGTTTTTCTATCTTTTTATCCAGCTCCCAAGTCAAAAAATATGAGTGCACCATTCAACTCATAACAACGGGGTTCACCTAATAATGTTCAAAACCAAATAATCATTAGTTGAAAAAAATGATAAATTTTTGACTTTTTGTGGAATATAAAATAAAATAAAATATTATTTTATTCAAACTATTTCCACTGTGACACAAAAACCAGTCAACGTTGCGGTGAAGCGATGAGGTTACGTTGAATCAGTAATGAAACTCATTAATAAGACAGTGTGGCGACACACAACATGTCACCTTTTTTTAATATAATAATGATCCAGACTTGGAAAACAACCCTTGTATGTTCTCTGATGAACATGGACCCCCCCCCCCCCCCCCCCCGCCCTCTCAATACGACGTTAACGAATGCCTTCTATGAAGGCCATCAAATCATGGATCGACAAACACAAGTGGCATAGGAGCAACAGATGATAAATGATAATGAATGTTTATGGATCGAGGATCAACGATGGCTCAGTGTTTCACCCATTGATAGTTATGGATCTGCAATCTTGGTAGGGGTTTATGTTGTTTTGATTTTCCAGTTCTTTCTAAAATTATGAACGCGAATCAACCCATCAATAGGTTGATCATCAGATCGTGAATTCTTACAGGATGATTTTGTTCTTGGGATTTCTACCAGAGATTTAATTATTGTTGATGGATATATGATCCAAAGGATACAATTGTTTTCAGTCTTCTTATGTTGATGGTGCAGTCTGACACGAACAAGGTTTATTCCCCTCTGCTTGTGCGTTCATCATGGTCGCTTCCTTGAAAAGGTGTCAAGGTTGATCCAAGGCTATGTTAGTGATGAATGTGGCCCATGAAGCCCAAAGGGGAAAAATGATCTGAAATTGGACCACTAAAGCGTAACTGGTGGCCCACAGAATGTGTTGTCGTTGCGGCACCATCGGCATGGAGGTAGTAGCATATAGCGGTAGCCTCATGCAGGAGGTGGCACCACTGGTAGGATGACTGGTCAGCTCTTTTTGGTCCTGATGGAAGAGACATCATTCTTAGTGCATTCTGGGTGAAGTGTGTCTCGTCCAATCAGTTGCGGAAGGTGGTTGGACATGGAACCATCCTAGAACCACATAGTTGGAGCTGCCCACTGCCTGCAGGTCACATGCAGGCAAGTCGGGCATCCTGGTGACCAGTCATGCATGCCCCCAATCGAACCGGCAAAGCCGGTCTGGGCCAATCTAGTTTGCTACGAGCCATTCCAGTGGACCGTTCCACCCGAGCGGAATGCATAAATGTTCATGACGGTCTACTTGGGAGGACCGGGGTGATGGGATAAAGATGGTCCGCGCGGCGGCCCATGCTATGATAAGAGACCGGCCCACCAGTGCGGGACATGCCAGAATAATTTGGAACAATGTGTGACCAAGTAGATTGGACCCACGGTAAACCTTGGCCAGTTCTAGTGAGTCCCAATGGCCTAGGTTAATAGGAACAAGTCAAGAAGGACACTGAGTCGGGTTGGGTACCTTAGTCCAAACCTATTAGACCGGGCTGAGACACAACTGGCCCCTGTTTACAAAAATGGATTTATCTGCCAAACTGTGTGTCCGATTAACCCGTATTTTAAGGCATTGGTACCCACATAATAAGCCAGTACTTAAGAAATAATCTATCTGATAATTTATGTATTTTGACAAATGAGACTCTATGACTCATCTATTAGTTAGACATTGTGACTCACCTACCCAGCAAGACTACATGACGCAGCTATCAGCGAGACATCATGACTCAGCCACCTAGGGAGACTCTGTGACTCATCTATCAACAAGACTTTGTTATAAAACTATCATCAAATATTTGATACTCAACTACTAAATTGGTCTAGGTGACATAGAAAACAAAAATGAATGATCATGCACGACTGTCATTGTAGTGATTGATGTTCAGTGATTGAAATCATTGGTTTGTGATAAATGGTTTATTTTTTTTCAATGTCTCACTGAATCAAATGAATCTAATCTTTTTGTATTCATTATTGATTTCCGTTGTCAATTTTTGTGAGTCATGAGTCAGTTTTGAGGTCCATACTGAGTATTGTGTCACTCAACCCTGCATGGGCTTTGCCCGCATGTACTATTTCTATTACAGATTTCCAAAAACATGGTAGAGGACATAGTGGTCCTGGACCTAGCGGTTCTCAGTGAGGTTAGGTAAGCAGAACACGTTTTTATGGATTCCAGAAGATACTCTATACTTAACAATCTTGTGTGGATTCTAGCAAATGGATAACATATTTTTATAGTATTTTATTATTTTGAGCTGGTCATTTGTTGGGATTGAATTCTATCCCATTTGACATTCAGTTTGTAATTTTACTCAATTGTTCTTTAGTGTCATATATTTTTACTTTTCAAAAATTGGGCTGTGGTTATATGAGTGGGAATGTAGGTACCTAGGAAAATGCATCCCATTTGCAGGTTGACTCATTTGGGGCTAGTCACCAACCCCGAGCCTTTAGGATGCAATATTTGGGTGTGTCATGGAATGGGCCCCTTGGTATGGGTAGTGAAAAAGTGGTATCTGAGGTGATCGGTTCTTCGAGAAGAATTCAATGTCTATAAATTTTGATTAAGAATGTGTGTTAACAGTTTCGAGTTCATCTTTAAGGCCAGTGTGTCCAGTGTTGGTGCGGCAGACAACGTATCCATACACCAGAACCCAAATTTTTTCTTTCCCACCCATTACATGAAGACATGTGTTCCATGCATCTTTGAGTGTTTGTCAATGATCTTTTTGAGTGAGAGTCATAAAACTAGGTATATGAAATTTACCATGGTTAATCTTGATTCTCTTTCATGATGCCTACACACAAACTTCCAAGATGGATTCTAATATGTAACAATGAGAATGGTCCAAAAAGTGATGATGCTTCTATACAGAGACAGTTTCCCTAGATTGTCAATTGGGGCGGTGTCCTAGTAATCAAACATCCAGCTGGTCAGTGGTAAAAATATGCTCTACTATTAGAGGACACATGTAGGCTCAGTGCCATACATGAGTTTCAGCGATAGATACCACTCAAGATTCGAGGCAAGCCCGACTAACATGCGTCTAATTACTAGTTCTAGGTGGTGATCGAGTTTCCATCTATCCAGGGAACCATTAGATTGGATGTTGGTCCTGGCAGTGAGCCTTGTACATGGTGCGGCAGGGCGATACCAAAATTTAGTTTTCACAATCATACGATGAGGTGACTTTTCTAGGGACATATCATGAGAACTTTTCTCAAGGAAATGTCTATTTCAATATAAGGTAAGGGGTATTTGATCCCATGATCATCTATAAAATATCATTTATATAGATGAGTATTAAACAAGGCATGCTGACATTTCTAGGTACTCAATGAATATGATACAAAAATTGCTTCAGGGCCCTGACTTCAAAGAAAGGTGTGTTTTGTGACATCTGAGCCACTGTTATTCCTATGTGAATTCCTAATTATACTTGGGTTCTAGATATAAACATTGTAGCTTGAGGTCAATTTACTAAGCAGATACATCCATAGCATGTCACATGTAGGAATGCAAGCACCAACGATAGTCTTAGATAAATAGACGTGTGAGGCGTTCCAAGAAGAGCTCCCATGGTTGGGGGTTTACAGCTACAGCCTCACAGGGTAAGTCCATTAGGCCTAGTAAGATATTATTATTTCAAAATATGGTAGGGGACATAACTATATAGATTTTCCATCCCGTTTTGTTGACATTGAAACATTGGATTGTCCATCGAGACAGAGGAAGTGACCGAAATAGATGAATCTACTGGGTGACAGATGTGGAAGAAGAGCTACGAGATTTGTAGGAGGTGTTATACATTTCGAAAATCTATAGTCACCACCCCAACATGGTCCACATAAGGCTCAAGGAGCTGGAGGACATGGGAACTATGTATCTGAAATGGTCAAGGAGTTTTACCCGAGGGATCCATGAATGATTTAGTGTACGGTCTCTGTCTACTAATATCTTCCATATTAATATAAATATGTGCAAATCATTTTTTCAGGTCACAAATAATGTTCAAGACCTATAATTTCTAGATAAACTATTGACTTGATCCTTACCACTATAGATATGTATAGGATATGACTTGATATTCCCACTTATGTAGATGGAGCGATATGACCCTTGAGGTGAGATTTTAAGTTGTAACATCATACTGGAAGCATCGAGGCCTTACGTTGTTAGTTTGGAATGGACAATTCATCCACAGTTCAAGATTAGATTTATTGTTTTAGGCAAATGGATGTAGTATACCCACAACATTGGAATGGGGTTTTCCTTGGTTTGTGAAAAAGGAGACTCATGCAGTACGAGATTAACACATGCATATGAGGTTGTGGCCAATCACTCATGAGTTATCCAACCATACCATTGTGTTGGTGGATGTTTTGTGATTTATATTCCCAATAATAGTGGGAGAATGTGGGATTTACCTTTAAAAGGATGTTTCCAGGATTATCCCCTCGTTGGGAGAGGAACTTCGACAAAATTGTATACCCCAAGATGGCCTTGCTATCAGTATCATTATATTATAGGGCTATTGTAGAGCTTTGCGACCAGGGGGAATATGTGGGAGACTGGTCGAGGAAGGCCTTAGTAGGATCCAATTTTTTAGGTTATGTGTGGGTTAACGAAACATTAACAAAGTGGCCATGGAGAACAAGTTCCCACTACAGATGGGTCGATGGACATATCAATCAGTTCATAATTGGTAGACATTCGCATGGATGGAAGGGTTCCCATAAGCTTTTTGTCAGTTGAAATAGGTACCATGGATGAATTTACTCAACTAATATGACTTTAAAGTAGTTTATACAATTGTAAAGGGAATCAAGGTAGAGGATTCTCTCAGTAGGAGACCATATTCATAGCTTCTAGATGAGGCCTCAGAGAAGTTGGACTTTCTTCAAATGTCCATTATAGATAGAAAGGATATAGTTTTTCACCGATCAATGGAATTTTCCCATCCTCTCTTATAGTGAGATAGTTATGGCCAACTAAGAGGTTCCTATTGTGAGGCCTGATGTGCTCAGTTATCCTGAGGATATGTACTAGATGGGTTTTCGATAGGTGGAGATCACATTATCTTTTTCAAAGGGAAAACTGTAGTACCCATGGAATTTGGAGACGTGGTTTTGAGGGATTTATATACCTCCCTCTTGATGATACATCATGGAGTGGCAAAGATGTACCAGGATCTCCAACATTAGAACTGTTGTCCATAGACGAAAAAAGTAGTGGGATAGTACGTTTCAAGTTATCCTCTAGGTGATCATAGACCGACACACCATGTGGGCCCACTTCCAACCCATTTAAGAGTAGAGTTCAGTAGAGGGATTGAGACACCTCTACATTCAAGATATAGTTCAACTCCATGGATTCCCATCTATGATTGTCTTAGATCATGGTGTGTGCCTTACATCCCAATTGTGGAAGATATTTTAGGAGGCATTTGGGAATCAGTTATGCTTAAGCACATCCATTCACCTATAGACTGATGGTCAGATAGAGAAAAACATATAGACCATGCAAGACATGCTTCGTCCTTACACCCTTGATTTTTTTCATAGTTTGGATGACCAGCTTCCACTGATGGAGTTGGATAAAACAACATTTATAACTCCACGATTGGAATGACACTATTCGAGTCTTTGTATGGGTGGCCTGGAAGATCACCTCTATGCTGGATAGTCCCAGGGAAGTCAGCACTCATGGGTCCAGAGTTGGTATGGACTGCTACTGAGTGGGTGAAAATCTTCCAAGACCAGATAAGGAATACACAAGAGCAGATATAAATTGTATTAAGATAGTGTATGGAATCTCTAGTAGTTCAAGGAGTGAGTGCATTTTTTTCATCGAGCCTCACCCCAATAGGGATTGCAATGATTTTTTCAGGGCGGTATGTTAAATCAGAGGTTAATTGGACCTTTTCGGATTCTAAAAAGATTTGGGGAGGTTGCATAATTCCTAGATCACCCCCATAGATGCACTATGTGCATGCTTTTTTCATGTGTCTCCATTTAGGAGGTACATTCACTATCCTTCGCACGTCATCAACTAGGATGAGCTGGACATTGACAATGGGGAAACATTTGCTGATTTCCTTATAGAGATAAACGATCTGTAGGATAGGATCCATGGTGGGTAGTTGGTTCATCTATTACTCATTTGGTGGCATTAGTGGAATCACCTGTAGAGAAAATGGGAGCGGGAGGTTCAGATTAATGATCAGAACCCCTATTTGATTGTTTAGTATTTTTTAGCTTATAAATAAGTGAATAAAAAATTGGGGATGAATGTAATGTATCAAAAATTCCATGTAATTTGTTTTATTTATATGGAATTATTTTGAGACCAGGAACTGAGACGACGAGTGATTTCGAGGCCCGGAGTTCCCAGAATGATCTGTCGAAAAATGTAATGCATTAAATAGCGTTCACGAGCAGTTTTACAAAAAATGGAATAACTATTAAACAGTTGCCTAGATCCGAAATCCCAGGGAACCATTGCGTTCATGAAGGCAAGATTACCTTGGGTGTGACTTTAGAGTTTCTCCGATGCAGCCATATATTGAGTAAACCAAAAAATTGAATAAATATAAATAAAATAATTAAATATAATTATTTTATTTTTAAAATACTTATACCTCACAAACGGTGACTCATATTGAAAATATTATACCAATATTGAGCTAATGAGGGTATTATTTTTGTAGACAAATCATTACATTGGCATGAACATCCCTACAGTTGAAGTCAGTTGTTGGCCAAAAAATAATAAATAAGAAAAAATTATTATATTGTTAAATCCTTATAAATCCTAAACCATAACTCGGATTGAGAATCTGTTAGTACTGTTGAACATAGGAGGGCATGATCCCCTCAGGCAGATCCAAACCTCAACTAGCATGGGTTGAGGGTGAATTTTAATTTTTTTAAATTTTTTTGTTCATTTAAATAAACGTTTGAGAGGGTTTTTATAACATTGAAACCAGTTTTCAGATCAAAAATATTAAGGTCACCATTTAGATCATAATGGTAGCATTAAGTGAAGAATAGTCTAAACTCGAATGGAATTGGACAATCAAAATTGTAAAATTTAAAAATTTTGGTGAATAAAATAAACACAATAGTTTATTTCATTAAAATGGTTTCTGCTGCGATGCAACGACCAGTCATGGATGTGGTTGATCGATGAGGTGACCCTGAACCATTAATGATCCTCATTAATTAGATAGCGTGAAATTGCATAATGTGTCTCCATAATTTAATTAAACAAGGATACATATTTAGAAAACATATGAGAAAAATTCTCTAACGAACATGGAACCTCTCTCTCTATCTCTCTCTCCAATGATGAATTACATCGATGACCAACATCGAATCAATGATCGAAAATAGCCTGTGGGACGGGTTCGAGAGATGATGAACAACGATGAACCCTAATGGATTGATGATAAAATATATCTCAATGATTCATCCTTCGACTATGATGGATTTTCAATCCAAGTAGGGGTTAATGTTGTTTTGATTTCCCAGGATTTGTTCTTAAACAACGAATTTGATAAACCCATGAACAAGTTGATCTGAGGATAATGCATTCTTGTGTTTGGGTGACATTCTTGGGTTTTCAATATGTATTTAATTATTGTTGACTTAACTATGATCCCATCCCTAGCTAGGTTTTTAAACGTCTAATGTAGAGGGAGAGGGACCACATGAATAAAGCATGATCCCCTCTACGTGTGTGTTCATCATTGATGCTCACATAACATGGCGGTAAGGTAGATATGAATCCATGAAAATTATGGAAGTGACCCGAGATTCCAGAAGGCTCAAAAGGATCAATGATTGGAGCACCCAAGAGGAACCAAATTCCCTCAGAAGGAGCCACTGGTGTAGAACCACTGGCGCATCACCTGTCGCAAGTGGGAGGTGGTACCACCCCCAGCGCTGCAAGCGGGTTGAGCTGTCGGCTCATCTCGGTCACACAGGTGGATGTGGAATGCTCAGTGCGTGATGTGGAGAAGGATTCCTTGTCTCATTGGCCACGAAGACTAGCTCGATGCGGTAGATGACTAAAGGAACATCAGAGGAGTGGCCCACTCCTTACGGGTATTTGCTAAAAAGTGGGGTGGTCGGGTGACTGGCTATGCACACCCTCAACCGAACTGGCCAAGACGATCCAGGAAGTGGTGGGATAGGAAAAAGTCTAATCGAGTGGGCCAACTAAACATTCGAGCCAGTACACCATAGTGGACCTGGCTGATAGAATATATTCAGGTTGTGCGACGGCCCATTCTAGTAAATGAGACATGGCCTCCGTTATGGGCAAGGCCAGATAAATTTGGGTCACTCGGTGACTAAGTGGACTGGACATACATCCAACCTCGGACGGTTTCAGTGGGGCCATATTGGGCTAGACAAATAGGTACATGTCATGTGGGACCCCAGGTCATGTTGGTCGGGTCGGTCCGAACCGGTTGGTTCGTGCCCGGATGCAACCGCCCCCTGTTTACAATAAGTGATGTATCTCCAAAACTCTGCATCTAATTTACGTGTAGTCTATGGTGATGGGAACCACATGACGAGGTGGACCATTTGAAATAATCTATGTAATGATTCCTAGAAGTTGACCTGGTGAGACTCCATGACTCATCTATTAGCAAGACTTCCTTACTCTGCTGGCCAGCGAGACACTATGACTCAGCTATCAACAAGAATTTGTTGATCAGCTATCACGGAGACTTCGTGACTCAGATATCACCGAGACTTCGTGACTCAGCAACCGAATTGGTTCGGGCAACCTAGATATCCTGAAGGTCTCATCTTGTACGAGTTCCTTTGTAGAAATTCATGTTCAGTTTTTACAACCATTGGATTGTCATCATCACATTATCTTATATTTGTATCAATATGTGTCATGTGACTCTAATCTTTGTGCATTTTTTGATTTCCTTTTTGTATTTTTTTGAGAGAGAAGTTTGTTTCGGGGTCCCTTCTAACTATTTCGTTACTCACCCATGCACGTTATTTTCCCACACATGTTGTGTCTTTTGCAAACGACCAATGACTAGGTGGCCCAAGACCAGGAAGTTCTTGGTGAGATTAGGTAGAACATACGTGATTCTATGGATTTCGGTAGATACATTATACTTACCCATCATGTCGGGTTTCTAGTGGATGACCACCATAGTTTCCTAGTATTTTCCTACTTTGATTTTTCCCTTTTTTGTGTTTGTATTCTTTTCCTACTTGACATATATTTTGTTCTTTCACATAGTTGTTGTTTAGTTGAATGCATGTTTACTTTTCCTTATTTGGGTCATGGTTGTCTGTACGTGCGTACAGGTACTCAGAAAAATGCCTCCCATTTGTAGGATGACGCCTTCGACGCTTGTCATGAACCCATGGTCTTTGAAAGACTGTCTTGGGGTATGTCACTGCATGATCCCCGAGAGAGAGTCATGACACATTGGTAACTTGATAAATTTTTCTTTGACTTTTAGTTCCCCTACCTAAAACGTTGGCAACATAGTGCTAATTATTAATTGGATATGTTGATAGCATATTGGATTTTGATATGAGGGTAGCTTCAGGAATTGGATACATGATATGCAGTACTTGAATTGGAAACAAAAGAGAATACTTACTATGAATAAAAAAAATGTTAAATAAAAATTCAATAAAAAGAAAAATTATATAAAACAATATTTGTTAATAAAAATTAATGAAACAAAAAATATAAATTACTTATATTAAAATCATATTTTTTTTAAACTGAGTTAAATATAATTCAACAAAAAAATCATTTTTTTTATTATTATATAATTAACTAAATAATTAAAATATAAAAAATTATTTTAAAATTAAATTAGACTTTTTATTACTAATTTATAAATAAATAATTTAAAATTAACTATATTTTCAATAAAAATTAACTAATTTTTAAAATATTAATAAAAATAGTGGATGATAGAAAATTAATAATTTAATATTAATATGAATGAAAAAAATTAAAAATAAATTATAAAAATTATAAATCAAAATAAAAAATCATATTAAAATTTTTAGAAAAAAGTATAATGAAACATAAACTACTCAAATATGGCCTTAAAAAGATCTAGAATAAGAAATTTATACCGCTAAAAGCACTGTGAACCTTAATGAAGATAAATGCATGTCCATTTTATCAATGCTAAAAAACCTCGACTAAATGCCCCTTTTAGCAGCGCTAAAAAATTCCCTCATAATATTCAAAAAAATGAAAAAAAATCTTCCAATCATAGCCAAATATTCAGATAGCTTGAACCCACCATTAATAGTGCACTACCTCAACCTTCACCCACCCTTACCCCCACCACCCCCATTTAATAGTTCTACCTGACCCCCACCTTGAACTTGTCGTGCACTAGCCACCCTGCACCCACCCGCACCCCTCTACCTCCCCCCAGATTCAATCTTGAGATATCTCCCATCCATACCATGACACTTACCACTCCCCCATTATGCATTGTTCTCCATTTAATGATACATAATTTTATTTATTTTCATTAATTTTATATTATTTATTTTTATATTAATATATATTTATTTGATAAGTTTTGAATTAATTTATAAAATTTATTTGTGTGTGTATGTTTACAAATAAATAAATACATACTTATGTACATCATTAATACAACATATATATACATGTATGTATTATATATATTTATTTGTGCGTGGGTGTGTATGTATAATTATACATAGTTATATATATTTAAATATATTAAATTTTCATATGTATATTCATATGTATATTCATATTATAGAATATGTAGAAAATCTATATCATTTTGCTAATACATACACATACTAATACACAGACACACACACTAAATAGGTGTATAAATATACACATCTATGTATTTTACCTAAAATGGATATTATAAAGGCTTATATATTGAGAAATATACTTTATTTATAAATTTTATTTATTAATTATTTATAAAATTTATTTTTTTAAGTGTGTATATATAAAAAATACATATATATGTTTTTTAATATTCATATGTGTATTCATATTATAAATTCATTACCCCCTAAAAATAGAAAAAATAACCCCTAAAACGAAGCTAAAATTCCATAAAATGTTAAAAAACATGGGTATCCCAAATAAAAACATAGTTTTAGAGGAATTATTGCCCATTTTTTGCCTCAAAAAATGTGACAAAATGATTCCATATATCACCAATGTGTATAGATTGTTACGAGATTCGATTTTATATGTTGAAGATCATAAATGAACACTTGGATAAATATTTATTACCATTTGATGTTGAAATTACGTTTTCACCCTAGTTAAGATATTTTATTAATACATTGATTATTTTTTATTCAAATAATTGTTAAATTTTTTTACTTAATGATAATTTGATAACTATTAATTATTATTATTTTTTAAATTATTTTAAGCCATTTTCACATAGAATTAGAAATATTAAATTTAAATGTGTATTTATACTTATCTAAAACATATTTAAAAAATATATATTATATTTATATCAATAAAAATTTATTTATATATTTATATATATTTTTATTTTTAATGTTTTTATTGAAATATTCTATGGACAACGCTCATAAAAAACATTTATAATGAACTCCCTTTACCAGCACTAATAAAAAAGTGCTAATAATGTGGACACATTAACAGCCCTGAAAAAATGATGATAAAGGTGTACTTTTATCAATTCTTTTTTTAGTGTTGTTAAAGGTTTCATCCATCATCATTTATTCAATGCTGATAAAGATACCCCTTTGATCAGTGCTTTTTTGCACAACTAAAGGGTGGCATTGTGGAAACATTGTTTTGTGGTTGTGATATAAACATATATTAATCATAAATTTTAATTATTTATTAGATTAAACAAAATTTAAAAATAATTGTAATTTAATTAACTAATCATTTTATTTAAATAGATAAAACACTTAAATTAATGATTTTATGATATGAAATAGTATCAAAATATATCCATGTCTGCATGTATCTTGAAAGGATGAAAACTTTTGGTTACCTTCCAATAATCATATGTCATTAAGGGCCTAAAATATCAAAACTAAATAATTTGATGAGAATGATTGACCCCTAGCTGATGACCTCCATAAGAACCAGAATGCACTTCTTCCATGATTGAAGTAGTTTCCCCTCCATCAATGCATATCAGGGGAACTATATCCATACCTCATTTATAAAAGATCTTTTGATAACATGATATGTAATAAATAGTGAAATAGACTTTATATCATAATATTTTATCTACCCCTTCTATATCGAACAGAAGGAAACCGTATTTGATATAGTTCAAAATGGTTATCTTTAAACCATTTATAAGATAATTTAGTTCATGTGCCGAATTGACCCCATTAATATCTGCCATGTTTTTTTCAGTGAATGGACACATCATCTCGCAATGAAAAATAGAAATAACCATATTGTGATTATTCAGATATTCCATGTCTATATCCACATTAGCTAATTCATTTAACTGGGAATTCTATACAAGCGGGATGTGAGTTACTGTGGGATTTGAGGGGAGCTACCCCATCTACCATCTCACATAATCATGTAGTGGGATAAGATGTTCATTTCCCATGTAATAACCACTGAAGATCTTCATGACTAATAAAATTGAATTGAATTTTACCTCTATGTGAGACACTAGTATTTTTAGTTCATGTTCTAATCCTATAATCAGTGCTTGGTATTCTTCTACTTTGTTGGTGTAGCCATATGATAATATGAAAGATTTCATTATGACAATTTTTTATAGAGAGACAAAAATTAATCCATTACCGATTCTGTGGCATGAAATAAATTTCAAGTATCTAAAAAATGAAATCCCATCAATCCAATAAACCTATTACTGTAGAAAAATTGAGAATATATTTGATTGGTTTTTAATGAGTGGTCATGTTATAATTGTGATGTTTTAGGTAGTGTCTCAATTTTTAAACTATAAAGAATATCATGTGGTGACTCTTATCAACAATTTAATATCCTTTATCCATATTGATTGAGTTTATACATGGATAATTGATCATGTTTTCACTTCTAATGTTATTCTGATGTGTGAGGAAATCTCCCAATGACCAATCTAAGGAAATTATGTATAGTGAGAATATATTTCCACTGATTGGGGGAATTGGTACTGGGGGACTCTTTAAAAATTTCTAGAGGCTATTATATGCCCCTTGAAAATAATCATTAATCTGATAAGTGACAACATTTTTCATTATCCAACTTAAATTTATAGATTTTCCAACATGATTCACTATGATTCATTTAATATAGTAGTGGTGTCTGTGTAGTGCACTAAATTGTTTGATATTTTTTATGGTTTCATATAAATGATATTATTAGATTTATCATTGTAAAATTTGATTCCATGATAGTTTACCCTGATTCCATGAAACATTAATGTGGTAAAACTAAAATAACATTTCAATGTGTTCACATTAAAAACATCGAACTCATAGATTATTTAAAATGTAATCAATATTAGAAAGATGATAAATATAATATTGCGACTTCATCAACAACCAATATACATGTAATTTGAGATATTTCTGAAATATTATTATGAATCTATGGTAGATGGGACCACAGAATGTGGCACTAATTTCCATAAAACTAAATAGAATCAACTGATAATAGTATATTCCTTGGGGTGAGAAATGTTTTTTGGATATTCATCTTTTGGGGCCATTTATTTTTATTTTTATCTAGAATATCCATTCCAAAATGGATAGAGGTAGATTTAAAATATTTACATCTATCATAATTTCTATAATTGGAATTATGAAATCAACTTTTATAAAATTTTGGTTGAGATCTCTAATGTAGATGAAAACAATTATCTGCTCATTATTAATGTTGATGAAAAAAATAATGGAGAGATAATTTTGTTACAAGACATGCTAGGTGATATTTACAATAATTATTTTATCAACATCAACTTTTATTTTGGTATTGTGAGTTGGATATACCCTTCTGGATGCCTACTATAAGCCTCAATGATCATCTAGAAAACCTAAGTTGTGGTTGTAGACATCAGGGTCAAGGCCTTGCATTTCTTGGTAATTCAAAGATAAATCATGTTGATGATGACTTATTAAATTTTTATATACCACAATTTCTTTATATGAAATGGTCTCACTAATCATCATAAGTCATAGATCGTCAACAATAACAATATTATTATATTTTCAATTCATTAATAGTTGTAGAAACTCTTTCCCTAAATATTGGAGGGGCATCTTGGATGTGCATATATTCTTCTTCCTATTCCTCCGTACAACTGCCGAATATAGTGTGAAAATAAGGGGGTATATATATATAGAAGAAACATTAACATCCCATCATTTTAGGGATGGTTCAAGAATATTTTCACAATATAATTTTGAAATGATTGTTTCTTTTGACATAGCTACCGACACTGGTGTATCTAAGTGATGTGTCGGGGAACAATAAATATTTTAAATATTGTATTCCATATTATTGAAGGTCAATGACATAATTTATGCTATCTAGTATAGTTAATATAATTAATATAAATATTTTTGGGAGAATTCATCCTAATATAAAAACATTCCCTTCTGATTTTTTCATGAAAATAGACATAAATCCCCGAGAATCTTGAAGGGGTTAACCATGTTAATTTATAGACCATATTTGAAAGTATCATGAGGGATATTATTGGTCATGGTTTATTTCTCATCCCTCAATTAAAACCATGATCTACTGTATAAAGAATAATATGTTTCAAATGGACCCTTCTCCGCATGGAATGTCCATTTCCATTAACATATCACTTGATGAATATGTGGTTATACGAGTGGATTATAAAATATTGATGTAAAGATGGCCTCTGAGAAATGAAATGAAGGAAATTACTTTTTGAATTATAATAAATTCCATAATAGATAGAAGGTACTCAAAATGAGTAATAATATTGATGTCTTCGATGGTCTGTTACTAATTTTTTCATAAACCAATAGTGTTAGAGTAGAAGGGGGAAATTCACCTTCATTGTATCCTAATATATGTAATGTTTTGAAAGGAACGAGATTCAAACCTTATATAGTGTCAATGATGAAGCATTGGATGTGAACATCCGTGAATTTTCAAGATATAAACAGTGGTTGGGTGTGCTAATGTAAAATAGTACTCATGTCATGTTTCATGAAATATATAATCATTTAAAAATATATGGAATTAAAATCCTCATGATCCAATTATATAGAAGTATCCTAATCCAAAAATAATTAAGGAATCAACAAATGAACATATGAGGGGTTTATGGAGGAAATTTCATAAAATGAGAGATCCTAGGATTCAAATCTTGGAAATCACCTAGTATAATTGTATCATGGTTTCAAATTATTTATCTAATGATCTATAATTAATAACATGTGACTATTCCATATTAGATGCTTTAGAATATTATGTATTTGAGGTGTGTGTGTTAGGCTTCTAAAAAAAATATATAGGCACTCCTTTCAATTGTTGGTTAGACTGGATTTGAATTCCCACCTGTTTCATTTGATTGGAGTGTTTCACCTCCTCTATCTAGTCATTAAATAAAATATATTCAATATAACTATAAGAATGTTTGGTGGTATATTCACACACCTATTAGGATCAATAAACTGATTCCATGTGAGTTTTAGAAGCATAAATATCAGTAGTTGTATGTATATGAAATATTTAATTTAAAAAAACTATGTATTTCCCTACTACCTTAGATATTATGGCATTTTCCTCAAGATCCTAAATAATTCACATGGGACTTAGATTCATATCCATACTCATCATCAAATAATGGTTCCATTAAATGAATGAAATTAATGGAACATAATATTAATTATACATTAGATGGTGATTCTGTTTGGAGTGGTTGTTATTTTGGTACCATTTGATGGGTTTATACTCATCATCTCAATGATTGATGTATCAATTATGAGTGGGGAAGGACTAACATTTTCCTCAATATATTTTTTATTCATGTTCTTAGGTTTTTGTCTTCTAATTGCACTCATTTTGTGAAGATCAACTATTATTGGATTTTGGTTCTGATGAGGATTTTTTTTGTGGTAAAATAGACCGGAGGAACAATTGTATGGTTTAACATATCATTTCAAATAGTAAGAGTTTTATTTATTTTTAGTATTACCATCAAATCAGTGAACTTTTTTGAACACTTTATTTTAATTTCATGACATTATCCTTAATTTTTAGGAACTGTGGTAGAAACATAAGAAACTTATTCTAGTTGATTTCCTAATTTTACATTCCCGAATGAACAATATATTGTATAATGTATTTAAATAAACTAAACCAAGATGTTGAGGACCAATTTTTGGGAAAGTGATTAATAACATGGGATGTAATTAATACTTAACATATCAAGCCTTTTGGTCTTGGGAAATTTTAGAAAATTGTTTTCCAAAGAATCTATAATGTAGTCGGGAACATATTCATATCGGAATGAATAAATTTTTTTTTATTGTTTTCAAATTGATCATATTTATTCTCACTTCAATAATCCTCATTGGCTATTTGAATTGTTTTTTACATTGATGATTAGGTTCCACATGATAATGTTTGGGATTCAGTGATGGATTTTGTATAGGATATTTCTTATGTCTAATGAAAATTGTTTCTACATTTCCCATTAACTCCCCTTGAAATGTATGTTTTAGTAGACATTGATATTTGGTTTTACAAATAGAATAAACTATCATATTCCAGACTATAGAATATTCTCGAAACCCACATGAATAATTCACTAAGAAAAGTAGTGTTTTCAATTAATCATGTTGTTTCTCTATATAAAAAAAACATGAAATCATCCTGAGTACACTTTATGTCGGATGAATAACTCAAAACCTTCCATCTATAAAAAATCTCAAAAACTCACATTTTCCCATTAATTAGAATTTTTTAGGTCAAACATCATTTTATTCCAATGTTTTGATCTAAATTTACAATTATAATACTGAAATATATTTTCCTATCATTTGATCAGCCTTTCTAGTAACATGGTATACTAGATGAATGCCAGTATTTCAATGGACAATATAAATAACCTATGAATGAAATCTTATAATTATTCAAGTGTACCCATAATTTTTTTGTATCTATATAAAAAATCACCATTTGATATTCTGGTCCCCTAATCCATTGTATTTTTGAAATAAAGTATTCCCATTATTTGGATGCATATTCTTTTCAACTACACATTCAGGGTATGTATTTCATTATGGTTACAATGATTCCCTCCATCCATCCTTTGATTCCAAATTGCTGATTAATAACTCATTTATTTTCAATTATATCTAATGATATGACCAGATAAAATAGACAAACTAGAAAAACCATTGTTCAAAATAATACATTATTTGGTAATCTATCAATAATAATTATTTTTTAATGAATGGGAAATTGGGAATAAATATACTAAATTTAAGAAAGAAATATGAATTATTTAGATGATAATTTAATGGGAAATTACATGATCAAATGACATTAGTTATCAATAATCCTATTATATTGAACACTGTAACTAGACTACTTCCTTCTAATGAAATTTTTTGTTCTCTTTCATCAACCATATAATTTATTAAATAAATTAAAATTATTTTTAATAACCTCTCTGGTAGGTCTTGTGAAGATTTTTATGTTTCACTTATAGTTGTTTCCCAACTAGATTAAAATTTTTATTTATTTATTTTTATTTCATCAAAATAAAGTGGTTTCTTGGGTCTCAGATGAAGCTGTTTTCATGGATCAAACATTGTTGTCATGATAGGTTATTCCCAACCAAGTAGGTCCATTAGGTGGATATGATGCTGTTATTTTTTAATAACATATCCACCAGGGGTATTGCATATGAGTAGTTTGGTATTAAACTATCTCAATTCATTCTTTTCTTCCACATATTGAGAATTTATTTCATCAGCTGTGAGTTGTTCCATGTTCTTGGGAAGAGGGTGAGATTTATCCAAACCTATAGAATTTTCATTATTTTTATCCTAGTGAGGATATATAAATGGATCGTTAGAGGGATTCACCATATAATTTTCTATCTTTTGATTCCATTAACAAACACCATATTTTATCATTTTGGTGTCGAACATGTTTCAAATAGAAATTTCCTCCTCCTATCAGATGAAATAGATTTTTATTATGCTGTATATATAGGGGTAGTGATAATAAAGTTAACTTATGTATAATGTATTTCATTTTCCTGGTTATCACATTATTAATAGGAGGAATGATTTATATCATGAAATCTATTGAAAGAGCTATGCTATTTTTGATGGGTTGTACCATTGAAAGGTCAATTTGTCTTGTGACCACTTTTAGGACCCATCCATCCCATCAGGGGTTGTCCAGAATCCCTCATCAAAAGGATGATTTGGAGATATTCTCTACAAATATTCATTATAAAAATTCAGAATGGGGAATTAGGGTTATGAGATGAGGATAATTTGGAGAGCTCATATTCGGATTCTCCACATAAATGATGAAATAATGAATTCCATTGTGGATGAGATTATGGTAAATAATTTCCCCGCCCTGAATGATGAGATTGATATTTTTTTATTAATACATAATTTTTTGTGGGATTTTTAAGACTTAATGGATTATGATATGTTAAAAATTCCCCCACCATATGGTATTAGGCTACTCCCTTATTTCTAGAGTAGCATATAATGCATCTTCTCTCTGGATAATTTTAATCATTGTATTTTTGTGATGAACGAGAATTTCATGATCTAAATATGAGTATTTTTTCTCTGAATAAATCATTGTTACTTGATAACTTAAATTTTAAAAATGGTAATCTTAACTGATATTATCTAAAACATAGTGAAATACCCCTTTAATTTTTTACTCCCCTCGAACAAGGCCCCTATGTGATCTCATCCTAGAAAGTTATTACCAGTCAAATCGTCTTTTATTAACATATCACATTCTTGAGATTGGGTTAATGAAATGACATTTCATTAATAAATATTTTTATCGATTATATAAAGGTATATAAAGATAAAAATGATAGTATCTATGTTTTCATCATCCGTTGATTTAAATGATAGTTGACGCATTGAAAATCAACTAATGTAGCATGTGAAAATAATTAAGACATACACATTAAAACCCTCCTACTATTTCCTCAAGTTTGGGAATCATATTGTTTACATAGCATAAAAATTAATATGGTGGTCTGAGAAATTTATTTCCATGATGTCACTTGTATATAATTTATGTGGAATGAATATAATTTTAAAATATAATGAAGTAATATATTAAGTTAGGATAACAAAAAGAATGATTTATTCTAAAAATGTCTTCATCATAATATATTAATGAATTAATAAGAGACAAAACATGTATGATTTATCACCTTTATCTGGTTTCTTCATCATAAGAAATGCATTCCCTTAATTTTCTAGGAGAGATTCCTCTATTTTATTTTACCAATGTGGGAATTTGAAATCATCTTTATTATTGAAATTTACGATAGGAGGAATCTCGTCTACATTGATAGAAAATTATTGATCATAGGGGGGGTTTATAGTATAATAACATACATGTGTTATCATTCAATTTGGAATGATTTTCAATTTTAAATGATAATATATCGGGAATGATTGTCCTTATATTTTCATGTTCCCTACATTATGAGGGAATTCGTAAATTGGTCAAAAAATTGTAGGCCCTTCTTGTGGAAATGAGACTACGCAATGGATTGGAGCTCCATATAAAACACTATCATGGGACGAACGCCTATTTTGAATCAATGGATGTCTATAAGATGGGTTCATGTTTTGTGTACCACGAAAGGACCATACCAATGGAAATTTAAAGGGGGGATTCATTAATTTTAACATTTTGACCATGAGGAGAGATCCCACTTTTACTTGTTAATAGAATGTCTCTCACAATTGATCTCATTATAACCATGAAGGAATCATTCATAAGAAATATTCTATGGAGGATCTCAAGATTAGATAACTTAAATTTTGTGGGGTGGTCCTTCATAATTCAAACCCTTCCATTCACAATTTTTTGTGGTGTTAGCGAGATCATGGATCACCATTGATATAAGTTTGGGGGCCTTAAAAAATCATCACTTTTATATGGTTTATATTTCTTCAATTGTAATTTCAATCAAAATTTGTGGTATTTATTTTTAATGTGTTCTCTGGTGGGTAGTTAGAGTGACATGTCATGGTCAAAAAAATTCATAAATGCGATCCCACACGAGTGAATCCTACATTTCTACCTAAAAACACAAAGAATTTTTTTAATTTTCGTAGGATTATATTCCAAACATCTAGTGGTTGTGGAAATGGACCAATAAATTTCTATTGGACTTAGTTTGTGTGAATAATCATATTATACATTTATATTGGGAACATGCTAATATTCTCATTTGATGGGAGAGAGAATATGCACCTACTCATGAGTAGAATAATAATTTTTCTAATGAAAAACACAAATTATGGGTGTATTTCTGTGTTCCAAACCCCTAACTGATTCGGTTTCCATTAAAATATATTTATAGGTTTTTAAGATATTGGAAGTGATATATCTATTCCCATACATTTCGGATAGGATATGTTCAATGACATATCCAGTTGAAATGGGAATATATGATCATTCATTGTTTGGAAATGAGTATATTCATAATATTGTCCTTCATTTCATGCATTAATATAAAGATTGTTTTCCTTTGAAGGGTTAATAAAATGAAGCCCCCCATATTTGTCTCTTGGGGGTGCCAAAAAACATGGTTGGGTTCTACGAAAATGTGCTGATGGTCTGATGTCTGTGGGAATGTATATTGTGGTACAAATTTATTTCCACCATTTTTTCAGAATATTATTCTTTAGAGAATGGAGATATGGTCTTATTACTGGTTATTTTTTTCCTCATTATTGGCAAGTCATAGATTCTATGGATATAGTGACATGATATTAGATCCATGGGGTGGCATCCTCATTTGACTGGGAATTCATTGACACCCAACAATAGTAGTTGGGACTTCAATTTGGATCCATTTGGTTTGAATCTTATGTTTTCAAGACGAATTTGTTGCTGACATGCTAACAAACATCCCAAAATTTTGGGATGATCAATTTTTTCCCTTTTTGGGAGAGGCTCTCAAAATGATTTGAAATGCCAATGGGTTTTTATTATTTCATTTATCATAGTTTTTTATTTGTGGATATTTGGTGGGGATTAAATTCCTAGAGGGATTCATGTGCAGACACTGGGGTTAAGATATTACCATTGAGATGGTACTCCCAGATAAGTTAATTTGATACATGGTGATACATTTTCTTAGGGGGTGTTGTGATCCTCTGTATGGATAAGTATTTAGATCATACATAAATTTATGTGTACATTTTATTAAAGTTAAAATTTCATTATAGATTCAAGGGAGTTCTATTGGATGTGTCTAGGGGTTTATAACAAACACAAATATGAAAAAATGTCAAAATAGCATCCTAAATAAACACACATGTGAAATTAATATCTTCAAATGATTTACATTGGGACCATTTTTTCTCTATAAAATATATAAGATATAATGTAATGGAATGTGTGTGATTCATCCATTTTGGTTAATTATGGATTCATATGAGTTTAAATATTTTATTTGGAACCCTTTATAGAGGTTTACATTCTTGTGTATTGATGTAACTGGAAAATCCCAACTATTCCAACATTCATCTTCGATCATATTCCGTAATTCCAAAGGATGGTGAGCATTGGACATTTTACCAATGATTATTAGTAACTCGCATTGGATGATACGATGAGAGGTTAATCTCACAAAATATTTTTGGGGAAATTACATTGTATATTTGGCTTATCATATATATTTATTACATATTAATGAATCTATACCAATTCCCAAATGTGTGGTTGATCGCCCTTTTGATAAAAATCATTTGTTTGAATTCATTGGAATAAAACCATAAATATATATCACAACATCTCTATCAATGGTATCATATGTATTTATCAGTTGAAAGCCATTAATGTTATCATCTATATGTATTAGAGTTCCTATATTTTTTTATTTATTATGTATTTATTTTTGTTTTAGGGCACACTATGGGGAACTCTATAATTTACCATCCTCTAGGGAGGTTGGTGATTTTTTAATGCTGGTACTGGGACCATGAGAATGTAATCCTAAAAATCCATATAATTAGGGTCACAATCCATACACTTTAGTTCCAATTAGCAAGAAAACATGTATGTCTTAATTTCATGTTATAAGAGAAATACCATGTAGTTGAATTCCCTGTGGAAAGGGTATTTAGGTGAAATGTACCTAGTATAGGCCAATATTGGGCTTATACCTGAGCGGACTTTTTTCATTGATCCCATGTGGTATATTTTATAATAGGATCATGATGATATTATAAGGAATATTTCCAAATGAGTATAAAACTAATATGTAATACCGGATGATGGGAATGAGATGATAGGTCCAAAATGTATTGTGGCCTACTATTTGTGGATTTTGTCTAATATGGAATATTTCACCATAATTATGATAGAGGATTTAAGGTGATGGGATTGAACCTTATGAAGGCTTCATATGTATCCCAACTAGAAGAGAATGAAATCCTATATAGTTAGTCTGTGTTGGGGATTAAGCCTATGGGATTGAGTCCCAAATCAAATTTTTTGAACATAGTAGTCATATGATCACCTATGATCACTAAGATCATGTGATCCATGCCCAATATAGATAATAATAACGAGTAAAATATCATCATGTTGTATAATCATGTGCGGGAAGGTTCTTTCACTAGAATCGGAATACCATATTATGATTACCATTCTCTTCCTCTAGTCAAAATGGTTTGGGGAATGGAAGGTAGAAGAAGTAGGATATGATGGATGAGACACCAAGGTATTAATCTAGGAGTGAATCTTATGATGGTTATTTTCTTCTCATCCTATAGTGGATGATGGAGATTGTATTTTGAGGTAGTGATGATGATATATTGATATTTCCCATTCTATATTAATTAATTTCTCTAAACCCAATAAGTGTACTTCCATATAAATTTATATGGAAAAAATATTCTGGGATACAACATGATTCCATTAACATTTTCGGTATCATGCATGAGAGGAATGCCACAATCTGAATTGAGAAGCTTTCCACCAACACATATTGGTTTGGGGTCCTCGTTACCATAAATGCATACATCCTGATGACCCCACAAATCATGTAGGATAGGTGGGGGAAATATATTACAATCGGAATGAATAATCTAAAGATATACCCAATGATGTGTCATACATCAAACCAAGATGATCCAAGGGGCCATGGGTGAGATCTCAATGATGACATCTACCATATTGGATTTGTTCAAATAGAATAATTTATGATACATCACTAAGGGGTTATGAAAAATAAATATATACATGGGAGTTTACTGATGAGTGGGGAAGCATTGATACCATACATTCACCTCAAATGTTATACTTTATTAGAAATGTGGAATAAGGATATCAAAATGGGATGATCATTTATGAAGGATATCTCCTTCAAAAAGTGTTTATTTCACGAATGGGGGAGTATTACATTTGAATATCACCGAACAATTTTCATCTTTCATGAAGGATATCCCATTATGAAAACTAAATCATGGAAAATTTATTCTTCCATTACGGTTGGATGATTTCCTATTAATTGAAATGTTGTACTCTAGGTCTTTCTCCTTGTTTACACCCCATTTTAGTTGGTATATATGGGGTATTTAAATTATATGAGAGAAACTTTTATCCAAAAATGATCATCCACATAGAGTACCTGATGATAAATAATAAAAAATTGAATATACCACATACTACCAACCCGTTTCATTTGGGGGGGGTGATATGATGGATTCACCCCAAAATGTTTTTTTGTGGTGTTTGGATAAAACAACTTATCCCCAAACAAATATTTTTGATGGGGTGGGAGTTTATCACAACCTCAACCCACTAATGTTTTTCATTAATAGGGCTACATGCAATACAAATCTCTCTTCATTGTTTTCTTAATATGTGGTTTTATGTACCAAAACCTTTTTTTCATTTATCAATTTTTTAGTTTGATTATATTGTCTCAAATTATCAATATTATTATTCATTTTTAAATTCTAAAGAAATATTTTCAGAAAAATATCTAAATATAATTTAAAAAATCCAAATTTTTCTTATATAAAACAGGTATCCTAAAATGTAAAGAGATATCATAAAATAATATTATATATTTCATAGAAAAATATCATACATGAAATTGAAATATCTTTTGAATTAATATATATTTCACAACAAAAAATCTAACATGAATAATGAATGTTTATTCCTTTCATATAAAACAATTATTAAAGGGACTTATAATAACTTATAAGCTTCAGATGTTTCCTACATGAACAAAAAATTATATTAAAAATGGAAGAAAAAATTAAAAATCTCCAAAATATATTACTTATCTCTAGGAGCATTTCTCATTTCCCAATTTTAGTGAACTCCAAAAGCATTACAAACAAAAAACTATAGTTTCATATAAAAAATATTTTCTCATATATATTATGTTTTCAAGGGATCTTCATGAAATTATAAAATCCGATCATTTTAAATATATTATACATACATAGTAATTCCATCAAATTCCCAATTATGTAAAACTAAAATTTCAAAACCAAATATTAATAAAATTATTCAAGAATAAATTGAAAAATCCTTTAACAATCAAATTATACATAAATAGAAAAAATCCATCCCATCCATGTACATATTATAATTTTAAATATACATTTGAATATAAAATAATTTAAAATTCATGATTTTTTCATTAATAATATTGATTATTCAATTACTTCCATGGGTTATTTATTTGTATCTAATTCCATGATTTAGATAACCATTATTCATTAAAAATACAAAAAAACTTCACATTGGTATATAACCTTCTTTTATTAAATTTCATTATCCAGTACATGGTATATAATAGTGTTAAACTATCTATTATAGTATCCTAATCCAAATTCCAAGATTCATTCTTCGGAAAATAGTAAAACTCTATTTTTATTTCATTTTAATGAATTACAACACGAAGGGAAAAAATTCAATAAATATATATTACAAAAATTAAACATAATTCCCTTTTTAAACATAATTTTATTTGGTATTTTCACTTTTTAAAATTAATTAATTATACAAGAAAGGATTAATCTCTATTCGTCTTAAAAGTGAACATATTAACAATATTTTATTTTTCCACATGGTCATCTCCATTATTGAGATGTCAAATTTCTACAAGATCATTTCCTGTTGAAGAAATTTTCCCGTATTTTCACATTATAATATTCTTAATACCATTAATTTAATCATGTGGTAAATTATTAATATATTCCATATCCATATTTCCCCTTATATTACCTTGATTTAGTGGATAATCCTCTTTCACTTCTTTCTTCGATAATGAATTTCTAAATTTTATAAATTCACTTTTCTTAATTTTTTTCAAATAATTGGAATATATATATTAATATTACAGGTTATGGTACCCACAGGTTTCTTAAAATATGATAATTATAAACCCTTTAGAAAGGAAACTCAAAACATGACATTTTATATCTAAAAACTATTATTCTTTCATTAGGACCTATAAATATATAAAAATATGTGGTGAATCAACAAGGGTGACATATTAGAAATTTTATTGTTATTTGTTTTACCACAACACCTATTAATTTAATGAAAATCACATAAACTTATCTCCTTGAACTTCCACGAATATAATATAAATAGGAAAGAAAAAAAACATGGATATAATAAAATAATGATGTTCATCTATAACTTTTTTATTGCATCCCTATTTTATGTGGATTTTTATCCCACTCACACATTAGTGTTTTTTCACTATTAATATTAAGTAATTCATTCTTTATATAAGAATAAATGGAGTTTTTATTCACATGAAAAGAAGTTCAATGAATAATTATAAAATGGTATTTCTATAATAAAACATGAAAATGTAGTAAAGAAAAAATTAGAGGATAATGTGAAGAAATAGCTATGTGATTTTATTAATGGAAACTATATAGAGGATTATTTGTATTTGATTTTTTCTTGTGGTATTTTTCTTATATGAAAATTATAAAAATATTTCTATTTCATGAATTTGGAAATTTTCATCAATATAAAAAGTCACTACTTATTATAAATAGAATAGAACACTTTTAAAAAAAAATTGGTCACCTAGACTGAATGTATTGAAGAATTTTAGAGTGTAGAAGATCACTATAAGTAGAATTGACACTAGTATAAAATCAAATAATGAATAAAATATATTTATAATGTGTATGAGAAACTAAATTGTTTCTAATAGATATATCCATTTAAAAAAGAAGAAGATAATAATAATATTTTGAGAATAATGACATGAATATTGAATTTTTATCCATCATTCGGTAGTCATGAAACATAGTGTTTGTGTTTAGAGATGATTGTATTATTTTATTCAAACAAACATTGGAAGCATTGTAATTTATTGAGATCATGTTACATGACTATTTTCATAAAGATTAAACTGTATATTAAGAATATATTGATTATGTTTTTTATATTATCTTGATGTTTATAAATATTATGTTAGGTTTGTATCATCATTATGAAGGCTCTATGTACTCATGATTCATTATGAGATAATAAATTTTATTTAATGTGAGATGTAGAGATAATTAGGGATGAACATGGTCTTGTATGACACCAAAATTAATCTATTTTATTGGTAAAATAATTGGAAATAATACATTCACTTATTATCCCATATTAATTTTCAAATAACTTAATAGTGTGAAATATACGACTCAATCACCCAAAAAAAGGAGTTCTCTGCCTTGGATGGACCAAGCCCTATAAAAGAAAATGTTCTACACTATACCTCCCATAATTCATTAAATGCATGAGTTACATATTTTTTTTAAAATAGATAAATACAAATTCACCAGAAATAGAAATTCAAAAACAAAGGAGGTAAAAAAAACTTTAAAAACAATTAAAATATTGTATTATTTTTGAAATACTTGATTTTACCAAACCCATTATATTTATTTTCACTAGTCCTTAGAGTGATATTAAATGGTATTAGAGTGATTTCAACATATGATTTTTTCTATTATTTTCCCATAAATAATGTTTTTGGGACTATATTTTGGTAACAAATAGATTATATATGATATAAAGTCCATGGAGAATGCTTCGACAAAAATGGTACAAGAGAAAAACATTCTCTATAAAATAAAGATAGCCATACTATTATTATATTATCCTTTAAAAAAAATTCTCTATATAAGTAATATTTGAAAAATATCGTTGTCAATAGATATTCCATATATAATAATTTTGAATAAAATATCCATTCACTGAAAGATTCATATAAAGAAACTCCTGGTGTCAACGAATCCCAACTGGAAGTCAAATCATAATGAATAATGAAAAATGAAAACATTAAACAAGTAGGTCAAAAAAATATGATGATCAAGTTTAAAAGACGTATAATAATTGGTATAAAAAATTATATTTTTGGTGGATGAAAAATTGAAACACAATATTATGTTCCTTTAGATGAATATAAAAAAATTTCCAATAAAGGATAATCCTTGAACATCCCCACAAGTTGAGGAAAGAAATGATACCAAACTAATTTTAGATTAAGGTATTGATTATAAAAATTATTTTATTTATTTCCAGAATTGTTTTGATTCATCACATGATCAACACATTAATAAAATATCTAATAACATATACCCCTTAAATGTTATTTGTGATTTCAGTAAATCTATTTTTAACATTTTAATATGAAAAATGTCTCAATATATATGAATGTGGATGTATAAAATTGATGGGACCCAACCTTGTCTCAATAGTATATTTATATATGTACATAAATATATAATCCATAAATGGATCCCATATTATTTGGTTTCCTACAAAAAAAGACCTATCATAAAATTGTAACTATACAATTGTATTTATGAAAACAAAAAAGTTTGTATGACATTTTTAGAGTTTTGAAGATTTTTATTGAAGGAAATTGATTTGTGGAACACCAATTTATTATGTAGAAAGATTAAAAGACATATATATATGGATTATAATTGAATAATAGTTTTGAAAAATGGGAACGAATCAAATATTATATCTAAATAATAATCAATAATTCATGAATGTTTTTTCATATAATGAAAATTACCGTGAATACAAGAAAGTTGGTGGTAACTGTTATGATCAATTATTTTATGTACCAATTCGGAATAAATTATTTTACAATAATAAATAAATTCAATAACAGTAGAAGAATTAGGTGATAAAATAGGACAAGTCTACCTTGAGGAAGAAACAAGTGAAAAATACACCCTATAAGAAAGACAGTCATACATTTCATCTTAATAGAGAAGATAATTTTAATTTGGTAATAGAGGTAACATACTAGGGATTTGGATAATGTTTATGAATATTAATATCAAAGATCAAATGATTTAATTATGAATGAAACAAATCCATGAAATAGATAAATGGTTTTTTATTTGTAGATATCCATGATGAAGAATTTGAATTTCATGAGATGTGAACATATAAATTAAACATGAAATATTCCGAGGATTTTTTAGATATGGTCAATTAGGTTAAACATCTATTAAAAAAGTTCATGACACGGATTCATAAATAGGAATATATGATAAATAATAACTAAAAAAACTTCAGTTACTCAAAGCAATAAAAATTATGTTGTGAAGTAGTCTTCAATAGAATAGAATTTTGATTATTTTAGAAGTGATTTATTGAAAATATGTTCAGCCTAATAATAAATTTCAACGAATATGGAATGAGAATAAAATAAACAACATGCATAAATTTTTAATTTTTAAAAATGTAATTAGAAATTAAAATAAATTTTAAAATAGAAACAATTACATGCATCAAAAATATATTGAAAATTTTAAAATAATTGGTGAAATAAAATGGGCAAGATACAAACACACTAAAACATTAAATAATTGATTTTACAGGTTAATAAATAAGTCTTAGAAAAATTTATCACAATTCATAGATGATATAATCTCACCTTATTCCCATATTTTTCAATCCATTCTATAATGAAGATATAATTGATGTTTAATAATGAATAAGTTTTTTGAAGAATTTAATTTATCTTACTCATAGAAGACAAATATTTCATGAAATATTTCCATTTGGAATCATGTTTTCTTCATAAAGCATAATCATCAAAATATATTAATTTTTTTAATGTCAATAGTTATAACACAATCCTGTGTAGGGTATTTTAAGAATAACATCAATGATAATGATTAATGAAAAGTATCACATTAGGTCATAGATAAAATATTAGTATATTAAAGGAATGATCTTTATTTTTTAAATATATATTTTTTGAAAACCGTAGAAACAGAATAATATTTTGTATGCTTTTTAACCTCAAAATCTGATTTTATAAATTTTTTAATTATTATTCAAAGGAAGAGTGACTATTAAAATAAATGGGGAGAAGAAAAAATGATGTTGAATTTTTTGATTTATTTTTTTAAGACTATTTCAGGTTTATAATATTACTAAAAACATATTTTCAAAATTCTTATGAAGTAAAATTTGTATTTGGAATCACATTTTTAGTGTATATGTCTAGTTTAATTTCAAAAACTGATCATATTTTTTTACAGTAGTTTATCCCAATTTGACGTTTAGTTGGTTGGTTTATATCAATTTTTTTGAAAGTTATGGTTCCACAATTATCTCATGATAATTTTAATGGATACATCAATTTGGTGGAGAAAAAATAAAATTGTGAGAATAATATTTTAATATTGACTAGAGTTATGGGAGAATTATTTTCCTCATAATACATTCCCTTATACTAATAGAATGCCAATAAAGGGGATATGAACCTATATTTCACATTTTATTTATTCAATAAGATGGATTGGAAATAACCTGAATTTATAATTCATATTTTAATTTAAAATATTTTTTTATTATGGGATTTAATTAAACCTTTTATTTTGATTTATTATTTTATAAATTTACATGAAGGATTAAATTCAATGTGTGTTAACAATAGGTGATGTATGATGAATCCCCCAATATGAGTGATGAATATTCCATCATAAATAGTAAAGGATTATGTTTATGTTGTCCTTAAATAAATATATTGACAGGTTCATAACCAAAACAAATAAATTATATGAATTAATATTTTATCTTATTGGAAAATGAAAGTGTTGGATATCTGTTGACTATATGATTTTGGATAAGTTAGAGAGGATAGAACGATGAAAATAGGTTTAGCACATTCATTTTCATTGGTATTATCCTTCTAATATGTTGATGTACTTGTTGATATAATGTATAAATTCAGCTGTTTATTTAATGATAACATAACAGTTAATATCACTAATGAGAAACAAAAAATTTTGTGCCAAATAAACACCCAATGAAAAAGTATTATTTTCCCCATAATGGAAAAAATAGGGAATCATGGATACATGGAGATTTTAAAAAAAATAAAACACAAATCTTGTTACCGTAAATAATACTAATTATATCATAATCAAAGGAGCATCATACAATGATGTTAACCCCACCATGTTATCTATTCAATGATCATTTGAATCCCCATTAGAAAGTCAACTTGATCACACGTATTTCCTTGAATGAGTCATCTAATTTTTTAAGTCATCGGGTACATCCTTCTGATCATGATACATGTCATGTGTAAAATATTTGAAGACTATATGGGAATTTATATGATAGAAGCTTGAAGTGATAAGAACCTTATGAAATAGAAAATTAATTTTTTTCCCATGTGAATAGACTACGTAGTTCATATGATATGATCATTAAATTTCCAAATTTACTATGACATGTTAGCTACGTTACACGAAGTCTCTCTAGCATTTTCATTGATTTGGTGATAACCCCTAGACATGTGGGACATATCTCATGAAGGAACACATATATATCGACAGTCTCCCATAGATTATAATAGACATGTGGACTCATTCATGGAGAATCCCTTTAAAAACTAATTCACTCATGAATGTTGGTAACGATGGTGTGATCACATAGTTACTATTAATCATGTGAAACAGATGACTTCCTTGATGAACTGAATTTTGATCTTGGGAATCATGTAGTTAATTACGAAACATCTATCTCATCAGACTCAATAAAATATATCATTTTTATTCACAATGAAAGGTATAATACATTATGTGTGAAGATGCCTAAGAAATCCCCACTCAACACACAATGAAACCAAACTTAGAGGAAAGAGAGAACATTTTTGAGTGGAGGAATACACTATAATAAGATTCTTCCACCTGGCATGCCTAATGAGTAATATAATTGATTTCATAGTATATATACACACATCATGTGATAATTTTATTTATCACATGAATGATCTCTATAATTTTATTAATATAACACGAAGGACCTTTATCATGTCATATTGATCACGTGATGCCTGAGTAGGAGAATGACATGGAAATATTTAAGCAATTATTTGATGAATGATGAATAATAAAGAAGAAACATGTGAATTAAGATACACTATTTGACATGAGATGGAATTATGTTATTCATTGGATCCATTCTGGGATCATGTGAAGACACCCATATGTGTTTGTTACATCATGGGAAGGCACCCAAACAAGTCAGTTAGATCACATGATGAAAAATATACATATAAGTATGATCATATAGAGACACTTATACATGTCAGTAAAATCATATGACAACCTCTTGAAATGTCATCTAGGTTCATGGGAATACCCTGGACATCTGCATAGGATCATCTAATATACACAAGGAATGTCATCAATGTTCATTAAAATACCCTATCAATGTTTTAATGATCATGACAAGACAATGTAATTATCATGAAGATCGCATGAAATAACCTAGAAATGTGAGATATGATCATGAGAATCCCATGTCCATTTCGACCTGACCATGAAAATCCCCTCCACATGTTAGGATGATCATATGAATACCCCGAATATGTATGGAGGATCATACGAAATACACTAGAAATGTCATCTAGGATAACATGATGCACCTGTACATGTCTTCCTGATCATGTTAATCCCCTGGAAAATTAATTTGGGTAATGCGACACGCCCTAGATGTTGTATCTAGGTTCATGTGAATCCTCATCTAAACCTGTCATCCAAAAAATGAAATGCCTAATAGATATATTTGTGGGTTCACATGAGATTCCTAAAACATGTCATCCTTGTTAAATACGTATCCTAATACATTTCATGAATACATCCATTGATATATTAGGAAGAGATCCATAGACCTGTCAACCATGTTATGAAGACACCCTTAGGTGTGCCAGCCTTGTCATGTATAAATACACGGATATGTACCATTGACCCAAATAAACCCCCAAGAACATCGTTTATTTGAGAAATACCCCATTAAAATGGGAAGAATTTATAATGAATTATGGGTTTTCAACCATGAAACATTATTCATTCCATGATACTTAAATTCTACCCAAGCATGTTCAAAGTACCTCTCATGGTTCTTAGTCTTTATTTATCATTGAATAACGAATGGATACGCAACATGGGAATCCACCTTGGTGTAATTCACTCAACATTATATTTAAAATAAACCAAAATAACCACATCTTATGGCTATACAATATTTCCTTATCCATTTAAATATTAAGATATAATGTCAACTATGAAGAATCTGATTCATGTTTTAAGAAGGACATGTAGTGTTCCTTCTTATGTATTGGGCTTCATATCAATCATTTTATTAGTGATAATTGAATTCGTATGTCCTGAATCAATGTATAGGGTTTTCATATGCATTCAATCACTTATTAATTATATTTATCATGACATGAATGGGTTTATGGTTTTGAATCATTTTTACCACTTTTATCACCTAAATCCCTATAATAATGAAAATTATAGTGTCTCATTCAAGCTCAATAATATGTTACAAATTATTCAATTTGGGGGAATATATCCTAATGTATGTCTATAGAGTTTTAGAATATTGTATAACTCTATGTAAATAACACTAATCTATATTAATTATCCTCCCCCTCCCATCAATGTGTTGAGGAAAACACCATTTGGACTCTTATTCCCATATTCATATTATATTTTTCATTCTGTCATAATGCCTAAACTCCATAACCAATGCTTAATTTACCCGATGCTCTTCATTTACATAGAAATTAAAATTTATAATTTTATCATAAATTAACTACATGGTTTTTTATTTTTTTTAATTATAGGTTATGTAGGACACCACATAATTATTCAATCACAACTTCTATATATTAATTGCCTTCTTAGATTATCGTAAAATCCAGTGTTCCTGATCATATGGATTAAATGAAAAAGAATTCCATTAATATTAATAAATAACAAGAAATATATGATTATCCTACTATACATAATTATGTTTTCATTAATGGAACACCCACCTTTATTTATATGGATTTAACACCATATGATTTTAATAGGGTAACCATCCTCGTATCGGGATATTGGCATGATTCATGAACATTTCTTAAATCAATAAGAGTGTTTCAGAGTATGAAATAATTATCCTATAATGCATTTGATGATCCTAACATCTGTTCCTCTAGAATAATGTTATTACTAATGTTTTGTTATAATTGAAGACCCAAATGAACACCATGCTTTAATAAGTTGGATTATGAAATACTAAAGAAGTGGAAGTCATTGTATGTTTGTATTGGACACAACGATGATAAATCAAATATGTGTAGATTTTTTTATAATATTAATCTCCCCATAATCAAAAACCAGTAGTTAATTTCATCTTTTCCATAAATAAAATGATAAACACTACATGAAATCATGTGGTTATAAAATAACTGAATTACCATAGGTGTCAAGAATCTCATTATACAAACCCCTATAATGCATAGCATAACTATTCCATTTAATATAAATATTAACCCAATGTGAATATTTCAATAATAAAACATAATTGGGGTTTGAATATGATATTAAATTTCATCATGTAATATCTATGAAACTGAAATGGAAAAACTGAATACGAGAATGAATAATTGTGTAATCCATGCATATCTAATTGATAATTTTTCATAGTTATGATGATGAACTATTTGGATTCGTTATTACATGTTTATATTATGGCTAATATTATTGTTCCAAAAAAATTCACATTTACCTATGACCGTTGAGTTATTATGAAACCATGATATATCCTCATAGGCGATTGAATGCTCCACTAATATCAAAAAAAATGTCACCCAACCAACACAATTATCGTTAGGAAAAAAACACTATGATTCGAGAATAAAAACATCCAGATATTATCCCAACCATTGATTCTACACATAGATATTTCGAGGAACTATGCCCCACCATATTAAGTGATGTGTATGATGAAATTGTTAATGAATATCACCATTACCAACCGTTTCAGGAGTCTATCCCTAGAGAATGGAAATCCACATAGTACATATATTTAGAATATGGATGAATATGTCGAACATGACTCCAATATAGTTCAGGAGAATCATTAGATGGTTCCTATCGTCTGAAGTCACTAGGTTCGTCCTGTTAGTGACACTCAATCACAATCTTAGATCACCACCTCATTAGTCTCCACGCTATAAACTCATACACATATACCAAAGAGACCTTATCGAGTATGTAATTCTATTGGATAATGATATATTGATTATATCCTTATATCCACTAATGAAGCATGCTTGTATATCTTGGAGGAATCTAGTGAGTTGCATCATATCCCCACTCACTAAAACCATGTATGGCCACATATTATGTTAAAAATAATATAAGATGCACAGATATCATCCAACATACATGACACCCATCAGAATATTCTGATTGGACAAGGATGAAATCAGTTGGATTATATCCCCGATTCATTCAAATATCTATTCCATTATATATAGGACACCATTAATTTGCATGCATATATTATTTCACCGACTCAGCTAAACCTCCACTATATTCTATAATTGGAAGATGTTCTCTTCAAATATATTCTAGTACTGGTATAGATATATAGACAAAAAAATATTCCAATAATAATTTTTTTTGAAGCATATCAACATGATCAACATGAATATGTGGTTACTCTAGAGCATGCATGCATTCTTTCACAAAATAAGGAATATTATAGACATATCTAATTTAAGGGAGAGACATGGGACTGAGATCCAATGCTCATTCCTACTAGGGTCTATCAATGTAGATTTACAATCACCTTAGGATAATTTAATATTCATTTCGAATAATTATTGTGGAATATCTCAAAGTCTAATCATTATCGAGACAATATTTCTGACCCATCCAATGTATTTCAGTATAGTTTTACTCTCTCCTAAAATTAGGATCATATCCTTATTGATAGAGATACAGAGTATATTGCCAATGCATATAGGAACCAGGATTACATTCCTTCTCCCTATAATTAATGAAAAAACTAGTATCGTCCACAGGTTGTAATGGATAATTCCTATATCCCATATCCCAATAAAGTGGTTCATTGTCATATTTTGATGAGGAATTCATATTTGAACTGGGCTTCTGCCCTGAATTCTACCAGGCTTTACATTTAAATTCTGATTCTCTCTAATAGGAAGGATTATATCCCCACAAACACTATATAATCTCACCATCATATTCTAGCATCTTCTCAACAACCGACTTGTATCCCAACATTAACATATGGTTATAAAATAATTCTATTGACCATCATAAAATAGGATCATATTACTACCCCACTCCAAAATATGAGTCATAAATTCAATCCATGATGCATAATGGGGCTAAATATCAAGTTATACACAATTCAAGTTTCCTTAATGTTATAAAACACATACATGAAACACTTTGAAGGTCATAATGATCCTCAAACCAATGTAAAAAATAAAATCTATCTTATATCATTAGGCCGAGTAACAAGTCGTTCATATGGCATGTTCAATGAAGCTCCACTGATTTTAGAACAAATGAACGTCATTAATGAAGAAAAATATCATTTAAAAGACTCATAGGATAGCCATATCAAAAAAATGAGGTCCAATTTATATTACATAAGAAAATTCATAGAGAACCTGAGAAATCCACATAATTATTGAATCTAAGAATAACCATCCACTACAATCAGACCACGTGAGAATGAAATCATGAAAAATGACATTGATCATAATAGTAGATATTATGGAATACATCCTGGAGTGAACCCATCACACTTTGATGGGGGGTGTGTCACTACCTCCACCCTTAGGATCATGAAATCAAATTTCTTCCAAAATAAATAGATAGAGGCTCCTAAAAATACCAATGAACAAGTCTAGAGAATATTTATATTAATAACCATATGAGGAGTCATTGGGTCAAAAAAAACAAGATAATAGGGTTCTTATGATTGATCAAAATAAACCCCAAGATATAGGACTGTGGGCATTTTCATCATCTTCCCAGAGGAGTATTTCATAATTTTCAATGCTAGGAGATAAATACAAACAACCAACATCACAACCATTCTTCCTATTGCGAGAACCACTACAATAATTTGATGCCAATTTAAAAAATCAATTCATAAATTCATTCCTAATCATTGTTAATAGTACAACACATTTAGAACATTTGGAAATGAAAATCAAACACCATAGGGGTCATATAAAATGAAATAATAGTAAGGCGAAAGACTAGCGGAAGAACCCCAATGAAACCCACAGAGGGGACATGCCTTGTACCATGTTACCTAACTATTTCACCATTGTTAGGATGATTATTTTAGGTGATATACCATAGTCATTGTTTCCAACATAAAAATATAAAATTATGCGTAAAAAGATACAAATTTAGAGAATCACAACATAGACACAGTACCTTGGGAGGTGGTTGGAACTGATGCACAAATTGAGGCATCATATACAATGAATAATAGAAGGATCTTGATCCTACCACCTATGAATATTGAATTTCCAAATCCTTGTGGAAATTATTCGTAGGATAAAGGGAATGTTATGGATAAATCATACTAACCACCAATAAGGTATGATGTCCACTCCATGGATGAATGAATAACATGATAAAATAAAGAGTTATAAAACCTTACATATCATAATGAATAATTAATCAATGGAAATTTTTGGACTATGTATCGTCATCACTAATAAACATGTATCCCTACTCCCGCCCATTGGAAGAGATACAATCTTCCCCCATAGTTGGAAATTGATCTTCCTACTAAATATAGATATAGTAATGAATTTCACATAAATGAGGAGGTTGAGGATGATCTCAATAATTCTCCTTTATAATGGATAACCCCTTCTTATCAGGGCAATCATCAGGCCTGGGAACATATTGGGAATCTATAGGATGTGAAAGTGGGATGATTTTTATATATATATAAAACTTCGTCCACACGAGAGGTGGTCCATGAATCAATACCTCATGAACACATTATCACCATCAAGTCCATAGATGCTCAGATAGATTCAATAGATGGAAGATTTTACCACATATAGACCAAGTTGAATACATATCCCAAAAGAGTGAATGAAACATTTCCCCCAAATAATTTTGAAAATCTTATCTTCTTGACCTATGATGGAATGGGAGACCCATAATAGAATCTCACTGAAATTATATCCAAATGCGAAAATATGATACGCCATAGTGACTAATATGAGGAATCAAAAATATGATTCATTATACAGACTCTGGTAGGTCCATACTTCATTTGGTACAAAATACTTCTAGTACGATATATCATTAACTAGAAATACGTTCATAATCAATTACATAATCAATTTCACACCAAAATTATGAAAAAACATTTATAAACCTCCCAAATTGCAATCAATGTTAAGATGAAAGGGTCTATAGTATTATCACTATATGGAAGGTACTATGGTACTCCCACAGTATTTCAATATCACATGATATGTTTCCATATTCATTTCATGAACCTATGTGACGATATTTTTAATCCATTGAACCAAATAAATTAACCATGTGGATTCCATGAGTTTATATAATTTGAAAACACATAGGGGTCGTTATTATAAAAACTCGTGTGAAATCTTTACCCATGAACATGTTGTATAGAAAAGGGAATAACTTTGGAGGATCTACTTTCGTGTCCCTAAAATAGTTCCAGTGTGCACTCACAACTATAAAAAATGGGCTATTTCCAGGGTTGAAAATAGCAACAATAGGGTCCAAAATCGAGGTTGTATACTATGGCCATGATTTTTCCCAATTGTGGTCATTTTCACTATCAATGTCTTGTATGACCTTTTTCCAAAGTTCTTAAAACCGTGGAAATAGGTGTCTCCATTATCAATAGCGGCAGTAGACCTATGGACAAGGTTTTAACAGTGGAAATAAGTTTCCTCTTTCCATAATTTAAACCATGTCTATAGCCATATGAATCTATGGAAATTGCTTAAAAATAATGTGTGCCTAGACAGATTCGATCCTTGTTCTTTAACATCTCGTTTTAGTACCCAAACCACTACACCACCAAGGAATTAGTGTGTGTCTATATATATATATATATATATATATATATTTATTGTTAAAAACTCTGGAAATAGCCTGAAAATCTTGGATATAGTTATTCAATCCATTTTTTGAGGAAATGATTTCTCCCGTGCAATGGCAGGAATCCTATAACAACGGTTTTCAAAACATTGGCTATAGTCCTTTGAAAAAATGGTCTATAGCAAGGGTTATCAAAACCCTGGCTAAAAGCCCCTGAAAAAATTTCCTATAGACACAATTGTTGAATCCTTGGTTATTGGCCACATAACTGTGGCTATAGCCTACACATAGGCATGGTTTTAAAACTGTGGCTAAAGGTATGTAGAAATAGCACAATTTTCTATTAGAGAAATGATATCCTAGACACGTTCCAACCCACCTTGTGCATCATAAATGGAGAAAAAAAATTAATTCATTCATCAATTAGAGGTATTAGAGACATGGGTTGTCCATGAATTTAGGAAAGGATAAAAAATTATATTCATTCCATAATGAATAGGTTCTCTTTTACATTCTCATAGATGTAGAATATAACCTCATCAATATTCAAAAGTACTCTAAAACTAGTGAGAAAAACCCATGTACTATCCCATATATTTCCCAATCCTTTGAAGGATTAGATTCACAATCTAGGACTGAATTATCTTTAATGATATCCTCCACGTTGTAGTTGAATTTAGATTGGTGATACGAGGTAAATCCTCATCATTTGTAACCTATGTGACCTCCACACAACTATAATAAGGGATGATTGTAATTATGTTTCATATTATAATGAATTAAATTTTGATCATTGGGAGACTTGAAAAAAATTGATTAATCACATGCCACACTAATAGAATAGCATCCTGAAACTGTCATAATTCTAACACATATGAGATTTCAATTTAATAAACCTCTAGAAGATGGATTTACTCATTAAATACTTTTATATAATAGGATAATGATTCATATATTCCTCCCACATAGAATCTTCCTCTTGTGTATTTCCTTCCTTAATTATATAGAGAACATGCCCATCTGTACCAAATATAAATTTCATTAGATAAAGAGATCATTTTTATTAATGTTAAAATTATTAACATAATGAAATTGTTCTCAAATAGTGATTATAGTCCACGATACTTGGAACTTATAAAAGAATAGTGATTTGATGGTTGATGCCACAGAAGTTGAGCGAATGAGGGTTGGTGTTTTCATGGATGAAACTGAATATTTTATTAATATCACTACTAATGATATATAATCATCAAGGAATTCTGGAACATAACTTATGAAAGAAGAAAAGAGTCCTAGAGATTAATTAATGCACTATTGACTCATTTGAACATAATAATTTTAAATTAATAGATTATAGGGGTGGGATTTTCTGATAATAAAAACCCCAGTGGTTTTCTAGCATGATCTAAGTTACATTCAAAAAATTCTCCCTCAAAATTATGCTATTAATTAGTCCCATCGTCCTCAAAAATGGTAGATCCTAAGATGTACGATACAGTGATTCCCCACCTTAAGAATCATTAATATCTGGCTTAAAATTTTTCATTTTAAAAAAATTAGGGATTCTTCGATCTAAAATATTAATCATGGATGATCTATATCATTAAAAAAACTCTTGGAATCATTTATCGAGTCACTCTAGAGTCCCTAAGAATTTTAAATATTATTTTATATAGTCAATTTTTACTATGTAGAAACTATGAATGAAAATTTTCATACACCATCTCATTCATAGCTAATTATTCGGAATAATCTATTTAGAGATATATCAGACCCCTTTATGTTCCCATAATGATGGATAATGTTGAAATCCAGTTGTTTGTGGTTGATAATTTCCTTTTTTAAAAATCACAAATTGATCCATAATTACTGGTTTTTTATATTATTATAGATATTTTTCTCTAATGAAGAATACCATTCACGTGGATGACAAAAGAGAGTGAAATACCTTTATAAAGGTCAAACATAAGTTATAGATTTGGGAACTCAAATATAATGATGAATTCATGTCTATCCACCAAGAAACAACATGTACTATTATTCTCAAAATTCCATGACCTCATAGACATGTGGTTGAAGAGTCAACATATCACCAATGTTTAAAATAACCATCAATTAATGAATGGAATACTACATGGTGAAATTTCTCGCATGGAATCTTATCACTCCTTATAATCAATATAAATGTTTTATAAGATGGAATGAAAATATCCAATGATATATGATGACATGTAGGTTTACGCTCTAATTTTCATGGGAACCACCCATTAAAATCCATGGAACATGTTCAATTGTGATTTTTTTCTACCCATAAACCTTATAGAGGTAGTAGACTTAATCAAAGAATACTGCAATGAATCAAAAAATACACTATCCCATTTATATGTTTTATAAGTCAAGATATATGAGGTGAGTCCATCAAAAATTAATCATGAAAATTCTCTATTGGGATCCAATAATACCATTGTTCCATTGGTAGAAAATGAAAACACCCCAAGATATCCTTTACCAATCCGAATGTTTTTACCTTTTTGTAATGTAAATGAAGAAAATCATCCAAAAAATCTATACAAAATGATTCTAGTAGTTAAGGATTTAAATTTTCTCTTTTTAGACACTCATACAACAACAAGGACTGAGATAACCCTAAATTATCGATATTTAATAACGAATCCCCAATATAAATTTAGATTAAGTTAGAAATGTATAACAATAAGAACACTCACTGTATGTTTCCAGAATATGTTGACGGCATCATTGAAGATCGCAAGTAGGTGAATCAAGGAAACAATAAAAATATAAACCTATGATTATTAGTTCATCCATTACTCTTAGAGATAATTATATATGTATTTCATTTCTAAAGATTCATAAATTCTTGCAACCATTGAATTATACAAATATTAATGGGATAAAACGAAATGTTTTTAATAATAAAATAGGCTTACCAGATGATCTCTAAGGTTTTCAAATGGAATCCCAATGAATGAAAAATTATCATCCTACGAAGGTAGATTTGGTTAATGAAAAAATGATCAAATCCATTTGTTTAAAAACTGAGAAATATTCAAACTTAATTTCTAACCAAAAAAACATCATGATGAATAATAGATAGATCATGTTGTGCATTAATTGTATGGACCTCAGTTGACACTACCAAAAATATGATCTCTCAACAATGATAATAAAAAAAATTGATAAATGAAACTACCATCTTCCAATAACATCAATTTATTCATGGGTATTCAGGTAATAAAAATATCATAATGTCTAATGTAGATGAAAATGAAATTTCTCATAGCATTCCTCAATGAAAATATTTCTACCAAATCATTCTCTAATGATTAAATAGCACTATCACTAGATATCATAATTCCATACCTCGTATATTTATTCCATTTTGATGTTAATTTTAGATTTCTATGTCAAAAAATGGTGGTTAAATATTGAAAAAAATTATCACCTCACTAATCTTAATTTTTTTTAGAAAACCATCGTAACATTTTTTGAAGATGATTCCTTTAATGTAATATTATTGATTAATTTTAGTGAGTATCCATTGAATTTTGGTATTCCACTATATCACTAAAGATTATATATAAATAAAAAGTACAATCATAGGAATAACAAATCCTCAAAATCTTAAATAATCTTGATGTCTCTAGGGGAACCATTCTTATATAAGTATTTTTATAACTAACATAGCTTGAAAATATATCTCTTTCACTATGTTCATGAGGAAAAGAGTCTCATAATAACGGAAAAAAGATTTCCAAGAATCATTTGAAAGTCACACACAGTACCTATTTAGCACAATTTCCATGATTCCACTAGTATAAGGATATCCACATATCCTATAAATAGATGATATGGAACGATAGCTAGGCACATTCCAAGAACTAAAAAATTATGCATGGAATGAAACATTTCCTTAATATTTTTCCCGAAGAAATTAGATATTGGGACTTGTAAATATAATATCAAAGAGAACTACCTCATGCTCATTTTCAAAGGAAAAAATGTGAGTAATATTCCAAAACATCAAAAACCCACCAGGTCTGTCATATAAATCCACTAAAGTATATTCATTGATCGCCAAAGTAATACGGTAATTTGGATTTATGGGTATTTATTCAATAGTAATATAAATTCACATTGTCTAATAGAGATAAATTAAAGGGAAGGATCTAGTTAGTTTTCTGGAAGCAAATATATTCTTATAAAGCATGTCAGTGCACACAAATCACCCAGTTGAATATTTTATCAATGATCATGACACTCACCATAAAATCATTATGTATTTTAATTGGGTTACTTGGTTTCTATTTTGAATGATTATGTAAAATAACAGCTACAACTATGTTGGTTTTGGAAATGTATTTCTTCCCATACATGGATACATTTTCCTAATCCTTCTAATTTATGAGGGCTACACGGTATGACTCAAATTGAATGGTTTTTTATTAAATTTTGTAATTTTATTAATGAATTATTTCATATTTATGTTTTATTTGTAAAATTTTAGGGAATATAGGGCCAAATTATCTTATGAATTAGAAAAATGATAGAAAGGAAATTCATTCTAAAAAGAATAAAACAAATAGATCATCTAGAAACTTTCAGCTAGATAATCCAGATATTCACAATTTCCTGATGATTATTCCTATTTATAATTTTTCTAGTAGATATATGGGTTTTTGAATTTATTTAATGTTTTAAAATTGGATATTTACACTAGATAATGTATCCACACTACTGGCTGATCGTAATCGAGATGAAGTAGTCTTATGCATCAGACAATGAAGGGTAGTCTTACATGTCATTTTCGGTGACATGGATAACATTAATTTGATAAATTATGTCCTAGATAGTGATGATCCAACATCCACCCCTAGATAGAGAGATCCCATTATATATTACCACCAAAATATGAAACATCGATTAAATTGATCTAAATGGAACAAATTCGACACTGAGAAGTTATCTTCACCCTTCAGGGCTGGAAAAATTTAGAAATATACCTATATAAATGAGGCATTGATGGATTCATCATGATATGGATTGAATTATGAGGGACCCCCCCCCCCCATGAAGGAAGTCCATGTTGGCTCTATTAGTTGTCACTAGTTTGGATCAACACTCTTCGACTAAATTTGGAAACCTGGTTACTACTAAGTGACAATGATAAAGGGCTATGCATATTTCAATATGAAATTCCAAACAACTCAGATTCATGAAATTTCACCAATCACCCCATATTTACAAAAAAATACTATATATTCCAAGAAATTCATAATATGGGGATTTTAAATTATAGAAATATATCCCCCAACTACAAATAAATCGTTTAGCTACAAACATGTTGATAATGGCTTGTTTTTAAAATGGGATGAGGAAATAACCCTCAAGGAAGTTAGGTAAAAGAGCATCATCATCATCATTAATTCCAACATTATTACCTATTTTTATTTATATCACATGATATTGATGGAAAATGACACATATTTCTCTACTTCCAAATTTAATAGTCTATATGAGGAGTACAACATGGATTTCAACCATTTGTCTCACTATTATGTCGTGGAAAATGGAAAGATATAGGCCTTAATTAATACTATATCAAATAAAATCCATGATATGGTGGAGAAAGATAAGAATTATTTTCAAGATAAACATATTCATTCATTGTATTCTCATCATTCAAAAACATGATCTTCATTTCACATGACACCATATTTTCTAGTGTATGGGTTATAATCAGTTTTCATCAGCGAGGTCCCATTCCCCTCACATAGAATAGATATTTTTAGAAAACTCATTAATGATGAAAATTCACAACAATATCGGGATTATAAATAATGAATAGTTAAAAACTATTTTTATATGCGTCATAACTATGATGTACATGATAATCAGACTGTACGATCTTTCATCAAATGTGTTCTCCTCTGTTTGTTGCTCTATCGAAAATTGCTACTTTTCCTCGTAACATTGATGATACTAAGGAATAAAAGTCAAATTATATAACCCTTATTGCAAGTCACATACATTATATATAAGGTACATTCCAATGGATCTTACTCAGTAGACCCAATGGACGGGGACCACAATAAACCCCCCATAAAGCAAGGATCTTTATGATGTAGATATCAGAATATCCATCAAAAAATCAATATCATGGATGGAAGAATATAAATATCATAGGGTCTACCTCTTTACCAAATAATGTTAAACTACATTAATGATATACGTACAATATAAAATTAATCATAAAGGATCAAGGTGCATGTCGCAACAATATAAATTCCACAGCATGTGGTCATCCTATGGGGCATACCTCAACTTATTAGGTAGGATCTAGATGTGTATAAAATGTTTCTAATGTAGGGTCTCGTATGATGAAGCCATGTTTTCTTCAACATACTTTTGTGAGGGTAATTTGTTTTAATTTGAATTTTTTAATGAATCCTGAAACATAATGTTTTACCTTTTTTCCACAATATATGACCTGAATTTATTAGGAATTAACTACACAGAGGATGAGACTATGTAGGGAATTCCCCCATCAACATGAGTGAGTTAGATATGAATAATGGGTTATATATAATTACATGATTCTTATAGTCATAGGATACATAGTTACACCCATATCTCACATCATAGTCATAGACACATTATATAAACATTCACCCCTCCCTACAAAGGGGTGGACTTCTGTAGGTATCATTTTCTATAACAATGTGTTCCTTGAACCATGTATTCATAGGATACATATTGACATCCAAATCTCAAATCGTGGGACCATACATATGAATATAGAATAAAAAATTCTCCCATCATTATATATGGGATATACTACTTCAAGAAACATACCATTAACTACATGTGAATTGATTCTCGCTTTGATGAGATACATTAGGATTCTTGAATATTATATATTGGCTCAGTCCCAATATGAGAAAAATTACATATCATTGAATAATAACATGAGAAGCACATAAAAGATTAAATATAAGAACTACATGTGGATTCATTCATATTACCTTGAGATATACATTGACTCCTAGATCATAAAATTTGTGTCCATCAATAATATAAATAATTCATATCTCATTGTGTATGGGTCAGACCTAAGCAAGGATGTTTTTATGATAACTATGTTTTGCATGATTCCTTTCATCACATGATATATATATATATATGACTGGATATTCAATTCCAAACCTATCCACAAGCCTTACTCATCTTTAATAATGTCTCTATATGATATTATAATCCATTTTAAGGTCCTAATCCACAATAAAATTTGAAAATTACCACATATTACCTATTATGAACTCTGATATGGATAAATAGTTTTTCCAATTCCCCCTTGTTTATCATGACGAGTATGACTCATGTATTCTTGGGGAAAATTGAATGATTCTTTTTCCAATGAGACCGTGGTGAATTTTTATTCTAATCATAGAACCACATATTAATAGTATAATATTTAACTGTATAACCCTTTAATTTTTGCATAGCATTAAACTTCCCAAACAGATCCTAATTTTATGAAATTAAAATACACCACCACAATGTAGTTTCATGACATTAAACTACTCATCCATTCCATAGTGGCATGGAATTATAATTCCTATAAATATATAGTTTTCATGATATTAGACATGAGGAAAATGATGTCTTCAGGATGAATATGTCAACCCTCTAATGACTTTGTATGCGAGAATTGTATGTTTTATCCCTTCCCCATATAAGTGTGTTCAGTAATTATTTTTCTAGCCTTTAGGGTTCCCAAATCCGTCTTGAATATTACGTTAACCAGTAAAAAAATTATATATTAACCATGTGAGCTGATACCAGCCTATTATTTGAACTTAAAATCTTCTATTGACCACTATGGACTATGCACTCTTGTTCTCTTAGTTCCCCGATGTAGACAACTTTTAAAATGGATTTGTTAATTTGAATGGGTCCCAATATGATTCACTAATTAATAACACGTCACCTAAGAGATTATTCTTATTTGATGTTTTTTCAACGGGAGTGGATCCATTAAATCCAGGATTTATATTCATTAATGAGTGGGATATGCACTTCTTTGATTTTCAATGGTCGATATGTACCGATTGGTCATTATCTCCCATTGTGATATATATAATTGGTTTATGATTTTAACTTCCCATAACAAAAACATTCTGGTGTATTTGAATACCATCGATGATTATCATTTTTCAATTGTAAAAATTTAAAAAAAATGGTTATGAAATCTAATTCTCATATACATTAATTTGAATATATTTATCAATATTTATATGAAAATTCATTGAACAAAAAAATCTAGTTGGACGCCTCATAATCCACCTATAAAAAATTGATTCTCTTTTTCCATCTTTAAATCACTAGATACCTTTTTAAATGCTCTATAGGAAATTGATGACCTTGAAGACATGTCCTACAGGTTCTCCCTTATGAAATATCGGTAATAGAGAATGAAAATTCCAAAAGGAACCTAGTTGTATTCACTAGATAGTTACACTATACCTATGGGATTTTTCCTAGTGTATGTTTTGGACCAATAAGAGAATTAGTCTTTAACTCAATGATTTATTTATTTAATAGAAACAAATTGACACCACCAATATTCATACAATTATCCATGATATATGAATTTATAGAAATAACTTATTTCATCAATTTTAATTCACATCCAACAATGAAAAATAATGGATCATGGGATTTTGGCTTCATATCGAAGTCCTATATCTAGAAATCTAAAATGAACAATACCTATAAGATAACTACATATGGATTGATTTATTTTCCATATGATAAAAAGTGATTTAATGTTTTCCTATCACAACCCCAGTCATGAAATAATGTTAAAATTACCCTTCCCCTATCTGAGTTTGATCTATACATGGATCAATAAAAGAACTATGATTAACATGATTCCTTTCATCAACTGATACATATTGATGCCATGATCTCAAATCCTTGGACCATCTGCAATGTAAGAGAGAATTTCCCACATGTGTATTGGTCAAACCTATATAGGTAACTTTCCAACATGTAACTATGTAAGGCTTGATTACTATTATCAATGAATACATAGTGATATATAGATCGTCCAATTTTGGCCCAGCCATGAAATCTCATCACACCGTACAATGTTTTTTGATGAAAAGTTATTTTTTATTTGGATTCCTAATCATATGAAAATTTAGGTCCCCCCATTCCCAATTATGATCCCTCATATGGCTCAATTGACAACACAATTGTCCCTTAATCTTCACACCAAACATCAATATGTGATCTTGGGGAACCCAATATGCCTCCATGATAAACACAATCTAGTTATATTTTATTTAAAAATTGGAAACCATATTCAAGTCATACAATTTAAAAATATATGATAATGTCCAAGACATGTGATGTTAAACTTCATGACATAACTTCTTCATGCTCAATACATCATCCCCCTCATGACCATGTACCAATTAATTCCATGTGTTATCCCTTTTCCACAAAAAAGTGTTCAATACACATTGGAGTATACTATGGGGTTATCAACCTCTTATTATGTATTTACTTATCCTTGAACCAACTTAATATCGTTGATATTTGAGTTAACATAAATCAATTATGTGAGTTTTTATACTTCTATTGAAATCCCATCGACCTTGATTCCATAAAATCTTTTCTCTTCCATGTCATTTAATAGTAGGAAGGCCAGGTTAATCAAAATAATACACACTATGGTTTTCTAGTGAATAATACATTGGATAAGATCTTGTTATTAGTGTATTTTTTGTTCACTATAAGATATCCCCATCTTAAATACCGGTTGTACTCTCCCAACTGTTAGGGATACCAGCATCTATTATTGTTAATGGATAACCTTCAACTGTCTATTCTCAACACCCATTGAATATGATATTTATGGAATATGATTTAGACCACTGATAACCCAAATATTTTACAATATTTATGTACCCTATATGTTACTCATTATTGTATTATACAAATTTTCAAATAAAGATGCTATCATCATTTCCTCATACCCTCTCAAACTACGATATGAATATCCTTTGATGACCTCAATTCCATGTGTTAGTCATTCCTCCCAGAGTGGCATCTGGATCACAAGACATTAAAAAACATGTCATAAAGTTCATCAAGGAAATTACTAAATCAAATTAATGTTGTAATAATATCCATCAAATTCATAAATATATATTAGAGATGAACTATTTATATATATAGTGGGATGAAATATAGAAATTCCCCATACCATTTGTTGAACTCGATCTACATAGAGGCCCTTTAGGTGGTTATGAATCAAGGATCACTAAGGGAATGAAAAAATACCCCCTACATATATATGAGGTACATTTATGTAATGAGTCACTGTAAGAATTTTGTGTGGATTGATTCTTGACCTATCATGACACATAGTGACAGCCAAGAATATTGTCCCAATAAATGACCCATGTATTCTACTATCATAAAAATTACCAGTGGATGATGCATTTTTATTGCAATCATTATTAGTTGTTCATGATACAATAATGATTCCCCCATGAGTGAAATTTTCTCCCAACATGATACCCCTTCACCAAAATGATATCATCAATTACAAGAGGTCACGTACCAATGAAATATTGTGAGACATGTCTTTCAATTGGGACATACCCCTCTCCTCTAAAAATTATCAGGATATATATATGGGGTCTTTTAAAATATTTAAAATTGTATATGGATTTAATCATATCCCCAATGTATATTTAGTGATTTATGTATAACACATAACTATTCCATACCTTATATTTCAATGAAATGAAAATTACCCCTCATACCATATTCATTGAACCTTATCAATGATACTTATCATGCCAGATATTATGCACTAATGTAGGAAAATTTTTATCTTTTCTGAAATCTTAGATAAATCTGTATAGAACATTACTCTATAATATTAGATGTTTCAAAAAAGAACCCCCTATAAAAATTCAGGTCTATTCAATATCGGGATCCATATGAGATCTTCATTTGGGTTGTTCCAATAATCGTAGGACACATACTGACACCCAGGATATATCAAGCCCTGGTTTAGAGAAAAAATATCCAAAAAACATTCCTTCACAATTTCATGTATGAGCTCAAACTATGAAGAGGGATCTCCTTGATAGAGATAAAATCATCATGATTCCTTCCCTTACTAGATAGACATGGAAGCATATGTATCACATCCCCATAAATTATATATACACCTAATATATGATCTACATTATAAAACAATAATCTTTTTAAGGAGGAAAATTTCATATTGTCTCGTTCCAGCTATATATGAATCAGATCTATATATATATTGGTCACGTATGAGACAGATCTGTCCATAATGGGGTCTATTAAATTGACACCAACAAGTATGTTTATCCATGGACAAAAATTCCGACCTCTTTTGAATAATGCCATCAAAAGTAGGTTTTATCCATTGATTCATTTCATAAAATAAAATAAATTATCAAATACATACCACATGAAATTAAACTATAAGGGATATTTCATGGTCATGTTATGTTAATGTACATGAAAAAAGCATCCATTTTACATTCTGTAAAACTGCATGGTATGTTGTTTACCACTATGTGATATTAAATAGTATAGACCATCAATAATTATCACTCCATATCATAGGAATGTAAGAGTCTATTTGGATACACAATGTTAGAGATGCTTCTACCATCATTATAAACACTGCAATTAATAAACCACACATTATTATTTTAGCATCACATGTTCTAGTAATTCTTATATGACAATCTATAAGTTGAAAATATTAATATAATAAAAAATATCTTTATTACACACATAAACATGTTTAATTACATAACATTTTACTTAAGAGAACTATGAGGATAGATAGGTATAGTGTATTGAAAAATTAGGAATATTACCAAAAAACATAGAATACTAACCTCAATATCATTATTGAAATCTTCTTTTACATTACCACAACATTACATCATACATATCAATCCGTGGGATAGCATTAGGAAATGAATAAGAAAATGGTGATATATAAAGCCCAGTAAGGTAGTAAAAATGTAATAACATTATAAATATACTAAATGTTATGAAATAGGCATATCAATGGAGCACAAGAGTAACATGAATAAAAAGGAATACTATATCATGATTATCATAACATGGAACTATGGAAACAACATTTAAAATGATATTATAATGAGACAATTCTCATTGGACATGGAGAATGAGTAAACCCTCATTCCACTTGAATTAAAATGAGTATACACTCGTTGCACTTGAATTATCATGATACTATCCTTTACCCAATTCATTGAAGCGTTATCAGGGAACAACATTCTTATTCATTTCATTACATGGATAAGTGTGCAACATGGATCATATAACATGGATTCATTAATCATCATCATTTATTCCATGGAAAAGTAATGTGGAATTAATACATGAATATATATAATCAATATTTAAATGTTCATAAAGGTGACTACCCTTGATAAATAAATGGGCATGGAATTCACTACACAATGACTTTGGTTTAGAAAATCGCAATGCAATTTTGGCAGCATAACAGTGTGACATAAGAATTCATAAAAATAGTTGATGTGAGATAAAGTGGTGTCTCCTTAATTTTACAAGAAATGGATTGTAAGGGGAACATATATATACATTTTCCAATATATGTAATGGAATTCAAATTTATAGATCAAAATAATTTAATGAATGTAAATGAGAAGAGGGAAATTTATTACTGGATTTCTTCATGGGCACAGGTGTACCCCAGAGGAAATAAAGAGAGATAAAGAGGTCTCTAATCATTCCAATATAAGGAGAGAAGAATGGTGGGTGTGAAAAATCATACCGAAAAATATTTAATTGAATAAAAATGGAATAATAATATAATGAAATTTTGACAAAATTTGGAAAGAATGAAATCCCTTACATGGATGTGTGATCCCAATGACTTGAGAGGGGCTTGATAGAGGATTTATTTGATCTTGGGGAGCCTTAGGAGGATTTTAGAGAGAGGTGGGTAGGGTAGGGACGTTCTCTAAGGGAATCTATTGAAGTCATGTGGGATCTTGGGTGTGATTATATGGGAAAAGAGAGGGAATTCCTTATTATTTATGTTTTGGACACTCCACATTAAACTAACCAATACCACAACCCAGACCATGGTTTTTGCCATTATATTTTCAACGGTTAGTGGAAATCATTATTTTATAACGACAATGGCTGAAACTCTAAAAATATTAGGCTTTCTTATACGGAGGCGAGTCACACTCTCAAGGAAATCTTTTGGAAAGGTAAAATGTTTTATAAGACATTGAGGGTCAACTAAGGCACCAAAAAATTAATAAAAATAAAATAAAATAATATTATTTTTTAAAAAATATTGGCCAAAAATTCATTTTATAGTAGTTTATTACATCAATATAGGGTTATTATAATGTCATAAAACACATTATATATTTAAATGGTAGTTAGTTTTTATCGAAATATTCAAATGTATTATAAAATTATGAAAAATTAACCATTGAATAATTTCTATGTTCTAATTCCAAAATTAATATTCTTTTTATCGAAATAATTTTCTAAATATGTGAATTCTCACTTTTAAAATATAAATATTTATTTATTGAAAAATCATGGGTTTTTACATAAATTGTTTTCTAAACTTAATAAAAATTAAAATTTAATTCCTAAAAAATATACGACATTTTATATTTAATGAAAAATCATTTAGTAATAATAATATTTCATTAAAATGTAATTTAATTTTGAAAATCCATTAATTTATCAAAATATATTTGAAAATTGAATATTAAAAAAATACAATTTTTTTCTTTAAAAACTATTTACAAAGTAACCATAATAAAATGAATGTATATTATTTATCCTATACAAAAAAATAATGAACATAATCATATTGCTAGGGTCTTGTTACATAACCCCATATAACAATTTCATAAGACCAAAGGGTAAGATGCACGATGGTGAGAAACACTTGTGGTAAATAAGATAACATTTCTTGGGTGGTAATCTCTATTAACTTCCACTTCTCCCATCAGTGGTTCTGTTCAAGCTTAATGTGTTGAAGCTTGGCTTTGGTATGGTCATGAGGGAATCTCAGTGACACTACAACCTTTCCATGCTCCGTAAAATGGTATTTGTGTGGAACAATTCTACTGGATGGGGTCATCACTTCTTTTGTCTATTAAAATTTGATTTTTTTTGCCCTATATTTATACTAATCATGTGGTCATTGTTCAATGGATATATTTGAAATGGAAATAATTCAAAAAGGTATATTAAGATCCAAAAAATAAAACCAAATAAGTTCATATGTTATATAACCATATTAAATAATAATAAATTTAATTTGATCATGTGGAATTTTCATTTAAAAAAGTTTGGGCCATTACAATATTCCCCCTTAAAAATTTTCTCCCCAGACATTTCCATTTCCCACATTAATTCAAATGAGGGTGACTCTCCTTAATCAATTTCTCTGATTCCCGTGTTTCTTTTTCAGAATGTGTGGTTTTTCCACAAATCATTGACAAAGTCCATAGTCTTATTTTGTAGATTCTTTTCCCTACGATCTAAGATATTAATAAGCTTCAGTTCATAGGAGAGGTCATTATCAAATGATGCCACCAATAGATTTAGTACATCTGATGGATTAGTTATGTACTTCCTCAAGAGGGATACTTGGAATAAATAATGTACTTTAAAAATGTATAGTGGGACTTCTAGTTGATAGGACACTCCTCCAACATGATCAAGGATCTTATATTGGATGATGTACCTTGGACTAAGCTTTCCCTTATTCCAAAATCTCATAAAATTCTTCCTCAGTGATATGTGGATTAATACCTTGTCTTCAACATAAAACTCTAGGTCTTTTCGATGATTATCAACATAGATCTTTTTTCGACTCTGGGCATCTTTAATGTACTACTGAGTGGTCTTATCCTTCTCCACCATTTCATTGACCATTTCTAGACCTAGGAGTTTTCGCTCCCCAACTTCATCCCAACAGGCTACTGTTCTGCACCTCTTCCCATAAAGGGATTCATAAGGAGCCATTTGGATGCATCAGTGGATACTGTTATAGTATGAGAACTCAACTAGAGGAAAATATTGATCACATCCACCTTTGAAGTTCATTGAGCATGATATCATCATTTCCACAAGTGTTTGAATAGTCCCCTCAGATTGGCCATCAGTTTGAGGATGGTAAGTTGTACTGATATTCCGCTCAGTATTCAAAGGATGTTGAAGACTCATCCAGAACATATAAGTGAATTTTGGATCACAATATTATATTATAGATAGTGGAACTCCATCAAACCTAACAACTTATTTGATATATATATATATATATTCCATTGGATTCAATGAAAAATCCTCTCTAATTGAAATGACGTGTACAATCTTTGTAATATGATGCACAAAATCCCAGTTAGTATTGATTACATTGGATGTTTTTGGAAGTCCGGTGAAAAATACCATGGTGATGCTCTCCAATTTCAATGCTAGTATGGGTAATGGTTTCATCATCCCTTTGGACTTCTTCCTTTCACACTTCACTTGCTGATGTATCAAGAAGCTTGATGTATACTCAGCTATCACTTTCTTTATGTTATCCCCCCAATAATGATCTTAGAGATCTCGATACATCATTTTGTTTTTTGGTTGAACAGAAAAGTTAGAACTATGTGCATCATCCAAAATTTCATTCTATAACTCTGGATTGGATGTAACACAAGGTCATGACCTAAATCTCAAAATTCCGTATTCATTAACAATAAACTTTGAGGATTTACCTTTATTGATAGTTTCCCCATTCTTCAGAATTCCCACATCATCCTTTTGAGCATCATTTATCCATTCCAAATAAGACATTGAGAAATCATTTGTGAATGGATTGATGATGTTCATTTCATTATGATTCCCATTTCCATATTCATGAAATCTATGAATATTGAATCTTTTCCATTCACATCAATGATAGAATTGTTTGGTCATTTCTACATAGAGCATCTTCCACCTTATTAGATTTCCCCGAGTCGTAATGGATTGAGAATCCAACGTCTTTAATCAGATATAGCCATAATTTTTGGTGCATATTCAACTCTTTTTTTAATATATATTTTAGGATTTTGTGATCCATGTATATTTAACACTTCTACCCAAAAATATAATGTCCCATAATTTTTAAATCAGTGATTACTGCAGCCAACTCCAAATCATGTGTAGGATATTTTTTCTAATGAACATTCAATTTCCTTGAATCATAGGAAATGACATTGTCATTTTGTATCAACACACAACCCAGTGCCTTCATTTAAATATAACTAAATACCACAAAAAGTTTTCCACAAGTGGGTAGTGTGAGCAAAATCGTAGTGATAAACCTCCTTTTATACTCTATGATGCTCTCTTCGCATTCATCAATCCAAGAAATCCTTACTTCCTTCCATGTTAGCTTGGTAATCAGGTTGGAAAATCATTAGAAATTTCACAAAAATCAGTGATAAAAAGAATATAACAGTAGGAAGCTACTGATATCCATTTCCGATGTTGGCCACATCCATACCTCAATTGCAGCTAACTTGGAGGGATCCATAGATAACCCATTTCTTGTGATGATATGACCCAATAATGAGACCTCCTTTTACCATAATTGACATTTTTTGTACTTTTCATAGAGATTGTCCATTCGAAAGGTCTATAGTATAGTTATTAGATACACCTCATTCTCATCCTTGGTTTTAGAGAATATTAGAATATCTTCTATAAAGAACCAGCACACATTTTTTGAGCTAATATTGAAACACACTATTGATCAATTCCATGATTATTACTGGAGCATTAGAATGTATAAAAGCTATTACTATGAAATCATAGTTCCAGTATCATATAAAAAATATTCTTGGGGTTATGCTCCTTCTTCACTATTACTTGGTAATATCCTGATAGAAAATCCACCATGGAGAAGTATTGTGCTCCACATAGCTGATCGAAAAATTAATCTATTTGTGGAAGAGGATACTTGTTATTTATCATGATTTTGTTGAGCTCGTGATAATCAATGAAAAGGCGCATTGTCCAAGCCTTTGTCTTGATGAAAATGACTAGTGTACCCCATTGTGAAGCACATAGTCATATAAATCCTTTCTCAAAATTAAATTGTAGTTGTTTATTCAGTTCCTCAAGCTCCAAAAAATCTATTATAAACGAATTCATATATATTTTCAATTACCCATCTATAAGATCAATAATGATTTCAACATCTCTTTTGAGAGAAATACTGGAAAATTTTCTGGGAAACATATCATTATATTCCCTCACAATATGCATGTATTCAAGGAGGATTTCTTCCATATACTCAATCATATGAGAAATATATGCAGGCTCATTGGGATGTAATATCCATGCTTGACATGACGGTGATACAAAATATTCATCCTCCTCCTTGAACATGTACATAATCGGGGGTCGATACACCATATGGGGAGTGATTTACCTATCATAGAAATTAATGTTAACTCAATATAAGGAAATCCAATCCCTACCATTAATTGCATCAAATTCCTAGAGTGAATGTATGATGAGGATCATCTGGATGTTCAATCTACAAATTTTGATTTGGGAGTAGTTATATTCATTGGATACAATGATTGTGACATTTTCTATTCTCACTGATATAATTACATCTGTGATTTGTGGTGGTGTTGGGATTTTTCTATTATCCTTTTGGGATATAAAAGAATTTGTATAACTAGATTCAAAAATTATGTTCTCTATTCATTAATGAATAACAATAGATCATGTCACCACTTTGTTGTTGGGGTTCAATTCTATAGCAGTGTTGGAAAAATCTCATCCTTTCTATCTTGGAGGTTGTTTTTTGCCTCCAAAACCCTTGGATAGGGTATGGGTTTTCAAAATCACCTGGTTCTTTGTATTTAATGAAATAATCAATGCGTTGAGGGTCAAACGAAGCGTTCCTGTCCTCTTGCATAGCTATGGGGTTTTATTGTCAGTAGTTAATGACCATGTAACATTCTCTTCCACAAATAAATAATTTTCTGGTCCCTTTCACACAATTTCTAGGGTGATTCTTTCCATACTATTTTCAAGGGGGTGATGGAATTTCCTAGAACCATTGGATTTATCCATCATACCACTATAATTAAAGTCCACATTATTCTACTTTTCTATATGATACCCCTGAGATTCTATGATCACAATTTCGACCATTTGGGAACATCAAACAATTTCCTCATAGCTCTCAAAGTTAGGGATTTCTATAGAGTTTTTTATGCTATATTTTATCCCACCAAAGAAGTGGTAATACTTGATTCGGGGGTAACGACAAAGATGAAGGTATATGGTGAATGACTTGTGATGTTTTCCTCACACGCTCAGATGGATTCATTATCTTTTTGCAAGAGATATGGAAGTTCCTTTTCATCTTATGTCGAAGGGTGTGAGGAAAATATTTATCAAAAATAATTTTACAAAAATACTTTCATTCCTACACCCCAATCTCCCACACATTCATTGAATTTTTTATCAATGTCCACCATTGATCATCTTCATCCTCTATATGATAAGAATCTAGATGTTCCTTCTCATTATCAGAACATTGAAGGATGGATAAGATCTTCTTAATGGAGTTGATCAATTGTTCAACGATTGAGGGATCAGATGATCCAATAAATATAGGACACCTTTGTCTCATGAAGGTCTCAATTACAACTTGTTCATTCTTAAGGGGGTTTTAACATTCCTATTGACCCATGATTTTATTCAAAACTTGTGTTAACTCAGAGTGTATCATGAAAAAGTTTATGATTCCCACTTCCATTAAATTTCGCATCTCATTAGAACAGTCATCACATTGATTGTCACCTTGGTTATTAGCCAGAGTCCCCTATTTACTGGCCAATGGCTAAAATAAAAGGAAATATAAGGTTAAAATATATTGGGTAATCCAATGATAAAAATTGATGACGTAAAAATTTCATTTATTTCCTTAACATATGAATTTATAGGCTTTAATCTATGTTATACAAGATCTACTTCCCAACATATATTCATAGGGGAATTTTTTCCCTTAATAATGGATCCTATTAGGATTTTAAATTTAACAATGCATATACCCTAGGAGTGTCATAACCATGATTGCAGTAAGTCCTTTTGTTGTTCATGAGATCCCATTCGAGTTTAGCTCAAATCGGTGTTTTTTGGTTTTCCCCTAGATACATCCGGTACCGAGCCACCTCCACCAGCTCGTATCTTGATAGGGATTTGTTTTATTAATAAACCACTTACTCAATACTTATAAAACTTTACGGATGTTTTTATTATACTAGGTCTTGTCCATAAGTCTTTCACTAGGGTTTTCTAATCTTATTCCCAAAAATAACATCACATATCCTATGATACAATCTATAACAACAATAATCATTATTACAATCATAAACATGATTAATTAAATAAAATTTGAGTTAAGAAAACTCCAAGGATCTAGAGTTATGGTTTCGTGGGAAATTAGGAACATTACATAACAACATAGAACATAAAACCCAATATAATTATTATAGACATGTTTTACATGACCACAACATTCCTTTGTAATCAGCATTGCATGGGATAACCTGAGGACATTTATAAGAAAGGGGTGATCTATAGATCCCAGTCAGGGAGTTAACAATGAATAACATGAATAATATAGTTCATTTTAGGTAATATGCATATCAATGGAGAAAAAGAAAAAAATGAACATAAAGGTTAGATATAGCTTGATTATCATAACATGGAAATGTGGCAACAACATTTAACAATATATTAGAATGAGCCAAAGATCCTTCCATATGTAGCATCCATGAACCATCAATGAACATGAATTAGAATGAGTAAAACGTCATTTTACTTGATGTATAATTATACTAGACTTTAACCAATGTATTGGAGTTCTATCAGGGCATACCCTTCATAATTATTTCATTTCATTCATAAGTATGCCACATAGATCATATTACATGGATTCACTAGACATCATAATTTATTCCATAATCAAATAAATGTAGAATTAAGAAATGAAACTATATAATCAATAATTAAATGTTTGTAAATGTGAATACCATTGATTGGGAAATGGGCATGGTATTCACTACACAATGACATCGGCTTGGAAAATCATGGTGTTATTTCAACAGCATAACGACATGACACAAGAATACATAAACATGTTTGATGAGAGATAAAGGTTTCTATCATAATATATATATTAAATGGATAGTATGTGGGTCCTATAGATACATTTCTCAAAATATTTAATAGAATTTATATTGATAAAACAATAGAATTGCTTGAATGTAAATGAGAAGATAGAAATTCCATAAGAAATTTCTACATGGAAACGTGTAAACTTAAGAGGAATTAGTGAGAGATAAAGAGTAATATCATCATCGAAACATAATTATAGTATTATGGGGGAGGTTAGAAATCAATCCCCATGATTTTTATTTTAAAACAATATGGTATAACTACACAATGAATTATGGTCAAAAATGAGAAAGGAAGAAATTCCTTAGTTGGAAGAGTGATCCAAAAGGCATGGGAGTTGCTTTAGAGAGGCATCATCGAATATTGGGGAACCATGGGAGGATTTTATAGAGATAAGGGTGGTGTAGAGACGTGATCCATGAGTTTTGAGTGAAGAGAAGTGGGATTTTGGGGTGTTTATATAGGAAAAGTGAGGGAATTCTTTATTATTTTTGTTTTGGACCCTACAAATTAAACTATTAAATCCCACAAACCAAACCATGGTTTTTTCCAAGGGATATTTCTAAAGGTTTGTGGAAAAAATTATTTTATAATTCCACTGTCCTAACATCTTAAAATATTAGTCCTTCTTAGGTGGAGGTGAGTCACACCCTCAAGGAAATCATTTTAGAAGATAAAATGCTTAATATGTCTTGGAGGGTCCACTAAGACACCATGAAATTAATCAAACAAATCTAAAATATCATTATATTAAATGTAAAACACATATTGGATGAACATACATTTTATAGTATTTTATTATTTCACTATAATGTCATTATGATTTAATAAGACAAAATAAATATTTAAACGGTATTAAATTTCTACCAAAAAATTCTACTATCTCAGAAAATTATGAAAAAATAAATGTTGGGTTATTTTGATGTCCTAATTCCTAAATCAATATCAATTTTTTATAAATAATTTTATAAATATGATCATTTTCAATTTTAATATAAAAACCAACAATTATGGAAAATTCATCGATTTTGATAAAAAATAGTTTTCAAACCATAATAAAAATTAAAATTTTAGTCCTAAAAATAATATGATCATTTTTATGTAATAATAGTTATTTTTTAATAATAATAATTTCTTAAAATATTATTTAATTCCAAGAATCCATTATTTCAACAAAATAGATTTTTTAATTGAATATTAACAAAAAAAATAATATTTGTGCTTTAAAAACTATTTACAAAGTGACAATAATAAAATGAATGTATGTTATTTATTCCGTAAAAAAATATTTCACATAATGTTTGGACAAATAGGGGCATATATACCCTGAGAGGGGGGTGAATCAGGGTATGTATATTTTTTGAAATATTCTTCCTGCCCCACTAGATCTTGACATCTTTATTACAGGGGTCGATTTGTTTTCACATGGATGTTCATTATGACCACATCATTTCTTCCTAAACTGATGATGTTGCTTTGAATGCAATTCATGGAAACAAGAAGGCAGTCACAAAGATGTTTACTTGGTTCACCCTCACTGGGTTACATCTAAGGAGCATACAACAATGATGTGTCGTTGTAAGAAATACACTAAGGATCATTACCAATAATGATCAGGCTAGATCACTTTTATTCCCAGGCACACTGGCTTTACAATGTTTAGGGTCAACTCACTCCTTTCCCAAGAGTCACTCCCTATTTCTCTCTCTCTGACTCACTGCCGGTGGAGAGGACCACCTTTTTCCTCTTCCTTTGCTCACTACACATTGAAGGGATTCACTAATAGTCTATAGACCTATATGTCTCCTCATTTTCAAGAATACATGCATCCTTAATTGTATATTGATTCTTTTTTGATGTCCAACTTTCATCCACAGATGAATACCACTTTTCCTCTGAACACTTGGCAACTACCTTTGGAAATACCCTCGCAATGCACACTACCTTACAAGGCTCCCAATTTTGCAAAGCTCAAACAAGACATCGTGAATCTCTTTCCATTTCACGAATCTCAAGCCTTCACGAAGCTTAGGCCGTCGCGGAGCTCCTACCTCTTCACGAAGAACACTCTTTAGAGAACGCGACTTCATGAAGAGAAATTCTATTACCGAGCTAGATAGCTGGAACTATGGTCTTCTATGCATGAATTGGAGTATGGCTTGCGTTTGTTGTCAATCCTCAGTGGAAGTTCAGAATGTGTACCAACAAAGAGATCATACAGCTCAAGCAGACAACAGTATTAGAAGTTGGCGCCATTTCCCAGTGTTTGCAAATTTTTTGGGCCTAAAAATCGACAAATAGAGAAAAGTGTTTTTTTGCAAAGAGACCTGCGCGCTGAGTACTTAAAGGAGTGGAAACATGCACGGAATATGTTCTTCCAGATCATAACATGGGAAAATGGAAAAGGGATAAGGGCCTCTGTAACACCCCAAGCTTCCATGATACGCTTCTCTTTCAATAATGTAATAGATTTCATTGTACGCAAGTTAGAGATTCTAACAAACCGTGACCAATCAAAATAGCCATTGTGAATAGTAATACCCACTTTTTGAAATTATATATATTTTATAGTTCAAAATGGACTTCATTTTTCGATTCGGAATATCGAAATTAGCCTATGTTGAATTTTTGGCATTTTTCTGAGAACTTCCAATTTTTTATGAATAGTGAAAAATACTTAAAAACAAATTTTTTAATCAAAATAATTTATTGTGATAAATTATACTATTTAGTGGTTTTAAAGTATAATTATAATATATTTTTACCATTTTATCCAATGGTGGTCATTAGAATTAATTTCACTTTGAAATTGGACATAAACAATTGTCAATCTTTTGATATATATTGTTTCTTAAAAACACGCTATTTGTTGTGACAGTAGGAATTAATTATAAAAATAATTAATGAAACTTATATGTTTTGAATTTTGTAAAATCTAAATCATTTTTGAATTTGGAATATCAATTATAGCTTAGGATGAAATTTTGGCATTGTTCTGAAAACATCAATTTTTGATGAATAGTGAAACCAGTAAGTGGTAGTTAAAAAACTGATTTTTCGTTTAAATGAAACATTACCACTTCTGTGATTTGATTTTCAAAAATCTGACATACATGGTTTTCATTAGGAAGTAAAATCTGGTTCAATGGGATTAAAATAATTTTTTGTGAATAGTAAATTTTTAGTTTAATTAATCACAATTAAAGGTAATTAGTGTAATTTTATGTAAAGATAATGTTATAATAATAAGAAATGACCTTTACACTTGTCCTACCCCTATTGGATGAGTCATGGCCGACCAAGAAAATCCATTGGTAAACTTGGGGACCCCATGGAGCCACATTGGTAGGAAAATGACATTAAAAACTTTTTATTTAATGTTAAAATAAAAATGTCACAAACATGAGTTTTTTTACTAAAATTTTTTTTAAATGGGGCTATACAAGTCTTATATTTGACTATAAGTTTTCATTAGAAATATAAAAATTTTTACTACATAATGAAATTTGTTTATAATTTTTAGACATTAAAAAAATTAAATATTTTCTGTCACCATGATGATGCAGTGATTACCTCATTATTTAATGATTTAAATAAAATGAAAGGATAATGTAAAATATAAGACATTAAATTGTCAAAAACGTATTAGATTAGTATATTTCGAACCCTTATCACATTATCCTCGAAATATATAAGTTTGGGACCTTTAAATTACGAAACTCATTATATAATAAAGTAACATTTCATGTCATTCCAAGAGTGCCCCTCCTCTCCTCTTATAAATGGACCCCACCACTACCACATTATTCACACCATAAACGCCTTTTGTCTCGGCCAAACTCTGCCCAAATTCTCTCTCAAATTCCCTCTCTTACACATAGAATACTCACATTGGGCAGGAATTCTTCCCAAGGAAGCTTTTGGCTCAAATCAAAAAGAGTTACCCGATTTTAAGGTAATGTCTTCTCTTATGTTATTTTGTTTTATTTTGCTTCTCCAACCCATTATAATCATTTTATTCCTTTATTTTGTAACAAAAACATAATCTTAAATATAAAAGGGTGTTGTTATATGATGGATTCAAGCTACACTTACACACACCTACATCTAATTGTTAGCGAACATACTGTTTCTGAGGATGGCGAATTTCTGCCTCACGAAACGATGATTGTTCAACACCTTTATAACACCTTCAATGGTGGCCATTAAGATGTCACTGTATTTATATATGATATATATTATTTTTTTCTTTTACTTAATCTTATCTATTTTTCATTTATGGAATACTATTATGGTTTCCAGTATGGGTAAACACGATATTTTCATTTTAGGAAGTGCGGACTACCGCCCCCTCAATGTAATTTGAATCGTTAATGCCATATGTGGGATGTATAAAGGATGGAGTAAATGATATTATACATTATATTATAGAGGAATTATATTATACCTTTATATAATTATAATTTCATTCCATTAAATACGAAATAGAAATGAAAGTATCGTTCATGCGTATGTACGACTTACCGTCTCCATGAACGGTGCATTTCATTTCTTACCTTTAAATTTTATGTAATATTATAAATGTATGTATATACTGGATATATATTATATATATGATATCTACATTAGGAATATAATTCTGGATATAATGGATATTTCAGCAAATGAACAACTTGTAATTATAAGAAGGTTATTTTTGACACAAGTACCAAATATCGACAAAATGACCGTTAGTAACTTAAATAATTACATAATGTTCATAACATGGTAATAAGTGATGTAAAAGGAATAATGAAAATGTAAAAGGTTCTTAAGAAAAAAGACATTAACTCTAGTTTATTATTCAGGAGGTGAAAGAACGATCGAGTCAAGTCGGGCACGAGGTAAGGGAACTTCTTAACCCAATTTCCATTCTTTGGGTTAATCTCCAACTTTCAAATTATGTCATGATATGGTTATGTCCTATCATGTATTTGTACATTCGTTATGTGTACTTATAGTGAATACACATAATAGATCTATTTTATTAAAAAAGTGTTCTTTGTAAGGAACTTCGTCTCAATCTCCTTTCATTGATGCATATTTTATTTTATACACAACTTTCTATTATATGGTGTATAATCACCTTTGACTTTTACATTTATTCAAAAGGAATATTTTTATATGTAACATTTTTCAAAATGACAAAAGGGAATGTTTTTTTTGTCGTACGTATGCGGCGACAATGACTTCTTCTCCGCCATGACCATAATTTGGGTTTCGGCTTCCTCTACAAGCCATAACATTTTAAAATGAAAAATAATTACAAAGTTTTAATTTTCTTTTATTGTGGTATTGAAAATGGTTTTGAAGGTGTTTTATTTATACCAATGTTTGTGTTGATATCTTGTGATTGAAATGTGGAAATTCTATGTTTCCTTTATGCATGTTTTATGATTATGTTATAGATTATGATTTGTTTAAACATGTTCATATGAGGAATGCATTGGACTTAATAAGTGACGGGTGGAGCCCGCTATAGCTTCTCGATGCATCAGAAGGTCTCACGAGACAAACTAGTGTCTTTGCACGAAGCCTTGACAAATTCATATTTATAGTCTTGGAACGAGGCCTTGGATATGTGGTTATGATAGTATGGCATTATGCATTCCCTCATTATGAAAGTGGTTATTGATATTGCGGGTGATTATTCGACTAGTAGAATATCCATGTGAATATGAAAATGGGATTGTTTCATTTTATTTTTTCCATATTATGCTAAAGTTCAAGCTTAAAAAGGCTTTTGTTTTAGTTATACATTACCTTAAATGTTAATGTTTATTTATGAAAGCTTCGGCTATATTGCTATCATTACTGAGCATTTGAGCTCACCCCTTTCAATGTTATAATTTTTCCAGGATGTGAAAAGTATTTTAGGAATGACCTGCAGAGATAGTCTGAATGGGATATGAGTGTGGAAAAGGGAGACTATGTTGTTGTAGTTTTTCACTTTATTATGTAATGTAACATTTATGAATGTATCTAGTGTTTCCAAGGATACTAAATTAATCGGTCTTTCGAGACTTGAACTTTTGTGATCATGCCAATGTTACGCAATAATGCACCGACTCTGGGTAACTAGGGTCGGGGAGTTACAGTTGGTATCAGAGGTAGTTTAGTACTAACCTTGGAAACTAGATTTAGATAAACTCTGATTAGAGCACATAGACCTAAGATAGACTTTTAGGATTAGTATAGAAGAAAATCCTAGAATATTGGTATTATAGATATTTTGTGAGTTTTCCGAGCAACACATCTCTGTCTGGATACGAGCAGGTAGAGGCAGCTCTGGCACATATGTACCTAGGGGTAAAACCCGAAAACACCGCTTTGAGCAACACTCGAATGGGAACTGGTGCATGACAAGGGGCCTTGCTGCACTCTTGGTTACGACACTCCCGGGGGATATGCTTAGGGTAATTCTCATTTTCATTACGAATCATTATGAATCGTTTATGAGTATATAATTTCTCAAAGAAAAAATTTCTTTTTATGAATATGTATTATATCCATATACTATTCAATTTATGTTAAGTGTTTTACAAGTACAGAATTATGTATTTTTATTCATAAACTGATCTAGTTTATGCCATTTTTTAGAAATGGTGCCTAGTGGAAGGAATGTAAACTGTATCAATGCATGAACTCCATGTATGGATTTCCCTCATACTCAAGATAATTATAATGGAGTTGGTGATACAACGGGTTCTGATCAGCTTATCACCATACTGGGATAACTCACTTAGGCTATGAATAATAACCTTACTCGTATGGAGCACCCTGATCCACAACATGGAGGATCAATGTTAGACCACTTAATGAGGCAAAAACCACCAACATTTAATGGGGGTACACATTCCTTAGTATATGAGCAATGGATAAATTTCATAGAGAAAATATTACATGCCTTGGGGAGTAGTTAAAGGGAAAAGGATATCACGGTAGTTTACCGCCTCACTAGAGATGCTGATCAATGGTGGTCATTGATTTGAAATAAAAAAGAAGATGAAGAAGTATCAAGTATGGAATGGAGAGAGATCAAATGATTTTCTTAGAAAAATACTTTCCTCGTGACCATGGAGCAGATACGGAAAGGCAATTTCTGATTCCGAGACAAAAGGAGGATGAGAATGTCACAATGTATGAGGCCAACTTTAAAAGGTTAGCGAGGTATGCTGCAGATTATATATGTAACCCAAGAATTAATATTGATCTTTTCTTTTATGGGTTAAAACCATTTCTCCATCGATCTTTAGTATCACAATATTTCTCAACATACGATGAAATAGTCTCCTATGCTATCAAGACAGAAAAGGAATTCTCTAAATCTTATGACAATAAAGTAAAGCAAGAGAATAAGAGAACAGTGGAATAAGAGACAGATAAAGGGAAAAAGGGAAAGAAGGATTTTGCATTATCTGATAATTGTTGGAACAATCACCCTGGTACTTGCCTAAAAGTAATGTGAGTTTGTTATAAATGTGGAGAAAAGGGTCACTAGGCGCATGATGCAAGGGAAAGAAAGAGGCTATCAATGTTGAATGCTACAATTGTAGAGAAATGGGGCATTATGAAAATGAATGTCCTAAGCATCAGAATAACTTACCTCAGAAAAGGCCAAGGGATCAAGGAAAATCTTATGATGTTACTACAGTTGAAGAGTAATAATTAATGTATTGGTGCTTTTGGACTCAAGGATTATATTCTGGTTATATGAATAATGTGATATATATAAGGATTGTAATGCAGTACTTGGTGTTTTCATTAAGATTTTAATTTGATGAAGGTAATCATATTTTTGTATGTGAAAATAATAGAAATATTAATTTGTTTGAGGAATCTGATGATATAATTGATTTTGGAATTTAGAGACCTTTTAGAGAATGTCTGGACTGATGTATTTTGGATAACTATAAATGTTGAAATGGATTTAGTTGAACATTGGATAGTATTTTTTTATGTTAAAAAAATTTGTAAGATTATTTTTGGAATATTATAATACTATAGTTTTAGGAAAAGAACAACCTGAAGGTCGGGGGATAACCCGTCACGTCGGACAAAGCCGTAGGAATCGAACCCAGAACCTTAGTGCGACATGCCTTTATTACCTACCACTAGCCTACAAAAAGTCCCTGGTTATTAAAAAATAGTTTTCCTAATCTAATTGGTATGTGTTAATATGTGTAACATTGTACGATTAGGATAAATATAATATTTTTTAGTTCTATTACCTTTTGGAGTGATTGATGGGTTTTTGGTAAAAATTTATTTAAGAGTTAATGTCTACATGACCAGTAAGTATATTTCCTTACGTTCTTTGTAACTCTCCTAAATAAATTCCTCAACTTTATGAAAGGTAACTTAAAAAAAATGTTGTCAGTTATCTTTTTCTAATTGGGGAATCAATGACCGTTTGACCAATCACAAGTTTGTGATTTTCTTATAGATAACATTCTCCTAATCCAGTTTTATACAACTCTCCATCAGACCATGATGGGTTGTTTTTCCTCCATATCCATATTTTCATAAAATCCTAGTATGGTCTATCTCAGGTGACCTTTCTAATTTTCTTTCTTTCTTTTAAAGTTATATTTTTATTAACCTTATTTCTGATGTGGGTTTTCCACATAGGTATTTTCTATTTTCAACCTTTTATTTGGAAAGAAAATTTTAAAATTGCGAGGATGCAATTTTTTGAAGGAGGGGATAATGTAACACCCCGAGCTTCCACGATATTCTTCTCTTTCAATAATGAAATAGTTTGCATTGTATGTAAGTTCGAGATTCTAACACACCGCGACCAATCAAATTAACCATTATGAATATTAATACCTAATTTTTCAAATTATATATATTTTATATTTCAAAATGGAATTCATTTTTGGATTCGGAATATTGAAATTAGCCTATGTTGAATTTTTGGTATTTTTCTGAGAACTTCCAATTTTTTTTGAATAGTGAAAAATACTTAAATTTTTTTTTTAATAAAAATAATTTATAGGGATAAATTATACTATTGAGTGTTTTTTATGTATAATTAGAATATATTTGTACTATTTTATCCAATGGTGGTCATTAGAATTAATTTCACCTTGAAATTGGACAAAAACTATTGCCAATCTTTTGATATATATTGTTTCTTAAAAACACTCTATATGTTGTGACAGTGGGAATTAATTATAAAATGAATTAATGAAATTTATATGTTTAAATTTTGTAAAATAGACATAATTTTTGAATTCAGAACATCAATTATAGCTTAGGGTGAAATTTTGGCATTGTTCTGAAAAACTACAATTTTTGATTAACAGTGAAACCACTAAGTGGTAGTTAAAAAACTGATTTTTCATTTGAATGAAACATTACCACTTATGTGATTTGATTTTAAAAAATTTGAAGTACATGGATTTCATTAGGAAGTAAAATGTGGTTTAATGGGATTAAAATAATTTTTGGTAAATAGTAACTTTTAAGTTTAATTAATCACAATTAAAGGTTATTAGTGTAATCTAAGGTAATGATAATGTTATAATAATATGAAATGACCTTTGCACTTTTCCTACCCCTATTTGATGATTCATGGCTGACCATGAAAATCCTTGGAACAACTTGGGGACCCCATGGAGCCACTTTGGTAGAAAAATGACATTAAAAACTTTTTATTTAATGTTAAAATAAAAATGTCACGAACATGAGTTTTTTTACTAACACGTTTTCTAAATGGGGTTATAATAGTCTTATTTTTGTATATAAATATTCCTAAGAAAGCTAAAATGATTTCCTATATAATAATATTATTTTTATAATTTTTCGACATTAAATAAATTAAATATTTTATGACACCATTATGATGCAGTGATTACGTAATTAATTAATGATTTAAATAAAATGAAAAGGTAATGTAAAATATAAGACATAAACTTCTCAAAAACCTATTGGATGAGTATATTTTTAACCCTGGTCACCTTATACTTTAAATATATATGTTTGGTACCTTTAAAATATGAAACTCATTATATAATAAAGTAACATTTCATGACTTTCCAAGAGTGCCCCTCCTCTCCTCTCATAAAAGGCCCCCACCACTACCACCTTATTCACACCTTCAAAGCCTTTTGGATCGGAAAAAATCTTCCCAAATACTTTCTCAACTTCCCTCTCTTACTCCTAGAAGCCTCAATTCGGGAATAATTCTTCCAAAGGAAGCCTTTGGCTCAAATCAAATAGAGATTCCCGATTTTAAGGTAATGTCTTCTCTTATGTTATTTTGTTTTATTTTGCTTCTCCAACCCCTTAAACTCTTTTTATTCATTTATTTTGTAACAAAACCAGTATCTTAAATATATTAGGATGTTTTTATAAGATGGATTCGAGCTACAATTACACACACCTACATCTAATGGTTAAAGAACATACTGTTTCTGTGGATGGAAAATTTCTACCTCACGAAATGATGATTGTTCAACACTCATATAACACCTTTAGAAGTGGCCATTAATATGCCACTATATTTATATATGGTATATATTATGTTTATGTTTTACTTATTCTTCGGTATTTTTCATTTATTTCATACCTTTATGGTTTCCATTTTGGGTAAATGTGATATTTTCATTTTAGGAAGTGCGGACTACCGCCATGTCAAAGTGATTTGAATCGTTAATGTCATATGTGCGATGTATAAAGGATAGAGTAAATGGTATTATACATTATATTATAATTTAATTATAGTATAAATTTATATAATTATAATTTCATTCCATTAATTATGAAATAGAAATGAAAGTAGCGTTCATGCGTACGTACGACATACCGTCTCCATGAACGGTGCATTTCATTTTTTACCTCTAAATTTTATGTAATATTATAAATGAATGTATATAATGGATATATATGATATATATGATATCTAAATTATGAATTTAATTCTGGATATAATGGATATTTCACCACATGAACAACTTGTAATTATATGAAGGTTATTTTTGACTCAAGTACCATAGATCGACAAAATGGCCATTACTAACATAAATAAGTAAATAATGTTCATAACGTGGTAATAAGTGACATAAAAGGAATAATGAACATGTAAAAGGTTCTTATGAAAAAAAATTAACTCTATATTATTATTCAGGAGGTCGAAGAATGATCGAGTCAAGTCAGACACGATGTAAGGGAACATCTTAACCCAATTTCCATTCTTTGGGTTAATCTCATACATTCAAATTATGTCACGATATTATTATGTCCTATAGTGTATTTTTTACTTTCATTATGTGTAATTATAGTCAATACACATAATAGATCTATTTTATTAAAAAAAATTTCTTTGTAAGGAACTTCGTCTCAATCTCCTTTCATTGAGGCATATTTTATTTTATACACAACTTTCTTTTATATGGTGTTTAAACACCATTGACTTTTACGTTTATTCAAAAAGAATCTTTTTATACGAATATTTTTAATAAGTGACAAATGATAATTTTTTTTTGTCGTACGTATGTGGCGACAATGACTTCTCCGCCACCATGACCATTACTTGTGTTTCGGCTACCTCTACAAGCCATAACATTTTAAAATGAAAAATAATTAAAAGTTTTAATTTTCTTTTATTTTTGTATTGAAAATGGTTTTGAAGGAGTTTTTTATATCAATGTGTTGTATTTATATCTTGTGATTGAAATGTGGAAATTTTATGTTTCCATTATTCATGTTTTATGATTATGTTATGGATTATGATATGTTTAAACCTGTTCATATGAGAAATGAATTGGACTTAATAAGTGACAGGTGGAGCCCACTATAGCTCCTCGATGCATTGGTAGGTCTCATGAGTCAAAGTATTGTATTGGCATGAGGCCTTGGAAAAATCTTATTGGTAGTCTGGGCACGAGGCCTTGGCTATGTGGTTATGATAGTCTAGCATTATTCATTCCATCATTATGAAAGTAGTTTTTGATATTTCATGTGATTATTCGACTAGTAGAATATCAATGTGAATAAGTAAATGGAATTATTTCAATTTATTTTTGCCATATTATGCAGAAGTTCAAGTTTAAAAAGGATTTTTAGATAGTTATACATTACCTTAAATGTTAATGTTTATTTATAAAAGCTTCCGCAATATTTTTATCCTTACTGGGAATCTGAGCTCACCCCTTTCAATATATTAATTTTTCCAGGATGTGAAGAAGTATTTTAGGAATGACCTGCAGGGATAGTCTGAAGGGGATATGAGTGCGGAAAATGGAGACTATGTTATTGTATTTTTTCACTTTATGATGTAATGTAAAATTTATGAATATATCTAGTGTTTCCAAGGCTACTAAACTAATTGGTCTTTCGAGACTTGATCTTTTGTGCTCATGCCAATGTTATGTAATAACGCACCGACTCTGGGTAACTGGGGTCGGGGCATTACAGTCGTGCATGTTTTGGGTGGGTCGCGCATGTAACCTGCGCGTCGTGAAGAGACTTTCGCGACGATGCCTAGGATGATTGGAAACATGAAAATCTATTGATTTTCGAGATTATAACTTCAAAATCTGGCATAGGAATGAAGGTTGCACAAGTATTTGTGTGGTCGCGCAAGTGAGTAGCTCGACAGTGGCCAGAGAGGATGAGCTGCACGCCGGAACCTGCGCACCGAGGGGAGACTTGCGTGCCACCACACAGGGGGTCTAGTTTTCCTATAAATAGATGACCACCCTTCTTCATTTGTAACGATGTTCAAGACATAGAGATTTTTCGACCTCTCTTCGCGCAAGTGGTTGAGTCGCGCAAGTGGTTGTTGGGTCGCGCATGTAGAGGCTGCGTGCAGGCTGTTGGCTACTCGACCAAAGAGGTTTGAGATTTAGAGGCACTATGTCGTACACGTTTGGAGTTCAAAGCTGCAGTGTCGCACAAGTTGTTTAGAGTCACCTATGCGCCAAGCTTTTACCGCACAAGTGACTTGTGCTCCATTCATAAAACTTGTGCGTTGTAGCATGGAGAAGGGAGCCAGGTGTGTTAAAGTACATCCATCCTTTTGAAGCTACACAAAAGATGGAGGATCATCTGGTACCCTCAGCGCAAAGTGAGATTCGTCTTCAGGTGATAGTTGGACTTCAACAGAGCATCTACATACAACAGAGTATGCATTATTATGCAATGATTGAGAGACCTTCACGTCTATAAACTGAGTGTGGCTTCACCAAGGGAAGTGAACTAGGGGGAGTCAATGGGAGTGACCGGAGGGAAGCAGTGAGCTATCCCTGATCCTTTTTAAAGGTAGTGAGCCTGGGACAGAGTGATTGTTCCCGAACCTTTGTAATGCGCAGCTAGTGAAGATTATTGGAATTTGGTATGACCAACAACTTTTCGGAATATTATCCTTGGACGTAGCCCTTAGTGGTGAACCAAGTAAAAAGTGATGTGTCTTCTCTGTGCATGTGAATGTTTACTTTCGGATAATATTCATCATAATGGTTACCAACGTGGGAACAAGATCCATGACATTAAAAGAAAAAATTTGTCACCCTGATTCACCCCTCCCCTTTCAAGGAGTCCTGGGGTCCTTAAAGTGGTATCAGAGGGAGGTTGCTGGTGTTGAATCTTTCATTTATCATCATGGATAATGCAATTAATGTCAGGAGAGTCCCTCACATCGATGGAAGTAATTCCCAGATATGGAAGAACAGAATGATATCTCATCTAAGATCTCTTGGAATGGAAGTTCTCTTTTATATTGTCCAAGGAATACAAGTCACTGATCCAACAAGCCGGATTATGACTGAAACAAACAAGAAAATTCTTAATGCAACTGCTAAAGTACAAAATGCACTCACTGCAGCCCTTTCTGATCAGATCTACCTAAATGTGATGAATTGAACCTCAGAAAAATCCATGTTGGATAAACACGAGAATATTTATGAAGGAAATAGAAAAGTAAAGGAGGCGAAACTGAAAATGCTGCACAATCAGTTTGATGATATGAAGATGCATCCAGACAAGAATGCAGACTCATTCTTCAATCGAATTACTAAAGTGGTTGGGGGAATTCGGGGTCTATGCGAAGAAATCAAATACATTAATATTGTAAATAAAATATTAAGAAGAATTCCACCTTTTTAAAATGAAAAGGTGTCATCCCTTGAGGAAATAGATCTTTCCAAACATTCTCTGGATGATCTAACAAGCATCTTGGTAGCATATGAAATGGGAGTCAAACCCGAAGATGCTACGACTCGTGTGATAAGGGAAATGGAATTCAAGGTCATGGATAAACTTAAATCTCAAAATATAGTAGCGTTGAAGATGACGAAGAAAAATAAATTATTTCTCTCATTTCAAAAAAGGTCCAGAAGGGAAAATGGAAATTAATGGGAAGTTACCTCTCACATGTTTTCATTGTGGAAAAGTAGGGCACATTGCATCTCAGTGCTTATGAAATATCAATGATGAAGATAGTGAAGATGAAATCTTCGAGAAGCCTCGGAGAAGGTTCTTCAAAATGGGAGACATCAAATCGAGATTGAAAATGCAAAGGAAGTGTTTTTTCTGTGAAGAGGAAGAATATGACAATGAATTCTGTGATGAAGAAGAACCAAAATTCAAAACTGGGAACCATGCTTCCATGATGGCCACTTTAGAAAAGTCAGAAGATACTGGTGGAGAAAAACATCTGAGAAATTGTGTTGATCCCGAGATGCAACATAAGAATGTAGGTTGTAAGCTTAAGATTAAATGTAAGAGTTGCAATAAGTGGAAATCAATTGTAGAAGAATCAAATGAATACGTTGATCAACTTAATGCTGAAATTGAACAACTAGAAGAATTTGTGAAGGTACAGTCTAAAATAATTGAACACAATGATGATGTAGTTGATCTGATGCTGAGAATTGAAGAGCAAGAAAAGGTCATAAATGACCTCACCTCCAGACTAGATGAAAAATCCAAGACTGATGAGGGTCTTGAGGAGGATGTTTTTACTCTAAGAAGTAAAAATGAGACTGAATCAATTCCAAAAGAATCGAGGAATATAATACAGTTTGGAAGATTCTAAGATGCAGAATTACTAGCAAGAGACAAGTGTGGTTCAGATGGGGTTGGAAAAATCTTGAGTGATCAAAGACCCGCTTGCCTGAGAAAGAGTGTAATTGGCTATGAGGCTGAAACATCAACGACTGGAAGTGAAAATATCCAAATGAATGATAAAATGAATGTAGAACATGTTGAAACGTTGCCTAAAGTGATGAAAAATGAACCCTCAATCCATACTAAAAGGAGAACTGAAAATTATCCTCAAACATTCTGAAATGATAGACAGTCTAACTATACTCCCTAGGAAGAAGGTATGAGGGGAAATTCAAGTGAGAAGACATTTCATCTCATGAAGTGTCAGTTCTGTGGCTATCTAGGCCATACCATGTCTTATTGCGAAGAGGAAAGAAGCAATCTGAATGGAGAAGATATATAAGTTCAATAAAGGAGATCAAATTCATATGCTAACTCTTATATAAGAAACAATTTCTATCGGTATTGTTATCGTTCTTTTAACTTTGGTCATAAGGCTGCTAATTGCTGGCAGAGAAGGGACATGGAAACCTTATACCGAGGTTCAGGACATGTCAAGTCTCATCTGAAACACAATTTTTCTCTTTAAAACAGGTTTTCTCCTCTCAAAGAAGATTTCAACTATGAAGAACATGGGTATGAGGAAGAGATAATTGGAAGGTCGCCAGTACTATATACTCAATCCAATGTCTCATGGAAGGAAAGAAAAAAGATTAAGAAATCCAACCTTGCAGAGGTGCCCCTCAAAGCTACAAAGAACCATAGTACCTAGAATTTGGATAGCGGTTGTTCATATCATATGACAGGTAATGTCAGCCTACTAAGAGATATCAAAAGGAAGGTTGATGGAACAATACGATTTGCTAATGATGGAGCTCTGAAAATCATAGGGAGTGGAAGTACCGAATTAGCTAATGCAGAACTAAATAAGACTGAAGTCCTTTACATAGATGGTGTACGTCATAATCTCCTCAACATGAGTCAACTCTGTGACCCTGGACATATAGTTACTTTTAATCAGAATGGTTGCACTATCAAGGGAAAGACATGCAATTCACTTATGAAGGGATGTAGAACAGAAGGCAACTTGTATCAGGTTGATAGTGAATAAAATGCCTATTACATGACTGTTGAAGAAGAAAACAACTTGTGGCATCAGATACTGGGACACATAAATAAACAACACATGGAGAAAATATCCAAATAGAGAATTATCATGGACATTCCCAACAAGAAGCGTGAACGTGAAAAATCTTGCAATGCTTGCATTCATGGGAAGTTGGCCTGCAGTTCATATCGGCCAAAGAATAAAAGGGAATCTCACCTTCTTGATCTGATTCATACAAATGTATGTGGGCTGATAAATTTTGATGGAACTCATGGAGAAAGGTACTTTGTTATTATCATAGATGATTATAGTAGAATGGCATGTGTGATGACCATTCACAGTAAAAAAAAGTCCTTGACTGCATGAAAACATATTGGCGAATCACCAAAAATGATACTGGATGAACAATCGAAGTGTTGAGATCTGATAATGGAGTAGAATACACGTCCATTGAATTTGAAAATTATCTGGAGAAGCATGGGATACAGCATGAGGTTTCTGCTGTGATAACTCCACAACAAAATGGAGTTACTGAACGTAGGAATAGACAGGTGAACAACATGGCACAAACTATGCTGATTGAGAGTAGTATTCCATGAAATTACTGGAAAGAGGTTGTTAAAGCTGTAGTGTACATTCAGAATCGATCAAGACTTTATATGGGTGAGACAAAGACACCATATGAATTGTGGCATGGAAGGAATCCCTCTTTAAAATAATTTTGTGTCTTTGGATGTAAATGATTCATCAAGAACAAAGAAGAAAATCGAGGGAAGTATGGCGACAATGCAGATGATGGAATTTTCCTTGGTTACTCAATGAACAACAAAGCCTACAAGTGTTTCAACAAGCGTTTAGGAAGGACTGTGGAAATTAGTGATGTTAAGATAATTGAAGAGAAAACCACAAATGATTCAAGGATTTCATATGATGATGTGGTCGAATGTTAGGAAGAAAGTGAACGTGATGAAATAAAAATGCAGAAATAGAGGAAGTTGTACAAAACACTCAGTAGTCACATCATGTTTTTGACTCAGAAGAAGAATCTGAAGAAGAAACTGTGGCTGCAGAGAATGCAACAGAACCTCGAAGGAGACATCGAAGATATGATATTGATCTATCCAACATAATTGGGGACAATAGTGCACCCACTCAAACAAGAAGGATGAGGAATAACACGCAATCTGAATTTCTATCAATTGTAGATCCATCCTCATTCGAAGAAGCTGCAAATGATGAATCTTGGCTGAAAGACATGAATGAAGAGTTAGATCAGATTGAAAAGAATCAGATATGGGATCTTGTCTAGAGACCCAAAGGCCACAATGTGATTGGAACAAAATGGATATTCTAGAACAAGTTTGATGAGCAAGGATGAGTTATCAGAAACAAGGATCGACTGGTATGTAAAGGGTATTCTCAGATTGAAGGTGTTGATATTGAAGAAACCTTTGCTCTAGTGGCTAGACTGGAGTCAATCGGGTTGTTCCATGCCATGGATCTCCAAAGAGGATATAATGTATATCAAATGGATGTCAAGACATCATTCTTAAATGGTGTACTCGAAGAAGAAGTCTTCATCGAACAACCAGTGGGTTTTCTTCTTGGTGCTGATGAATCAGAGGTTTGCAAGCTAAAGAAAGAACTTTATGGCTTGAAACAGGCACCACATGTGTGGTACTCCAGACTGGATTCTTATCTTAAGAAGCTGGAATTCAAAAGAGGAGGAGAAGATCACAATCTCTATGTAAAGAATTCTCTGGAAGATCAGTCCATGGATCTCAATTATGTCAATGACATTATATTTAGTGGTAGAAGGAAGAAATAAGTGGATGAATTTTCTAACCATATGAAATTATAATTTGAAATTTCAATGATTGGGGAGCTCACATATTCCATGGGACTGTAGGTGACTCAAATGAAAGACTGCACTTTTATCTCTCAGGAATAGTATGTAAGGGAGCTACTGAAGAAGTTTAATATGCAAGACTCCAAACCAATGTCAACTCCGATTGCAGTTGTAACCAAACATGGAAAGCATGAGAATGGGACATCTGTAGATCGTACCATTTACAGGAGGATCATTGGAAGCTTACTGTACCTGATAGCGATATGGCCAGATATTTTCTTTGCTACATGTCTTGAAGTCCGCTTTCAGAGTAATCCAAAATAGGAACATATGTCAGTAGTAAAAGGAATCATGAGGTACATTCAAGGTACTCACAATTGTGTATTACACTTTGCTGCAGGAAGAGATAGTGAATTATCAGCATTTTCTGATACTAATTGGGCTGGTGATGTAGTTGAAAGAAATTCCACCAATGGTGGTGCATTCTATATTGGGAATAAATGTGTTGGCCGGTTAAGCAAGAAACAAGAATGTACTTCTCTTAGTACGGTTGAAGCTGAATATATCTGTGCCACAAAGGAATGCACTCAACTGTTATGGATGAAACAACAACTAACAGACATTGGTGATGTGGTGAAGAAACCAATGGTTATTTACTATGATAACAAGAGTGAGATTGATCTTACAAAGAATCATGTTAAACATTATCATACAAAACATATTGAAATTAGGTATCACATCATCAATGAAAAAGTTCAGTAAGGAGTGATTATAATAAACCATGTGGGAACTGATGAGCAAGTGATGATATTCTGACCACGCCACTGTCAACAATAGTGTTTGAGAAACATCGGTTGAAATTTGGTGTTCGGCCACCTCCGAGTGCATAAAGAGGTTACGGAAAACCCCTTTCCCCATTTATGATAACAATTTTTATCAGTTTTTTGGATGTGACGTAGGTTTATGGGGGGAGATACTATCCAGGGGGAGTATGTTTTGAGCTGAACGTTGAAAAAATTACCAATCTTTGGATTTATTATCATTGTGGGAGAAAGGAATAAATTCAGGCATGTTCTGACATTCAGTTCAATGTTAGAGGCATGTTCAGACTTGCAAATCTGTGTTAGTGATAGGATGAGAAGGAATACATTGTTCATGCAATGCTTCTTTTGCGTCATTGAGAATTCCAAAACAATGGAACCCAATTCAAGCTTTATCTCTTGATTTCTACACCGAGAATTGCTCATGTAGACATAGAGTGTTGGATGATTTGATTCTTTCATTATTGGTTTGCACATGGATGGGGATATATTGAATTTATTTTCTTATTGCCAACAAACCCAAAGGGGGAGATTGTTGGATCCATGGTCTTCTATGCATGAATTACAATATGTTTTGTGTTTTTTTTCAATCCTCAGTGGATGTTCAGAATGTGTACCAGTAAAGAGATCATACAGTTCAAGCAGACAACAATATTGAATGTGGTGCTGTTTCCTAGTGTTTGCAAAAATTTTGGGCCTAAAAATCGATAAATGGAGAAACGCGTTTTTGGAAAAGAGAACGATGCACCATGTATTTAAAGGAGTGGATACATTCATTCCATATGTTTTTAAAGGTCAGAACATGGGAAAATGGAAAAGGGATAAGGGCCACGCAAGTTTTGGGTAGGTCGTGCAAGTGACATGCGCGTCATGAAGAGACTTGCACGTCGATGCCTATGAAGATTGGAAACTTGCACGTCTTTTGTTTTTCAAGATTATAACATCAAAATATTGAAAGGAAAGAAGGTCGTACAAGTATTTGTGTGGTACCACATGTGAGTTGCGTGATAGAGGCTAGAGAGGATGAGCTGCGTGCTGGAACCTGCGTGCCAAGGGAAGACTTGCGCGCCACTGCGTAGGGGGTCCAGTTTTCCTATAAATAGAGGACCACCCCTCTTTATCTGCAATGAAGCTCTAGATGTAGAGATTTTTTGATCTCTCGTCGCTCAAGTGGTTGAGTCGCACAAGTGGTTGTTGGGTCGCACATGTAGAGGCTACGCGACGGCTGTTGGATGCGCGACCAAAGTGGTTTGGGATTTAGAGGCGCTGAGTCGCGCAAGTTTGGAGTTCAATGAGGTAGTGACGTGCTAGTTGTTTGGAGTCACATGCGCACCGAGTTTTTACTGCACAAGTGACTTGCGTTCCATTATGGAAACTTGCACGGCAGAGCTTGGAGAAGCGTTCCAGGGTTGTTAAAGTACATATGTCCTTTTGAAGCTACACAAAATCTGGAGGATCATCTGGTACCCTCAGCGGAATGTGAGATTCGTCTTCAGGTGAGAGTTGGAGTTCAACAGAGAATCTACATGCAAAAGAGGATGCATTATTATGCAATGATGAAGATACCTTCACGTCTATAAACTGAGTGTGGATTCACCCAGGGTAGTGAGCCATGTGGAGTCAACGAGAGTGACCCGAGGGAAGTAGTGAGAAATCCCTGAACCTTTGTAAAGGTAGTGAGCCTGGGACAGAGTGATTGTTCCTGAACCTTTGTAATCCATAGCTAGTGAATATTAGTGGAATTTGGTACGACCAACAACTTGTTGACATATGCTCCCTGGACGTAGGCCTTAGTGGTGAACCATGAAAAAGTGACGTGTCATCTCTGTGTTTGTGAATGTTTTCTTTCTCATCATATTCATCATACAGGTTCAACAAGTTCCTACCAACGTGGGATCAAGATCCATCATATTGTATGAAAAAGTGGTCACCCTGATTCACCCCTCCCCTCTCAGGGTGTCCGGAGGTCCTTCATAGATTAGCTGCCGCGAAGCACCTCTCTTTTGTGAACCTCACTAGCATCGTGAACTACCTTCATGAACCGAGAGAAAAATATTTTGTCTGAAAATTATCTCTACTGCTCTCAAGGGGGTCGACCACTTTTTATATCCGATTTCACCAACCCTCGATCTATCCATCTGAAGTCAACACCTTGTCAGCTCAAATCGCGAAGCTCTAATGTTTCTGCCGAAATTCTCTCAATCTTGTGAAGCACCATATAAATTTTCCGATCCTTGAGCATGACGTCATCATGGAGCATCACCATCAATCCCATCATGCCTTCACCATGAATATCCCTCACAAATCCCTTCACCTCCGTGATGTGTTTCAACATCATCCATTCGCAATGTACATCGTAATCGCAAAGAACCCCATCAACATTCTTCTTGTCTTTGAGAAATTAAATCCACGAAGCCTATCTTCATGAAATTCATGCCTTTTCCATATTTAAATATTATCTTCAAGGATATCCACTTTTCGCGATGCTCATCAACCAACACTGTAAAATGGTGCCACCCTGTACTGCACTTTTCGTACCGCCTCTAGACCTACCATTCATTTTTCATTGTTCTTTGTCAACATGGATTGTCAACAACATCTCTGGAACTCGACAATTCCCCATGGAAACCTTCTTTGTCAACAAACAGAATCAACCCTAAAATGCTGCAATGTTACCTTTAGGGATTTTTTCGCCAACAATCACTCCCTTTGGGTTTGTTGAAAACTTTTCTTAGAATGATTCTCTGCACATTGATACCTCTCTAAAGCTCATTCCAACCGCTACCACCATTCGCCTCTTGAGATTCTGATAGTGTTCAAGGATTCATTTAACACATACTCTAAGCCCACATGGAAAATGATCGGCGTGAGAAATAGGAGTAGTATGAAATGTTCTTCAATGAATCACATCATGTCAGACACCAATTATGGATTCAAAAATGATACTAATTGCAAAATTGATACCAATTGTTGAAAAATACTGATACTTATTGGTGATAGATAGAAACCTTCTCTCACTATTCGAACATCATTGTTCTGTTTTTATGACGATCCTCAGCTATCCTGATATCTATTCTTTGATCCATCACTTCTAGAATTGTCAGATTAAATACTCTCCCCATATCTCATTTATCTCCCCCATCTCTCTGCTCCACCTGTCAGCTTCTCCCCGTGTCTTTTACGGAGACAATTTATCCCATTCTTAACCACATTTTCTCCCCGTTAATGAGTCATTATTTCGCCCGATTTGACAATGAACCCAATGGTCACTCCTCTGTGGTCTTAGAAATTCGAAAGAACACATATTAGTATGTCCGAGAAAAACACAGCATACCTCACGGAGAAAGGGGGGGGGGGTTTGTCCCACATCCAGACTATTTCAAGTGTAGGGAGACGACTGAACTCCCCGATCCAGTCAATGCCTCTTAAAATCTTCCTTGGGTAAGGCCTTTGTGATGATTTCTACAACTTTTTGTTTTTTAGACACATACTTAAACATCAAAATTCCCTTCTAAACCATCTCCTTGATACAATGATACATTATCTCAATGTGAATTTTCCATGAGTGATGGACATGATTTTTTTTATATTTATATAAATTGAGTTATCACACGAGATTCTGATCGGAGAATTCACTACAACACCCTTATCATCAAGTTGTTGTCTCATCCACAATAATTTTGTGTATACTTGAGTGGCTACAATATACTCAGCTTATGCGGTGCATAATGAGATGAAATGTTTCTTCTTGTTTAGACATGAAATAAATAGTCAACAACGATAGAAATCACCTCTTGACATTGATTTCATGTCATCAGTAGAATCGGCCCAATCTGCTTCTATATATCCCAATAAATCGTTCTGATAATTGTCTGTATACTTCAAACTGAAATCCATTGTTCCTTTGATATACCGATGTATTCATTTTACACCGAGCATGTGGATTTCTTTAGGATTGATTTGATAACATGTTGCTTGAAATTTGATGAAATCAATGTAAGGACTTTTTGCTGTTAGGTGCAATAAACTTCCAATGATTGGCCTGTATTCTGTGATATTAACTGCCTTGCATTCCTAATCTTTGAAAATTTTCATCCGGGTAGCTACCAGAGTCTTCATCTCCATGGAATTTTCCATTTAAAATCTTTTCAAAACCTCCATGGAATATTTTTATTGAGAAATGAATGTTCCATTCCTTCCTTGGGTCACATGTAGACCATAGAAATTTTTTGGCTCTCCAATTATTGACATCTCAAACTCAATTTTTATGAATTTGGAATGTTATATACACTATGCTTCATCTGACCGCCAAATATTATTCCATGGACATAAACCATGACCATCATCATTTGATTACTGTCGATGCGGAAATAGAGATTGTAATCAACTCCCCAAAACTGGAAACCATGCTTCTTCATGTACTGATCAAGACTTGTGTACCTTGCTCATGGTGCTTCTTTCATCCCATACAACACCATCATCAGTTTGAATATCATGTTCTCATCCTCATGAATGTGAAAACCATCTGGATTCTGAATACAAACTTCCTCCTCTTGAACCCCATTCAATAATATATATTTGACATCCATACGGAACACCTTTAACTTCTATTGCACTATAATGGCTAGGAATAACCTGATTACCTCTAACCTGGAAACCGGTGTAAATGTCTCATCAACATATATTCCCTCAATATGGGAGTACCCCTTGCACACTAGTCGTGCTTCTTTCAATATTAGTGTGCCATATTCATTCATCTTGTTGCGATAGACCCATTTAGTCCTGATGACATTCTTATCTGTTGTCCTTGAAACAATCTACCACCTCTGGTTTTTCTCAATCTTATCAAGCTCTTCATTCATAGCATGGACCCATTTTTCATGTTCTGCTACATCAATTAACCGATTAGACTCTACAACTCAAGTAAATTATAGCTCAGTTCTTCGACTTTCAAGCTGATATAGATTTGAATTCCTCGGTGTCATTATTAGTATCTAATTCAGAATTATTATTTTCCACTTCTACTCCCCCTGTGTCTCTTACCACTTCCTCAATTTTGATAGAAATCTTTTCCCTGTGTCATTGTTCTATGACATCATTTCATTGAACTTCTTCTCTCAGACTATTATTGACACACCTTTGATTTTCTCTCACAGCTTCTCGGTATCCTGGAAGTAGTTATCTGATACCACATTGTTGAACAAAAAATATAATCAACAAAATATGTGTGTTTCTTCTTGTCCCCCAATAATTCCTCATGAATATAAATATTAATCCTTCATATCACATTGATATCATGAATATGATTAGGATATAGAGATCTCTCCCTTATGAAGTGAAACTCATCTTGTTGTGGGGTCTAATGTTTTGACCCACAATCATTCTCCGTCTCCTGCATCATTTATTCTAAACTGTCACTTAACACTGAATCATTAATCTAAATCTTGAAGCCTACTGAGTTGTAACTCAGCATATGAAACAAGAGATAAAGTCAATAACACAGTCACTTAATATTCTTCTATGTTGCTCCTTTTCTTCTTCAGCTAGTGAACCTACATTGAGGCAATAAAAACTCAGAAACACATCACTTCTCCACTTTTCATCTTCAGATGCCACTTCCTCTTAGATAGTATCTCCCTAAAACCTGAAACACTTGAATCATCAGTAAATCACATTTATAAATGTAGAGAGAGGGGCCTATTCATGAATCATCCAGATGAGGATTGCGGTTGATCCTGATGGGTCATCCCTTTGATTCTTTCATGCAGAGCAACACACTCTTTCCTTGATTCTTCTAGCTGCGTAGCCAACTTCAACTGCTCTGGCCATATGACTAAAAATTCATTACACACATTCGGATCCTCTTTCTGATATGTAGATTCGGTAGGCCTAGCCTTCCTCACAAATTGAGGTTTAAACCCACTGGTATATTTTTCTTTCTTTGATGTTCCACCAAACTTCCATTTCCCTTGATTCCGTCATTGGATATGAATCTCTTTATTTGGAATCTTCCCATTCTTCTTCAACCATTGTAGGGATCTTCCTCTTTCTTTCACTTCTCACTGTGGAACACTACATGCAAATTTTTTAATACATTCGTTGTTCAAGTATCTTTTATCAGATACATGTGTCACCACACTATTTTTCGTTGGTGGTGAGTCCTCCTCTGAATGTGCATTCTTCGTACTCAAAACTGGAGTAGATCTCCTCTTAATCTTCTAGTTTTTTTCACATTCTCTCCATGATAGTTTTTGTGAGTATGAAAGGGGAGGTGGACGATACACCTTTCGTTTAGCTCTATGTGATTCCCCTGAGGCTCTAAGATTATTTTTCACCTTACAATCTTTTATCACATTTCATAATTTCTCGTTATGCATCACTGGATTCGAGAATCTCCTTTCGAGTCCCTTTTAATTTCCTGCTTTCTTCTTGATGCACTGTGTCGTGAAATTCCCATAATTAGAACATACAAAACATCAACTAGTAAAGGTATACCTCATTTCATCATTTTTCAACCAAGATTTTTATTCATCTTGATTTCTTCTTCTGATATTGATCTTTTGAGCTTCCTGACACATACTCATGTTGTGTCCCATTCTAATACAATAATAATATCCATTGAATGTTTACTCTGAGATACTCTTCATTATGATTTCTCATTACACATCTTATTATTCTCATATTTATCAATGTTTCTACATTCATAGCCCGAAATGTATTCCTGACCCTCTGAACAGAATCTTGATGTATGGCCATGAATCCCACAAAAATAGCACATGTCGTCACTACATTTTGCAACTATCCTCTTAGGCCTATCTCCAGCACCTAAAAGATTTTCTACACTTCTGGAACTATTCATGACTATCATTCTATCATGCATGGTAGGGGATTCATCAAATACAATACCAGATATTCCTAAATTGTATGGTCTTTGAGATGATGATGTATTTTTCTTTTTCTCCTCAGAAATCTCATACTTTAGTTTCATTTTATCATAACCTTTCGAATGATAATCAAATAGTAAGTGAATGGAATCTTTCATTTTAGGATTTCCTATAGTATTGGATTTCTCCACTTCCTTATTTATTGTTTCTATCTATTATTCCAACTTCTAAATCATCATATTACATGATTCAAGTTGGGTATTGAGTTCTCTTCTGAGATTCCTTCTACAACACATAACATCTTCCAGTTCTCGTGTGAGGTTTTCAACCATATCAAATTTCTCCTTTACAAGCTATTTTTCTTGAGAAACAGATTCAAAGGTAGATACATTCACCTATTGTATCCTTGGATTCTCTTGAGCTAGTACAGATATCTATGTAGCAAGATCATCATTTTTAGATTTCAAATGTTGAATCTCATCGAGGATCAGATTCTTCCCCTTAACATCATCTTTTTTCCCTACCTTTGCAGATCTATATCACAATTCATCATCTTGAGAATCATTTTTCTCCTTCATATCTATAGCTACATCATTAATCCTTTGATTCAATCCTCTGATCTTGTTGTTCTTAGTTTCCAGTGCTTGGATCCAAATATCATTAGATTTAGCTTCTTCTTCCACATTCCGATCAAATTTCGTTGTCTCATGAACAACATCTATCGGTGGCCTCCTTCTTAAAACATCATCATCATCAATTGTTCTAGAATTAAATTGATGTTCTAGTACTTCACTCAATTCTACATCATGATTTAGTGAATCAATCATTTCCCTGTCAGATTCAGCTAGACCTTCCTTCAGAAAGTTGTTTGATACTTTTAGATGAATAAAACTTTTTCCATAAACACTTCCACACTGAGCAATATCACATTACTTCAAATTCTACATTGATGTCTTTCCATTTTCCATGGAACAACAATATAAGAGCAGACAACATTAACCACACTGATCGACTACACCAAGTCAGGGAAAACCAATCTTTTAAAAACAATCTAGCCCTATGATACCAATTGTTAGGTCCAATAGGGGCCTATATACCCTGAGAGGGGGGTGAATCAGGGTGTAGATATTTGTTGAAAAATTCTTCCTGTCCTATTGGATCTTTTCCTTCTTATTACAAGGGTCTCTTTTTTTGCACTTATGGGGTCATTATGACAACATCTTTTCCTCCTTATACGATGATGATGATTTGAATGCAATTCGGGGAAGCAAGCAGGCAGACATAGATATTTTTACTTGGTTCATCCTCACTGGATTACGTCCAAAGAGCATACAATGGAGATGTGCCGCTATATCAAATCCACTAAGGCTCACTGCCAATAATGTTCGGGAAAGATCAATTCAATGTCTAGGATCACTACCTTTACAATTGTTACGGTCATCTCACTGCTTTCTGAAGGTTCACTCCCTATTTACCTCTATCTGGCTCACTGCCGGAGGAGAAGATCACCTTCTTCCTCATTCTTTTCACATTTCACTTGGAAGGGATTCACTCACAGCTTATAGACTTGTAGGTCTCCTCATTTGCAAGAATACACGCATCCTCGACTATAGATCGATGCTCTATTGATGTCCAACATTCTTCCACAGATGAATACCACTTTGCCTCTGAATAGTAGGAAACTACCTTTGAAAATACCTTTGCAAATCACCCTACCTTGCGAGGTTCCAAATTTCAAGAAGCTCAAACAAACCTTCACGAAGCTCCTGCCATTTCGTGAAGATCCAGACTTCACAAATATTAGGTTGTCGTGAAGCTCCTGCCTCTTCATGAAGTACACTCCTTATAGCATGCAGATTTGTGAAGTGTTCTTCTTTCGCATAGCTAGATTAGCTGCCTCTAAGCACCTCACTTTCGAGACCCTCACTACCTTCGCGAACAACCTTCCCGACCCGAGAGGAAAATATTTTTTCAGAAAATTCACACTACTTCTCTTGAGGGGGTCGACCTCTATTTATAGGCGATTTCAGAAACACTTGAACATTCCGCACAAAGTCAACACCATGTCAGCTCAAATCACGATGCTCCTAATTTTTTGCCGAAATTCTATCAATCATGAAAATCACGACGAAAATTTTCTTATCGCGGATAATGACATAATCGCGGAGCATCACCGTCATTCCCTTCATGCCTTCACCGTGAAGCTCCCCCGCAATGCCCTTCACCGACGCGATGCGCTTCAACCTCTGTCGTTCGTGAAACTCTTTGTAATCATGAAGAACACTAGGAACATTCTTCTTGTATTCGCAAAATTCAATCCATGAAGCCTATCTTTGAAAAATTCATGCCTTTTTCTATATTTAAATATGATATTCAAGACCATAGATTCCTTTTTCATGGTTCTTTGTCAACATGTATTGTCAACAAATTCTCTGAAACTTGACAATTCCCCATTGAATCCTGATTTGTCAACAAACACAATCATCCAAAAAATGATGCAATGTTACCTTTAGGTATTTTTTCCCAACACATAATAATAGTGGATGTGTCTTTTTATATAACCCTTTATAACCCCCTCATTCCTAAGGGTATTGTTTGTGATGGGGAAAGACTCTTGGGGTGGATTAGATAACATCACTCAGGTTGTAATATCTTCTATCATCCACTTCTCCCATAGGCAGTTTCATTGTAGCTTAACGTGTTGAAGCTCCACTTGGTCAAAAGTGAATCCCAATGGATCTAACTCATTTTAGAGATAGGAAAAATGGGCTTCATATGGATCAATTCTCCAGTATGAGGCCATTACATCCATTTTTTTTGATAAATTTGGATTCGATAAAGCCCAATATTTATACTAATCATGTGGTCACTATTAAACGGATATATTATCAAAGATATAAATTCATAATGTTAATTTAAATTTAAAAAACCTAAAATAATAGATGTGTATATATAATATAACTATTTTACATAATAAGAAATTTTATTAGATCAAGTGAAATTTTCATTAATAAAAGTTTGAGTTGTTACAATTACTATTTATTATAATGTACATAGAGACCAAAGATTCTCATGTTATGATATTACGTATTTTTAGATAAATATTTTTTACATTACAAAAACACATGCCTGGGGACCATACTATTTTAGTGCCTTTGGTATCATGGAATAAAATATTATTATTTTGTGAAAGATATTCATTGTATCCCAAAATGTTCATCCACATTATCAATCTCAGCAATTATTTTTTAGAAATGTTTTAAAGGAATCATATAAAAATGTGATGTCATATTATCAGTATAGGTAAAAAAGGATGATTTTTTATAATAACATGAGAATATAGGTATCAAAACACGATCATAAAATTTGATAACCATAATCTTTATATCAAATATCATAATCTTGAGTCTTGTCTTCAATATTAGAAGCACGTAAGACATGAATCGTAAGTGGATCAAAGATCATGATCCATGAGAGCCTAAAATTTCAATAAGATTTGGAATTGTTTCATAAACATAATCATATATAATCATTTACATAGTAACCATGTCAAATATGCATGGCTATCATAGAATAATGGGTTCAATCCCCAACCCATCATAGAAGATAGGGTTCACTCTTAATAACATTATAGTGTTAAAATTACCTTACTAAATTAGGTTTACTCTCTATTTTGTTCATGTCTATCTCATGAGAACTAAATCCTTAGCTAATGCATTGGAGGGAGATATAGGTCCCATCGGTCTCATAATGAAATCTATAATTAATTTTTCTACAAGTTTATAAATAAATAACCGTTTCATTAAAAATAAAATGAAATGATTTTATTAAATTTTCATAATATCATAACCTATGGAATATAGATAGTTTTCATAATAATTTCATTATTCTATTAAATCTTATCCCATTAAAAGAGAAATGATATATAAATGAATTATATTATGGTATATATCAATAATGGGAAGTAGTTTTCATATGAATCTGTTAACCATAAACCATTCATATCAAGAATAATAATTAGATCCTTGAATCATATCTCTAGTAAAGAATTTTCACACCAAAGAATGTCATATTAGATGGAATGTTATTTTGAATGAAAAATAATATGGAATGTTTCTTGAGTATAATAAGTTTTTCTCCAAAATACCTATTTAGAACAATTTTTTCTTTAAATAATCTTATTTAACAATAAAAATAAATTATTTAAATTAATATTAAAAAATAATTTAAAAATAACCTAAGTAAAATATCGTTCCATCATTGAAAACACATTTTTCAAAAATATTACATATTCAAAGTCATTTTTAATTTGAAACAAATTTTAAAAAAATTGAAAAGTATTAATGAAGATATTTTCATTTAAAATTTATTGTAAATATGTAATGGAATATTGAAATTATTAATGGTTAATTATAATGGGAAATACTATTCATTCCATGCATGTAAGTTCTTTTCACATTTTTAACAAAATCCAAATAATAATTTTTTAGAAAATGACATGAAGAATTCTTAAAAAAGGTTCTTTAAAAAACTCTATTATGGGTAATGTTTATTTAATAAATGATATTAAAAATTTTAAAAATATGTTGTAAAATATATCTAGAAAACATGTTTTTTGGAGGAAATGTGTTTTTAACAAGAAAGACGAGTTTACGTAAAAATTTCATGTCAAACTACTAAGAACATAAATATAATAGAAATAAGGGAAAAAATATTTCATGGAAATAACCATATTATAATAAAATCAATTACTTTCTTATGATATGTAACATGGTATTCTATCATCGGAAATATAATCACAAACATTCTCTATAAAAGATGAGATTATAATAAAAATACTTTTCCAATATGGTAACATTGAAATATATTACCATTGAAGGAATAACATATACATTTCATGTGCAGAAATAAATATATAATATTACATGTAAAATGGGATGTATATATACCTTATGAAAGAATATAGGCGCATATCATAACATACATCTCCAAAAATCACATACCAAAGTCTCAGCATCTGTCATACTTGTTCAAATACTGTTGTGTAATAAATAAAAGATTATTATAAATATATTTCAATACCATAATTGGATATATCCTTCCACATATGAATTTATTATAACCTATTAAAACATGTTTGTTAACAATTAGATCTTAATATTATGTTTCAGTTTATAAGCATTTTTTTCTTATATGATATGATTTGAAATTTTTGATCATATTAATTTCATCCTGAATTAATCTTATAAATTTTTTAACCAAGATATAAATATAAATTATATTAAATAATCATGTATCTAGAGTAATAAAAAATAGTGATAAAAAATGTGTTACACCATTCATGAATACGGTAGACTTAATGTATGGATGAATGTTGTTTCAACATTATTTTAGGATTACCCTAATTATTGTTAATTGATATATAATCATTATAGACTAAATTTTATGACATATAAATAACATATTCTAATTAAATCCCCTCATAATACCTATCATGTATAACATGAATGAATCACTTCACATCGCTAGGGAGTTTTGTACCATACACATGAGAATATTTATCATATTCACTCAAAATAAAGTGTACAAGTTTATTTATAATATAATAGTTCCACATATATAATAATATAATAAATATGATGTATATATAATCAATAATTTTTTCCAAAATAAAGAATTGTTAATGGAAAATTGAATGGCATCAGTTTGTGAGATGGTTGTCCACCATAAACACAAACAATTATTTCATAACACATTCAATGAAAGTTGAGACTGTTTTTGTTTATTATATCAACAAAATAAATTTTACAATATATTAGAAACTGATGTTAATATAGTTTATTATATAATATATTTATAAGGTATAAAAAAACTAAATAAATGAGGACCTTAGTGAAGAAAATTATCGTCATTTATAAGAACCTTCATTTGAAATGTTACAAAGTACTGTAATATAGAACAATTGGGATGATATAAACCTATTTATAATAGATATGGATGAAGGGGATTGATTTCAGTTTGGTAATTCTAATAAATATTTTTTTATGCATGAAGATGTGAAGGGATTAGTTCCTTTTTCTATGCTGGAAAAAAGAACCCAGTTCAAAACTACATGAAAATATCCAAATCATGTCCAAAGTAACAAGTCATTCCGAAAAAATTACATGAAAATTATAATAGATTCAATATTGTTTAGTATTAGTTGAAAATATTTAATAAAATTTTGTAATTTTACTATATTTATTATCATTTAAACCGTTATCTTCATATTTTATCTCATAGTAAACTGATTTTCACCTTATCCACAATAATTAAACATTATTTTTTCACTATTAATTTCATTCCTAAAATATTTTAAAATAATTGTATATTTTAAATTAATATGATATGAAATATGGAATCGATTTATCTAAATAAAATTCATATAAGTATAAAATTACAATTTGAGATAAGTCCCCCCAGACGCTATGATAAATGAGGGTTTTTAAAAAATACTTATAAGATTATATTGTTTTTATATTAAAATTATGTATTAAATTGATTAGAATTAACTTAATTTGATTAATTTATGTATTATTAATTTAATTTTACATTAAAAAATTATATATATATATATATTATTATTGAATATTTAAAATAAAATTTATTTTCTAATTATAATGGAATATTTTACACTATTCATCGTAAGATATATTTTTTTGAAAAACATGATAATTAACAATAATATACCATTGAAATTAGGATTTAAGAAATGATTGTTATTTTCTAAAATAATTTTTTAAAATTTGAAAATAGTAAATATGAAACAAAACTCACAAACATGAGGAAAGTTGTGTTTTAAATTCGTATATTTTTCAAAAAAAGTTTATTTTATATTAACAATATGTATAATAAAATTAATTGTAGGAATCTCAATAAAAATATTTTTGAATATAATATAAATGTTTTATATAAAAAATTACTCATTGGGGATTATTTCAATTATTTAAAATTCAGAAACATTATGCATAATAAAATAATTTTTATAAAATCCATTTAAAAAACATATCATAATATTATATATATATATATATATATTTGATTACAAAGTAATTAAGCAGATAAAATATAATTAAATAATACTTATGTTACATTAAAACATAATGTGGAATTTAAATTAATTAATTTTTTAATAGTAAATTATTTTTAAATTAATATCGGTATTTTCTCCTAATAACTAAAAAATAAATATTATTAAAAAAATCCCAAAATTTAACAATAATATAATTTTTAAATGATTATTAGAATATAATGTTAATTTTATCAAATAAATTTTTACTCTCAATAACTTTACCTAATTTTCATTAATAAGAAATATAATTTTGTTTCCTAAATTTCATTATATGAAACACCATGATAAGATTATGTTACATAAAACATTAAGTTTATCTCGCATTATATAAACCATAAAGTTTATCATTATAAACATAGAACATAGTGGTTGTATTGATTTACACACAACAATTAATTTATTCTTTGGCATGCATTACTTGAAAGACAGAGTTTTACCGAACCACAATATATTATGGACATATTACTATTTAATATAATAAGAAAAAACCTAGCTGTTAAATTTTAATTAAACAATAAGAATAAAAAATTATAAAAAATTATTATTGAATTTATTTTTTAACAGTTAATTAAAAATTAATATAATAACCAATTGAATATAATATGAATGGTTTTATAAATAACAATTTGTATACACCAAAAGTGATTTTTTCATAATCAGATAAGTTAATTTCCATTAGTCAATGATTATAATTATATATATATATATATATATATTAAATCAATTAGTTTTAAAATTCATCCAATAGTTTTTTGTATAAATAATGTATGAATAAATCCAATTTTCCCATAAGAAGATGTATTTTTCTAAAGGTATTTTTCCTCCTAATTTATAAAATACATTCTATTAGTGTTTACCTTTTTATGTTACAAGAAATCCACTCCTCATCCACTATAAATGGGAACTCACCAATCCCACTTATTCTCACATATTATTCTATTTGGATCATCTAGTAACTAATAAAATAATCTCCCAAAATCCCTATCCTCAGTTTAGAAGCCTATATTTTAGCATAAGTCAAACCAAGGATGACATCTGGTATAAACCAAAAGGACTTACCAGAAAATGAGGTAAAGAATACCAGGTATCAATTTTGTTTTATTTTTTTTTCGACCCCTTAAAATATTATTATATATTGGATATATAGTACCACAATAATCATGAATATACTAATATGATATTATTTTGAGGCTAATACAAACAATTCCACACACCTTCATCAAATGTGATACTCAACCACCTTCTGTTTGTACGGTGCACCACTGCCTCACAAACCGACGTTGGTTGTTCTTCATTTACTTCATTTCAAGGTGATATGAATGTTGTATTTGTAGTTTATATATTATATATGTTATATTTATAATTTCACAGATATTTTTTAATTATTTTATAACCCATACTTTCATTATTTCAATTTTTTGTAATACGATAACATCATTTGGGGATATATGGGATACCACTTCATCAATGTGATGTGATTTTATCATCATTTACATGAAATTTACAAAGAAATGGTTTAATAAATATATGTAAAATATATGAACTAAATATGAAATTTTAATTCATATATATATATATATAATTTACTTTATATTCTTTTAATAAAACAAGAAAATGGAAATAACATTCATGCATTTTTATAGCCCACCATCTCCTTGAACTATATATTTCATTTCATATTCCCTAATTTTATGTAATATTATAAATAAATATATAATGAATATATATCATATTTAAATCATTATTTAAAATTCTTTGTATTATAAAATAATTATCTAATTAATATAAACAAAAATGAACTGTCAAACCATACTTTAAAAACAAGACAATAACCACTTGAAATGATGAGAATAATTAGTGATTATTGAATAAAGGGTTATAATATAATATTAAATGATTATATATGATATAATAGATATTAATATTGTTATATTATAAGTTAACAACATTATTAAAACAATAATACATGAGTTTAATGGATGTTCTCCCGAAAAGGAACACAAGGTTTGTGGATTTCAAATCTCAATTTTATTTCTATGATAGTGATGCCATATTCAACACTAAATTTTTTAATACGATGTATATAATACACCTTTAACAGTTAATCCCATGGATAATTCATTCTTCATGGTATTTTAATTTTAAATTTGAATTACTTAGTAATCATGAATTTTAACATAAAGTTACCATGGAGCAATGTAATTTTGTAACTCAATTAATTTTCATTAGGATATATTACATACTCATTGAAATTAATTTTAAATGATTAATTTTATAACTATATCGAATAAGTATTAATGTATTTACACTTATTTTATGTTTATTTATATTTCCTAAATATTATAAATTCATTGATTAACTTTCACATCAATGATATGTTAAATTTATGAGTTTATTTCACAATCTCATTATAATCAAGAGAATTTATTATTGAATTTACATTAATGTAAATTATATAGTAATTGTTTACTAAAACATTTATTTTAACTTTTCTATATTATTAATGAAATATTTCATGTAATAGTAATAATTTTCCACTACATGGTACTTAAAATTTATTATAATATATTTTTAAGAACACACTACTTCATTTATCTCTTACCTAAGATATCTATTTTTCACTCCAACACATTTTTAGAAATGTTTTCTGAAATGTTCTTGTACTTTTCAAAATAATTTAGTAATATAAAATTTTACACCTTTTTTATTTTCCAGAGTCTAATTTTATCATTCAATATAGGTAACTATTCTAACCAATTCAATATGAAAAATAAATGTTCTTGTAACCATATATAGAGTTACCAACTATCATATATTTTAATATTCCTTTTCATGTTTATGATGAAATTTTTAATGAATTTTTTTTTACATTATTTTAAAATAAAATATTTTTCAATAAATTCATCAAAATGAAAATTATATTTTGCTCCAGAATGTTTTTAAAAGTTCTTTTCATAGAATTTTTATTCATCACTGAAAAAACCCTTTATTTTTCATCCTCAAGGGATCAATTATATTGATACCATCATTCATATTTCTTTGGATATCATAACATTTATTTGGCCATGGATAATAATATAACTCACATAAATGGTTCATTTTTGTAGTCTCCTTGAAATATTCACTTTCTAGTGATCATTAAACAATAGATTTTCCCCATATATCTATATTATTTATCATAGATATAGTTATTTCTGAAAATGTATCCCATTTTTATTTAAGGTGTTTATATATAACATTATCTTATATCTAGGTAAATATTGATAAATTTGAATCATTTTGTCCATTTTGATATTTTATAAGGAAAATTATTAATTAATTAAATAAAAATTTCAACATATTATTAATATTTGGGATAGGTATGAAACAGGTGGGTCATGTTTATTGAAATCCCCATGATGCATCGGTAGTCTCTTGGGATGTGTTAGGTGGCTATCCTTAGTCGGTTTTTCAACATAATATGTTTTAATCAATATTGTGAATTGTTTTATAGTAAATTTGTCATGTACATATGAATCATGGAGTCTAATAATCAAGCAGTTCATTTCTTCAGATATTTATATTATTACCCGGGATATTTTCAGTACGAAAAAAATATTTGGATACATTTGATTATAAGTTTTTTTATTAAAAGTAATGTTTTTTAGTTATTTACATTTCAATATTGATTATGTCTTATCCATTTATTTCAATGTAATTTTTTCCCGGTTATTTACCATTCCATTTTTTTTATGAAACTCCTCCTCTTTTTACTTAATACATTGAATGTCTGTTCAATTATTAACTTTCAATATTTATTACGCTCATTAATTCATTATTACTTTTTATGTACTTTACACTTCATGATCATTTTACCCCACCGTTATTTTTATCCATTCCCCAAGAGTCCATGATATTTAATAAGAATGATATACATATATATTATAGATGTTATAAATATATTAACCTCAGACAAAAAAGTTACAATTCATGAATTCAAATGTAATGCACGACTCATGTATGTTTCTTTTTCACTAAAATTACAAAACTAATAGTTTTTTCAGCATTCCATTATTTTTATCTTATTCTATTTTGATGGTAGTTGAAATAGCCTCAAGTTTTACTAGGTTTGAGGTGTCATAATTGGTATTAGATGAATATAAATTGAAATCATTGGAACTATATTTAAGAAAAAATATTTCATTGAAGATAACCCTCAGATTGAATTTGAGGATAAGTATAAAAGAACATCATAATATTTTGATAAAGTAATTATTATATGGATCGTCATTAAAATATTTCATTACATGGATACTACAAGTGAACATGGTTCTGTTATAGATGAACCTTTGGGTAATAACTCAGAAAATGGTGTGTCATTCTTGACTCGATCATAACCTCATATGTAACAACATGTGATACTTCACACCTAGTTTGGAACTCATTGAAGATATTCATAGGATAATTTTAATTTCCTTTACAATCCATTATGATGGATTTGAATAGATAAAAATAATTAATGACTTAGGTTAAACCTAATATAATTTACATAGAAAATAATTTGTCATGATTTAAACATCCTTTAGAAGATTATATATTCATTCCAAGGAATAAATCATATTCTAGATTATATCATGGGTTTATTAGTTTAATATTAACGATAAGTGGTATGATAGAAACAAATATTTTCGATTTAATATAAAGTGATTCAACCCGGATTGAGGATATTTTGGTGAAATTTATGAAAACTATATGTTCTAATAGAAATTTTATTTGAGGAATAATTCTCATAAATTCTATAAAATTTAATTTAATGGTACATATAAACATTTGGGTTACAATGAAAATTAATCAAATTGTAATAATTTAAAAAAGAAATAAAAAGACATTGTATGAAAATGGGGTGTATTGAAAACCCTTGTAAATTTTTATATAATGATTTATGTAATTTCCAATATGTCCATCAAACTTTTTTTAATCGTTATAATACTTATAGTAATATTAATTAATAAAAATGGAAAAATTTCATATAGGATGATAACCGGTTGCATCTGGTGAGGTAGTAGGTCTTGAACCCATGACCGAAGGATACTGAGGGTTTCATATCTTCCACCAGCCTTCATGATATCATGGTTAATGTATAGTTATTTTTAGTTAATAAAATTGGTCAGTAAATATTATTGATAAAATATTAGTATTAGTTTTGAGGTTTAGATATTAAAGTATTAAACCTATTGGATTTGGAAAATAGTTTTTGTAAGATGTGATGACATTATGTATGGATCATAAAATCATTAAATTTTAGCTCATTAAGAAAAAAGTGGTATATATTTTTATATTTATTTTATCTAATAAGAGATGAATTATAAATTGATTAAAGCATAACTAAAGGATGTTTTTATTTAAATTTATAACATAATTATATTTTATTTTAATAGTATATATTACAATAATTCCTCAAATATAGAAAAATGATCTTGAATTAAAATGTTTTATAATTACCATTATAAATGATGATATCAATTGCCTTTTCAAACATATTAGATTTATGGATTTGAGGTAAAAAATTAAACGTTGATCATTAACTTGTTTATGGTAAATTATCTCATTCCCTATAGATAAAAATTTATGACTTTTCTCCAAGTCCATATCTTTACATGACCCTAATAAATTCAATCTTACAATACTAGTTATATATTATTCCATCTGTCTTTTGTAAATCTGATTCTCCCTTATTAAGAAGAAATTGTTTCATCACTTATCAGGATAGGGAATTTCAAGGACTGTATTTTTCTAATGTAAACTTGCATATTACTATACCACCCTAATACATTTCAATATTTTTCTTTTATAATAAAAATAACCTTGTTGTTTTAATTATTTATACACAATTTTAATCTTATGCTGCATACAACACTGAATTAGCTTGCATTACTTGTGAGATTGAGTTTTACCACCTTTTAATGGAGAACCTATTTTAAAACTAAATTTTCAAAAATTTAATGAATTTTATTTTTATAAATAAACCTTATTATTGAATTCATAATGTCAAAATTATATTCGGTAAAATATTTGGGATTTTCTAAGGAACATCATTTTTTTAGTGAAAACTGAAAATTACTGCAATTTAGTTAAACATAGCCTTTTTATTTAAAAAATTATTAATGGTAAATAAAATTTTAGTATTATTTTAAAGTAACATTAGATCAATTATAAATCAATTTTTACTCTTAATTTTAGTATAATTATTTTATTTTCAAATTAAATATAAAAACATAATAATCTTTTAAAAGTTTTCCTACTATAAAATCCAATTATTTTTTCCCATTTATGGGATAGGTTTTTTCTAAATTTTCTAACATACGTGATTAGAATTATGAAAAATAAAAATACATGGATTTATTTATTATGATTTTTTTTATCTAATAATAATAACTTAATTTTTTTACCAAAATTATTAGTGAATGTTATTAAGATTAATTACATTGATTAATACATGATTATGCTTAATAAGAAACTAAACCATAATATTAAGGACCAAAATGACTTAGAAAAATTGTCTAAAATCCATGTGCTGCTAATATTTTGACCATTTCACAACTTGTTTCAAATTATATGGTTATTGGGATTTTTTAATTGACATTCATAATAAAAATGGTTAAGTAAGGAAAAAAGTCAAAACAGGAAACATTCCATTCCTTTAACATTTATAAAACATTGTGATATGTACAAAACATAATTCATTCAGTTATGGATATTATTTTTAAGTATATAATGGGTTATATTTATCAAAATAAATTTTCATGTATTTTTTAGATGGTTTAGGAACATAAAATTGTTAAGAAACGTTAATATAGGGATTTTTAGTGAATAATTAACAAAAATAAATGATAATATAAATAATTTAAATTTATAAATTTATATTTTATATGGAGTTATCATGTTAATAACATTTATACCAATATTTATATAATTCTAATAGAGTATCTATTATTTAAAATTAACATTAAATAAATAATGTCAAAATTGACATTATTGTTATTTGACTATAAATAAATCTTATTAAATGGTTTAAAATTAATTAAAGTACTATATTATGAAAAGTAATTTTTATGTGATGATAAATATTTAATATTTTCTATTAATATAATAATTAATCCTTTATAATTATCATATTCATCTATATTATGTAAATACGTTGTTAACACGTTCTGGGTTTAGGCAGCATTTTATAGCGTCATGTGAGCTTCTTTTAAAATTAGATTACAAGTAAATTGAGATTTTTATTTTCTAAATTAGATATAAAATTAATTACTAAGTGGATCTTTATTTTAATATATTCCTCATTTTAATTTAGTCTTAATGGTAAAATTAATTAGATTAGAAAACTATATGCTTTAATAAAAACCAAATTGATAAAATTTGAGAATCATTGATGTTAAGGATCTAAATTTATAAAATTCATATATTTTTGTTTGGATGATGTTTTCATTGACCATGATTACCATTTAATCTTTTATTCATCCAGTTTGGAGGATCATTAGGTAAGATATTCCATCAATTATTGAATACCATTTGGTATTTACAGAAGTTCCATCACCCCTCCCATATAAATGGCCACCACTTCCCCCCATTCGTAACACCTAAAAATCACCTATGTTTGGAAAATACCATAAACAATAGTCTCCCAAAATCCCAAAACTATACCTAGATTCATCCCTTTTTGTATAAACCTTTCCATGAAATCATTTTGGTTAAACCAAATAAGTTACCCGATTAAAAGGTAAGCTCTTATCCCAATCTATATAGTTCATTTCTATTATCCAACCCCAGAAATCACATTATTCTATTCATGTGTTAAAAAAAATATCCAAAATATAATAGTATTTTTTTCTAATATTTATACCTACACTTACAAACACCACCATCAAATGGGTAACACACATAATGTTTCTGTGTACGACGAACTACTACCTCACAAAATGATGATTGTTCAATTTTTCCCTACCACCTATCATGGTGGCCATTATGATTGAAAATATATTTATATAAAATACATATGTCAAATATAATGTTTTTATTCATCTCTAATTTTTATTTATAACAAACCTTTATTATTCCATCATGTGTAAATACGATAATTTTGTTTGATGAATTCTGGAGTACCCTCACCTTAAAAAAATATGATTCATTCAGGCCATACATGGAACCTATAATTTATGGGGTTAATAAACAAATATAACCTATATAACTTATATATGATACTGAAAATTATAAATTTAATAATTATCTATAAAAATTAATTCTTTTATTTCAACGAAAAATTTGAAAAATTGTTCATGTATACGTACAACATATTGTCTCCAGGAGCCGTGCACTTAATTTCTAATCTCAAATGTTATGGAATATTATAAATACATAGGAACTGAAATTATATAATAATTTAGTCATGTTTAAAATTATATATAATATTAAAATATTATATAATTAATAATAATAATAAATAACAAGTCAAAATGAACTTGAGAAAACTGGGCAAATAACAACCAAAACAATTAAAATAATGACATTTGATAAATAACAGGTTATAATATATTATAATAAGTTAATATATGATATTATAAAAATGAATTTTGTTCAATTATTAGTTATTAACTTATTTGAAACCATTATACAGGAGGATAATGACCAAAAAAAGAATGAATAAGGTAGTCAATTTTGTCTCAATTTACGTTCCACAGAGACTTACTTTTCATATAAACAAATTCAATTTTATATGATGTATACACTTCCCATTGACATGATATATAATTAAAAAGATTTTTATAATGATATTATATGTTTTATTTAGTTCATTATTAATTGTGACTTAATTGTATCAATGTGGTATGATACACAATGGAATGTTTAAATATTATTTTTCATGAAGGATGTTTCAATGTGAACAACACTTGTTAAAAATTACCTCCACTATGGTATTATTGATAAATCAATATTCATTATTCAATATATATATTTGATAATGTAAATTACTTATCCTATATATGAGGAATACTTTAGATTTTAAATACATTGGTTTGGGACTCTTTAAGAAAGCCATACAGGTTGGAAACTGTTGAATGAAATCCCCTCAATGAATCGGTAGTCTCTTCAGGTTAATTAGTTGGCCAAATAGTTTAAACTATCTTTTGACAGTAAAGTAATCATGTGATCTATAAACATGAAGTCTCATAAATAATCATTCTCTTTATTTACAATCCAGCTATTAATTATCCCGGAGATTTTGTGTCGACATATGAATGGATGGGATTCATTTTTTGTTTATTGTTTTTATGGTATTTGTTTCTAGTTACTTAACTATACATAATCTCATTGCCTTATATAGTTATTAAATAAAATGTGTTATCAGTTATATACATTTCCTTATTTTTTTACTTCAATTGATACATTATGTTTTTCTTCTTTAAATACCCTTACGGAATATTTGATCTCACCCTTATTATGTCTCTTTCCCCAGGTTATGAAGAAGAAATATTTGATTATGAATTCAAGGATTAATTTTATTTAATTTCCCTATATACTATATTTTTATTTAATATATCCCAATGTATTATGGATATCATTTATTTTATCTAGAATTCCAAGACTACTATACTGATAGGTTCTTCATTATTTTTTCCTTGTATTATGGCAATATAATGAAATATTGCACCAACTCATGTCTTATATGGTCGGCGAATTACAATTGGTATCATAGGATGTTTAAAATGAACCATATAAACTAGAATTTGAAAAAAATCTTAAGGAGAAAATCCATATGATATACATTGAAGATATGTGTAGAAGAATATCCTTAAATTTTGATAGTGTAATGATTATGTGGTAATTCCTAGAAGAACATTTCTATCAGGATAATACTACTGGGAATGGTTAGGGGACATATGTACTTAAGAATAACAACTCAAAGAATATTTTCCAGGCCTAACTCAAGGTAACGTGGTATATGAAAATGGGCCTTATAGCGCACTAGGATTGACACTCTTTGAGGACATTCATAGGATAGTGCACATGTTTTTATGTACTATTACGATGGATTTAGACATAATGATTTTCCTAGAGTAGCCACTATTTTTGATTTATGGATTTATGACGCATAAATTTATTCTATGTGATATTCCATGTATTTATATATAGAAAATTCACAATTTAATGAGATAATATAACATATATAAATGTTTATAAATGGACCATAGTAAAAGGAATTAAAACATTACAATGGCACACGATGAAAAGAGTAATAAGGATCATATCTCTCATGGTCTTAAGCCATAATTTCGAATGGACATATTCTCCCATGTACTATCATCACAGGAGGAAATAAAATAATGTGCTCACAATATATTTAGTGAATTATATTTTCCATATGGATTTGAAGGGAATAAGAGGAAGGAAGATAATTTGATAGATTCCAGGAAGAACGGGAACAAAGTATTTTTAAACATGTGATAACTATGGAAAGAATCAAATGTGTAAATTCTTGAATGGATTGGGAGTTTTTTATAATTATAGAGAAAAAGGAAACCATGTTCATGATTTCAAGGGTAGGGATATGGTTTCCAATGTTCACTATTTCAATAGTAATGGGATAAGACACTATGTCAATCAATTCCCTGAAATTCAAGGGAATAAACTTTAGAGGATTCTATTCGATAGTGATGAAATTGTTGTACTAACTCAAATGAGTAGGAATGATTAATATTATTTTTCAATAATTATTCCATTTGAATATTTTATCATCAACATACTATTTATATTAATTTTGGAATATATGAGAATTTTGATGAAATTACTTGTCATTAGTGATAAGAGATCTTATACATAAAGCTACAAAGGAAAGTGATTCAGTAGAAAGTAAATCTTTTTAAAAAAAACACATGATTGAGGGAAATTAAACCCTTAATATGTTCCTTATGGTTCAATAATAATGAATAAATGATTGATTTATATACGTACTGACTACTTGGAACAAATTAAATACTTGTTGAAAAGTGGTCTAATATATCATTGATGGTGTTTACAACTCTTCTGCATTTAAGGAATATATCCATTAACACATTCCTTACATAAGTTATAAGGAACAAATAATATTACCAAAATGTTTTTATAGTAATTAATGATATTATCATATACCAAAAGGAAACATGATAATGTTATTCACATTTTTTGATTTTGAAAATTATAATCCTCTTCATGTTGATTAAAGGCTAATGATAAGTTAAATTTGGAGGTTCAACCACAATCATTCAGAATTGATTAGATTATAATCAGATAGAAAAGATAACCATTTATAAAATGGTTTTTAAATGGAAATGGATGATATTTTAGAGGGTAATATATTTCTTCAATATATGATGTATCACGTGCTAAGAGATTATGTATAAATGGTTTGAAACATAATCAAAGGAAAAGATTGTGTTTTTAGAAACATATATTTAATTATATTATTATACAGTGAAAGAATCCCTTAAGTATAGAATTTTTTTTTTAAATAAATTATTTCTCCTATTATAATAATTTTTAATGATATAAATGACTTTATTAACACTTATGGTTTATGTTTTTTTTGGTCGACAACATTCATCTGAACAAGTTCTCTAGACCTCTCCATCATAACATCATGGTTAGGTTTATCTTCTATATCCATGTTTCAATTTCCCACCTATGTTATCCTATTAGAGAACCCAGTTACATTACCATTTTTCTTTATATTCTCTCTTATTACGAATATGTGATACTAAACCTCTTTACAATGTGTGTCGTTCAAAAATATTTTATTTTAAATCACTTGATTTTTGAGATCCATTTGAAATTGGAAGGAAATATTTAAATTAGGGTTTGGAGAATGTGACACCACAAGACATTGCAATATTTTACTTTTAGAATAAATATAATCTTGTGGTTCGAATTATTTATACACAATGTTAAACATATGATACACACAACACTGAATTAGCTCTCATTACACATGAGACTCAATTATACAACCTTTTATTGGAGAATCTATTTTAAAAAGAAATTTTTTATAATTTTATAAATTTTTTAAAAATATAAAAATAAATTTTGAATTCAGAAAATCAATATTAGTTTTGGGAGAATTTTAGGGGGTTTTCTTTGAAACCTCATTTTTTGTGAATAGTGAAATTTACTAAAATATTGCTAAATATATCATTTTCGTTTAAATAATTATTATGAAGAAATTATAATTTATATTATTTTAGAGTCACATTAGATCAATTATACATCATATTATAAATTTATGTTCAATATAGTTAATTTTACCTTCAATTTGAATATAAAAACATGACAAACATCTGAATTATTTTCTATTATAAAAACTCATTATTGCGCCCCCTATATGAGATTATCATTAATAATAATTTTACCACGTTTGTGATTTGAATTTTTACAATAAAAAATACATCAGTTTTATCCATATATTATTTGTGTTATAATAAATCAACTTAATTTTTTGAACAAAAATCATTAGTGAATGTCACTAAGATTAATTATGTTGATAAAGTCATTATTATGATTAATAAGGGACTAAAACTTAATATAAAGAACCAACATGACTTGAAAACTTTTCCAAAATCCATTTTCTACCAATAATTTTAAAATGTCCGAAATTTTTTGAAAAATATGTTTATTGGGGTCTTATTATATAAAATTTTTATATATAAAAGGATAAGTAAGGAAAATGGAAAAAGGGAAATTTCCTTACCTTTAACATTTATAAAACATTGATATATGTAAAAAACATCATAACCTCGGATATGGATATTATTTTTAAGTATATATGTGTTATTTCAATCATAATTAATTTTCAATAATTTTTAGAGATGGTTTAGGTACATAATATTCTTAGGAAACATAAAATATAGTGATTATTTATTTAATAATTTACTAAAACAAAAGATAAAATAAATATTAAAAGTGGTTTTAATTGATTTAATTGTTATATTTTTTAAATTTATTATATGAATAATTATTTTGAAACACATATAAACCTAATATATTTGAATTCCAATTTAATATTTATATTATAAAATTAATATTAAATAAATAATGTCAAAATTGACATTATTTTTATTTACAATAAATTATACATATTAAATGATTTAATATTATTAAAAAATATTTATTATGAAAATTTATATTTAAGAGTTAAAACATATTAAATATGGTCTATAATGTTTTAATTATTCTTTTATAATTAATATATTGACCCCTATTGTGTAAATATGTGCTCAACGCGGTCTGTGTTCAAGTAGCATTTTTTCTCATCATGTGCGCTTATTTTGAAATTAATTTACATAAAAATGATATTTTAATTATCTAAATTAATTATAATATTAATAATTCAGTGGTTATATATTTTAAAATATGACTCTTTTTAATTTTTTCTTAATGGTAAAATTAATTTGAATAGAAAACTATATGATTTCATAAAAACAAAAATTGTAAAATTTTTGAATCATAGAAGATAATGAACCAGATTATTAAAATTCACTGGGTTTTGTGTGGATGATATTTTTCTCAACTTTTATTATTCTTTAATCGGTTAATTTTCCATTTTTGAGTATCTTTTGGAAAGATAGTCCACCGATTATTAAATACCATTTGGTATTTACAGATGTTCCACTCATCCTTCCCTATAAAAGGCCACTACAAATCCCCAATTATAAAACCTCTAAAACCACATTCATTTGGCCAATACCTTTAAAAAAATCTCCCAACATTCCTACACTATACCTTGAATAATCCCTTTTGGCATAATTATTTCCACGGAATCCTTTCGGTTAATCAAAATTAAGTTACCCGATTAAAAGGTAATGTCTTCTGTCATTCTCTCTAGTTTCATCTCTATTATACAAAAACTAGAGTCCCATTATTCTATTATTGAGTCACAAAAACATTATAATAAATATTATATGATGTTTTTATTCTGATATTTGGACCAAAAATTTCACACACTGTCATCTAATGTGTACCGAACATAATGTTTCAATTTACAGAGAACTACTGCCTCATGAAACAATGATTGGTCAATTTTTCAATACTGTATCTTATGGTGGTCATTAGGATGGAAACTATATTTCTAAATATTATATATTTAAAATATAATGACTTTATTATTATGTAATTATTATTTATAACATTCCATTTTTTCCTTCACTATTTGTAAATATGATAATTTTGTTCGAGGACGGTAGAATATCTCCCCCTCAATGCGATATGACTCATCCATTCCAAACATGGAACATATAATGGATGGTGTTGTTAAAAACATGGAACAAATATAGAATAAATATTATAATTAATATTATAAAATACATATGTTTCATTTAGTTTAATTATTTTATTTATTCAATGAAATGGAAGTAACAATCATAGTTACGTATGACCTACTGTCTCCATGAACGCTGCACCTCATTCCAAATTTCATAATGTTATGGATTATTTTAAATATATATGTAATGAATAGATATGATAATTTAGTCATGTATTACATTCTTTAGATGATTAAAAGATGATAAAATTAATAATAAAAACAAATAACATGTCAAAATGTACTTCAGAAAACTAGGCAATTAACACCCCAAACAGTTAAAATATTGATTACGTTTTAACGAAGTGTTAATAAAATATTTTATTTAGCTAATATATATTATTATAAAAATTAGTGTGGTTACGGTATTAGTCAGTAACATATTTTAATGCACTATACATGAGGTTAAATACCACACAACAAAAATGAAGGATAATGTTAGGGATTTTGTCTCAATTTACGTTTCATTGAGACTTACTTTTCTAACGAACCAATTCAATTTTATTTGTTGTATATACTTAACATTGACAGGTATTAACCTGAATTCAATTCTTTTAATGATATTGTAAGATTCATATAATTTTAGAGGAATTTTTATTTAAATGTTTCAATGTGTTATGGGGAACATTGAAATGATTAAATATATTTTCTCCTCAAGAATTTTTTTATGTCAACAACCCTTGTCATACATAACCTCTTCTGAGGAATTATTGATAAATCCATATTTTTTATTCAATATGGAAATATGATAAGGTACATTATATATTTTATATTGATGAATTTTTTGGATGTGAAATACATAGGATGGGGAATGTTTAATGAAATCTGTAATGGTAGGGGACCGGTGAATGAAATCCCCTCGATTCATCGATAGTCTCATTTGGTGAATAAGTTGGAAAAAAAGTTTAAACTGCCTTTTAAAATGAAGGTTATCATGTTCTAGGGAAACATGAATTTTTAAAAATAATTATTCCCTTTATTGATAATTCATCTCTTGATTATCCATGATATTTTGTGTTGTCATTTCTATGGTTGAGTTTCATTTTTAGTTTATTGATTTAATGGCATGTGTTTCCAGTTTCTTACCTTTATATATTGACATCGCATTATCTATTTATTAAATGTAATATGTTTTATGTTATTTACCTTTCCATTTTCATTTTCATAAATTTATTCTTTATTTCATCAATGTTACATACCCTTACTCGAAATTTGAGCTAACCATTATTGTGTTTCCTTCCTCATGTTAGGAAGAATAAACATTTGATTAAACATTCATGGATATAGTTTAATTTATTCTATTTTGTATCATGTTTGTATTTCATATTTCCCAATGTACTATGGTAATCATTTATGTAATTTTATTTCCAAAACTATTAAACTGAATAGTCTATCAGGATTTTCTTCCATAAAATAATTCAAATGTAATGTAATAATTCATTCGCTTCATGATTCTGGGATTGGGGAACTACAGTTGGTATCAGAATATGTTTAGAAACAACCATTGAAACTATATTTAGAAATTTAGGATTGGGGAGAACAACCGTAAGATAGGCATTGAGGATTTATGTAGGTGACATCCTTATATTTTGATAGAGTAATGATTATATGATAATTATTAGAAATATATCGTTGTCTGGATACTACAAGTGGGTGTGGTTCTAGAATAAATGTTCCTTAGAGTTAAAACACAGACATGGTGTTCCAGGCCTAACTCAGGGTAACCTGGTATATTTCAACAGGCCTTACTGCGCTTCTGGTCTGACACTCCTGGGGGATATTATTAGGAAAAATAAATTTTTTTACCTACTATTATGAAGGATTTAGTAGAAATGATTACCTAACCCATAAATTTTTTTTGATTTATATATTTATGATGCATAAATTTATCTTATGTGATATAAAATGCATATAGTTATAGAAAGATCATAATTTTATGTGCTATTATAATATATAGAAATGTTTAGAAATTTTTCTTAGTATAAGGAATGAGAACTCCAACAAGCCACGTAATGTAAAGTGTTTGATGGATCATATCTATCATGGTATTAATCCATCATTTTGATAGGAGACAGTCTCAAAAGTACTTTTATCATTTGAGGAAATAGTTTCAAGTGTTAAAAACACTAGTAATGATTTCTCCAAGTCATATGGATTTAAAGAGGAGAAGAGGAAGGAATAAAAATGAATGATAAAGGGAAGAGGTGAAAAGAGTGTTTTCCCACATTTGATAACTATGTAAAGAATATCCCTTGTAAATTCATTATGGGAATGGTAGTTTTATAAAATTATGTAGAAAAAGGAGACCATGATCATGTTTTCCATTGTAATAAAAAGGATTCCAATGTTCAATGTTTCCGCATCAAGGGGATGTGATTCAATGTGGATCAATATCCCAAGAGTCAAAGAAATATTCCCCAGATGATGCCATTGGATAGTGATGATGTTATAATACTACCTCAGATGAATAAAATTGATTACTTTTCTTGTTCAAAAATTATGTCATTTGAATATTTTATCAGCAATGTGTTGGTTATAAGAATTATGGAATATATGATGAAAGTACTGTAGTAGTTTTTCATTAATGATTTGAGATCATATACTTATTGGTACCATGGAATGTGATTGAGTATAAATTTAATAATTTCAGAAAATACATGATGGAGGGAAATAAAACCCATAATATGTTCGTTATGTTGCATGAATGTTGAATAAGTGATTGATTTGGATATGTACTAACTACCTAGAATAGATTAATGACTGGTAGAAAAGTTTATATTCTATCATTGATAGAGTTTACATAAAATTTTTATTAATGGAATATATAAAATAAAATGATTCTTTCATAAAGAATACATAAAAATGATTGTTTCCAATATGGTTTTCTGATAATTTGAGTTATTAAAATATTTTTAAAGGATACAATTTTTAGTTATTCACAAGATTGGAATGTGAAAATTTAATGGTTCATGATTTTGATTAAAGGATAATGGTAATTTCACTTTATAAGTTTAGTTACTTTCATTCATAAGTGATGGGATCATAATCAGCTGGAAGGGTAAACAATTTATAAAATGGTTTATGACTAACATTTGATGAAATATTAGAGGGTAATTTATTACATCAATATATGATGTATAATACTCTATTATATTAAGTAGATATAGTTGAAGGCACTATAAATAGAAAAGATTGTGTTTATAGAAACATATATTTATTTATATTCATATACAATGACAGAATTCTATATCTATAGAGAAAAAGGTTTTGAAATACTAATTTTGACATATAATCATAATTTTTTATTATATCAATCACCATTATTCACACCTAGGGTTAATGGTTTTGTGGTCACTAGTTTTCATCTAAACATGTTCACTAAACAGTCCATTTGAACTTGAAGGTTAGATTTCTCTCTCATATCCATTTTTCAAATTCCAACCTCTGTTCTCCTATAAGGGAACCTAGTTATGTGACTATTGTGATTTCATTTCTCTCTTATTAAGAATATATGATATTAATCCTTTTTCTGATTTGGGTCTTTCAATAATAGATTATTTTAAATCCCTTGATTACAGGGATCAATTTTAAATTAGGAGGACGCAATTTAATTAAAATGGGAATAATGTGGCACCGAGGAAATTAAAATATATTACTTTTTATATGAAAATAATGTTATTGTTGGAAATTTTTATACACCATAATAATATTATGCTTCATAAGACAATGAATTGGCTTTTACTAAATGCGAGATTGAGTTTTTCAGCCTTTTAATAGAGAACCTATTTTAAAACTAAATTTTGACAATTTAATGAATTTTCTTTTTAAAAATACACATCAATATTTAATTCTTAATATCAGAATTATCATCAGGATGATTTTTGGGATTTTATTGAGAAACATTATTTTTTGGCGAATAGTGAATATTAATGCAATTTAGTTAAAAATATCCCTTTTGTTTAAATAATAATTAACGTTAAATTATATTTTAATTTTTTTAGAGTCACATTATATAATGTGTACATAAATTTACACATATAAGTTCATTATAATTAATTTTACATTAAAATTAAATATAAAAACTTGACAATCTATTGATCGTTTTTCTACTATTAAAACAAGTTCTCTAGCCCTAAATGTGGGATTAGCGTTATTACTAATTTTTCCCACATTTATGATTCAAATTTTGAAAATACGACATACACAGATGTTATTAGTACGATATTTATTGTCTTATATGATCAACATAATTTTTCATTAACATTATTATTGAATGTGATTAAGATTAATTTCGTTGAATAAGGCATGCTTATGCTTTATAAGGGAATAAATCTAAATATTAAGGGAAAAATGACTTGGATTCTTATACAAAATCCAATGGATGAAAATAATTTGACCATATACCCACTTGGATTGAAATATATGGTTATTGGGATATTATTAAATGAAATTTACCTATATATAATGATGTGAATTGAAAAAGACAAAAAAGGAAACATTCCTTACATTTAACATTTATAAAACATTGAGATTTGTTCAAAACATCATAATTTTGGTTATGGGTGTCATTTTTAAATATATTTGAATCATTTTTATCACAATAAATTATAAACAATGTATAAAGATGGTTTATGTAAATAAAGTTTTTAAGAAACATCAATATAGTGATTATTTAGTAAATAATTAACTAAAACTAATGATATTATAAATATTAAATGTGATGTTAATTGATAGACTTCTTTTATTTATCGATTTTTTATATGAATATATCTTGTTAAAAAAATTTAAAAATAATATATTCAAATTCCAAAACTATGATATATTTTTTAAAATTAACAATATATAATTAATATTAAATTTAATATTATGGTTATTTTACAATAAATGAATCTTAATAAATGGTTTGAAATTAATACAAACACTATATTCTAAATAGATATTTTTAATTGTTAATTAATGTAAAATATGTTCTATTAATAGAATAATTTATCTTTTATAATTAACATATTTAATCTATTGTGTAAATATGTTGTCACCATTGTTCAAGTTCAAACATCATTTTAGTGTATCACGTGCGCCTGTTTTAAAAATAATATACAAAAAAATTGTATTTTATATCTATAAATTAAAAATAATATTAATAATTTAGTGTATGTATATTTTATAAAAATTATCACTTTAATTTATCCTTAATGGTTAAATACATTAGACTAGAAAAGTAGATGCTTTAATAAAAACCAAAATGATAAAATTTTGGAATCGTAGAAGTTAACAAACAAAATTATTGAAATGTACATATTTTTGTGTTGATTAGGTTTTTATAGAACATTCATGTCCTTTAATACATTATTTTTCCATTTTGGTGTCTCGTTATGTATGATAGACCACCCATTATTGAATACCAATTGGTATTTACAAAAGTGCCACTCCCCCTTCCCTATAAAAGGACACCACCCCTACCAACTCCCATCACCTCAAAAACAACAAAGGATCAGCCAATACAAGTCTATATAGTCTGAAAACATCCCTCCCTTCGTCCTCGAATCATCCCATTTGTTATAATTATTTACAAAAAATCCTTTTGGTTAAACTAATATAATTTACTCCATTAAAAGGCAATGTATTATCCTAATATAAATGGTTTCATTTACATTCTCAAACCCCTAAATTCTTTTTATTCTATTATCATGAAGGAAAAAACTATTGTAATGATTCTATTGTTTTTTATTCTTATATTTATACCTACATATACTCACACCACCAGATAATCGGTACCAAACATAAAATTTATTTGTACGATGAATTACTACCTATCAAAACTATGATTGATTAATTTTTCAATACCCCATCTCATGGTGGCCATTATGATGGGAAATATATTTAAATATAATATATATGTTATATATAATTCCATTATTCCAATTTAAAATTTATATAACATACCATTATGATTCGATCATGTGTAAGTACAATAATTTTGTTTGAGGAAGAATGGACTACCACCCCCTAAAAGATATATCACTCATTCATTCCATACATGGAATGTATAATGGATGGTGTTAATAAACATATGTAATATATATAAGGTACATATGATACAAGAAATTATAAAATAAATATGCATTACTTATTATTAATTCATTTAATTCAATGAAAAAATGGATGTACTGTGCATGCGTACGTAAAGCCTATATCATCATTGATGATAAATTATTATTCAAATGTAAATGAACAAGGGAAACTATGGGAAGCCAATATTGGGGGGCCTAAAGTAGTGGAGACCAAGGTTATAACCTCAAATCATTTTCACTCCCTCAAGTTTGAGGGAAGAAACATTATACTAGCATGTGGCATTGGAGCCTTGATCTGCCAGAGTGGATATGTGCTATGCTACTTTGTTCGCATCGCGCCAAGTGTGTGTGACCTTAGAATTGCTGTTTAGAACTATCTTTCATTTTACAATGATTTATGAAATGGGCGAAGTCAAGAAACATATATCATGTAAGGATTCATAAATGATATTGGAGTTGGTTTCAACCTATGATTGATGTATGCAATCCAGATTTCAATGGATGAGACCACTAAGAACAGCTATTGAATCTGCAATAATAGATTTACCATTGCCACAATACGCTTTGAAGGCCAACCACACCCTACCCATGAATTCCTGCATAACTGATCTACCTCTACTGATCCTACAGCTGCATGAAAAATCAGTGTTTATGTTGTGGCTAGATTTTGGAGGAGACCACCGCACCCAATGACCATGAAATCTCGGGACATGATAATGAGCCAAAAGGTAATAGGACCGCAACACCCGAAGGAAGGAAGCTTCATATCAGTTGGTAATCAGTGACCCCATGTCCACCAGAATATTCTTCACCCTCACAATGATCACACACTCTAATGCAGAAAACCCCACATATTGAGCCCTTTTGCGGGCCTACAATAAAATCCCGCACCCATCACTAAGTATCACAATTCTCACTGTATTTTTAAGCCCCTCTTCCCTTGATCCTTTGTACCATCTTTCTAGGAAAAGAGTATTTCTCAGCTCACTTGATGAGAAAGATGTATGTTCGCTGAAGTCCCTCCAGACATCCGACACCCAATCCCCTTCAAAAAATATGTGTTTCATAATCTCTTCCTTCATGTTCATACAACAGTGGAAGAATGAAACAAGGATGATCCCCATCAATTTAACGTTTTTATCTGAAGGTAATTCTTATTTCATGACCCTATAAGTGAAAAATTTATACTTCATTGGGATTTTATTGCCGCAAACCTATGATTTCCATTGGTAATTCTAAAGCAGAGTATTGGAAGACATTTGGAAGTCCTTTTAGATGAACCTCCCGGTGTTAGAAGGGGTGAGGAAACATCTGTCATGATCAGAGGTGATGGAAATGATATCAATCACATCTTTTTTATTCGATCTTAGTATTTTCCGGGAAATGGATGGATAAAGGAACACATCCTTGAATGAGATGGTGGGTGTAGGGAATCCTTGGTAGCCAACAATATTGCCCTCCTAGTTGTGCTGCCACAAAAGGATCTTTCCCTCCCCTAAAATCCAACGACAGGTCTTCTTGATTGGAAAAAGGAGGGAACCAAACTTGAAAGGGTGGTGATACCAGGGGCCATTAGATTCCACACTTCCACCGCAGACAGAAGACACCGTTTTCCCCCAAAACGTTTGACCCTCGATGATTTCCCACGTAGGTTTCACGTGCCTGCAGTGAATAGTCATTGCAAGGATCTTGATGTTCACCTCTCATTCTATAATTTACCAATCCATTTTACACCAGGCAAAAATGTGTAACTTCCTCAATGAGATCACACCCCTTATGAATCATTAATGCCCTATTTCAATTGATTTGATAACATATTTTGGTACAAAGGTGGAGGCTAGGGAATGGATCGGTATGGCTACCAGGATGCAATTCACAAAAAAGATTCATCCCCCGAATGATAATAAATTATTCTTGCAGTTGAGGGGGTATCCCATGATCTTTTACAACACACGATCAATGTCAGGAATAAGGATTTCTAATTGTGGATATAAGAGCACTGAGATATTATAGGGGGAAGGAACCACACTACATTCCCAAACAAATACTAATATTCACGACTCTATTTGTAGAACATCAGTTCGAAATGATGAAGTTTCTCTTATCCTTTTTTATCGTTTGACAACTCCATTAACAATAGTAATTTTTCATCTTAGTGATTCTACATAGATACCTCCTTCAACCATTCATTAAAATTAATGTTTCATCCACAAACATTAAATAAGAGATGAAGGTTTAGTTCCATTCCTGTCAGTATGGGATAATATCACCATTTAGCATGCCACTATTAATCATGCTATTGAAAGTGTGTTGGATTAAAATAAAGATACTAGGGGATAAAGGATCACTTTGTCACAGCCCATTACATAATTAAAAAACCCTTTGAGAGTGTCCCATAAATGAGACTGTCTGCCAAGAAGAACTAAAACACCTTAAGATGATGTCACATGCCAATGCTGAGAATCCCTTTCTGTTAAACACCATATTGATGAAACCTCATTATACCATATAAAATTCCTTATACATATCCAATTTGATGGCCAAATTATATCAATGGGACTTGGGGTTTATATCTCTCCTCATATCCATTGATAATGAAATTTCTCCTTGAATTGAGTTACCCTTGACGAAACTATGTTTCTCAAGTAAATTTCAGCGAGAGAGATATTGGTATATACGAGTATTAAGGATTCTTGTGAGGATATTGTTGGGGATGTTGCAGATACTCATAGGTCTGTATTAAACGAGGGAGGAGTGGTATTTGATCTTTGGGATGAGGATCAGAGTCTTAGAACATGCAGCCCGCTGTAGGCTTCTCCCATAGAATAAGTCCTGTATAGTAATGATAACCTCTCCCTTAACCAGTATCCAGGATCCCCTATAAAATGCACCAAGGAAACCATCCGGGCCTGGCGCTCTCTAAGGGATTATGCTCACCATGGATGCATGAATCTCTCCCTCTGATGTAATTACATCGAAAAATGAATTATCAATGGTAGAAATAGGGCAAGTGATCCCCTCCCATAGCGCATCACCCATTGGGGTAACCATTTGATGTGTTCAAACTCGGCCCAGCAAGCTAGTCCTTAAAGAATGTATGAACCATGCCCTAGACCTTCTCTCTCTCATCTGTAAATAATACATCCTCCAATAAAATCCTTGTTTTTATGGGGAGATATATCTCTTTAATGGAGGCCTGAAAAAATGCAGTGTTTTTCCCCCTTCACGAAGCCATTTTAGCCTTGAGGAATCCCTTGCATTTCATTCCTGAGAAAGAATCATTTCCAATAGTGTGCTATTTTTGGTGAAAAGGTCACCAAAAACCATTTATTTAATATATAGGAAAATTTAGTTTTGTTATAAATTTTTTTCAATGAAAACATGATATATTTAATAAGAGAAAAAGATAACAAGTCAAAACGTGATATAGAAAACTAGGCAATTAACACAAAAATAGTTAAAATAATGAAAGATACTTAACAAATAGGTAATAATTTTTTATAATAAGTTAATTTCCGATTTTATAAACATTTTTATTGTCATTTATTAGTTAGTAACATATTTTAAACCACTGTAAACGAAAATATATACGACAAAAAAAATGAAGTATAAGGTAAGAGATTTCGTCTCAATTTACATTCCATTAAGACATACTTTTCTTATGAACCAATTCATTTTTATTTGAACTATATACATCCCATTAACATTCTATATTGTGAATAAACTTCTTCTCATGATATTATAAGTTTAATTTAAATCAATAGGAAATATTATTTAAATGTTTCAATGTGGTATGGACCCTTTGGAATGTTTAAATACTATTTTTCTTCTTGAATGTTTTATTGTAAATAACCCTTGTTTTAATTAACATCCAATGAGGAGTTATTGATAAATCCACATTATTTATTTAATATGGATATTTGGTATGGAAAATTATTTATTTGATATATGATGAAATATTTAGATATGAAGTACTATGGTTGGGGACCGTTTAAGGATATCCCTCTATGTTGGGAACCGATGAAAGATAACCCATCGATGAATTACTAGTCTCTTGTTGTGAATTAGATGGAAAAATAATTTAAAACATCCATCGATGGAAAATGTATCATCTGCCTGGGAAACATGACGGCTGACAAATAATCATTTCATATATTGACAATTCAGCTATTAATCACCATTGAGATTTTGTGTAGACATATCTATTGATGAAAATAATATTTAGTATATTGATTTAATGGCATGTGTTTCCAGTTTCTAACCTTTCGTTATTGAAATTTCCTATATATAATTATTAAATGGAATTAGTTTTCAGTTTCATACCTTTTCATGTTATTTCATATTTATTTATTCATTATTTGTCCAACTTTACTTACCCTAACAGAGAATTTGTGATCACCCTTATTATGTTTCATTCCCCATGTTATGTAGATGAAATATTTTATAAAAAATTCAAGGATATATTTTATTTAATTTTTTTATGTTTCGTGTTTTTATTTATTACTTCCCAATATATTATAGGTATCATTTATGTATTCTTGATTTTCTATACTACTAAATTGAATGATCATTCGAGACATTCTTCCTTGTAATAATCCCATGTACTCTCATAAAATGAAGAAATAGTATGATGTGTTAACAATATAATTAATTAATTATCTCAGTCCTATGGATTTGAAGGGATGAAGAGGATGGAATAGAAAAATATGGATATAAGAAAGAAGTAAAATAAAGAATTTCCCACATGTGATAACTAGGGAAAGAATCACATTGGTAAACTCTTGAATGGTATGTGAGTTTTTTATAAGTATGGAGTGAAAGGGAACCATGTTCATGATTGAAAAGGTAATAAATAAGAATATAATGATCAATGTTTACATTGTAATGGGATAAGACACAATCTGAATCAATTCCCAAGAGTCAATGGAATATAAACAAGATGATACTATTGGATAATGAAAAACTTGTGATGCTGTCATAAATGAAGAGGAATGATTAATATTGTTGTCCAATAATTATTTTATATGAATACTATATATTCAATTTACTATTTATAATAATTATGAAATATATGTGGATTGTACTACAATACATATTCATTAAGGATTTATGATCTTATATTTAGTTTCATTATACATGGTGATTCAGTATAAAGTTATTATTTTTTGAAAACACGTGATTGAGGGAATGGAATACCATAATATGGTCCTTATGATGCAATAATGATGAAGAAATGATTGATGTGGAGATGTAATAAATAATTAATACTAATCAAAGACTTGTAGACAAGTGTTTCTTCAAATCATTTATGGATTTTACAATACCTTTGATTTTAAGGAATATATCCAATAACTTTTGTATTACATAAGGAATAAGGAAGAATGAATGTTTTTAATATGGTTTCATTGTAATTCAAGTTATTACCATATTTCAAAGGGATAAATGATGATGTTATTTAAATTTTTGGAATGTGAAAAATAAATGATGATTCATGTTGATTAAAGGCTAATGATAAGTTCACTTTTGAAGTTTACTGTCTTTCATTCAGAAGTTATAGGATGAAAATCAGATGGGAAAGTTTACTATTTACAAAATTGTAAATGATTAACATTGGATATGATTTCATATGGTAATGAATTACTTCACTATATGTTGTATCATGTTCTAAGAGACGGTGTAGAAATATTTTAAGGAATAATCATTGGAAAATATTTTGTTTATAGGGAAATATATTTAATTATATTGTTATACGTTGAAAGAATAAAACAAATATAGAAAACAGTATTTTGAAATAATAATATTGTCAATTATCATCATTTTTGATGAAATAAATGTCAATTATTCAGACCTATGGTTTATGGTTTTGTGGTCAACAACATTCATCTGAATATGTTGTCTAGAAATCTCCATCCAAACTTAATTATTAGATTTTTATTCCTTATCCATGTTTCAATTTACTACCTATGTTATCCTATTAGGAAACATAAGTACGTAATATTTTTTCTTGTTTTTCTCTGTTATTACGAATATGTGATATTTAAAAATTTTAGGATGTGGGTCTTTCAATAATAGTTTATTTTAAATCCCTTGATTACTAAGATCAATTTTAAATTATGTGGATGAAATTTACATTAGGTACGGTGAATGTGACACCCCTAGACATTTTAATATTATTTCTTTAGAATAAATATTATCATGTTGTTGGAATTATTTAAACATAATTTAAATGTTATTCTTCAAATGACACTAAATTATCTTCTGTTACATGTTAGGTCGAGTTTTACCACCTTTTAATGGTGAACATATTTTGGAAGTATATTTAAAAAAAATTATGATTTTTTTTTAAAAATAAAAAACATATTTGAGTTAATACTATCTAAATTTTATTGTGATTAATATTTGCGAATTTTCTGAGAAATTTCAATTTTTGCTGAATAGTGAAAATTACTGCAATTTAGTTAAAAATGGATTTTTCATTTAAATAATTTTTACTGAAAAATTATGTTTTATATTTGGTTTATAGTAACATGATATCAATTATACATCCATTTATATATTTAATTTCACTATATTTAATTTTACTTTCACATTGAATATAAAAACACTACAAACATTTCGTCATTTTTTAATATAAAAACCCAATATTTCGCCCCGTTTGAGGGATTAATGTTAATCATAATTTTCCCAATTATGTGATTTTAATTTTTAAAATACAATTTAGACAGATTTCATTTGTATGATATTTATGGCCTAATAGTACGTAAATAATTTTTTTGACAAAATCGATTAATGAATGTGATTAAGATTAATTACATTTATTAAGTCCTGGTTAAGTTTAATAAAGGACTAAACCATAATATTAAGGACTAAAATGACATGTAAACTTGTCCTAAAGCCATTTTATACCAATTATATTCCCATTTCCCCACTTGGTATGAAATATATGGTTATTGGAATATTATTAGATGAATGTTCCCTACATGAAAGGTTATGCAAGGAAAAGGACAAGAATGAAACCATCCATACATTTATCATTTAAAAAACATATATATATGTATGAAATATCATATTGTCAGATATGGTCTTTTTTAAATATTTATCCATTGTTTTTATCTAAATAAATTTCCAATAATATTATTTATTATTTAGGTACGTAAAATTGTTATGAAACATCAATATAGTAATTATTTAATGAATAATTAACTAAAATAAATGATACTATAAATAATAAAAGTGATTTTAATTGATTGATTTTTTCCAGTATTCGTTTTCTATAATAATATATCATGTTAACCACATGTAATTCAAATATATTTTAATTTAAATGTAATATTTATAAAGTAAAATTAATATTAAATAAGTAATGTCAAAATTGACATTATTTTTATTTTACAATAAATGATTCTTATTAAATGATTTAAAATTAATAAAAATACAATATTATAAAATTTTATTTATTAGTGTTAATAATGATTAAATACTTTATATTAATGTAATAATAAATCTTTTATTATTAACATATTGAACCATATTATATAAATATTTTGTTTACAATGTCCGAGTTCAAGCTACATTTTAGCGCGTCACATGAACTTGTTTAAATATTAATTTACAAAAAAAATAACTTTAAATTTATAAATTCTTTATAATATTAATATTTCATTAGCTCTATATTTTCAAATAAATATCAGTCTAATTTAGTCTTAATGGTTCTATTAATTACATTACAAGAGTAAATGCTTTAATAAAAAAAGAAATGATAAAATTTTGGAATCCTGGTAGTCAATAAACCAAATTATTAAAAATAACATATTTTTGTGTCCATTGGGATTTTATATAAAATTATTAAAATATATTTAAAATTTTTAATTTTTTTAGGCTTTTTAGGTATGATAGAACATCCATTATTGAATACAATTTTGTATTTACAAAATTGCGACTGCTTATTCCATATAATAGGCCACCACATCTCTCCATTACTAACGCATCTAAAACGACATAATTTCGTCCAATACAAACCTAAACGTACTTAAAAAATACATACCCTCAACCTATAATCATATTTTTTGGAAAACATATTTCCATAAAATCCTATTTATGAACCCACAAGAAGTTACACCATTATAAGTTAAGGTCTTTTCTCAATCTCTCTAGTTTCATTTCCATTTTCCACCCAAAATATATCATTATTATATTATAATTATACAAAACCAATATCCTAAATATACTAGGATGTTTTTATGCTAATACTTTTTCTTACACTTACACAAACCACCATATAATGGGTAAAAACATAAAGCTTATGTGTATGGTGAACTACTGCCTCACGAAACGATGATTGTTTAATTTTTTCCCACCACCTCTCATGGTGGCCATTATTGTAGAAACTCTCTATCCCTCACTATAATATATATGTATAATATAATGTATTTATTATTTCATAAATTTTATTTATAACATAATTTTTTTTCCTTGATTGTGTGTAAATTTGATAATTTCATTTGAGGAAGTGTGGACTACATATAAGGCCCCAACCTTAAACCTTACATAATCTTGAGTTATCACAAGATTACACATTGAGGATCTTTTCGGGTTTAGAGTTTTAGAGAATTAGATCATAAAACATGCATTACAACCCACATTTAAACAAAGTGGTTACAATAAAAGATAATATTATTTTTCCCATCAACGAAAACATATTGAAAATAAAACATGGATTCTTTCTTGACACTTCCTTGACACTATCATCTTATCATGTACCTTTCCGTGACCTGTGAAAAACATTTCAAAAAATTGGGATGAGCATAAAAAGCTCAGTATGGGTTATATAAAAAAACAAGGAAAGGAAACATGAGTTTATATATTCATAATAATGAAATCATACTTTACCCATAAAACATAGGCACTTTAACATACCTCATAAAATCATGAACAAATCATAGAAATCATAATACATAAGGGTATCTTGAGGCATTCATAACATTCTTACGTTGGGAGTAACCCTCTTGGTTGCGTTTGGAATACCCATCACAGTATATTCCCTAAATCTCTTCAGAGAAACCTTAACGTTTCACTCCTTCACGTTAGCCAATGCATTGGAGAGATATAACGGGCTCACCCGCCCTTAGTTTATCACGGAACCACCCGTCTTCATAATAATGCCCAAGAACCGTAACAAAATCATTTCAAATAACACATGCATAAAAGAAACATAACATTTCCACATTTCAATCACAAGATATCAATACAGCACATTGATAAAATAAAATCATTATCAAAACCATTTTCAATACCAAAGTAAAACATGGTATTTATTTTTCATTTAAAAGAAGGTTATGGATTGTAGAGGAAGTCGAAACTCAAATAATGGTCACGGCGGCAGAGAAGTAGTTGTCGCCGCATACGTACGACAAAAACATTCCCCTTTGTCATTTAGTAAACGCTTCGTATAAAAAATATTCCTTTTGAATTATCATAAAAGTCAATGGGGTTTATACACCGTATAAAAGATGATTGTGTATAAAACAAAATATGCCTCAACGAATGGAGATTGAGACGAAGTCCCATACCTCGTATCCGACTTGACCCATCCATTCTTTAATATACTGAATAATAAACTTGAGTTAATCTCTAATTGCTTAATAACCTTTTTCAAGTTCATTATTCCATTTATACCATTTTATGAACATAATGTAATCATTTAAGTTAATAATGATCATTTTGTCGGTATTTGGTTCTTAAGTCAAAAATAGACTTCTTACACTTACATGTTGTTAATTTGGTCAAAGGTTCGTTATATCCAAAATGATATTAATGATTTGGATAACATATATATCATATATATTCATCATATACATGTATTTCTAATATTACATCACATTTAGAGGTAATAAATGAAATGCACCGTTCATGGAGACGGTAAGCCGTACGTACGCATGAACGCTACTTCCATTTCTATTTCGTATTTTCTGGAATGGAATCATAATGATATAAGAGTATATTATAATTCCAGTATAATAACATATATAATATCATTAACTTTATCCTTTACACATCCCACATATGGTGTTAATGAATCAAATCACTTTCAGGGGGCTGTAGTCCGCACTTCCTAAAATGAAAATATCGGGTTTACCCATAATGGAAACAATAATGGTATGACATAAATGAAAAATACAGAAGCTTAAGGAAAGAATAAACATATTATATATCATATATAAAAATAGTGACATCACAATGGCCACCTTTGAAGGTGTTAAATGAGTATTGAACAATCATCGTTTCGGGAGGCAGAATTTCGCCATCCACGGAAACCGTATGTTCTTTAACAATTTTATGTAGTTGTGTGAGAGTGTAGCTCGAATAAATCTTATAAAAACATCCTAGTATATTTAAGATACTGTTTTTGTTACAAAATAAGTAAATAAAAAGATTTTAGGGGGTTGGAGAAGCAAAATAAAACAAATGAACATGAGAGAATGAATTACCTTTAAAAGTGTAACTCCTATTTGATTTGAGCCTAAAGGCTTACTTTGAAAGGATTCTGCCCATAGAGAATCCTCTAGGATGAGGAGAGGGATGTGGAGAGTGTATATGGGCAGGTAATGGCCGAGCCAAAGGCTTGATGAGTGTGTGAAATGAGGTAGAGGTGGGGGCCTTTTATAAGAGGAGAGGAGGGGCACTTTTGGAAATCATGAAACTATTATTTTATTTTCAAAAGTGTTTCGAATTTATAAGGTCCAACATTGATATATTTCTATGATTAGATGATAAGGCTTCTAAATATTCCCATACAATAGTTTTTGGACAATTGTAGGTCTTAGATTTTATATTATCGTTTCATTTTATTTAAATTGTTCATTAATGAGGTCATCGTTGCATCATCATGATGTCATAATTAAATTAATTTAGTTAATGTCTAAAAATTATAAAAAAATATCATGATGTAGGAAATCATTTTATATTTCTAATGAATATTTATAGTCAAAAATATGACTTGTATAACCCCATATAAAAATTGGTTTAGTAACATAACTCATGTTTGTGTCATTTTTACTTTAATATTAAATAAAAAGTTATTTATGTCATTTCCCAACCAATGTGGCTCCATGGGGTCCCCAAGATGACCCATGACTTTTCTTGGTCGGCCATGACACAACCAATGAGGGTAGGACATGTGTCAAGCTCACCTCATTTTATAAAAGCATTATTTTTACCTTAAACTACACTAATTACATTTAATCGTGATTAAAAACTTAATAAGTTACTATTCACCAAAAAAAATTATTTTAATCTCATTGAACCACATTTTACTTCTTAATGACAACCATGTATGTCGGATTATTGAAATTCAAAACACAAAGGTGGCAAAATTTCATTTAAACGAAAAATCGGTTTTTATAAGTACCACTTAGTGGTTTCACTGTTCATCAAAAAATGAAGTTTTTCAGAAAATTACCAAAAATTCACCCTAAGCTATATTTGATATTCCGAATTCAAAAATGAAGTCTATTTTACAAAATTCAATACATATAAGTCACATTAATTAATTTAACAATTAATTCCCGCTGTCATGACAAATAGCGTGTTTTATGAAACAATAAGTATCAAAAGATTGACACCAGTTTAAGTCCAATTTCAAAGTGAAATTTATTCCAATGACCACCATTGGTTTTGAATTAAAATACAACATTTTACACTATTCATTAAAAAATGAACTTTATCGGAAAGGTACCAAAAATTTACACAAAGTAAATTTTGATGTCCCGATTCTAAAGAAGAGTTATTTTTGGTCCAATAGAATTTATAAGATTGATCAAAACTATATTTAATGATGGTTCTCCGTCCAAAGGTGATAAGTGAACCCTTAGTGAAAATTAGGTTATAAATGCCTAAAATTGAACTCTTTCCATATTTTAAGCCTTTATCTTTTATTGGGTAAATGTAAAAACATTTAAAAACATATATAATCATATTTCAGTTATTTCTATCCATTCCCGACAGTACAACTACTACTTGTTAACTAACATTTAAAATAATATTATTTTATTACTTGTGTGCAATGTATGTTTTCAAAGAAACTCATCATTGCGTATCGAGTACGCTATTGAACGTAGAAACCCATTTTAATTAAAATTAATATTTAATTCGTAAATATTAATAAATATGAAAATTCTTTATTCTTTAATTACCTGGGATGTTACATCCTTCCCCCCTTTTGGGAATTGCGTCCTCGCAATTTTATTCACTTATCAAAATAAGTGGGGGTATTTATCCCTCATAGCATTTTCAGATTCCCACGTTGCCACTTCATTAACATGGTTTTTCCACAAAAGCTTTACCTGATGAATCACCTTATTCCGTAACACCTCCTCCATGTGGTCAAAAATCTGGACCGGTTGTTCCTCATAAGATAGGTTCTCTTCCAGTTGATCTACCTCTGGACTCAAAACATGAGATGGATATGGCATATACTTTCTCAACATTGAAACGTGAAAAACATTGTGTACCTGAGATAAACTCAGAGGTAAAGCCACTCGGTAAGCAACTGATCCAACTTTCTCCAGAATTTCATATGCTACAATAAACCTTGGACTCAGCTTTCCTTTCTTACCAAATCTCATCACACTTTTCCAAAGAGAAACCTTGAGAAGAACATGATCACCTACCTCGAAAGGTAGATCCTTCTTCTGGTTATCCGCATAACTCTTTTGCCTGCTCTGAGCTATTCTCATGTGCTTCTGAATCAACTAAACTTTTTCTGCCATCTCTTCTACCAATTCTGGTCCCATCAACTTCCTTTCACCCACTTCATCCCAAAAATCTGGAGTTCGACACCATTTGCCATATAATGCCTCAAATGGTGCCATCTGTATTCTGGAATGAAAACTGTTATTATATGAAAATTCAACCAAAGAAAGATGTTGGTCCCAACTTCCCTGATAATCCATAGAGCAAGAATGTAGCATATCCTCTGATGTCTAAATTGTTCGTTCTGACTGCCCATCTGATTGAGGATGAATAGCTGTACTAAAATTTAATTTAGTACCCAACGACTTCTGAAGGCCTTTCCAAAATTTAGAAGTGAACATGGGATCACGATCAGATACAATAGAGGGAGGAAATCCATGTAACCTGACTATCTATTTAAGATACAAACGGGAAAGTTGATCTAGGGAAAACGTATCTCGTATAGCAAGGAAATGAGATGATTTAGTCAAGTGATCCAAAATAACCCAGATTTCATTATTACCTCGAGATGTCTTCGGTAATATCACAACAAAGTCCAGGGATATATTCTCCCATTTCCACTCTAGAACTGGTAAAGGCTGAAGCATCCCTTTCGGTAACTGTCACTCTGCTTTAACCTGTTGACATGTCAAACACATCATAGTAAAATCAGCAATATCTCTTATCATTCCATCCCACCAATAATACTCCCGAAGATCTCTATACATCTTAGTACTGCCTGGATGAACTGAAAACGGAGAACTATGAGCTTCACATAACAACTCTCTCTTCAACTGTGAATCACATGGCACACACAATCTCTTCCCAAATCTCAAAACGCAATCATTATCAATGTTGAATTCAAGAAACTTACGTTTCTGAACCAACTCTACCTTTTTCTGCAACTCACTATCTTGCTTCTGTTCTTGCTTGATTCTATCTGATAGAGATGATCTCACTGATACCTGAAACAAAAAATAAGAACTTCCTGCACCAACAACTTCTATGCCAAAGTTCATCAAATCCTTAACCAAAGGATCACGTTACAAACGCAACATTGCTAATGAAGCATTACTTTTTCAACTCAAAGCATCATCCAGTTTATTTTCTTTTCCCGGATGGTAATGAATTTTACAATCATAATCCTTGATTAATTCTAGTCATCTCCTTTGTCTCATGTTCAATTCTTTCTGAGTGAATATATACTTTAAACTTTTGTGATCATTATATATTTCACACTTTACTCCATACAAATGATGCCTCCAAATTTTCAAAGCAAAACCAACAGCAGCTAATTCCAAATCATGTGTTGGGTAATTTACCTCATGTGTTTTCAATTGTCATGAAGCATGATCAATTACCTGATCATTCTGCATTAGGACGCAACCATGTCCTTTCAATGAAACATCACTATAGATAAAAAAACTCACCCTTTCTGGAAGGTAGTGCCAAAACTGGAGCATTCACCAGTCTTCTTTTCAGTTCCTGAAAACAATCATCACATTCTTTTTTCCAGATAAACATAACACCCTTCCGATTTAGCTTAGTCATTAGACCAGATAACAGTGAAAAATTTCTAACAAACCGTTGGTAATAGCCTACCAAACCAAGAAAACTACGAATCTCAGTTACATTTGTGGGTCTTGGCCATTCTTCAACAGCCTTTGTTTTTTCAGGATCAACGGTTATCCCATCTTTAGAAACAATGTGACCAAGGAACGAAATTTTTTACAACCAAAACTCACACTTGCTGAATTTTCCATATATTTTATTTTCTTTTATGGTTTGCAAAACAACCATTAAATGACTTTCATGCTCCACTTTGCTTTTATAAAACACAAAAATATCATCAATAACACAACCACCATTTATCACCTGATTCAACTAAGCCATAAATGCAGTAAACTGCTCAATTCTGATTCCGACTATCTCAGCATGTTGATTTGGAAGGTCATTTCCCTCAGTATGCCTTTCCAAAAAAAGCTTCTCTATTTCCCCTATGAAAAACCATTCTGAACAAACATTTCTTAGATGAAGCAACATGGTAATCTTTAAATGATATATCATTTCAATTTGACCATAAAAAAACATTTGGATAATCATTTCATAGATTTCTAACTCCTAAAGATATCTAAACTGACCTCTGATACCAACTATAAGGCCCCCGCATTAAACCTTACATAATCTTGAGTTATCACAAGATTACACGTTGAGTATCTTTTCGGGTTTAGAGTTTCAGAGAATTAGATCTTAAAACATGCATTACAACCCACATTTAAACCAAGTGGTTATAATAAAATATAGTATTCTTTTTCCCGTCAACGGAAACATATTGAAAATAAAACATGGATTCTTTCTTGACACTTCCATGACACTATCATCTTATCATGTTCCTTTCCCGTCACCTGTGAAAAACATTTCAAAAACTTGGGATGAGAATAAAATGCTCAGTATGGGTCATATAAAAAAACAAGGAAAGGAAACATGAGTTCATATATTCATAAGAATGAAATCATACTTTACCCATAAAACATAGGCACTTTAACATACCTCATAAAATCATGAACAAATCATAGAAATCATAAGACATAAGGGTATCTTGAGGCATTCATAACATTCTTACGTAGGGAGTAACCATCTTGGTTACATTTGGAATACCCATCACAGTATATTCCATAAATATCTTCAGATAAACCTTACCGTTTCACTCCTTCGCATTACCCAATGCATTGGAGAGCTATAACGGGATCACCCACCCTTAGTTTATCACGGAACCACCCATCTTCGTAATAATGCCCAAGAACCATAACATAATCATATCACATAAAACATGCATAATGGAATCATAACATTTCCACATTTCAATCACAAGATATCAATACAGCACATTGATATAATAAAATCATTATGAAAACCATCTTCAATACCAATGTATAACATTGTATTTATTTTTCATTTAAAAAAGGGTATTGCTTGTAGAGGAAGCCGAAACTCAAATAACGGTCACAGCGGCGGAGAAGTAGTTGTCGCCGCATACGTACGACAAAAACATTCCCCTTTGTCGTTTAGTATATGCTTCGTTTAAAAAAGATTCATTTTGAATAACCATAAAAGTCAATGGGGTTTATACACCGTATAAAAGAAGATTGTGTATAAAACAAAATATGCCTCAATGAAAGGAGATTGAGACGAGTCCCATACCTCGTATCCGACGTGACCCGACCGTTCATTAATCTCCTGAATAATAAACTTGAGTTAATCTCTACTTTCTTAAGAACATTTTTCAAGTTCATTATTCCTTTTATACCATGTTATGAACATAATGTAATCATTTAAGTTAATAATGATCATTTTGTCGGTATTTGGTTCTTAAGTCAAAAATAGACTTCTTACACTTACATGTTGTTAATTTGGTCAAAGGTTCGTTATATCCAGAATGATATTAATGATTTGGATAACATATATATCATATATATTCATCATATACATGTATATATAATATTACATCACATTTAGAGGTTAGAAATGAAATGCACCGTTCATGGAGACGGTAAGCCGTACGTACGCATGAACGCTACTTCCTTTTCTATTTCGTATTTTCTGGAATGGAATCATAATGATATAAGAGTATATTATAATTCTAGTATAATAACATATATAATATCATTAACTTTATTCTTTACACATCTCACATATGGTATTAACTAATCAAATCACTATCAGGGGGCGGTAGTCCGCACTTCCTAAAATGAAGATATCGTGTTTACCCATAATGGAAACAATAATGGAATGACATAAATGAAAAATACAGAAGCTTAAGGAAAGAATAAATATATTATATATCATATATAAAAATAGTGACATCATAATGGCCACCTTTGAAGGTGTTAAATGAGTATTGAACAATCATCGTTTCAGGAGGTAGAATTTCGCCATCCACAGAAACCGTATGTTCTTTAACCATTAGATGTAGTTGTGTGAGAGTTTAGCTCGAATAAATCTTATAACAAATCCTAGTATGTTGAAGATACTGGTTTTGTTACAAAAGAAGTAAATAAAAAGAGTTTATGGGGTTGGAGAAGCAAAATAAAACAAATGAGCATGAGAGAATGAATTACCTTTAAAAGTGTAACTCCTTTTTGATTTGAGCCTAAAGGATTCCTTTGAAAGCATTCTGCCCATAGGTAATCCTCTAGGATGAGTAGAGGGGTGTGGAGAGAGTAAATGGGCATGGGATGGCCGAGCCAAAGGCTTGAGGAGTGTGTGAAATGAGGTAGAGGTGAGAGCCTTTTATAAGAGGAGCGGAGGGGCACTTTTGGAAATCATGAAACTATTATTTTATTTTCAAAAGTGTTTCGAATTTATAATGTCCCACATTGATATATTTCAAAGATAAGATGATAAGGCTTCTAAATATTTCCATCCAATAGTTTTTGTACAAGTGTAGGTCTTAGATTTTATATTATCATTTCATTTTATTTAAACTGTTCATTAATGATGTCATCGTTGCATCATCATGATGTCATAATTAAATTAATTTAGATAATGTCTAAAAATAATAAAAAAACTATCCTGATGTAGGAAATCTATTTATCTTTCTAATAAATATTTATAGTTAAAAATCTGACTTGTATAACCCCATATAAAAATTGTTTTAGTAACATAACTCGTGTTTGTGTCATTTTTACTTAAATATTAAATAAAAAGTTATTTATGTCATTTCCCAACCAAAGTGGATCCATGGGGTCCCCAAGTTGACCCATCGCTTGTATGGGTCGGCCATGACACAAAAAATTAGGGTAGGACATGTGTCAAGATCACCTCATTTTATAAAAGAATTATTTTTACCTTAAACTACACTAATTACCTTTAATCGCGATTAAAAACTTAATAAGTTACTATTCACCAAAAAATTAATTTAATCTCATTGAACCACATTTTACTTCTTAATGACAACCATGTATGTAGGATTTTTTAAATTCAAATCACAAAGGTGGAAATATTTCATTTAAATGAAAAATCAGTTTTTATAAGTACCACTTAGTGGTTTCACTATTCATCAAAAATTGAAGTTTTTCAGAAAATTACCAAAAATTCACCCTAAGCTATATTTGATATTTCGAATTCAAAAATGAAGTCTATTTTATAAAATTCAAAACATATAAGTCACATTAATTAATTTAATAATTAATTTCCGTTGTCATGAAAAATAGCGTGTTTTATGAAACAATAAGTATCAAAAGATTGACAACAGTTTAAGTTCAATTTCAAAGTGAAATTTATTCCAATGACCACCATTGGATTAAATGGTAAAAATATTTTCTAATTTCACTTTAAAACCAATTCAAAATATAATATAATCATATAAATAAATTATATTAAAAAAGAGGTTTTGAATTAAAATACAACATTTTACACTATTCATTAAAAAATGAACATTATCAGAAAGGTACCAAAAATTTACAGAAATTAAATTTGGATGTCCTGATTATAAAAAAGAGTTATTTTTGGTCCAATAGAATTTATAAGATTGATCAAAACTATATTTAATGACGGTTCGCCGTCAAAAGGTGATAAGTGAACCCTTAGTGAAAATTAGGGTATAAATGCCTAAAATTGAACTCTTTCTGTATTTTAAGCCTTTATTATTTATTGGGTAAATGTAAAAACATTTAAAAACATATATAATCATATTTTAGTTATTTCTATCCATTCCGTCCAGTACAACGGCTACTTGTTAACTAACATTTAAAATAATATTATTTTTTTACTTGTGTGCAACGTATGTTTTCAAATATACTCATCGTTGCGTATCGAGTACGCTATCAAACGTAGAAACCCCATTTAATTAAAATTAATATTTAATTCGTAAATATTAATAAATATGAAAATTATTTATTCTTTAATTACCTGGGATGTTACACTACAGCCCACTCAAAGTGATATTAATCATTCATTCCATATATTGAAATAATAATTGATGGTGTTAACAAACCTATGTAACATATATAACATACATATGATACATGAAATTATAAAAACACAAGAATCATTTAGTTTTAATTGTTTTAATTCTACAGGTAAATGGAAGAAGTGTTCATTCATAAGTTAAACCTACTATCTCTGGGAACTATGCACTTAATTTATAATTTCCAACTGTAATGGACTATTATATGTACATATATACTGAATATATATGATAATTAATACATGTTTTACATTCTAAAGATTTTTAAATCATTATATATTTAATAACAACAACAAATAACATTTCAATATGTACATGAGAAAACTAGGTAATTCGCACCAAAATACTTAAAGTAATGAATGAGTGTTAACAAATAGGACATAAAATATTTTAATAAGTTAATATATGATATCATAAAAATTATTGGGGTTATGATATTAGTTATTAACATATATTAAACCATAATACATGAGACTAAATACCACACAACAAAAGGTAAGGGATTTGGTCTCAATTTAAGTTCCATTGAGACTTACATTTGTTATGCACCCATTAACTTCTATTTAGTGTATATTATTCCCATTATAATGTTATATCATGAATTAAATTCATATAATGATATTATATGTTTCATTTATATTAATAGTAATTTTGAACTAAATGCTTCAATGTGGTATGTGACACATTGTAATGATTGAATAATATTTTTCATCAAGAATATTTTAATGTCATCAATATTGGTTGTACTTTACATCCTTTGAGGTATTATTGTTAATTATATATTCATTATTCAATATTGATATTTTATAAGGAACATTATTTATTTTATATATGAGGAAATCATTTGATGTACAATACATGAGTTGGGGACCATTTAAGGAAATCCATGTGGGTTTTTGAGTGGTTAATGACAGCCCCTCGATGCATCAGTAGTCTATTGAGGGGAATTAGTTGGCCAAATAGATTAAATGAACTTTTTATGGTACATTTTTCATCTTCCTGGGAAACATTATTTCTATGAAATAAAAAATCCCATTATTGATAATTTATCTATTAATTATCCATGTGATTTTTCATCGACATATCTATAGACAAGATTCATTTCAATTTTATTGATTTAATGACATGTGTATCTAGTTTCTTAGTTTTCCATATTGACATTTCCATATCTAGTTTTTAGATGGAATATTTAATTAGTTATTTATATTTATATTTTATTTTAATTCCATTTATTCAGTATTTATTCTTGATTACATTCCCATATTGAGCTTTTGAGATTATCCTTATTATGTTTTCTCGCCATGTTATGAAGAAGAAATATTTGATTAAGCATTATTGTATGCGGTTTGTTTAATGTTATTATGTGTCCTATTTTTTTGCATTTCCTAATGTATTATGGTTATAGTTTATGTAATCAGTCTTTCCATGAATGAAAAAAATAAAAGGTCCTTCAGTATCTTCTTCATTTTAATAAGGACTATGTAATGGAATAATGCACCGGCTCCAGGATTATGGGATAGGGTTATTAAAGTTGGTATTAGAGGAAATTCAGAAACATACTTGGAAACAAAATTTTTAAAAAAATGATTTTAGAGCACAACCTTGTGATAGACATTGAGGATAAGTGTATAATAACATCCTCAAATTTTGATAGAGTAATGATAGTGGGGTAACACATTGTGATACATAATTGTCTACATACTACAAGTGGTTGTGGTTCTGTCACAAATATAACTAGGAGAAACAACTCCGACAAGGTGTTCTAGGATGGACTTGGAGTATCCTGATATTTGAAAATTGGCCATACTATGCACTTGGTTTGACACTCCTAGAGGATATGCATAGGATAGTTCACATTTTCTCATACCATTATAATGGATTTAGAAGTAATGATTTAACTAATGGATCCAAAGTATATGATATAGGGAATTGTGATGCGTAAATTTATGTTTTTTTGATATACCAAGTCTATAGTTATAGTATGATCATATTTTTATGAGCTAACATTACATATGGAAATTTTTAGAAATGTATCTTAGTAGATTAAATAAGAACATCACCAAGGAACCTGATGCAATGACTAAGAAGGAAAGTATATTTCAAGGTCTTGAGAAGAAGAGGATGGAAGAGAAAAATATGGAAAATGTTTGATTGGAAACAAAGATTTTACCAAAATATTATACCTATGTAATGAATCATCCTAATAAATTCATGGAGGGATTGAGAGTTTGTTATATGTTTGAAGAAAAAAGACATAAATTTCATCATTTAAAGGGTAAGAAAAGGTTTCCACGGTTCAATTCATCCACAAGAAGGAGATTGGACATCGTATCAGTCAATATCCCAAGGGTCAAAGGTATATAGCTCAGAATATTCTATTAGAGGGTGATGAAGTTATGATAATAACACATAAGATGATTAATGAGTAATATTCTAGTTCTATAATTATTTCATTTGAATAGTTTATAATAAATTTAATGGTTAAAAGAATTAGGTAATACATGAGGAATATACTGTTGTTCTTGTTCATTAATAATTTCATATCTTATACTAAATGGTACTAAGGAATGTGAAGTAGTAAAAATTTAATATTTTCAAAAAACAAAATATTGAACGGAATGAAACCCTTAATACAGTCTTCATGTTGTGATAATGATGAAAAACGATTGATTTAGATAGGTACTGACTTCTTGGAACTAATTATAGACTTGTCAAAAATTAGTGTATGCTATCATTGATGGATTTTACAACACTTTTGGATTTATGTAATATATCCAACATCATGTGACTTACATAAGGAATAAGTAAGAATGCATGCTTCCAATATGGATTTATGGTAATTTGAGTTAATATGATATTTCAAAAGGATACATGATGATGTTTTTAAAATCTTTGGATAGTTAAAATTTATTGTTTCTTCATATTGATTAAAGGATAATGATAAGTTCACTTTGGATGATTAGTGACTTTAAAACCGATGTGATTGGAACATAATCAGATAGAAAAGTTATTCATTTTTTAAATAGATTTTTATTAACATTGGTTGATATTTTAAAGGTTAATATATTACTTCACTATATGATATAGCATGTGCTAAGAGATGAAGTAGAAATAGTTCAAAGAATAATCAAAGGAAAAAATTGTGTTTGTAGAAACATATATTTAATTATATTCTTAAACATTTAATAAATCCCATAACTATAAAAAAATGGTTTTAAAATAATTTTCCCCTATTATCATCAATTTTTAAGATTTCAATGACCTTTATTAACACCTATGGTTTATGGTTTTGTTGTCAACAACTTTTATCTGATCATTGTTTCTAGAACTCTCTATTAGAACATGATGGTTAGATTTATATTCCACATCCCAGTTTCCATTCCCCACCTATTTTTTTCTACTAGGGATCCTAGTTTCATGACTATTATTTTTTTATTTATCTCTTATTAAGATTATGTCTTATTAAACTTTATTATGTTGTGTTTCTTTCATAAATAGTTTATTTCAATTCCCTTGACTACTGAGATCAATTATAAATTGTGTGGACACAATTTAATTATGGTGGGGAGAATTTAATACCTTAATACCATTAATAAAATACATTTTATAATAAATATAATCTTGTGGTTGGAATGATATATACATAAAGTTAACCATATGATACATAACACATTGAATTAGGTTGTGTTACACATGAGACTCAGTTTAACTGGATTTTAATGGAGAACCTATTTTGAAATTAGTTTTAGAAACTTTTATGAAATTTATTTTTAGAATAAAATCTATTTTTTTGAATTCAGAATAAATAAATTATCATTGGAAGGTTATTGGAAATTATTCAGAGAAACATCATTTATTGGTGAATAGATAAAATTACTATAATTTAGATAAAAATTGCATTTTTATTTAAATAATTATTTGTGATAAATTAGTTTTTAGATTTGTTAAATAGTAAAATTAGTTAAATTATACATCAATTTAAAAATTTAGGTTATTTATAATTATTTTTACATAAAAATTGAATATAAAAACCTAAAAAACGTTTGAACATTTTTCTACTACAAAAACCTGTTATTTCTCCCCATCAACATAGTTTTTTTTTTCAAAATGATTTGTGAATGTGATTATGAATAATTACACTGATTAAGGCATGATTACTCTTAATAAGGGACTAAACATTAATATAAAGGAGTAAAATGACTTGAAAATTTTTCCAAAATTCATTGTAAGAGAATAATTATACCATGTACCCACAAGGTTAAAAATATATGGTTATTGGGATATTATTAAATGAATGTTTCCTATATAAAAGATTATTTAAGGAAAATGGGAAAATGGGAAATTTCCATACCCTTAACATTTATAAAACATTGATATATGTACACAAAGTCATAATTTCAGTTATTTGTATTATTTTTGAAGATATATGGGTTATTTTTATCATCATAAATTATAAATTACTAATTTTTTTATAGGATCATAAAATGATATTGAAATGGAAATATAGTGATTATGTAGTTAATAATTAACTAAAATAAATGATACGTAAATATTAAAAGTGAAGTTAATTTTTTAATTTTTTTCATTATTTTTTATTTGAATATATCATTTCAAAAAGATATAAAACAAATATATTCTAATTCCAAAATCATATTTATATTTTATTACTAACAATAAATAAATAACGTCAAAATTGACATTATATTTATTTTCAATAATATTATCTTATTAAATGATTTAAAATAAATAAAAATACTATATTAATAAAATTGACTATTTATTGTTAATAAATATTAAATATGGTTTATTTTTTCAATAATTAATCATTTATAATTCACATATTGACCCATATTAGGAAAATATGTTGTTATTACGGTCCATTTTCAAGCAATGTTTTAGCAAATCATATTCAGTTGTTTTAAAGTTATTATACCAGAAAATTGGGATATTAATTTTTAAATAAGGAAAACAACTAATAATTCAGTGGATATACATTGTCTAATAAATATCACATTGATTTATTTTTAATGATTAAATTAATTAAATTTGAATACTTGATGATTTTTTAAAATCCAAAATGGTACGATTTGGGAATCATAGATGTCAAGGAACCAAATTATTGAAATGCACGCATTTTTGTGTGGATGAGGTTTTTCTCATCCATTATTTTCCTTTAATCCACAATTTTTCCATTTTGTAGGATCTTTAGATAAGATATATCACACATTTTTTAATACCATTTTGTATTTAAAAAAGTTTCACCCCCTTCCCTATAAAAGGCCACCATCTCTCCCCATTCCTAAAACATATAAAACCAACTATATTTGGAGAATAACATACCATGTAGTTTTCCAAAATCCCTCCCATAGAATTAGAATCATCCCATTTGGATGAAAGTTTTACAATAAAACCATTAGGATAAACCAAAAGAAGTTACTTGATTACAAGGTACTTACTTTTCTAAATCTCTCTAGTTTAATTTCCATTCACTGACCCATAAATTATCCATATTGTATTTTTTTAATACACCTATATCATCAATATAATTTTATTTTATTCTAATATTAATATCTTAACTTACACACATCATCATGTAATGGGTAACATACATAATGTTTCTGTTTACGGAGATCTATTACCTCACGAAACGATGATTGTTTAATTGTTCCCTACTACCTCTCATGGTGGACATTATTTCGGATCCACTATTTATATATAATATATATCATTTATAATATCTTTATGCATGTGTAATTTTTATTTTTAACCAACCGTAATGCCTCCATCAATAGTAAATATGATAATTTTTTTAAGGAATTATGAACTACCACCACCTCAAAGGGATATGAATCGTTCGCTACATTCATGGAATGAATAATGGATGGTGTTAATAAGATAATGAAACATATGTATCATTTAGTTTTATTTCTCTTAATTCAAGAATGAAATTTATGTAACGTTCATGAGTATGTTCGACACGTCGCCTCCATAAACAATGTAATGTATTTCAATTCTCCAAATGTAATGGACTTTTCTAAATACATATTTACTGAATATATATGATAATATAGTCATTCTTTTCAAGGGGATGTGATTAAACCCTGATATAATAAAATGGAACAATAAATAAAATAGTCATTCAATGATTTAATGGCATGTGTTTCTTATTTCTTACATTTCCATATATAAATTTCTTTATCAAGTTATTAAATGGAATGGGTTATCAGTTATTTATATTTCAATGTAATTTTACATCCATTAATTCATTATTTCTTCCAATTTATTTACACTTTTTGAGCTTTTGATCTGGAAGATATTTTATTTCTTTCCCCAACTTAGAATGAATAAATATTTGATTACTTATTAATAGAGGAAATTTATTTAATTTTGTTTTGTATCATGTTTTAATTTCTAATTTTCCAATGAATTATGGGTTTCATTTAAGTAATCTGGAAAGCCAAGACTTGTTATCTGAACAATACTTTGAGGTCTTATTCCTTGTAATATTTCCAATGTAATGTAATAATGCACCAGCTCCAGAATAATGGGTTCAGAGAGTTACAATTACCATGATAAATTTTAAATTACTAGGATACAATTTATTGAAGGTGGTAATAATTTGACACCCCATGACTTTACAATATATTTCTTTTAGAAATTTTTTTACCCAGTTCCGTGATTACTTTATACAAAACAACAAGAAACTATTATGTTACATGAAGAATTGTGTTTAGATTTTTCTACACAAAAAATAAATATTATATTAATCATTACATAACACCGAGGTTATCTTTTGTTACATCGAATAATGATTTTCTATGATGACTTGTGTAACATTCACGACCAGTTTTTACCGAACAACAATATATTCACAAAATATTAATATGTAATAAATAATTATTTAACCATGTAATGAAATTGGAAGTTATTAATATTATTATATAAATTATAGAAATTTATGGGTGAAGATTTTGGTTACTAATTAATTATAAATTTATATAAAAACCATATGAATATAAAGGTAATGTTATTATAAAAAAAATATTTTTGTGCATCCAATTTTTTTTTCTATTAATAATTTAAAATAATTTTTATTAGTTAATTATTTTGATAAAATATATATATAATATTCAATTTATTATTATCTTTAATTCCTCTAGTAGGATATATTGGTTTAATATAATAACAATTCGAATTTTCTATATAAAGAGATATATTTTTTCTGATTGGAGTTATTCTACCTATTTAGGTCACACCTATTTTAAATATATTAATTTTTTAATTTTATAAATTCAATAATAAAAAATGAATTTTTTTGATAATATTAATTTTAAAAAAAACTTGTTCATACCTTTATATATTTTTCTAAGAGGATAAATTTTTTTGATGAATAGTGAAACATATAATATTTTTATGAATTTTTATTTATTTATAAAATTAAAAAGGGTAATTTTTTAAAATGAATTTAATGTTAAAATAGATATATTATAAATATATTAATACAATATAGGTAATTCCAATCAATTTAACATTGAAATTGGGTATATAAATATTTCAAACATTTGAACATTTTCACTATAAAAAAACTTTTTCATCTCGTCTACGGGATAAATTTTATGTCAATTTCATAAACATATGTGATTTGCATTTTAAAAATATTTATTTGATATGTTAAAATAATAATAATTTATTATTGTTAATATGATCAAATTATATATTTACCAATAATAATAGTTAATGAAATTAAAACTAATTACAACTATTAATGGAAAAACTAGCTTATCCAGGGACCAACCACTAATCTTAGGGGCCAATTAGACATATAAACTTGACCAAAATCAATTTTCGTGAAATATTTTGATCATAACCTCAATTTTATATAATTTGGTTAATTATTGGTCGAAAATGATGAATGGGATTCCCCCAATAGTGTTTATCTTTTTATATATACAAGATTTCCACTCATCCTACACTATAAAAGAGAACTTCCCCTACCACTTATTCACACTACTGAAGACATTTTTATCATAAAAATACAGCAAAAAAATTCATTTAAATCACTTAAATAATCCTATAATTCCCACTATGGGCATAAACCATACCCATTTTGCCTTTTGATATAAAATAAAAGGTGTTTACTGAGAAAGAGGTAACATTCTTCAATGAGAGATTTTGTTTTATTTATTTATCCACCCATTATTTAATCTTATATATTTTTAATAAAAAATAATCTGTATTTTATATATTATGAGATTTTGTTATGTAATGGTTACATCCTAAACTATCACACACTTCCAAAAAATGGGATACATAACCACCATTCGTGTGTACGGTGGACTACCTCCTCGCAAACAGATGTCGATCGTTCTTCCATTAACTCATCTGAATGATGGGAATAATGATGGATTTTTGTTTATATATTATAAATATTATGTTTATAATATTTATATGAATTTTTTAATATTTTATAAATCATAACTTCTTTCTTTCCATTTTGTGGGAATATGATAACAACGTTCAAGGATTTGTGGACAACAACCTCCTCAACATAGTGTGATCCATTCAGGCTTTACATGGAATGTATTAAGGATGATTTTAATAAAAAATGAGAAATTTATATATAACATAAAATTGACACTATAATTATAACTTACATGTATATGTTTGACTTATTTATTCATTTTATACAACAAGAAAATAAAAACAACAATTATGCATACGTACGACCAACCATCTACAGGAATAGTCTGTTTCATTTCATATCTACGAATTTTATAAACTATAACATATAAATATATAACAAATATATATAATTTTTTTATTAATTTTATAAATTCATGATATTATATAATAATTATCTAACTAATTGGAATACAAATAACAAGTAAAAATATACTTGAAAACAAAGAAAATTAACACATGAAACTAGGAGAATAAGGAAATTTTAGTAAATAAGGTGATATAATATGTTTTAGGTGGATCATAAATGATAAAATATATATTAATATAGTTTTTTTATAATTAATATAAAAGTGTTAAACTGTAATACATGATGTTAAAAGATGTTCACCCAAACAGAAACACAAGGTAAGTGTAATTATAGTCTCAATTATATTTCTATGAGACTTATGCCATATTCACAACTAATTTACATTATATTGTTTATATACTTTCCATTTTAAATTAAATACGATGATTAATTTATTATTAATGGAATTTTGAGTTTCAATTTGAATTATTTCATCTATGAGGATTTTATATTAATGTTACCATGTTGAAATGAAATTTCATAACACATTTCCTTTTCATTGGGTTATATTATTTCCTCGTTGTCAGGGGAATTATATTTTTATGTGTATAATTGTTTTGACTATATATTGATATATTTAAAACTATTTTTTGTGTATTTTTTGTTTATACACATAGTCAACTCACCAATTAATTATGAAATTAATGTTATGTTTAATTTAGTGGTTTATTTCATAATTTCATTCTAATCGAGATTGAATATTCATGAATTTATATTAAAGTATATTATATAATAATTTTTTTAATAAACACTTTACTTATATTCTCTTATCTTATAATTGATATTTTTCAAGTAATATTACATTTTTACCACTCTATGGTACATAAAATGCTTTTCAGAAAACCCCACTTCGTTTCATTTTTTAGTCATAGTTTGGTTTTCTCTCAAAGAAAATTTTATATTTTTTTCAAAACTATATTTATCCATTTAAAAATTAATTAGTATATAAATTTTTAACTGTTTTTAAAAGAATATTCTTGTTTCTTTCTGCATAAAAAACATTCTTAACCTTTTTACCATTAAAAAGTAATGTTCTTTTTACCTTATATAGAAGTAACAACCGTTATTTATTTGAAGATTATATTACATGTTTATAAATAAAAGTTTAATGAAAATTATTTTAAAAAATTATTTTAAAATAAAACATTAATCAATATTTTTTACAAAGTAATGGAATATTTTCCTCATGAAATATTTAAAAACTTCATATTATTGTATTTATATTCATCATCTATTACAACCCTTTATTTTTACTCCTCATGGGATATATTGTATTAATACCATCCTTATTAATCCTATATGTGGTTTATGATTTATTTTTCAAAGGATTATTTTTAAACTATAATCATTGATTAATTATTTTAGTCCCCTATAAATATTCACATTCTAGTGATCATTAAACATTAAATTTTCATTAAATATCCATATTATTTATTATATATATTATTATTGCCTTAACAAATACCATTTTTACATGCGGTGCATACTTTGAATGTTATTTGTCACATATGAAATAAATGATAAATATGTATCTTTTAATTTATTAAGATATTTTACAAGGAACATTATTAATTAATTAAATCAATTTCCCAATATATTTGGAATTCATTGGAAAGGTTTAACAATGGTGTGGTTCAATTATAGATAGCCCAAGGAAGCATCAATATTCTCCTGGGAAGATTCATTTGGCTAGACTTAGTGGTGTTTTATCCATGCATGTTATCAACTCTATTTTAATTGGACTTAATGGAAAAGGTACAGTACACCTATTAAAAATCGATTGAAATTATTGAAAATTACCTTCATTTAGATTTAGTTTTTATAATCCTTAATAATCGCACAATGGAAAAAATAGATAAATACATTTCATTGTATAATTATTGATTAAATATAATTTGCTTTCAATTATTGACCCTTTAAAATTGATTTTGTTTTTTACTATTTTTTGACTGACATGTATCTCCAATTATTTACCTTTCAATATTTTTATGCAATTCCTTTTCATATTATTGATTATATGGAATATTTTATTAGTTATTTACATTATATAATGATTATGATCATTGCATTAATTTTTATTTCATTATACATGACCATTAATAAGAATTTGGGAACACCCATATTTTTATTATTTTCCCTAGTATTCGAGTACCTTTAATAAGAAGGATATAAATTGATATACTATATGGAATAAAGTTATTATCCTAGAAAATGATTTATGATTTAATTTCTTTATTCAAATGTAATGTAATACTTTAATATGTTTGTAGTTTAAGAAGACTAATAAACCAATCGATCCTTAAGTATTAATCTCCTTATATCTTCTACAAATGAAATGGTAGAAGGAAATGACTCTTGGATTACCAAGGTCGGGTTAGTACTGAAATTTTCTAAAATATACATAAATTATTTTTATTATTTTCATATAAATATAAATAAAAATGATATTCATAGAATTTATATTTTTGGTGAATATGATTACAATAATTTTACATGATTGATTATTTAATAATTTTTTATCAATAAATTTATATTTAGTAGGAAATTTATATTTATATTTCATAATGTAATTAATCTTATTAATACATGACTATTTTAGACTAGGATAGAGTTGTATTATTTAAAATAATATCATTTTATGGTTCATTGAAGCTTCGTGTTTAATTTATGCATGGTATTAAAAAAACTCATTATTTCATGTAACACATGATAATGTAGGTGTTGTGTGTATTTTATAATATTGATGATTTTAAATTTATTTGAAAAAGTTACTCTTAAAAAATCAAAATTTGTTACATTCTACCCTCCATTAAATAAATTATCATATATAAATTCATCTCTTTCCTTAAAGATTAAATATTTAAAAATTCATTTAAAGAAAACCACATCATAAAAATGTAAAATAAAGGATCTGTTTGAAAGGGAGAAATGGATTTTTTAATGTAATCATGAATAACACATACTGGGTTTCAAAATTGTATAACATAGGTTAAAAGAGAAATCTTGGACATATAAGATAAATCTAATTCCCAAATACTGATGGAGAGTGATAAATAACATTGACCACATGAAAGAAAACGGTCAATGAAAAGTGAAGGGCCTCTGAACCATAATATGTGATTATTAAATATAAAATAATTTCAGAAAAATAAAGTTACTATGATAAAATTTTCATCAACATCCATTTACTAGATCTAAAAAATTCCATTACTATATAAAAATAGAAGGAAATATAGCTAACTGAATCATATTTATTTCAGAAGATCAATTTCTAATTCATCACCTACCCCAATAATTTAATATTAAAGAATTACTTTTTTATTCCTAAAGAACTAATATAATATTGTGGAAGACCACAAAATCTATAATAAAATGATAAGTTATTGTGTTGATCTGTATTTATTATAAAAAAATGGTTCACACATGTTATGCATAAATCAATATATTGTGAAATAATATTTTAATCTCTAAAACCTCATTCAAAATATATGTAAAATCATTTCATAAATTGATATCCTTTTATCCCTTCCAAAATTCATAATTTCAAAACATGGTAGCTTAATTTATTGACATTTATATAAAATGAAGCATATAAATATCAGGTTGTAGATATCGATTTCGACATACAAAACATAGTAATACCTTTATTTTTTATTCTCTTAAAATAAGGTAATAAACTTAATTACCATAATATCTTATTAACAAAACACATTCTTACTTATTCTAGGCATTAAACCTACTGTTATTGAATATATTCCACAAATAAATTAATTCTATCAAATCCATCAATTATAACATAAACTATATTTTCCACAAATCACTAATCTGGTCATGTTCATCATGAAAATCCAATTTAAATTATCCATATCAATTATCTCTTTATTCCAGCATCATTGTCTCAGCATTAAGCCGATATTAAGGAGTATCTTCCAATAATCATGTCCTTTATATAAAATATAACCATTCCATTTAAATACAATTTCTAGGTAATCAACATTATTAACCATATAATTTCAAACTCTTAATGAAAATATTTAATGTACCACCCTTATTTATTTCCTAAATATTGAATTTCATTACATAAAACATTAATCATCCCAATTCCATATTAAATACTTAAGAATGATTTATTATCTTATTCATAATACCTCTTTCCTTTCATATGTTATTTGTAGTCTCTTCATCATCAATAGGAAATTTTTTTACTCATATTACCTTGTTGACTCTCTTCATTATATTTATAATTAGGTCATCTATTTTCATAATTCCTAGTCCATTCATAATTGATACGTTCAACCATCGATGATAACATACGTAGACTATTATTCCCATCTATTCGATTTACTAATCATTTCATTTTTCCCTAAAATTACATTTGTTTTGGCTTTATTTTCCTCACCAAAAACATCTTATCATCCTTTTGGGACATTAAATTGAGCGATTTCTCAATAATTATCAACATATATGAAAGTAAATATTCGTTCCTCGATGGTTTCAAATTCATTAACTCTTAGTGAACTCTCTCTTTCTCTGCTTTTTCGAGACTAGTTTTTTATGTTGTATAATGTCAATAATATATTGTGATAAATATTTAGGTATATTAATAAAATAAAGATTCTATTAACCATCCCATTTGTATAATAATAAAAAAATTTCCCTCGCATTCAATGTTATCCTTCTTTCTTTTGGATCCCTCCATTCCCTAAAACCTAGAAGCATATCATGAATAAAAAATCATAATGGAAAACCACAAAGTCCAGATAAAAATTTATAGTAGGTATAAATCAATAAACCCTTTTTAATTCACTATAACCTTATGTTAATACTAGACTATCCATTATCATTTTGAATTTAAATACTTCTTGGTGATTAATAAAGAGTTTTTCTTTTTATATAGAAGATCACCCATTACATTCAATATAGGTGACAAAAAAGACATCTATCGTGTACTAGGTGATGATTGAGTTTATCTCAATGCAACCTTTTTATAGTTGTTTCACCTAGGTAACTTTATCCATGATCCACATACACTTATAAATTCAAAACAAGGATGTAATTTATTTGAACCCACTTACTCTATCCTTTTCTAAACATTCAGGAAATTTTCCTATTCCTTAACTCATACTTCGACTTATCCTTAGATACATCCCTATACATATCATTCAAAAAAATCATTGATGATCTTAGAAATTATTTATCATCATAGTTCTAGTGTTGAAAAATACTGATCATATGATACCAATTATAGAATCCCATGATTCAAATACATTGATATTAAATATTTTTTGATGAATATTCAATAAATTACATAAACATTAACATGAGGAAAATAATAGTTTTGTAAATTTTGAATTATAGGACATAATATTCTTAATTCAGGAAATATATTCTATATATCCACTAAATTTCATCACCTTAATTATTCCAACCTAAAAACCATTCTTCATATCCATTGAATAAGAAAAGGCAGATCATGCGAGATTGGATTCACTTTAAGGGTAAAAAAGATAGATAAACATGAATTACATGATCATAAGGGTATTGGAACATGATCATAACATATGAAAACCATAACCTACATATAAAAGATAATAATCACGAGTCATGGAATAAAAGTTATAGTTCATAACACGTGAATCATAAGGTTATACAATACATGACCGATTAGATAATAAAACATTCATAAAATATAGAATTTTAGCATACACAGAAGCATATAAAATCTTTTCCATAACAGTTAAGTCTCAACCTGAGACTAAAATATGGAAATGGGAGCAACCCCAAACGATCATAGTAGTCACGATTCAATACTCATTGAATCATATTTTATAAACACCCTTACCTAATATGGTTCAATCCCCATTCCATTATTGTTAACATCATGATATATAAGTATTTAACAAATGAATTTACGGGAAATATATGTCCAAATAAACTAATAAAGGGTATAATAATTTTTTGTTCCACAGGATCATAATTCAAAAATAATATCATAATGCCTGAAATTGAATTAGTTTCACAAACATTTAATCAAATCATAAACTATTGAAAACGAATATATTTCAAAATCATTTCATCATTTCATCGATGAATAACCCATCAAAACAAGAGATTGGATTCATAAAAAATCACAGTGGAACCCATGGAAGAGAAATATGATTTATTAACATATTTTAAACATAATGAATACATATAGATACTTCAAACTGTATCATTGGGTCACATATCTTGTAAATAATAAGTTACATAAAAGGATCTCATCTTTGATATAAAATCATTTTGAAAGATAAATCACATTAAAATTTTCTTGAGAAAGATACATTTTCATCGAATTTAACTTCATAAAATTCTAATTACATTTATTTAAAAATATAAAAAAACACATAACATAATATTTAAAAAGGATTTTCAAAATATGTTGTAGAGAATATCTTTTTCATTTTGAAAAAAAACTTTATAAGACATAAATTATTTTCAAAATAATTTTCAAAATGAAATCATAGTTTTAATAACAAAAAACTCCCAAATATTATGGAATCACATTTTCTTATAAATAGACATTGGAAACAAGAAAGGGATGATTTAAATAATTTAGGGTGTATGAGTGTGGGAAATAATTTTGATGTCATTCATGAATCAAAACATATTATTTTTAGATTTTTTGAAAATGTGAAAAAGGAAATTATTTGGAAAATGAGATGAATAATCAATTGAAAATATTTTTAAAAAATAAATACATGTGTAAAAATTTCTTAAACAAATAATTTTAATAATATTATAATAATTTTTGAAAACATTTTCATAAATCATTGTTTTGGAAGGAAAGGTGCTTCTAATTGAAAATAATTTTTTACATAAATAATATTTTGAACTGTTGGGTACATAATGAGTTGAAAATGAAGGGAAAACATGTAATCACATGATAGAAAGATCAAATAGGAAAATTCATTAGCCTTATTAGAGATGTATCATCAGATTCTATTCTCAGAAACCAAATCACAAACATTGTTGATGAATGATAACATTATAACATAAAATCGTTACCACATTGCTAACATTGAAACATAATACCCACTATGTAATAACAAAACTTTTAACATCAATTATCATGGTGAAATATAATTTAATGATAATATTTTTTAAATGGGATATATTTTTACCATATTAAGGAATATGTGTTTACAATATAACATATGTGTCATAGATGCAAAACAGAGTCAAAAATCACTTACCTTCATTATTAATTCCAGTATACAAGCTCAAACATCATGATTAATATATTATTGTTTAATAAATCAATTAAATAATAATAATTATATATATTATATGATATATTATTTTTTATCACTTTTTATTACATGTTTATTAATCATTTCATGTAATTGTTATATTTTGGTTATTAACCGCATTATTTTTCATATATGACTTGATTTGTTATATTTCATCCTCATGACTTGGTCAAGATTTTGTCATATAATGACTGTAAAACCTGAAATAAATTTCCTTTATATTAATAATAAATTTATTTAGAGTAATTCAAAAAATTTAGTTTCATAACATGAAATACTATCTTTCTGAAGACAGTAGGTCATATACACATATAAAAGCTATTTCCATATATTATTATATTAATAAAACAACTATAAAATATATATTATAATTTTATTAATTAAATATATAAAAGATATTTTCAATAAGATAATCATTAATACCTCATTTGCAATGCATGAATTGTTCCCCTCGCATCGCTAGGTGGTAACCCGTAGTACACATGAGCGACCTTACCGTATTCCACCAAAATATAGTGTATGAAGGTATCTGTTGTATAATAATTTTATAAGTACATTGATATCCTAAATATAATATATAAATAAATTTTTTTGAATTATTTATATCCTTGAGAGGTTTTAATTGAAAAAAAGAATGACATCAATTCTCGAAGTGGCAGTCCACCTTATAAACGAATGTTTATTTTGAAAAAAGTATGGTGGAATTAAAGATAGTTATATTTTATTATAATAATAAATTAACATAAAATTATATATTACATAATTTTATTTTTATATTTAGTTTTTTATAAATAATTTAATGTGGAAAAAGAATAATGAAAAAAAAGGAAAATAGTGAAGAGAATTACCTTTTAATAGAAACACCTCCTTTGTGTCTCTTAATAAAGACCATAATATTGGTATTTTGGGAGGTCTACAGGCTCCAAACCATGGATAAGGAAGTGTGGGTGTTTTTATGGTTCATAAAAACATTATTTCTTTATGGGTGTGAATATATGGAGGGTGTTGGTGGCCTTTTATAATTATGAGAAAAGAAACTACATTGAAACAACAAGGAAATTTCATAAAAAAATCCAAATTACAAACTCATATATTAGAAAAAAAATTCATAATGACAATAATTTTGAACTTCAGTACGGGAATATTGAAATAATTTAATCCAATAGTAATTTTAATGATTTATAGTCGTTTTATCCAACATTATCATTGACTAACCCTAGATAAGACCATTTTTACCGCAATTGTGGTAATTATATTGTAATTTTTTCACCATTATGTTTCTCGAAAATTTATTTTTTACTTTTTTGATAATAGAAATTATTAATTTTTCAAACATGGAATCCATTTTTTTATTATTAAATTCAAATTAGAGTAAAACTTCAATTCAAAATTAATCTTACAGACATGGTGAGAAAGTGGGATTTGAAAGAGAATAGTTTTTAATGATTAAAATATTTTTATATCAAAATTAAAAATGAAATTGATTGAAATTACCTAAATTGGAATAATGGATATATAATTGAACTAATTTTTCTTTAAAAAATTTAAAATATAATTTAACTTTATAAATAAAATAAACTAAAAGGAGGTTTTCAATTAAAAGTTTGTTCCTTTCAGTATTCATCAAAAAGGATCATTTTTATAATAAACCCAATAATTCACTGTAACATAATTTAGAAATGATGAATTGAAAAAATAATTTTATTTTTAATAAACTAAAATTCTACATGATTTAAATTTTAAATTTAATACAGAACCCACAGACGAGATGAAAAAATGATTTTTATAGGAAGGGTATTTTTCAACACAAATCTAATTTGAAATTGCCTATAAATATATTAATTATCATTGTATAAATATCAATAAAAATTTAATAAAATTTATTTTATAAATTTCAATTAAAATAATACTCATTAGGTATTATATTAATTTATTGAAATAGAAAAACCTTATGACCTTTGCCGTGTTTTTAGGAAAACCAATTTTTACACATAAATAAAATTATTCAAAAATAAAATATAATGTTCATTAGAAAAAAATTAACTAGAATAAATACTGTAAAATAATTATTATATTACATTAAAACATAATGTGTTATTTATATAACATAATTTATAGTAATGAAATTATAGTTTTATAAAATTTTATATTTTGTACTATTCACTAAGAAATCAATATTTTCCTAAATATTATGAAAAATAAGCATAAGAATATTTTGAAATAATGATTAATAAATGAAATTATTTGATCTTTTAAATTTTCTTAAAACACTATAAATTAATTATAATATTTTATCATAATATTAAATTAAAATCATTTTGGATAATAGATTTTATTGAATAATATAATTACTTTTTAAAAAATCGATTATTTATTAAAAGTATTTTTTATAAATAAATATTGAGTATAAAATTTATATGAATATATTATAAATTATTTAATAATATAGATAAATTCATATTTAATTTCTACTATAAAATTATTGTATTTAAAATAATATGATTTCAAGGTTTACTGAATATTTGAGTTGCATGTCATGAATGATATAAAAACAATTCACGGTGATGTGTAACACAAGTTAAAATTGGTGTCTCATATGACATAAAATAATTAAAATATTAATTTCATTTTATAGAATAATAATTCACATAATAGTTGGGTTCTACAATGATTGAGATATATCTATATAAGGTCATTAGACCAATCAACTAGAGGTATTTTAGCTTTGTATGATGATAAGCCGATTTCTCATGTACCGAAAAATCATCATAGTAGTGCTCAAAACCTTAGACTGAACTGTGATCATCCTCAGTATGACATTATCACAACATCAACCATGACCTGATTACCTTAATCTATGATTTGAAAAATTTTCATCTCCCACACAAATATATGTTGATGTAATCTTGACATTGATGATCCAAATTATTCTACTGTGTAACACTCCCATGATACAATGTCGCCATACATCTTTAACATAATCCACACGCACATTTTTAATTTTATGAGACCATATGCATTGAACTCTGTTGGGAAAAATCTCTCAGGGTATCATTGCAGCATTTTTGGGTTGATTGTTTATTTTGAAAAAGCAGGTTTCCATGGAAAATTGTCGAGTTCTAGAGATGTTGTTGACAATCCGTGTTGACAAAGAATGATGACAGAGGTAGAGATGATATGGAGGCGGTACAAAAGAGAAGTACAAGGTGGTGCCATTTTGGAGTTCGGTGAGCATCGCGGAAAGTGGATATCCTTGAAGATCATATTTTATAATGGAAAAGGCATGAATTTCATGAAGATAGGCTTCATGGATTGAATTTAATGAAGACAAGATGAATGTTAATGGTGTTCTTCATGATTATGACATGATTCGTGAATGAAAAAGTTTGAAAAACATCAAGGAAATGAAGGGATTTGTGAGGGAGCTTCGTGGAGAATGCGTGAATAGATTGACAGTGATGATCTGTGATTACGTCATGATCCGCGATTGGAAAATTTCCGTGGTGCTTTGCGATTTTGAGAGAATTTCGTTAGGAACTTCAGAGCTTTACGATTTTTGATGACATGGCATTGACTTCGCATGGAAGGATTGAGGGTCGGTGGAATCGCCTATAAATAGTGGTCGACCCCCTTAAGAGAAGTAGATAGTATTTTTAGATAAAATATTTTTATCTCAGTTCACGAAGGTGGATCCCGAAGGTAGTGAGGTTTACAAAAGAGAGGTGCATCGCGGTGGCTAATCCAGCTTCGAAAAAGAAATGCGCTTCGCGAGGCCGTGTGCTCTATGGAGTGTGCTTCGTGAAAGGCAGGAGCTTCATGATGGCCTAAGCATTGCGAAGGCCTGAGCTTCACGAAATGGTAGGAGTTTCACGAGGGCTTATTTGATCTTTGTGAAATTGGGATCTTTGCGAAGTAGGGTTCTTTGCGAAGGTAATTCCAAATGTAGTTAGTTACCTAGTGTATAATGGCAAAGTGGTATTCATATATGGATGAAATTTGGGCTTCAATAGAGAATCTTTATACAATGGCACATGTATTCGTTAGTGAAAATGAAGTGACCTATAGGACTATAAACTGTGACTGGATCCATTCCAGATAAGTGAGTAAAGGAATAGGAAGAGGGTGATTCTCTCCACTGGTAGTGAGCCAGAGAGTGAAAAATAAGGACTGACCCTTGGGAAAGCATTGAGCTGACCCTAAACCATATAAGGCAGTGTTCTTGTTCATAGAAGTGATCTGGCCTGAACCATGTAAACAGTAGTGCACTTTTAGTGTATTTGGTATATCGGCACATCACTGGTGAATGCTCCTGGGATATAGCCCAGTGAGGGTGAACCATGTAAAAATCGTTGTGTCCTGTGCATGCTTTGTTTTTTTTGGTAATTTTCTACAGGAAAGAGAGAGGAGAGAGTCTGGCATAACACATGGACAAGATCTATAGGGGTAGTTCTTTTAATCTGTCATACCATGATTAACCCCCCCCCCCCTCTCAGGGTATCTAACCTAGTGGGCCTAACAATTGGTATGAGAGGTAAAGGTTTATATTAGTGGTTCTCTCTCAAATGGAGGTCACCAATCATAAACACATTCGAACATCGACGAGAAGAATTCTTGGATATGCAAGAATCAGATGCAACACTACTTCCGATCATTAGGAATGGTTGTGTTCATAGCAGCAATGCATGTCATAACATCTGATATTAATAGTGATGCGTTATCAGAAGCTGATCATAGAGAGTAGGATGATGATTCCCAAGAAATCAATATCATATGTAGAGCCCTATCCAATCCTATATATGTACAATGGTGAAGTCATGAAAAATGTCACATGCCATGTGGGAAAAGTTATTAAATATATATGTAGGGGATAAAAAGGTCAGAGAGGTAAAGCTGCAAGTGTTGTGGAACAAGTTTTAAGATTTGAGAATGATCCCGAATGAGTCTGTTGATGCATTATTCTACTGGGTATATGTCATAGTGGAAGACATGTGAGGTCATGGAGAAGTTATTGAAGACATAAAAATTGTGAAGTGTATCTTGAAGAAACATCCACCTCAATTCAATTTGAATGTTTCAGTTTAGGAAGATAATTACCCGAATGAGCAGACATTGGATAACCTACATAACACCCTTGTTCTATATGAAATGAGAAATAATGATAATTATGCTGTGGAAAAGGGGAAAACCAAAGAGGTGGCACTAAAGGCCATGAAAAATCTCACCATTGAAGACTCTCAGGAAGAAGAATAGACATATGATGTGATTTCATTCATCTCCTCAATCCATCAAAGAGGAAAATTAATGTCTAAAGGGATACTTCCACTTTCTTGTTTTTGATGTTGAAAGGATGGACATCATTCCACAGGGTGCCCCAAAAAGATTCAAGAAGAGAATGTGGAAGATGAAGTTGAAACTCCCAAGAAGAAATCATTAGCCTATTTGAAAGGGAAGAAGTAGTTCAAGAGAAATTTCATCAATAAGAAGAATCTTCTTTCTCAATAAGTAGATAGTTCTGGTGAGTCTAAGGTTGAAGAGGTTGGGGAGATTGAAAATTGCAATGATTATGGAGAAAGTGTCATGGTGGCAGTTGTCGGTAGTTCTCTAGAGAAGAGAAAAAATGAAGGTGATTATGAAGAATGTAACGCCCCGACCCTAGTTACCCAGAGTCGGTGCATTATTACATAACATTAGCATGATCACAAGAAAGATCAAATCTCGAAAGACCGATTGGTTTAGTAGCCTTGGAAACAATAGATATATTCATAAGTTTTACATTACATCATAAAATGAAAAACTACTACAAAAACATAAGGTTTCCACAATCCACACTATTAACCCCTCATAAAATCCCTGCAGGTCATTCATAACTTACTTCTTCACATCCTGGGAAAAATAAAACATAGAAAAGGGGTGAGCTCAAATGCCCAGTAAGGATAACAATATAGCGGAAACTTTCATAAATAAGAATAAACATTTAAGGTAATGTATAACTAAAACAAAAGACTTTTAAATATGAACTTTCAACATTGTATGGCATAAATAAAATGAAATAATTCCATTTACTTATTCACATGGATATTCTACTAATCGAATAATCACATGAAAAAATCAATAACCACTTTCATAATGTTGGAATGCATAATGCCAGACTATCATAACCACATAGCCAAGGCCTCGTTCCAAGACTACAAATAAGATTTTGTCAAGGCCTTGTGCCAAGACACTAGTTTGTCTCATGAGACCTACCGATGCAATTTTTTTTTAGAAAATACTTATGTTTAAAATTGATAAAATATACTCCAGTGTTTTTCTGAAAGCAATATGCAAGCTTTTGAAAACAAAATAACTAATTCTGAGACTTCTCGATTAATTACAGGCCATGATGGGTCCACTCCCAATCCCTTCCTGTCTACCAAACTCGAGAGTCAGGTTTTCTGAAAACATTTTTAAGCTTGCGTTAAATACGTATACATTTACACTGGATTTTCATATATTTGAGGGAAATATCTCTCTTTTGAAATCATTTAAAAATCACATAAATATAAAAGAAACCTTTTCTTTGAAAATATTCTTATAAGCTTGTAAGGAAAGCTTCGACGATTTTATAACGGCAGAAAATAACCGCACCCGTCGTATAAGTTAAAAAAACATTCTTACCTTAATTATGTCTAAAAGGTTAAAAATCACATTGTTTGGAAAATGACGGAAAGATTCCTTTATAAGACTCTTATAAAAAATCAAAAAAGGGTATAAATGAATTTAACCCATGTTCTTGAAAATAATAAAAAATGTTTTTAAATACATTTTGAAGAAACATGGATGTGGATGATAAAGAGATCCCAGTAGATTATTACATATAAACAACCTCGGATAATGAAGAGATTGTGAAATAACCCTTACCTTGTACTTTTCCTTTGTTGGGGTCGGTTAACCTCCTGTATAATGGTGAAATAATTGTTATTAAATTATACAAGAATCATATACATTAATATGATATCATATATGATCTTTTAACATTGCTTTATTAATAATATCTTAGTATTATCGTCGTTTCAGGTGATAATCGATCCGTTCTTCTTAAATATTTGGTTACGTAATACATGTTTGTAATGGATAGATTAAATCTTATTCATAATAAAAATGATATTAACATTATTTTTAACCCTAAAATGAGAATAAGACTTGAATGGATACGATGGAGGATGGATCTCACCGCGTTCGTGGAGACGGTAGTCCGTACGTACGCACGAACGCTACTTCCATTTAATTTTAATTTTAAAAGAATTGAATCCAAATGATACATATGTATATTACTATTCCAGTATAATATAATATTTTATATATGTTACTTATGTTTATTAACAACATCTTTTATACGTTCCATGTGTGGTATGAACGAGTCATATCATTTTAAGGGGGCGGTAGTCCGCACTTCCTCAAATGAAATTATCGTATGTATATACAACATGAAACGAATAATGGTATGAAATAAAATGGAATTACAGAAGCTTATATATCCAATATATATCATTAATATCATATTTAATTACAGTGCCATCATAATGGCCACCATGAGAGGCGGTAAGATGTATTTGAACAATCATCGTTTCGTGAGGCGTTAGTTTTCCATCCACAGAAACATTATGTTCATCATCCATTAGATGGAGTTGTGTGTATGTGTAGTTTGAATCCTTCTTATAACAACATCCTAGTATATTGATGACACTGGTGTTGTTACAAAAGAAAGGAAATAAAAGGATTTTGGGGGTTGGAGAAGCAAAATAAAGGAAAATAATTTAAGAGAAATTGTTACCTTTAATTTAGGTAACTCACTTTGGTTGGAACCAAAGGACTTCTTGAAATAATTTCTGCCTAAGGGGAAGCTTCAAGGAGGAGGAGAGGGATGTAGGGAGCTTAGTTGGGCAGAGTTTGGACGAGCCAAGTTGCTTGAGAGGTGTGAGGAATGAGTAGAAGTGGTCTCCTTTTATAAGGGAGAAGAGGGGCTCTTTAGGAAAGAGTGAAAGTATTACTTTATAATATAATTATATTCGGATTATAATGGTCCAAAAATCATTGAGGTCGAAGATAAGACGACTAATATTCTAAATACCATCAACCAATAATAATTGGACAGGTTTTATATAATATTTTAATCATTATAATCTTATTTATTTAAATGATTTATTAATGAGGTAAACATTGCATCATTATTGTGTCATTAATAATTTAAATTATTTGAAGTCTAAAAATTATAAATAAAATATAATTATGTAGGAAATCTTTTTATCTTTCTAATGAATATTTATAATCGAAAATCCAACATGTATAACCCTATGTAAAAATTGTTCTTCTAAATGATGTAAGCTTATGCCATTTTTATTTTTATTTTAACTTTATTAATATAAAGTGTCCCTACCACATACAAGTGGCTCCAAGGGGTCCCCAAATTGACCCAAGGATGCTCATGGTCGGGTATGTGTCCACCAATAAGGTTAGGACATGTTTTAGGGTAATTTTGTATTATTATAATATTATTTTTTAACCCTTATTTACCGGATTTACCCTTAACCATGGTAAATAAAATATTTACCACAGTAATTATTCAAAATGTCTAAAAATAAAAGTTACCTATTTACATAATTTGGACATCCTGATTCTAAATATGTAATCCATTTTTCCAAATTCAAAACACAGAAGTGGCAGAAATTAATTTAAAATTAATTCCCGCTGTCAAAACAAAAAGCGTTTTTTTAAGAGATAATAACTACAAAAAGATTGACACTTGTTTATGTTCGGTTTAATTGTAAAATTATGTCCAATGACCAAAATTATATTAAATGGTAAAAATATATTATAAATATACTTTAAAACCACTCAAATTCATAATTTATCACTATTAATTATTTTGATTAAAAAAGTTGTTTTTAATTAAAATTTAGTAATTTTCACTATTCATCAAAATATGAAAGTTATCCGAAATGTACCAAAATTTCACCTTAGGCTAAATTCGATATTCCGAATCCAAAACTGAAGTCCATTTTAAAATATAAAATATATATAATTTCAAAAAGTAGGTATTACTATTCATAACGGCTAGTTTGATTGGTTACGGTGTGTTAGAACTCGGTGTTGCGTACAACACACGCTAGCGTACCGTGGAAGCTTGGGATGTTTAATTTTAAAATTTTGATGTCCCCATTTAGTCAATAAGTTTAAAATATAGTATCTAAAAAGGGTTCACTATTAAAATTTGGTAAAAGTGAAATACTGAAAATGAATTTGTTCTTACATTATGTCTAATAAACTCATAATATGGATTCTAAAATTATAAGGATTATATAAAGTTTAAAATTTAGTTAACACTATTCATAACCTCTTTTGAACAGCTTGTTTGGTAAGTCATGGTGCGATTGAACTTGGTGTTGCGTGTAGTGCAAGTTATTGAATTATTTTGAAGAAATAACACACTATGAAATCTTGGGGTGTTACATTCTCCCCTCCTTCAATAAATTGCGTCCTCGCAATTTGAAATTGTTCTTTGAAAATAAAAGGTTGAAAGTATAAAATATATTTGTGGGAAAACCCACATTGGAAATTGGGTTACTAAAATTTAGTCTTAATATGAGGAAAAGAGAAATCAAAGGGTCACCACCAAATTATGATCTCGATTAAGAGAACATTGGTGGCAATTAGAGACATATAATTGGAGGAAAATCGTAAATATTTATAGGTAGTGATTGAGGTCATCAATCACAAACAAGTGTAAAATTGAGGTCCTTAAATTCATCAATCTATGATGATTTGAAATATCATCGGTTCAACAAAACATAGGGTATTAGGATAACACATTTTTGATGTTTCAAAATATCTTAGTTGAAATCCCATATCGAAAAATGAATTAGTGAGGCCTCTATTTAAAATAAAGAGTCGAAGTATGAAGATTACCGAAAATAACACATACTAGGGTTCCATGTAGGAAAATATGGATATGGAAGTAAAATCTAACCATCAATTATCTGATGGAGAGTGGTAGAGAACATGGCTATGAAAAGGCCAACAATCCCAAAGCCATAAATTAGTGATGATTTAAGGTACCATCTAGGACAACATTTTTGTTCTAATTTACTTTTATTAATGTTGAGGAATTTATTTATGACATTGGCTAAGATCATAAGGAGATATACTTACATTATAGTTAGAGTTTTATCCACTAATAAATTTCTACCACAAACTCATCTTTCACTCTAAAAGATAATAGAATGTAAAAAAAAATTCTATTTACACTATTCGTATAGGGTTCCAAAATAAACGAATTTATAATTCATCTACAAGATCATTTAATAAAAACTATATTATTTAATCCAGGACATCTCGTGGGCCAGTGGTAGGTGATACACCCTTGTCGCCCTTAGGTTGCAGGTTCATGTCTCGTAGCCTTGCCGGACGCGACGGGTTGCCGCCCGACCTCCGGGTTGTCCTTTTATGGAAATCCAAAATAATCCAAACTAGAACTATCCAAAATACTTCTGTCCAAACTCACAGTCCAACATTTATAAGGAAGGTAAACATAATATAGATCCTTTTTACCCCGTAATAGCATATGAATACCTTCATCATGTATTACCATATTCCTTATTGATTACATTAATGCTCCCTTATTTCATATAGAATGCTGGATATACTTCATTAATCCAAAAATGTTTTAAACCCCAAATATACAAATCATTAATCAGTTCCAAGGTAGTCAAGAATATCCAATATAATTTATCCAAGACAATCACATATTATTCCAAAATCACTACCTCAGTATCAGAACTATATTATGATTTATCATTCTCTCAACCATATATTTTCCAAAAATTTATCCTTCTATTGAGTCACTTTTCTTTGTTCCACACAATCTCAAGTCCTTAATGAAATAGTACTGCAGTACAATCCTTATATACTCCATAATTATTATAACATGTACATTGTTGATACAACACTCAATTGACATAATCAACATAAGAACTCTAATCATTCCTCTTCATCTGTGGTAGTATCATAACTTGATTATTATCCAATAACATCATTTGTGGCATAGTCTGATGACTGGGACATAGGTTCGCGTAGTGTCCAAACTCCTTGCAAACGAAGCATTGTACATTTAAAACCATTTTCTTACCCTTGCAGTCACGTACTTTGTGCCCTTTTTCTCCACACTTATAACAAACTCCCTTTCCTTTCAGGCAAGTTCCAGGGTGTTTCTTTCCACAGTTACCACATATGGGAAAATTCTTCTTTTCCCTCTTCCCTTTATCCATCTTTCTCTCTTCCATCCTTTTCTTCTCTTGCTTCCCTTCAAAGCCATAGGACTCAGTAAACTCTTTACTTATCTTATCAACACATGATATTATTTCTTCATATGATGATAATAAATGGGAGACTATATCTCTTATAAATTCTAGCTTAAGACCATGAAAGATATGATCCTTCCTTCTCTTTGGATCATGTGCATTTCTGGAGTTCTCATTCCTTCTACTGGGCGCCATTTCTAAAAAATGGCATACACTAGATCAGTTTATGAATCAAAATACATAATCCCATACTTAAAAAACACTTAACATAAATTGAACTATTTATGGATATAATCCATAATCATAAGAATGTTTTCTTTGAGAAATTATATACTCATAATCCCTTCAAAATGATTTTTAAAGAAAATGAGAGTTATCCTAAGCATATCCCCCGGGAGTGTCGTAACCAAGAGTGCAGCAAGGCCCGTTGTCGTGCACCAGTTCCCGTTCTAGTCTAGCTCAAAGAGGTGTTTTCGGGTTTTACCCCTAGGTACATCTGTGCCAGAGCCGCCTCTACCTGCTCGTATCCAGACAGGGATGTATTTCTTAGAAAACTCACAAAATCTCTACAATACCAAAATTCTAGGAAGTTCTTCTATACTAATCCTCAAAGTTCATCTTAGGTCTACGTGCTCTAATCAGAGTTTATCTAAATCTAGCTTCCAAGGTTTGTACTAAACTTCCTCTGATACCAACTGTAATGCCCCGACCCTAGTTACCCAGAGTCGGTGCATTATTACATAACATTGGCATGATCACAAGAAAGATCAAATCTCGAAAGAGCGATTGGTTTAGTAGCCTTAGAAACACTAGATATATTCATAAGTTTTACATTACATCATAAAATGAAAAACTACTACAACAACATAAGGTTTCCACAATCCACACTATTAACCCCTCATAAAATCCCTGCAGGTCATTCATAACTTACTTCTTCACATCCTGGGAAAAATAAAACATAGAAAAGGGGTGAGCTCAAATGCCCAGTAAGGATAACAATATAGCGGAAACTTTCATAAATAAGAATAAACATTTAAGGCAATGTATAACTAAAACAAAAGCCTTTTAAATATGAACTGTCAACATGGTATGGCATAAATAAAATGAAATAATGCCATTTACTTATTCACATGGATATTCTACTAATCGAATAATCACATGCAAAAATCAATAACCACTTTCATAATGTTGGAATGCATAATGCCAGACTATCATAACCACATAGCCAAGGCCTCGTGCCAAGACTACAAATAAGATTTTGTCAAGGCCTTGTGCCAAGACACTAGTTTGTCTCATGATACCTACCGATGCAATTTTTTTTTAGAAAATACTTATGTTTAAAATTGATAAAATATACTCCAGTGTTTTTCGGAAAGCAATATGCAAGCTTTTGAAAACAAAATAACTAATTCTGAGACTTCTCGATTAATTACAAGCCATGATGGTCCACTCCCAATCCCTTTCTGTCTACCAAACTCGAGAGTCAGGTTTTCTGAAAACATTTTTAAGCTTGCGTTAAATACGTATACATTTACACTAAATTTTCATATATTTGAGGGAAATATCTCTCTTTTGAAATCATTTAAAAATCACATAAATATAAAAGAAACCTTTTCTTTGAAAATATTCTTATAAGCTTGTAAGCAAAGCTTCGACGATTTTATAACGGCAGAAAATAACCGCACCCGTCGTATAAGTTAAAAAAACATTCTTACCTTAATTCTGTCTAAAAGGTTAAAAATCACATTGTTTGGAAAATGACGGAAAGATTCCTTTATAAGCCTCTTATAAAAATTCAAACAAGGGTATAAATGAATTTAACCCATGTTCTTGAAAATAATAAAAAATGTTTTTAAATACATTTTGAAGAAACATGGATGTGGATGATAAAGAGATCCCAGTAGATTATTACATATAAACAACCTCGGATAATGAAGAGATTGTGAAATAACCCTTACCTTGTACTTTTCCTTTTTTGGGGTCGGTTAACCTCCTGTATAATGGTGAAATAATTGTTATTAAATTATACAAGAATAATATACATTAATATGATATCATATATGATCTTTTAACATTGCTTTATTAATAATATCTTAGTATTATCGTCGTTTCAGGTGATAATCGATTCGTTCTTCTTAAATGTTTGGTTACGTAAGACATGTTTGTAATGGATAGATTAAATCTTATTCATAATCAGAATGATATTAACATTATTTTTAACCCTAAAATGATAATAAGACTTGAATGGATACGATGGAGGATGGATCTCACCGCGTTCGTGGAGACGGTAGTCCGTACGTACGCACGAACGCTAGTTCCATTTAATTTTTATTTTAAAAGAATTGAATCCAAATAATACATAGGTATATTACTATTCCAGTATAATATAATATTTTATATATGTTACTTAAGTTCATTAACACCATCCTTTATACGTTCCATGTGTGGTATGAACGAGTCATATCATTTTAAGGGGGCGGTAGTCCGCACTTCCTCAAATGAAATTATCGTATGTATATACAACATGAAACGAATAATGGTATGAAATAAAATGGAATTACAGAAGCTTATATATAAAATATATATCATTAATATCATATTTAATTACAGTGCCATCATAATGGCCACCATGAGAGGCGGTAAGATGTATTTGAACAATCATCGTTTCGTGAGGCGTTAGTTTGCCATCCACAGAAACATTATGTTCATCATCCATTAGATGGAGTTGTGTGTATGTGTAGTTTGAATCCTTCTTATAACAACATCCTAGTATATTGAGGACACTGTTGTTGTTACAAAAGAAAGGAAATAAAAGGATTTTGGGGGTTGGAGAAGCAAAATAAAGGAAAATAATTTAAGAGAAATCGTTACCTTTAATTTAGGTAACTCACATTGGTTGGAACCAAAGGACTTCTTGAAATGATTTCTGCCTAAGGGGAAGCTTCAAGGAGGAGGAGAGGGATGTAGGGAGCTTAGTTGGGCAGAGTTTGGACGAGCCAAGTGGCTTGAGAGGTGTGAGGAATGAGTAAAAGTGGTCTCCTTTTATAAGGGAGAAGAGGGGCTCTTTAGGAAAGAGTGAAAGTATTACTTTATAATATAATTATATTCGGTTTATAATGGTCCAAAAATCATTGAGGTCGAAGATAAGATGACTAATATTCTAAATAACATCAACCAATAATAATTGGACACGTTTTAGATTATATTTTAATCATTATAATCTTATTTATTTAAATGATTTATTAATGAGGTAAACATTGCATCATTATTGTGTCATTAATAATTTAAATTATTTGATGTCTAAAAATTATAAATAAAATATCATTATGTATTAAATCTTTTTAGCTTTCTAATGAATATTTATAATCGAAAATCCAACATGTATAACCCTATGTAAAAATTGTTCTTCTAAAAGATGTAAGCTTATGCCATTTTTATTTTTATTTTAACTTTATTAATATAAAGTGTCCCTACCACATACAAGTGGCTCCAAGGGGTCCCCAAATTGACCCAAGGATGCTCATGGTCGGGTATGTGTCCACCAATAAGGTTAGGACACGTTTTAGGGTAATTTTGTATTATTATAATATTATTTTTTAACCCTTATTTACCGGATTTACCCTTAACCATGGTAAATAAAATATTTACCACAGTAATTATTCAAAATGTCTAAAAATAAAAGTTACCTATTTACATAATTTGGACATCCTGATTCCAAATATGTAATCCATTTTTCCAAATTCAAAACACAGAAGTGGCAGAAATTAATTTAAAATTCATTTCCGCTGTCAAAACAAAAAGCGTTTTTTAAGAGATAATAACTACCAAAAGATTGACACTTGTTTATGTTCGGTTTAATTGTAAAATTATGTCCAATGACCAAAATTATATTAAATGGTAAAAATATATTCTAAATATACTTTAAAACCACTCAAATTCATAATTTATCACTATTAATTATTTTGATTAAAAAAGTTGTTTTTAATTAAAATTTAGTAATTTTCACTGTTCATCAAAATATGAAAGTTATCCGAAATGTACCAAAATTTCACCTTAGGCTAAATTCAATATTCCGAATCCAAAAATGAAGTCTATTTTAAAATATAAAATATATATAATTTCAAAAAGTAGGTATTACTATTCATAACGGCTAGTTTGATTGGTTACGGTGTGTTAGAACTCGGTGTTGCGTACAACACACGCTAGCGTACCGTGGAAGCTTGGGATGTTTCATTTTAAATTTTTGATGTCCCCATTTAGTCAAAAAGTTTAAAATATAGTATCTAAAAAGGGTTCACTATTAAAATTTGGTAAAAGTGAAATACTGAAAATGAATTTGTTCTTACATTATGTCTAAGAAACTCATAATATGGATTCTAAAATTATAAGGATTATATAAAGTTTAAAATTTAGTTAACACTATTCATAACCTCTTTTGAACAGCTTGTTTGGTAATTCATGGTGCGATTGAACTTGGTGTTGCGTTTAGTGCAAGTTATTGAATTATTTTGAAGAAATTGCACACTATGAAATCTTGGGGTGTTACAAAGAATAATAAATTGAATGAAGAATAAATATTCAAGATGAATTAGAGGCTGCTCTTGAGAATATAAATGTTTGGATAGCCAAAGAAAGGAAGCTAACAATGTTGTTCATGATGCCTAACTCTATATACAGCATCAAGAAGAAGAGTAGTCTGAGTTGGTGGATGAAATTGAGAAACTCAAGTCATCAACAACAGAGAACTCAAAATTAGTTAGTGAGTATAAAATAAATATTGAAGAAAGGAAAAGGGAGATCGATGGATTGAATAAAAAAGTGAAAGATCAAGTGACGTGTATCTAAGAACATGAAGAAGATTTGGTCAGTTCATGACGAAAAATGAAGGATCAATAAGAACTCGTGTCCCCAAATATGATATCAGGAAAGAAGGACATTCAGAGGACAGAAAAGATGATAGAGGAGGCTAGTAGTTCATCAGGAATGAAGCACTAATCAAGCTCAGATGCTAATGCTCAATTGGGGATTGAGCGAAAACAAAAAACTATAAATATTGATGTCAGACTACAATCACCAATTCCGAGACTGATGATATATTTGGGTTTGAAACCGAATATTAGCAGATCCCAAGGGAAAACTAGTAGTGAAGAATTGACCCACAGGAATGCTCCTTACATTAGGTGTTAGTGTTGTGGAATGATGGGACACCCACAAAATGTGTGTTCTATAGACAAGAAATACCAAAGGGAAATTGAACAACATTGGCCGCCAAAAAAAGATTAATATTATAGAATATCCTTTGAATTTCATTGTTTTTGGTGTGGTAGATTTGGGAACATGGCTAGATATTTCACATCAATCATACAAATGAATGTGCCAATGCAAAACTCGAGCAGTCGTAAGAAGCATGTTAGGGAATCGTCAAGTGAGATGAAAACACAAAATCAATTTGATGCACTATATGATGAAGCTGGTCCACCACACTCTAAGGAATATCGTCTTCTCCAAACCACACCGAGTGTGAAGTCGAATACATTGATCAAGAGGAATAAGAATGAGAAGGAAGTAGTTGTGAAAATTTCCCTTAAAGCCTCATATTGTTCAGGAGTATAGATCATTGGCACTGGTTTCACATCCCATATGACAGGGAAAAAGGATCTCGTTACAGGCATAAAATATTACCAAGAAGGATTTTTCAAGTTTGGGAATGATGAAGGGATGACGATTGTTGGTTTTGGAAATGCTAAATTTTTGGGGGAAAATAAATGAGACGTGATGAGGTCTTGGTAGTAGAGGGTCTCATCCATAACTTGCTCAGTTTCAGTCAAATATATGACTTTGGTCACTCATTCTGATTCACCAAGAAGATGCATTTTGTGAAAGGGAAAGATGGAGCAGTTGTTTTACAGGGAATAAGGACATAGAGAAAACATTACCTTGTATGTGGGGATGAAGATACGTGCCTTTTATCCAGAGACGAATAAAACTAGTTGTGACCTATGCAACTTGGTCATCTATTCCAACCATCTATGGAAGATATGGTAAAGTGTGATGTTTCTAGTGACCTTCCTAAACTATCACGTGATCATATTCATGCAAGGGATGCATGAAAACAAGGGATGGTCATCAAAATGGCATACAAGCAAATGGAATAGAAATCCACAAGAGTGCTCGAATTGGTGCATGCTGATGAATGTGGACCTATCTCACCACCAGCCATAAATGGGAAAAGGTACTATATCATTTTCATTGATCATTATAGCATAATGGCATGTGTATTTGTTATTTCCCATAAGTCAGATGTGTTCAGTTGCAAAAAGCATTATAGGAGGGAATCCAAAATGATTCTTGGGAAGAAAATTCTATTATTTTGTACTGATAATGGTACAGAATTCACAAAAAGTCATGTTGAAGACTATCTCAAGAAATGTGCGATAACGAATCAATTTTCATCAGTGAGAGCTCCCCAATAGAATGATGTGGTCGAATGGATAAATTGGATCATCTACAACATGGAAAGAATGATTCTTATAGAAAAGGACCTACTAGATAATTTTTTGAAGGAAGCAGGTTTGACATCAGTCTATATTTCGAACATGGATCAGTTATGTCTCAAGGAAGGGAAGACTCCGTATGAAATGTGGTATAGAAGGAAGACAACACTAAAATACTTTTGGATCATTGGAACTGTGTGTTTCATTCTCAAAAAAGAAAATTATAGGAAGTTTGAGTCACGAGGAGATCAAGGGATATTCCTTGTCTACTAATGGAAAAGCAAAGCATATAATTGCTTCTACAAAGGCTGGGAAAAATTGTTGAGAGAAATGATGTCACTATAGTTGAAAATGAACAGAATACTTAACGACCCATTGAACAGTTTCTGGATGAATTTGACGAGGAGGTAAGCAACACAGGGTGAGTAGAAGTGGCAGAGGCTGACTTAGAAGAAGGTACTAATGGTGAGAAAGGGGAAACAAAACAATAATCTGTTAAGAAGTCAATGAGTCGAGCTGAAATTGATAGGAAAAATATCATTGGTGATCAGATAGCTCCAGTTCAGACTCGATGAATGAAATCATTACACCAAACATCATATTTATCTCAGGTATAGCTGAAATGTTTTTCCGATGCAATTGAAGATGAAAATTGGTTTTAGTCTACGAATAAAGAGATTGATCATATTGAGAAGATCCAGGCATGGGAGATTGTTTCGGGACCAGAAGATAAGAATATCATTGAGACTAAATGGGTCTATCACAACAAGATGAATTAATAAGATGCAGTGGTTCGAAATAAAGCACGACTAGTGTGCGAAGGATTCTACAAAATATAGGGAATAGACATTGATGAGACATTTTCACCGGTTGCATGACTGGAGACAATTAGATTATTCCTAGCCATTGTATTTCCCGGGAAGTTCAAACTGTTCCAGATGGATATCAAATCTACATTCTTGAATGTGGTCCTAGTGGAGGAAGTCTATATTGAGTGGCCATTTATTTTTCTAATTCATGAGGATGAGAATAAGGTTTGCAGATGGAAGAAGGCGTTATGTGGCATGAAATAATCACCAAGAGCATGGTACTCAAAGCATGACAAGTAATTGAAGAAGCATTGTTTCCAGCAAGGGGTAGATGATTAGAATCTCTATTTCAGCAACTATAGTAATCAAAGTATGATGGTGTTGTTTTATGTTGATAAAATAATATTTGGTGGATCAGATTAAGCTCAATACATATAGTTTTCCAAATTCTAGAAAAGTTACTTTGAGATGTCAATTATTGGAGAGCTAATGTTATTTCCTTGGTCTACAGGTGACACAAGGAAGGAATGGAACATTCATTTCTGAATCCAAAAATGCCACGGTGGTTTTGAAAAAATTTGGAATGAATAATTCCAAGGAGATGATGACTCCGGTAGCTACCCGGATGAAATTTTTCCGAGATGAGGATGGAAAGGAAGTCAATATCACAGAATACAAGGAAATAATTAGATGTTTTCTATACAAAAATGCATCAAGACCTAACATTTTATTCACCACATGCCAAGCATCGCCACATCAATGCAATCCCATGGAATGCCACATTCTTTCAGTGAAAAGAAAAATTCGGTATATCAAGGGAACAGTGGATTTCTGCTTGATGTATAATAAAAATCAATGATAGAGTTATTGGGATATACTGATACTTATTGGGCCGATTCATCAGATGACATGAAATCCACATCAGGAGTTGCATTCATTCATGGTGGTCTATGTATTGCATGGCTATGCAAGAAGCATGATTTCATCTCATTAACCACCTCAGAAGCTGAATATATTGTGGCCACTCAAGCATGCACACAATTATTGTGGATGAAGCAGCAGCTTGATGATATGGCAGTTGAGGTGACGTCTCCAATCAGAATCCAGTGCAACAACTCACATTCTATAAATCTCACATAAAATCCCATCCATCACTCATGTACAAGGAAAGTAGAGATAAAGTATCATTTTATCAAGGAGAAGTTTGAGCAAGGGCTTTTATATTGGGAGTATGTGCCTACAGAGCTGCAGGTTGCAGACATTCTAACAAAGGCCTTACCCAAGGAAGTGTTTTAAAGGCATCGACTGGCTCTAGGAGTCCAGTCGACTTCCCTCACTAGAAAAAGTATGGATGTGGGACCCCCCTCTCATCACGGTATGGTGTGTTTTTCTCTAACGTGCTTATATGTGTTCATTCCAATGGATGAGAACACAAAGGAGTGACCATTGGAATTATTGACAGGGGGAAGTGGCTCCTCACTGGGGAGAAACTATGGCAAATGATGGGAGAAAATTTCTTAGTAAAATACACAGGGAGAGGCTGACAGGTGGAGCAGTGAGATAGGGGGAGAGAAATGAGATAGGGGGAGAGTATTAAATCTGACAATGCTAGAAGTGATCGATTAAAGTATGGATATCACGACAGCTGAGGATCGTGATAATATTAGAACAATGATATTGGAATGGTGAGAGAAATTTTCCCGCTATCACCAGTTGGTATTATTATGGCTAAATAATTGGTATCAATTTAGAAATTGGTATCAGTTTGGAATCGACAATTGGTGTCTTACATGAACTGATTCATTGATGAAATTTTCATTCTACTATTGTTTCTCATGATGAGAATTTCTCATGTGTGCTTAGAGTACATGTTAAGTGAATCCCTAACGCTATCAGAATCGCAAGAGGAAAATGGTGGTTTTGGATGGAAGGAGCTTTTGAGAGATATAAATGTGTGGATACTCATTCTGAGAAGAGTTGTCAACAAACCCAAAGGGGGAGATTGTTGGGAAAAAATCCATCAAGGTAACATTGAATCATTTCTGGGTTGATTTTGTTTGTTGAAAAAGCAGGTATCCATGGATAATTGTCGATTTCCAGAGATGTTTTTGACAATCCATGTTGACAAAGAATGATGATAACGGAACATATGATATAGTGGTGGTGCAAAAGAGTAGTAAAATGTGGCACCATTTTCTAGTGTTAGCCAAATTTTTGGGGTCCAAAATTTGGAGTTTGGTGAGAATCTCGAAAAGTGGATATCCTTGATGATCATATTTAAATATGGAAAAGGCATTAATTTCACAATGGTAGGCTTTAGGGATTGAATTTCACAAAGGTAATTAGAATGTTGATGGTGTTCTTCATGATTACGTCATGCTTCGCAAACGATAGAGGTTGAAGTGCATCGTGATGGTAAAGGGATTTGCGAAGGAGATTCATGGCGAAGGCATGAAGGAATTGATAGGGATGCTCCATGATTACATCGTGCACCGCGATCCGAAAATTGTCGTGGTGCTTCGCGATTTTGAGAGAATTTCATCAGGTATATTGGAGCTTAATGATTTGTGATGACGTGGAATTAACTTTGCACGGAAGGATCGAGGGTTGGTAGAATCGCATATAAATAGAGGTCGACCCCCTCAAGGGAAGTAGAGAGAATTTTCAGAGAAAATATTTTGATCTTTGTTCGCGAAGGTGGTTCGCGATGGTAGTGAGGTTCCTGAAAGAGAGGTGTGTTGCGGCGGCTAATCTAGCTCTACAAAAAAAGTGCACTTCTTGAGGTCATGTGTTCTATGGAGTGTGCTTTGCGAAGAGGCATAAACATCGCGACGAGATATGCTTTGTCAAGGCATGAGCTTTTCCAAAATGCAGGAGCATCGTGAGGTCTTGTTTTAGCATCGCGAAATTGGGAGCCACATGACGTAGGGTGCTTTGCGATAGTAATTCCAAAGTAGTTTCCTAGTGTTTAAAGGAAAAGTGGTATTTATATGTGGATGAAATTTGGTTTTCAATAGAGAATCTATATACAGTGGAGGATGTATTCATTAGTGATAATGAAGATACCTACATATCTATAAACTATGAGTGGATACGTTCCATAGCAGTGAGCAAAGAAAGAGGAAGAAGGTGATCCTCTCCACTAGCAGTGAGCCAGAGAGAGAAACATTGAGTGACCCTTTGGAAATCAATAAGCTGACCCTAAACCTTGTAACATCATTGAGCCTGGGCGTAAAGGTGATCTAGCCCGAACCGTGTAAACAATAGTGCTCTTTTAGTGGATTTGGCACATCGGCACATCACTAGTGTATTGCACTTGGACGTAGCCCAGTGATGGTGAACCAAGTAAAAAATAGATGTGTCTTATGCATGCTTCGGTTTTTGTTTGTACTTTGTTTCCAAAAAGAGAGATAAGTGAGTCTTGCTTAATAGCGAGACTAGATCAATAGGCGCAATTGTTTTAATCTGTTATACCCTGATTCACCCCCCCCCCCACACTGAGGGTATCTAAACTAGTTGACCTAACAACTTTATATGTTTCAAGTCACAAGACCATAAACATATAATTAAAGAGACAAAATACTTGTCATGATGAAAATCCATATTTGAATTTCTATGAAAAATTCTAGTCCCCACCCACTAAACACTTCATCAGTAGATAATAGAAAATTTTTAGAGCATAAATAAAATCGTAAAAGGCTCATAGGGAACAATATTTGGCCCCATTAAACTATGATCCATTCTTATTTGGCCCCTGTGTTATATGAAGAAGTTATAAGAATGATTTTTTATATTTAATCACCATGATAATGTGTTCCGTATGAGGTGAAAAAAATTTTGGGTTCCAGAACCCTGATTGAATCATAAATTATCTCTAAAAAAACTTGTTTTATTATATGTCTAAGTTGATACCCACAAATTACTTGATTGGATACCCCTCTATTAGAACCCCATTTTCTTGATTAATTTATCTTACTTCTCTAATATTTTTTATTGGTATTAGGGACTGACTACTCTGAAAGGACCCCAACATGATTTGTTTTCTAAGAAACTAATTCATCGGATCTTACTCATAGTTGATGTTTTGGTCCTTGTGGAATGTTCACCATAAATGCCGGAGCTATTTTACTAAATACAAACATTTAATTTCATCACTAATACTAATGGTCGACCTATACCAATTTCCCTCAATTTCTATTAATTTGTATATTCATTGAGCATGATTTAATATTCCCATTACTATAATCTTCAATTCAATTCAACACCCAGGAATTACATCATCATTTATAATAACCATTCTCAATGAATGAATATATAACTCCATTATTGAACCATTTTCAATCCCCCACTACATGGCCCAATATAGCAAGATGTGTGGACTGGGATCTACGACCATAAAAAATTACACTAGGGTTATAGAACCCTCAATTGATAGTCTATTCTCCATAATGTGCTTTGATTTCAAAGAGTCTGAATATTCATAAATCTATTATGACACTTGAAATGAAGTGTGGACCCCTATGGTTGACCATGTACAAGTTAGATCTTCATAAAAGACATAAACCCATCAACTATATGTATCTCATCTTGGTATTAAAGGACATACAATACTTGTGATCCCTAACAAGATTGCAGTGGAACTCCTCACCTCAGAGTGGTTTGGGATCATCCCAAATGTGCCATCCCCATTTCATCATCCTCGATTCAAACTCTATAAAAAGTGATTTATACAACCCATATTCCACCTATGAGAATATATTTTTTATCCCTAATGTTATGTCTCTATTCACAAGAAGATGTCTTTCCAAGTATGCAATGTGTCCGAAAAATTAGTTAATAAGCAGCCCTCATTGTTTCTACATGTTTTCAAAGTGTCCATATAGTTTTTGGTGCAGCCAAAATATCCTCTAAATGTATAAAAAATCTACTTATTTTCATAAATCACATGAAATATTTTCTTTATTAGATAATAATTTCATTTATAATAAACATTAAACATAATTTTATAAGAATAACAGGAAATTAAATAAATTAATATATCTTAATATTTAATTTATAATTAATTAATAATAAGATATTGAATTACATGAACATATAATTCTTCTTATGTGGAAGATCCGATGAAATAGAACTTGTTGCAATATCGTAGAGATGGAGGGTCCAAGTAAATAACCCCTATATAGGTGATCCACACAGTCAACACATTCTCTAAACGATGTTATAGAATCACCAGGTGATATCATAGAGGATCCTAATTTCCTTAATTTTTTATGGTTTACCACAACCTAATTAATCTAAATACATGAATTACCCTTTATGATATCTCATTTTCTAGATATAGGTGTGTATGAGAGAACACAAGATATATTGATCCCTATATATAGGCTAAGAGGTTCTCACTCTCTGTATTGTGCACCCCACGTTGTCTTTTAGGATATTGAAAAAATTTGACATTTATTTTGGTTAGTTTAGTATTGTAAAATTGCACGCAATCCCATTCCAAACCCAATAATTTTTTTCTGACCCCATATCAATTAAAAATAATATAAATATTATTATAAATAACATGAACATTGAAACACATGAAAAATATAAATAAATATCATTTATACCATTTCAAAATGGATGATTAAACTCAGTCCGCATTCCCTTAATGTTCATTGTTGGTAATAGAATAATGATTATTTAATAAATAAATGTAACTAAATTAATCAATGATAAATATAAAATAAAATTCCACCATGTTATAAAATAATTTATTTTATTATTTCACAAATATATTTTATATGATAACTTTTTATTAAATTATGGTGATAATCCAAACCCAAATAAATATTATATATTATATATTTCTAAATTCAACACATTAATTTAATAGATTTTTCATATACACTTATTGTGTGACCCACTATGTATCATTCTCATGGAAATTAAGAATAATTACCTTGATTCCAATTATATCATCTAGTAACAATCCATTATAAAAATATAGAAATAATTTAACATTGTAGTTATGTCTAACCTCATTCCAATGTTTATCATTTCATATAACCCTTTTATCAGAATATCTAAAATCAAGTAGGATATAAGAGCGTTCCATCAACATATATACTCAATCTATCCTTCTCTAAATTTCCAAACATGAACTCTCCCATATGAAACTATAGACATGGATTTATTTTGGTTGTTATATTCATATGAAATATCTTAGGAAATTAACTATTATAATGAGACAAATTGGATAAATCCTTCCTCATATTATCTAATAATTCTAAATCATTAATGACACACCCAATATATCATAGTTCCCCATCAATATATTTTTTCGTTTTCCCCAATACATCATTGTACGTGAGTCCTGATATACATTAATGAATATTATAAATTCTATGGAAAAATAAACTCATTCGTAAATATTAATCTCCAATGACACATGAACATGTGGATATATAATTTATAACGATGTTATCATAACCTCCTATATTATAGATCAGTAAGGGAGAACACTATGAGATTTTGTATCAATGTATTATGAGCCTCATTCCAATAATATATTTTATTTTATGTTTCCCATTAGACAATATCATCAACTCATAAAATAAGGATCGAGAATAATGTTGTGGAACTAAGAGGTTCTCATCGTATTAGTGATCTATTTCAACCTTCCAACACAAAATATATTCTAAGGACAGAATAACATTAAAACATTATAATGATGATTAATCATGATGTGATAAGAAAAATTTATCATTAAGAATAATTTGTAATTTAGTACTAATAAAGTCACTTATGGGGAAAATTCCAGTAAATTCAATCCTATAGGACAACCCATCATATATAATCTTTTTAATGACATATAGTCTCTAAAACCTTCATGAATACCAATCCAATATAATATTAGTAAGGATATTTTGATTATAACCACTTCATGAATACATATACTTCTTAATATTTATATCAATGTAGGGTGTCTGAACACATAATGAATACCCACCATTCATATTCCAAGTATAGATTCAGGGTGCCATGTCTATTTATGATAATACATTAATTACACATTTCAATTCATATTTATATAAAATAATATATGGTCTATGATAGAAGACCCCAAACTATAAAAACTAATTTCTTGAGGTAAAATAACCCAGACTACAAAAACAGATGGTTTAAGCTAGAGGTCCCTATACTAAAGTGAAAGGATGGTCCAAGCTATTGAATCAAAAATTGTGGCAAACCATTAGTCTTATTGAAAAACCACCAAGAGTTAATTTAATGTTACTTAATGCTTATAAATTAGAAAATACAAAAAGAGATACCTAGGAATAAGTCTAGTAAATAATTACTGGACACAGAATATACATGATCTTGGAATAATTATCCTATTATGACATTGGAATGGCACGAAACATGATTGATTAAAACCTGAAATGGGAAGCATGATCAAAATACGCAATCATTCCCAATAAGCCTCTCCAGAAATAGACTACATTAAATATAGTCATGAAAAATGTTATAGACCTTTTAAGGACCATTATTTATCCCTAGAAAAAGTCAAACTATACTCATAAGGCCTTTTAGTTAGGATGAAATTACCACTTTCCCTATGGGACATATTTAGCCAAATTATCCTATTAAACCAGGTGATCTTAGGATAATTGGAGTAGATACATCACATATGATTCTTACACCATTAACTATTCATGAGAAATTATTAGGAAATGTTTTTTATAATTTGATCATTTGAGCTAAAATTTGGATTTACTCCATATTATATAATTGCTCAATGAAGTTAAAATTATATATATTACCCGATCGATGAAATCACATGCATATAAAGAATGAAATAAATAGTGAGAGAAATATATAATGGTTGAAAATAATGTTCATTGATAATGTGTAATGGAAGAAGGAATCACCATAATTCAAAATATGTCAGTGGGTTTCCCTGAGGAAATACAAAAATTCTCATTATTCTAATTGGACTAAGAAATTATCAACATCCAATAGAGTATTACAGGAAGTGTAATTATAATTTTTAATTTTGTCCCTCTCCATTTCCACCACATTTTATAATATATATAGATCCTTGATGTAAGATAATTACTCATATTTTTTTTGAAAAAAATGAGGTTTCATTCAAGAAACAATTATTTTCATGGTGTACATGAAAATAATAATCAACTATCAATATGAAAAAATTCAATAAATTGATCTAAAAATAGGTATATTTATGAAATTTTTTATCTAGTAACATTTTAAAATCCCTCATAGGTTGAACCAATAAATTTTTGTTCTCAATGTCACATAGCTCATTCTTATGAGCACAAAATTATTATCATTATAATAATATTCATGGTGTGATTTAAAAGAATATGTGATTTTTGAATCCTTATATCCACTGACTCTAAATAATATTCTTAAGGTACCCCCCTTGACCATTGATTCCCTCTAATAGAGTCTTGATAATTAAGGTACGAAATTGGTACCAAACTGTCATAACATCATACCACTCATGGAACCCATTTCTATGGGTTCTATGACATCTATAGAAAGGATAGAGAAATATTTGGGTATCAAATCCATCCATCAATGTAATAATAAATAGTTGTTATTAATGTTCTTTTGTCAGTGATGACATCTTCTGACCCACCTTTAGAAATCAAATCATCCTATATAAATATTGATGGGACATTATCAATTATAAACACCCACTTCTCATTTTATGAATCTATTTCATAAAGAGGTAAATTTTAAGGGATCTATGAGCCTTCATAATATTCTATAATGTCAATGAACTGGGTGTGGAAGGATTATTAAGATATATCTACTAGATATATTTGTCTACCTAAAACACAAGCTATATAGTATTCCATCCAATTTGAGCATAATCATGGGACAGACAAGTAACATAATTGATATATGTAATGGTATCCCTTGAATTAGTATCATTATATACTAACATCATCAATTATTAATATATAACATTAAGATTTCATTCCTTTAGCATACCAGAAAAATTGAGTGAAAAAACATGATACATGTACTAAAAATGAAGATAAATTTTTTAACGTGTCTAATGATAACATATTATTAACATATCTATACATAACATCATGACCCAAACCCAAGAGGAATCATTATATAACCACTTATCAATGGATCAACCATTTTCATCAGTGAACTGCTCGGAGGGTAAAACGTAGGGAATGAAATTTAAACAATTGTTTTTCTCTACATGTTGATATCCTCATAAATGTATAATGGAGGGATCTAAGAAAATATTACATTATGTTTTCATTGGTGGAGCATGAACTAAGATATTTTTGATGAACTTTGGTAACCCTAAATCCTTAACTGGTCACCTATCCATCCAAATAAAAACTAGAAGGGTACATTAATCTGATAAGGGGTGTAATCACGATAAATATAGATGATAAGTTGATAAATAATTACTTTTGTTGGAACATAAAAATTTAGAGGATTGCTGTCTAATATTAATGATATCTTCACTACATTTTTCACAACGAAGTTGATACATAAATCTCTAAAAGAGAAAATAATTACATTCATAAACATGAACATAGAGTGTTCTAACTAAATACATAGAGATACCCATAGCCTCAGTTTATAACCCAATCAATTATAATCTCAGGTCCCCGGAATATTCCAATAAGAGACAGTATTTTTACATTATTTTTTAGATGGAAATTGATGAGGATGTTTGGAGGGTGGTATATATTATTTTCATTAATGTATGTTACTGACCCAATCTTTGTATCAAATTACCGAGAAAAGGATCAACTCCGTTTTCCTCTCATTCACAATGAAAACCATTTTCTATTCCAAGGAAGAAGTCTATTTTGGGTCATCCTAATCATCAATGGTGGGCAGGAAAACAGTTTAAATTTCTTCCGGAGGAAGCATTCCCCAAATATATTAAATAACCCATTGGATTATTCTTACATTTCTACAAGTAAATTTAAAATAGTTACTTCTGAAACACCAAAAAACGATTTTCACTATAAGGAGTTATTTTTTATGGTAAATGATATACTGAAATATCCATGTCACCTGGTAGATATTGATATAAAATAGTTGATTGTAATTTTTTCGAATTTTTTATTAACCAAGAATGGATATACTGATTCATTATAATAATATATTCCATTGTAATGATCCTACATTTAATGACATTCACCTACCATATTGTCAAATGGGGAGATGAGTACATTTGAGAAACCCAATGAAATTAGTCGGTATGAAAAATCACACATATCTAGGATTAGTGAGGAGTGATTCAATGTGTAATATAAACACAATAAAAGATCCATGATCTTTTAGACAAGATCAAGGGTAATATTCATGGTATTATCACAGTATGATTGAAATCAACTAGTTGGAATTTTGTTAGTTGGTGTAGTGATGACTACATCAACCAAAATAAGTGCCTTATTTTCCTATAATAAAAAATATCGAGTATCAGTTGTATGATTCAAATTATAATTTCTCACCTAGTTCCCATGTTATATAATGTTCATGAGATCAAATCTATATTGGTCAAGACATTAAAAATGAATATGAAAAATGATGGAATCCTAAAATTTGAATACGCAATGGGGAAAGTGTGTTAATAGGATCAAATCACTTTGGTCATTGATCAAATATTCTATTCGAATGATGTGGACTATATATAGACTGCCGATAACATGATCCATTTAAATTATAATTATCATGTGACCTTGATAAGGTCAAACAAATAACATAAATAATTATGCACTCTTGTGATGCCCATATATATCATGTTGCAACCAAATATTTATTCCATGGTTCAAGAACACTCACATTGGATTCATTGTATTGGGGTAACCGGAGACATCAGGACAATTTCTTTACATGAAGAGGTGACACAATCATATCACATGATCAAATCACATGAATAGTTCTTATGATGGGGTCATGTAAAGAAGTCTTATGAATCAGTCTTAGGAGTGATGAAATTGTTAAAGCTCAGGAGGTTTGAGTTGGATGTGAAATAGATGGTCCCTTCCCCCCTTATTTATATGGATCCTTTTAGAATACTAAATGTCCATCACAAGTCGAAAATAGAATAATATATAACAAATAGTTGGAAAAATCGGAACTCATGTGGTTAGTTACTTCTTCAAAACTATGTACATATTCCGTTTCACATCACATTTTTGGGTAGGGGTTGTTTTTGACACCCATAAAAAAAATTATCAACAACACTTGGGTCAAAGAAAAACCCATGATCGAGTGAAATTTTCCAAAAAAATGATATAAGGAATAATCTTGTCTACATGTATATTAATCACACCAATCTAATACATCATGTGACCATTAATAAGACTCTATATCGTATTATCCATAGTCCTTCATGTGGTGATGTTATGTTCTTCACATGATCTATTCAATGATCATGTGAAGCCTCATTTGGTAGGACATCCTAATATTACGATGTCCCTTGGACTAGTCTTCCTCATTATGCAAAGTTCTATAGAAGTTATTTCAAATAATGTGACATGACATTGGTATAAATTATTGACAACATGAAATATTTTATTTAATGGAGTCAAGAAATGAATGGATACTTGAATGGTGGAATGATATTCTCTTTTTCATATGAATAGGACCATGTGGTTCAGGTGATCAGATACTTTATTTCATGAATTTTATCTACCATGATTGATTGAACATGTTAATTCTCTATGACATGTGGCACGATCAAGTGATGAACCCCATAAATCTCAACCGGAAATATCAACGTCCTATAAACATATTGACGAACCCGCCTAAAGTCTCTTGGGCTTCAATAAAATGTCACGTGGATTCCACTTCACAATACATATGATCAATAATGATATTAGTGACTGGGTTATCAAACAGTCAATACTTATCATTCGCAAAAAGATGACATCATTGATGAAATGTGTATGGATCATGACAATCATGTGATGAATTATATGTATGATCCCTCTACTGACTCAAGAAATGACATGAGATTTAATCATCATTAATTGCGGTATATATTATTTTTATATATTCCTATAAAATTCCCACATAACACAAGAATAAAATAATCAAAAAGGAAATAGAAAACTCTCTAAGGTTGAGAACTATGCTTTCCAAAGAGTATTCCTCTAAAGAAAGACTAAGGATTATTATATGGGATTATGTAGTATGTGTATACAATTTTCATGAACATTTTATTGATCATTTAATGGTTATTAAACATGTTACCTAAATAATATGAATGAAATTTTGTGTTCTGACTAGATCAAATGATCCTTAAGCAGGTGAATGGTTGAAAAATATAAATTTATTTATGTTATTATGGATGAACATTATGGAAACATCATTAAAAGGAATATATGATATTTCTTCCCGCTACATTATTATATTATTTATGTGATGAGTTCCATGATCATGTTGAGTCACCTAGACATGTCATTAATAACATGAGAAAACCCCTAGAAATTCATCTCATATAATGGGAGGATGACCAGATATGTTAGTTAGATCATAAGAAAAACAATGGACATGTCAACATGATTCATAATAATCCCTTGGAAATGTTAGTTCAATCACAACACATACCCTTGTCATTTCATATGTGATCATGAGAATCCCCAATTTATGTCATCCTAATACTTTTAAGCCCTATGACATGTCATCTAGGTCACATAGGCTACCCTAGAAAATTTAACATGGTTTTTGGGAATCCACTGGTCATATCGACCTAATTATACAATGTTACAAGACATGTCATGTATATCATGAGAATTTACCTAGACAAGGATTCCATTTTCATGCAATGTCCATGGACATGCTGAACTAATCATTTGAACCACTAAAAATGTAGGGAGGATTACATGATATATACTAGGCATGTTCGTTAGGTTCATTTGAATCCCATAGACATGTCGTCATAATCTTGTGAAGCCCCTAGACATGCCATGTGAATCACATGACCCACAATAGAAATTTCATCCTGATTCAGGGGAATACCCCAGAACTTATTGGCCTAATCATGTGATGGAACTCATTAATTCCATTTGGTTCATGTGATTTTCCTCAAGCTTGTCATCCTTTTATGATGTGTTTCCACATATATGTAATGAATACATGCTTAGAGAATTCATCCATGTTGGGTGGACACTGTTACGTGGAACAACCATATCAAGAAGAAGTGATTGGATATGTACCAATAATCCATGTAAACCATCAACCACTTCTCATTATCCATTAATATCCCCTTTTATGATTAGTTTTTATAATGTACAAAGGATTTATAATCATACATTCTTATTTAGGCCATCAGCCCCCTACTCAATAATTTTTTTCAGTGGACCTCTCATAGTTCCAATTCATTATTCTATGGAAGATAAGGTCTTGATATATAACATGGGAATCCACCATGTCATAAGTCCTTCTATATTCAATTCACATTAACCCATAATATCCTCCACTTGTGGGTTTACCAACTATTATCACCAATACATAGATTAGGAAATAATTGGAACTATGAGGACTCAGATTATTATTATAACTAGTATACGTAGTATTCCTTCTTAATTCTAAATCTCAACATCAAATATTACATCATGGATACATCAATGTGTGCGTCCCATATAAATTTATAGTGAATATTATCAATATTTATCTTCTGTTTCTCAAAATGAGCATGAATTATATGGGTATAAGGATTTGTAAGGACCATATCACTAAAATCATAAAAAATCCAAAAATCAAGGAAACTATGGTGTGTATGTCATTACAATAATATGAAAATATTTCCTCCGTATATGTGAATCCTCCATTGGGTGATTCAAATAGGTATTAAAATATTCAAAAAAATCTAGCAAAACAACCCTCATGAATATTAATTATCTACCACCATCAATCAGCGGATTAAGGAAAAATCAAACTAAACAAACTCTAATTCATGTACTCGAAGGATATATTTGAATCATTATTAAGGAAAAATATCCAAAAACAATATGTAAATTCCCTTGAGTACATCGTTTTTAATTTATTTTAAAATACAAAACATGATCCAAAATGAACTAAAAGTGTTTTGATTTATATCATAAATGTATTCGAAGGATTCATCCTAGAGTTTCACTAATACAAAAATTGGCATGAAAAAAAAGCCAACATTTTTCAGTGCTATGAAGAAAGTGTTGATAAAGGAAAATCATCAACTATGCATTTATAGAACAGATAACGAAGGCCATTATAATTGCTAAAATAGCAATGATAAAGGAAATCTTTATCATTGCTAAACATGTTCTGATGAAGTATCATGTTATCAATGATTTTATGGCGATGAAAAAAATAGTCCCATTTTATAAAATTTGGTGCACAGTGCCCCCAATTTATCATTCCCTCAAGCTTTCTCGATATTGTACCCCTGCAACAACACCCCTACCCCTGATATTCTCTTTGACGGACCTCTACCACTAGCCCTACTCTACCGCAAACCCTACTCCTTATACTCCCCCTCAAACCCCTTCCATGGATCCTCCTCCATTCAGACCCTACATCACCATTTTCCACTAGAACCTACTCTCCACGAACCATACTCCTCTATTTCTCAATGGTTTGTGGCTCCTTTTATGCACCTCCCCCTTCGACAGTCATTCCGTCCCCTACCAACGAAGCGTAGAAGGATCCATGACTGCTTGACCCATCTTCTCTCCCTCCATCATGGTCGCAATCTACACTAGGTCAATCTAATACTTCTCATTTTAGATTTATCTATTCCATAGGGTAGGGTTTTGTTCATATGATTTAATCTTGTGAGTTAGGGTTTATTCTAATTTTTTTTGGGGTAAATCATTCCTTGCAAGGTAATCTTTGTAGTGGGGTTGCGGTGTGATCAGGGTTCCACATTCGATTTCCAAAATTTCTTCTTCCAATGTTAGTGGTTCCATGTCCTAAAATTTCTAGATGTTTTTAATATTCCTTTTTTTGTAGTTAATCTTGTTCTAAAAATTAATTTTGTGGCATGAATGGTATTTTCGATGCATTTTTCTTGCCTATGTGATTTAAATGAATTTTAATAAAGTAAATGGATATTTTTTGTGTGTGTTGTAATTTAATACTTCTTAGAAAGGGTATTATGGGTAGTTTGAATGGTGTGAAATATGATTTCAATGTCACTTGAAATTATAAAATGCTTTTTTTTATGTAAAATAAATATTTCCATGAAATTATTGGATTAAGGTTGTGGAGGAGTAGGGTTCATGGATCCTTCTTTGGAATGTTTCATATTTCAAAGTGAAATGAATACTATTTAAATGATGTATTGGAAATGTTTTTTTGGTGTGATTGTGATTCTAAGAAATTCATAATTTATATTAAGAAAGGATTTATGATGTGTGAACTAGATTGGAATAATATTCTATATTTATGGTAAATTTCTGTATTAATCATTATATAGTGTATCTTTAACATCTTGTTCGGACCTCCTGATTTACCATTGAAAAATTCACCCCTTTTGAAGACTTTTTTATCACTATTTGATACTTTTATCCCCTCATGTTTTATTTTTTAACACTAAGGGATTGTTTTTTATCCCTTTTTATGGTAATGTTATTTTTTATTGAATGGATGAAAGACGGTTCTGTGGATATTAGTAACAAGTGAGGGGAAGGTGAGGGAGGGTTAATGCATATCCTATAGATGATCATGAAAGAATTTATGTTTACTAACTTCAATTTTCTTTTTCTTAGGTCAATTTGGGTAACACAACCTATGATATTCCATATTATTTTGGATAAAACTTGTTATTTGTCTCTCCCATGAACCCTTTTGTGTTTGGAAATGTATATACTATATTAGTTTTCTAAAAAAAATTGTATCCTTATTTTCAATTTATTTGATCTTGGTCACTATTTCTGGGTAGTTTAATGTGATTATTTTATTATGAAGGATGTTTCTGGTAGGGGTGGTTAAAAGTATGTTTAATGTTTATCTACAAGGATTATGAGTGATAGAACTATTGGTAAGGGGGATAGAAATTTTGTTGATTTTGATGGGGGGTTCTATCCTGGTTCTGTTGATTTCAAATTCATTATTATAAAATAGTTAGGCTCTATTAATATATATTTTTATAAGGAATTGGTTCACATCTAATGTAGTTGGAAGTTCTGTTTTTTGTATTTTAATCATAAATAATAATATTTGAGATTCCAATTGGATGGAGATGAATAAAAATTGGAGGGATGCTAATCGTATGACAAAAGAGTATGAGAATGGAGTGAAAGAGTTCATCACGTTTGCAAAGGAACACGCAATGGATCCTTCTCAAATACTTTTTTCATGTTTACATTGTTTTTATTATAGAATAATAACACCAGAGTAGTTGGAAAAACATTTGATTTGTCCTAGAATAGATAAGTGTTATAAATGATGGAATAAACACAGTGAAAAAGTGAATGTATCTAATGGATGGGATAAAACTTCATTTTATCGATCATTAAATATGATTACAAATATAGATAATGAAGAAGACCATATAGAGGATGTGATTACAGATGTAAATGATGATGAAGATCATATTGGGGAAATGAAAAGTACATTTGAAGATGACATTTTTGATTTCCCAAAATTGTTTGAGAAGTTAACGATTTGTGCAATGATCGTTTCGTGAGGCGTTAGTTTTCCATCCACTGAAAAATTATGTTCTTCATCCATTAGATTGAGTTGTGTGTAAGTGTAGTTCGAATCCTTATCATAACAAAATTATAGTATATTTAGGATACAAGTGTTGTTACTAAATAAATGATATAAAACGATTTTAGGGGTTGGAGAATCAAAATAAAAGAAAACAATTTATGAGAAATTGTTACCTTTAATTTGGGTAAATCACTTTGGTCAGAACCAAAGGAATTCTTAAGTGCCTTTTTCCTAATGTAAGGCTTCTATGAGGAGGAGAGGGATGTAGGTAGTTTAATTGTGCAGAGTTTGGACTAGCCATATGGCTTGAGATGTGTGAGGAATTGTTTTGAATTGGTCTCATTTTATAAGGGAGAGGAGGGGCGCTTTCGGAAAGTGTGAAAATATTAGTTTACAATATAATGATATTCGGATTATAATGGTCCAAAAATCATTACGGTAGAAGATAAGATGACTCATATTCGAAATAAAATCCTCCGATCTGAATTGGACATGTTTTGGAAAATAATTCTATAATTATAATATTATTTATTAAAATCATTTATTAATGAGGTAAATACTGCATTATTATTATGTCATAAATAATTTAATTTATATGATGTATAAAAATTATAAAAAAATACCATGATATAGGAAATATTATTAGGTTTCCAAATAATAAATTAAGTCGAAAAAAGGGCTTATTAACACAATATAAAAATTAATAACTAAAAGATTTTTTTAATGTCAATTTTGTCTTCACATTAAATTAATTAATATAAATTGTCATTTCCACTCCCATGTGGCTCAATGGGGTCCCAAAATCGACACAAAGATGCCCATGGTCTTTAATGACTCATGAAAAAAGGTTTGTACAAGTGTTAAGATAATTTTGAATTATTATAATATTCTTTTTATCTTGAATTACCATATATAACCTTTAACCAGGGTAAATAAAATTCAAAAGATACTATTCACCAAAAATTATTTTCATCTTAATGAACAACATTTTAATTCTTGGTAACAACCTTGTATGTCGGATTTTTGAAATTTAATTCACATATGTGGTAGAATTTCATTTAAATGAAAAAATCATTTTTTTAACTATCACTAAGTGGTTTCACTATTTATCAAAATATTGATGTTTTCCAGAAGAAAACAAAAAATTCAGCCTAAGCATTATTTGATATTTCGTATTCCAAATTGATGCCAATTATTCGAAATTCAAAAAATATAAGTGGCATTAATTAATTTTAAAATTAATTCCCGTTATAAAATCAAATAGCGTGTTTTTAAGAAACACTAACTATCAAAAGATTGATACTTGTTTATGTCAAATTTCAAAGTGAAATTAATTCCAATGACCAAAATTGGAAAAAATGGTAAAAATATATTTTAATTTAACTTTAATACCAATTAAAAATACAATCTAACCATACAAATAAATTAGACTAAAAGGCAGTTTTGAATTAAAATAAAATATTTTCACTATTCATTAAAAATTGAACTTTATCGGAAAAATACCAATAAATTACCCAAAGTAAAATTTGATATCCCCATTCTAATGAAGTTCATTATTTAATCAAATAAAATGAATTATTGTGACCAAAGCTACATAAAAAGAGTGTTCTCCATTAAAAACTGTTAAATCCGCCTTTTAATGTAAATTATGCTTAAAATTATATTCATTCATATTTTAAGTCTCTAACTTTTATTGGATTAATGTAAATACATTTAACAAATATGTATAATCATATTGTAGTTAGATTCGTTCATTCCATCCAGTTACAATGGCATAGAGATAACTACCATTTAAAATAATATTATTATATTATTAGTGTGAAATGTAAGATTCCAAAGAAACTCGTTGTTGCGTATCGTGTACGCTTTCGAACATAGAAACCCCATTAAAATAAAGTTAATATTTAATTCACAAATATTAATTAATATAAAAATATCTTATTTTTAATTTACCTGGGATGTTACATCCTTCACCCCTTCTGGAAATTGCATCCTCGCAATTTTATTCACTAATAAAATAAATGGGTGAAGTTATCCCTCATAGAATTTTCTAATTCCCACGTTCCCTCTTCCACCATATGGTTTTTCCACAAAACCATTACCTGGTTAATTACCTTAATCTGCAACACTTTCTCTCGGTGGTCAGGAATTTGGACTGGTTATTCTTCATAAGAGAGATTCTCTTCCAATTGAACTACCCTTGGGCTCAAAATATGACATGGATCCGGAATAAACTTTCTCACCATCGAAACGTGAATAAAATTGTGTACCTAGTATAATCATGGAGTTAAATATACTCTATATACAACTGATCCAACTTTCTCTAGGATTTCATAGGGTCTAATGAACCTCGGACTCAACATTCCCTTCTTACCAAAACGCATCACACTTTTCAATGGAATAACATTGAGAAAAACATGATCAACTACCTCAAAAAAGGTCCTTCTTTCGGTTATCTTCATAACATTTATTTCTTATCTGAGCTGTTCTCATGTGCTTCTGAATCAATTGAACTTTCACTGCCATCTCTTCTAGCAATTCTGGTCCCATAAGCTTACTTTCACCTACTTCATCCCAAAAAGTTGGAGTTCGACATAGCTTTCCATATAATGCCTCAAATAGAGCCATATGTATACCCAAATGAAAACTTTTATTATATGAAAATTAAAGCATAGAATGATATTGGTCCCAACATCCCTGATATCCATCAAGAAAGCACGTAACATATCCTCCAATATCTGAATTTATCGTTCGGATTGACCATCCGATTGAGGGTGAAAAGCTGTACTAAAATTTAATTCAGTACCCAATGACTTATGAAGGCCTTTCCGAAAGTTAAAAGTGAAACTGGGATCATGATCAAATAAAATGGAGAGGGGAACACCATGCAATCTGGCTATCTCTTTAACATACAACCGAGAAAGTTGATCTAGAGGCAAAGTATCTCTAATTGGAAGGAAATTAGTAGATTTAGTCAATCGATCAACTATAAAGCAGATTACACTATTACCTGGAGATGTCTTTAGTATTGTCACAACGATGTCCGTGGATATATTTTCCCATTTGTATTCTGGCACCGGTAAAGACTGAAGCATTCCTTTCGGTAACTGTCTCTCTACATTAACCTGTTAACAAGTCAAACACTTCACGGTAAAATCAGCAATATCACTTTTTATTCCATCCCAAATATAATACTCCCGAAGATCATTGTAAATATTAGTACTACCCGGATGAACTGAAAACAAATAACTATGAGATTCACAAAAAAAAACTCATTCATCATCTGTGAATCACAAGGCACACACAATCTCGTTCCAAATCTCAAAACACAATCATTGTCAATGATAAATTCATGCATCTTACCCTTCTCAACCAACCCTACATTTTTATGCAACTCACTGTCTACCTTCTGCACTTTCATTATTCTGTCTGATAGAGATTATCTCACTGACACCTGAAACAAAACAGAATAATTTCCTACACTAACAACTTCTATGAAAAAAATTTTCAAATCAAAAACAAAAGGATCTTGTTCCAAACGTAGCATGGATAATGAGAGATTACATTTTTGACTCAAAGCATTGTCCACCTTATTTTCTTTTCCCAGATGGTAATGGATTGTGCAATCATAATAGTTGATTATTTCTATCCATCTCCGCTGTCTCATGTTCAATTATTTTTGAGTGAATATATAAGACCCCGACCTTAAACCTTACATAATATTGAATTAAATGAATAATTCAAATGGAGGATCTTTTCAGGTTTAGAGTTTCAGAGAATTAGGACTTAACTGTTACATCTCAAAATATTACAATGTAGACTACGTTTCCATAAAATAAAAACTCTTAAAAAGAAACATGTCGTGTTCCATGTTTAAATAGCATGACTTTCCCTTACTCCCATCCCTGACCCTATTCCACATTATGTCCTGTGAAAAACATTTAAAAAAACTTGGGGTGAGCATAAAAATTCTCTTTAATGGATACACAAATAATGAAAACTATTAGTTTTTCAGAAATCATGTAAACCATGTATACATTATCAATGTAATACCTTCACCTTCATGAAGTAGTAAAAACTCTTCACTGAATAAAATATCATTACATACCCTTTTGTAACCAAAGGATTAACATAAAACCCATATAAAGAACACATAACATATAAAGGTAACTTGGGACATAAACATACATAAGTTGAATAACGATACGTTCTACTTCCACACATATCACTTAATGGAATAGCCATAAGGCCAACTTCCATACATAATTAATGGAATATCCATACGGCCGACTTCCACACCCAATGCATTGGAGTTTATAATGTAACCACCCGTCTTGGTATTCATGGCACCGCCCGTCATATGGTTCATCACGTAACCACCCATCAAATGTCCATGTACCATTATAAAATCATAAGACATAAAACAAATATAATGGAAAGAAAACATTTCCAAACATTGATCAAAATATATAACTTAAATATATTGACATAACAAATCCATTATAAAAAGAATTTTCAATACCAAAATACATAATAGAGTATATGGTATTTATTTCATTTAAAAAAAACATTACGGCTTGTTGAGGAAGCCAAAGACCAAATAATACTCGCAGCGGTGGAAATGGACGTTGTCACCGCGTAAGTTAAAAGAAACATTACTTTTTGTCGTTTACTAAAACGATTCGTAGAAAAATATTCCTTTTGTATAAAAGTAAAAGAAAAATGGGTTTATACACCTTATAAAAGATAGTTGTGCATAAAATGAAATATTCCTCACTGAAAGGAGATTGGGACGAAGTCCCTTACCTTGGGTCCGACTTGACTCGATCATTATTTAACGTCATGAATAATAAACTTGAGTTAATTTCTACTTGCTTAAGAACCTTTTTCAATCTTATTATTCCTTTTAGATCACTTATTTCCATGTTATAATCATTATGTAATCATTATGTTAATAATGTTTGTTTTCTCGATATTTGGTTCTTAAGTCGAAAGTGGACTTCTTACAATTACATGTTGTTCGTGTGGTCAAAGGTTCTTTATATCCAGAATGAAATTCCTGATTTGGATATCATATATATCATATATATCTTTCATATTCATGTATTTATAAAATCACATAATCATTTAGAGGTAAGAAATGAAATGCACTGTTCATAGAGACAGTAAGCCGTACGTACGCATGAACACTACATTCATTTCTATGTCAATGAAATTAAAACTAAATGAGAGGTATGTATATTTTAATTACATAATTATATTAATAATTTAGATGTAACATACATCATATATATCCATTATATATATTTACTAATAATAGTACATTACATTTGGGGATAATAAATTAAATGCACCATTCATGGAGACGAAAAGCCGTACATACGGATGAACTCTACTTTAATTTCTATCTCATACATTAATGGAAGGAAAAAAATAATGATATAGAGGTATATTATAATTTAAGTATAAAATAATATAAAATAACTTTAAATCCATCCTTTATACATCCCACATATGGCATTAATGAATCAAATCACTTTGAGGGGGAGGTAGTCCGAACTTCCTAAAATGAAATTATTGTGTTTTCAGACAATAGAAACCATAAAGGTATACCACAAATGAAAAATACATAAGCATAAGGAAAATAGTAACATAGTATATATCATATATAAATAGCGTGACATCATAATGGCCACCATTAATGGTTTTTAAAAGAATATTGAACAATCATCGTTTGGTGAGGCAGAAATTCGCCAACCATAGAAACGGTATGTTCATTAAACATTAGATGTAGATGTCTGTAAGTGTATCTTGAATGAATATTATAACAAAATCCTAGTATATTGTAGATAATTGAGTTGTTACAAAAGAAATTAATAAAAAGAGGTTTGGGTGGTTGGAGAAGCAAAATAAAACAAAAGAACACAAGTGAACACATTACCTTAAAATCGGGTAACTCTCTTAGAATTGAGCTCAAAGTCTTCCTTGGGAAGAGACTTATACCAAAAGTGATGCTTCAAGAAGTAAGATAGGGATGTGGAGAGACAAAATGGGTAGGGGTTGAATGAGCCAAAGGCTTTGGAAGTGTGGGTAAGGTGGTAGAGTTGGGGGCCTTTTATAAGAGGAGAGGAGGGGCACTCTTGGAAAGTAAGGAAATGTTACTTTGTTATATAATGAGATTCGGATTTTAATGGTCCCACAGTGATGTGTTTCGAGGATAAGATGATAAGGGTTCGAAGTCCACCCATCCAATAGGTTTTGTACATTTTAGGTCTTAGATTTTACATTATCGTTCCATTTTATTTAAATCATTAAATAATGTGGTAATCACTGCATCATCATGGTGTCATAAATAATTTAATTTATTTAATGTCTACAAAATAAAAAAAAATCATGATGTAGATAATATTTTTAGATTTCCAATTAATATATATAGTCAAGAATTTGACTTGTATTACCCCATGTAAAAATTGTTTTAGTAAAACAACTCATGTTTGTGACATTTTTATTTTAACATTAAATAAAAAGATATTAATGTCATTTTCCCACTAAAGAGGCTCCATTGGGTCCCCAAGTTGACCCATGTATTTTCATGGTCGTCCATGACACATCCAATAATGGTAGGACATGTTTCATTATCATTTCATATTATTAAAACATTATTTTTACCTTAAACTACACTAATTACCTCTAATCGCGAATAAAAACTTAAAAGTTAGTAGTCACCAAAAAAATAATTTAATCCCATTGAACCTCATTTCATTCCTTAATGACAAACATGTATGTCAGATTTTTGAAATTCAAAACACATAAGTGGTAAATTTTCATTTAAACGAAAAATCAGTTTTTATAAGTACCACTTAGTGGTTTCACTATTCATAAAAAATTGAAGTTTTTTAGAAAAATACAAAAAATTCACCATAAGAAACATTTGATATTCAAAATTAAAAAATGTATTCTATTTTAAAAAATTAAAAACATATAAGTTTCATTAATTAATTTAATAATTAATTCTCGCTGTCCGAGCTAATAGCGTGTTTTCACGAAACAATAAGTATCAAAAGATTGACATTAGTTTAAGTCCGATTTCAAAGTGAAATTAATTCCAACAACCAATATTGGATTTAATGGTAAAAATATATTATAATTTTACTTTAAACCCAATTCAAAAGATAATATAATCATATAAATATATTAGATTAAAAAGAGGTTTTGAATTAAAATACAACATTTTTCACTGTTCATTAAAAAATTGAACTTTATCGGAAAAATACAAAAAAATTACACAAAGTAAATTTTCATGTCCTGATTCTAAAAAAGAGTTTTATTTGGTCCAATAGAATGTATAAAAGTGACCAAAAATATATTTAATAATGGTTCTCCATCAAAAGGCGATAAGTGAACCTTTAGTGAAAATTAGGGTATAAAAGCCTGAAATTGAATTCTTTTCGTATTTTAAGCCTTTATCTTTTATTGGATAAATGTAAAAAAATTTAAAAACATATATAATCATATTTTAGTTATTTATATCCATTCCCTCCAGTACAAAGGCTATGTGTTAACTACCATTTAAAATAATACTATTTTATTACTAGTGGGCAACGTAAGATTTCAATGAAACTCTTTGTTGTGTATCGGGTACGCTATCGAACATAGAAACCCCTTTAAAGTAAAATTAATATTTAATTCGTAAATATTAATAAATATGAAAATTATTTATTCTATATTTACCTGGGATGTTACATCCTTCCCCTCTTTTGGGAATTGCATCCTCGCAATTTTATTCACATATCAAAAGATGTGGATGTATTTATGCCTCATAGAATTTTCAGATTCCCATGTTGCCTCTTCAACCATATGGTTTTTCCACAAAACCGTTACCTGGTGAATTACATTATTTAACAACACTTTCTATCTTCGGTCTAGATTCTGGACTGGTTGTTCTTCATAAGAGAGATTCTCTTCCAACTAAACTACCTCTGGGCTCAAAACATGAGATGGATCTGGCATATACTTTCTCAACATCGAAACATGAAAAACATTGTGTACCTGAGATCAACTAGGAGGTAAAGCCACTCGTTAAGCAACGGATCCAACTTTCTCCATAATTTCATATGGTCTAATGAACCTTGGACTCAGCTTTCCTTTCTTACCAAATCACATCACACTTTTCCATGGAGAAACCTTGAGAAAAACATGATCAACTACCTTGAAAGATAGATCTTTCCTCCGGTTATCCGCATAACTCTTTTTCCTGCTCTGGGCTATTTTCATGTGTTTCTGAACCAACTAAACTTTTTCTGCATCTCTTCTACCAATTCTGGTCCCATCAACTTTTTTTCACCCACTTCATCCCAAGAAGCTGGAGTTCGACACCGCTTCCCATATAATGCCTCAAACGGTTCCATCTGTATACTAGAATGAAAACTTTTATTATATGAAAACTCATCCAAATAAAGATGTTGGTCCTAACGTCCCTGATAATCCATCGAACAAGCTTGTAGCATATCTTCCAAGGTCTGAATTGTTCGTTCTGATTGCCCATCTAATTGAGGATGAAAAGCTATAATAAAATTTAATTCAGTACCCAACGACTTCTGAAGGCCTTTCCAAAAGATAGAAGTAAACCTGGGATCACGATCAGATACAATGGAGAGAGGAACTCCATGTAACCTAACTATCTCGTTAAGACACAAACGGGAAAGTTGATCTAGTGAAAACGTATCTCATATAGAATGGAAATGAGAAGATTTAGTCAAGCGATCAACAATAACTGAGATTGCATTATTACCTTGAGATGTCCTCGGTAATCCCATAACAAAGTCCATGGATATGTTTTCCCATTTCCACTCTAGAACCGGTAAAGGCTGAAGCATCCCTTTCGGTAACTGCCGCTCTGCCATAACCTGCTGACAAGTCAAACACTTCACAGTAAAATCAGCAATATCCCTTTTAATTCCATTCCACCAGTAATAGTCTCGCAGATCTCTGTACATCTTAGTACTACTAGGATGAACTGAAAAATGGGAACTATGAGCCTCACATAATAGATCATTATTCAACTATGAATCACAAGGCACACATAATCTCATCCCAAACCTCAAAACAAAATCATTATCAATGCTGATTTCAGGAAACATACCCTTCTGAACCAACTCTACCTTTTTCTGCGACTCACTGTCTCCCCTATGTGCTTGCGTAATTCTATATGATAGGGATTATCTCACTGATAACTGAAACAAAATAGAAGAACTTCTTGTACCAACAACTTCCATGCCAAAGCTCATCAAATCCATAACCAAAGGATCACGTTCCAAACACAACATTGTTAATGAAGCATTACTTTTTCGACTCAAAGCATCAGCCACATTATTTTCTTTTCCCGGAAGGAAATGAATTGTACAATCATAATCCATGATTAATTCCATCCATCTCCTCTATCTCATGTTCAATTATTTTTTAGTGAATATATATTTTAAAATTTTGCGATCAGTATATATTTCACACTTTACTCCATACAAATGATGCCTCCAATTTTTTAAAGCAAAAACAACAGTATCTAATTCCAAATCATGTGTAGGGTTATTTACCTCATGAGTTTACAACTGACATGAAGCATAAGCAATTACCTAATAATTCTTTATAAGGACATAACCATGTTCTTTCAATGAAACATCACTATAGATAACAAACTCACCATTCCTAGAAGGAAGTTCCAAAACTGGGGCATTCACCAATTTTCTTATCAACTTATGAAAAAAATCATCACATTCTTTTGTCCAGATAAACATAAAACCCTTCCGAGTTATCTTATTCATTGGGCTAGATAACCGTGAAAAATTATCATCAAACCATCGGTAGTAACGTGCCAAACCAAGGAAACTACGGATCTCAGTAACATTTGTGGGTCTTGGCCATTCATCAAGAACTTTAGTTTTAGCAGGATCCACAGTTATGCCATATTTTGAAACAATGTGACCAAGGAAAGAAATCTATTATAAAAAAAAGTCACAGTTGCTAAATTTTCCATACAGTTTATTTTCTTTTAAGGTTTTTAAAATAACCCTTAAATGAAATTTATTCTCCTCTTTAATTTTTTAACACACCAAATTATCATCAATAAAAACAACCAACAATTTTCACCTGACTCAACTGATCCATCACTGCAACAAACTGTTTAGTTCTGATTCTGACCATCTCAGTATGCTGATTTGGAAGGTCATTTCCCTTAGTATGCCTTCCCAAAAAATCTTCCATGTTTCCTCTATGAAAAAACATTCTTAATACTGAAATAACTTAATTGAAGCAACATGGTAATTTTTTAATGCTATATCATTTCAATCATATCATAAATTAAATTATAATTTAATAATTTTCTAACTCGTAAAGTTTTATAAACCGACCTCTGATACCAACTATAAGGATCCGGCCTTAAACCTTAATTAATATTGAATTAAATGAATAATTCACATTGAGGATCTTTTCAGGTTTATAGTTTTAGAGAATTAGGACATAAATATTACATCTCAAATGATTACAAAGTAGACTAACTTTCCCTAAAATAAAAAATCTTAAAATGAAACATGTCCAGTTCCATGTTTTAGATAGCATGACTTTCCCTTTCTCCCATCCCTGATCCTATTCCACATTAAGTCCTGTGAAAAAAATTTCAAAAAAACGTGGGGTGAGCATAAAAATTCTCAGTAAGGAATACACAAAGAATTAAAACTGTTAGTTTTTCAAACATCAAGTAAACCATGTATACTTTATCAAAGTAATACCTTCACCTTCATGAAGTAGTAAAAACTCTTTACTGAATAAAATATCATTACTTACCCTTTTGTAACCAACGGATTACCATAAAAACCATACAAAGAACACATAACATATAAAGGTAACTTGGGACATAAACATACTTAAGTGGAATTACCATACGGTTGACATCCACACATATCACTTAATGGAATAGTCATACGGCCAACTTCCATACATGCTTAATGGAATAACCATAAGGCCGACTTCCAAACCCAATTCATTGGAGGTTATAACGTAACCACATGTCCTTCTATTCACGGCACCACCCGTCATATGGTTCATCACATAACCACCCGTCAAATGTCCAAGTACCATTATAAAATCATTAGACATGAAACAAATATAATGGAAAGAAAACATTTACACACTTTGATCACAATATATCAATTAAATATATTGACATAACAAATCCATTATAAAAACAATTATCAATACCAAAACACATAAAATAGTATATGGTATTTACTTTATTTAAAAAAACAATACGGCTTGTTGAGGAAGCCAAATACCAAATAATACTTACGGCAGAGGAAAATGTCGTTGTCACCGCGAACATTAAAAGAAACATTCCTTTTTTTCGTTTAGTAAAACGCTTTGTAGATAATGATTAATTTTTTATAAAAGTAAAAGTAAAAGGGGTTTATACACCGTATAAAAGATAGTTGTTTATAAAATGAAATATGCCTCAATGAAAGGTGATTGAGACGAAGTCCCTTACCTCGGGTCAGACATGACTCGATCGTTCTTTAACATCCTGAATAATAAACTTGAGTTAATTTGTACTTTCCTAACAACCTTTTTCAAGCTTATTATTCCTTTTATATCACTTATTTATATGTTATAAACATTATGTTATCATTAAGTCAATAATGTTTGTTTTTCCAATATTTGGTTCTTAAGTCGAAAGTGGACTTCTTACAATTACATGTTGTTTGTGTGGTCAAAGGTTCTTTATATCCGGAATGACATTCCTTATTTGGATATCTTATATATCATATATATCTAGAATATACATGTATTTATAATATCACATAATAATTTAGATTTAAGAAATGGAATGCACCGTTCATGGAGACGGTAAGCCGTACGTACGCATTAACGCTACTTTCATTTCTATGTCATATTAATGGAATTAAAACTAAATGAGAGGTTTGTATATTTTAATTCTACAATTATATTAATAACTTAGATGTAACATACATCATATATATCCATTATATATATGTACTTATAATAGTACATTGCATTTGGGGAAATGAAATGAAATGCACCGTTCATGGAGACGGTAAGTCGTACGTACGCATGAACGCTACTTTCATTTATATATCATACATTAAAGGAAAGAAAAAAAATAAAGATATATAGGTATATTATAATTTAAGTATAACATCATAAATAATAACTTTAAATCCATCCTTTATACGTCCCGCATATGGCATTAACGAATCAAATCACTTTGAGGGGGCGGTAGTCTGCACTTCCTAAAATGAAATTATCGTGTTTACCCACAATGTAAACAATAAAGGTATACCACAAATGAAAATATAGAAGCATAAGGTAAACATAAACATAATATATATCATATATAAATATAGTTACATCTTAATTGCAACCATTAAAGGTGTTTAAAAGAAGATTGAACAATCATCGTTTCGTGAGGCAGAAATTTGCCAACCAGAGAAATAGTATGTTCATTAACCATTAGATGTAGATTTGTGTAAGTGTAGCTCGAATTATTATTATAAAAACATCCTAGTATATTGAAGATACTGGAGTTGTTACAAATGAAATGAATAAAAAGAGTTTAGGGGGTTGGAGAAGAAAAATAACACAAAAGAACACAAGTGAACACATTACCTTAAAATCATGTAACTCTCTTAGATTTGAGCTCAAAGGCTTCCTTGGGAAGACTTTTGCCCAAATTGAGGCTTCAAGGAGTAATATAGGGATGTGGAGAGACAAAATGGGTAGAGTTTGGCCGATCCAATGGCTTTGGAAGTGTGGGTAAGGTGGTAGAGGTGGGGGCCTTTTATAAGAGGGGAGGAGGGGCACTTTTGGAAAGTAAGGAAATGTTACTTTATTATAGAATGAGTTTCGGGTTTTAATGGTCCCACAATGATGTGTTTCGAAGATAAGATGATAAGGGTTCGAAATCCACCCATACAATAGGTTTTTTACATGTGTAGGTCTAAGAGATTACATTGTCTTTCCATTATATTTAAATCGTTAAATAATGAGGTAATCATTGCATCATCATGGTGTCATAAATAATATAATTTATTTAATGTCTAAAAATTATTAAAAAAATTTCCTGATGTAGGAAATATTTTTAACCTTCCAATGAATATTTATAGAAAAAAATCTGAATTGTATAACCCCATTTAAAAATTTTTGTAGTAAAACAACTCATGTTTGTGACATTTTTATTTTAACATTAAATAAAAAGATATTAATGTCATTTTCCAAATAATGTGGCTCCATGGGGTACCCAAGTTTACCCATGGATTGTCTTGGTCGGCCATGACAAATCCAATAAGGGTAGGACATGTGTCAAGTAAATTTCATATTATTAAAACATTATTTTTACCTTAAACTACACTAATTACATCTAATCGCGATTAAAAACATAAATGTTACAATTCACCAAAAAATTATTTTAATCCCATTGAACTGCATTTCACTTCTTAATGAAAACCATGCATGTCGTATTTTTGAAATTCAAAACATAGAAGTGGTAAAATTTCATTTAAACGAAAAATTAGTTTTTATAAGTACCACTTAGTGGTTTCACTATTCATCAAAAATTGAAGTTTTTCAGAAAAATACCAAAAATTCACCCTAAGCTATATCTGATATTCCAATTTAAAAAATAAAGTCTATTTTACAAAATTCAAAACATATAAGTTGGATTAGTTAATTTAATAATTAATTCCCACTGTCAGAGCAAATAACGTGTTTTCATGAAACAATAAGTATCAAAAGATTGACACTAGTTTAAGTCCAATTTCAAAGTGAAATTAATTCCAACGACCACTATTGGATTTAATGGTAAAAAATATTCTAATTTAACTTTAAAACCAATTCAAATGATAATCTAATCATATAAATAAATTAGATTAAAAGGAGGTTTTGAATTAAAATACAACATTTTTCACTATTCATTAAAAAAATGAACGTTATCGTAAAAATACCAAAAATTTACAAAAAGAAAATTTTGATGTCCTGATTCTAAAAAAGCATTTTATTTGGTCCAATAGAATGTATAAAAGTGACCAAAACTATATTTTATGACGGTTCACCATCAAAAGGCGATAAGTGAACCTTTAGTGAAAATTATGGTATAAAAGCCTAAAATTGAATTCTTTTCGTATTTTAAGCCATTATATTTTATTGGATAAATGTAAAAACATTTAAAAATATATATAATCATATTTTAGTTATTTCTATCCATTCCCACCAATACAATGACTATGTGTTAACTACCATTTAAAATAATATTATTTTATTACTAGTGTGCAACGTATGATTTCAACGAAACTCTTTGTTGCGTATCGGGTACGCTGTCGAACATAGCAACCCCTTTAAAGTAAAATTAATATTTCATTCGTAAATATTAATAAATAAGAAATTTATTTTTTATTTATTTACCTCGGATGTTACAGAATATATACTTTAAAATTTTCTTATCAGTATATATTTCACATTTTACTCATACAAATGATGGGTCCATGTTTTTAATGAAAAAACAACAACAGCTAATTCCAAATCATGTGTAGGGAAATTTAACTCCTAGGGTTTCAATTGACGTGAAGAATAAGAAATTTACTGATCATTCTGTATTAGGACACAACCTAGTCCTTTCAATGAAGCATCACTATTGATAACATACTCACCATTTCAGGAAGGCAGTGCCAAAACTGGTGCATTCACCAATCTTCTTTTCAATTCCTGAAAACAATCCTCAATTTATTTTGTCCAGATAATCTTAACATCATTTTGAGTTAACATCGTCATTAGACTAGATAACTATAAAAAAAATTCAAATAACCTTCAGTAATAACCTTCCAAACCCAGAAAACTACGAATATCGGTTATATTTGTCGGTCTGGGCCATTCTTCAACAACCTTTATTTTAGCAGGATCAACAGTTATGCTATTTTTTGAAACAACGTGACCATGGAATGAAATTTGTTGTCTCCAAAACAAAAACATGCTGAATTTACCATATGTTTCCTTTCTTTTAATGTTTGCAAGAAAACCCTTAAATGACTTTCATGTTCCTCCTTACTTTTGGAATAAACCAAAATATCATCAATAAACACAACCACTGACTTATCCAAGAAATCACAGAAAATTATATTTGTAAGATCCATGAATACAGCAGGTCCATTGGTTAACCCAAAAACCATAACAAAAAATTCATAATGGCCATATCTAATATGAATCGCATTCTTCGTAACATTTTCTTCTTCTACTTTCAACTGATGGTACCCCGACCTCAATTCGATCGTCGAAAAATACCGAGCTCCCGGGAGATGATCAAACAAATCATCGATATGATGCAAAGGAAACTTATTCTTAACAGTGATGTTATTCAATGCTCTATATTCAATGAAAAGTCGCATTGAACCATCCTTATTTTTAAAAAACAATACATGATCACCCCATGGTGATGTGCTAGGATGAATAAAACCTTTATATAATAACTCCTTCAATTGCTTATTTAACTCTAAATGTTCAATTTCAGCCATTCAATAATGGGGTTTTGAAATTGGATTATCATCAGGAACTAAGTAAACTATAAATTTAACTTCTCGATCAGGTATATTTCCAGAAAAATCATTAGAAGATACTTTATGGTACTCATTTACCACTAGCACATTAATAATATGAACAGTTACTTTATTTTCAACAATAACTGCAAGGTAACATTGATTTCCATTTTTTACTAGTTTCTCAGCTTCTTGATATGTTATCAAAATAAAGGGTTCATTCTTGTACACAAACATTAAATATTTCTGAAAAGAAACCTCTTTATCTCTGCAGTAAATTTTATCATGATAAACAAAATGCCAATCCATGCCCAAAATAACATCAAACTCTAATAGAGGAAAAACAATAAGGTTTGCAGGTAGATTCTTTCCACACACAAAGACATGAATGTTCTTTTGTTTTCTTTTTGTCTCAACATTTCCTCCAGGTATTTTTAGCGTAAGTTCAGTATTTATTTCATGAGATTGAATTCCAGATTTACTAGAAAATTTCTCAGAAATGAAAGAGTTTGTAGAACCAAAATCAAATAACACATTGGCATAATCAGAACAAACTAATAATGTACCCGATACTACTTCATATGATGGCCCAACATCTGCTAAAGTAGTTGCGAAGGATTTCACCACCACTTTGTTCGTGTTGTCCGACTGCTTTCCATCAGTTGAGTTATTCTCTGGAAACTCATTTTCATAATGACACATTTCATTACACTTAAATCATCTTACCGATGGATTTTCATTTACTGCTTGTTCATCTTCCTTACAGTTACGAGAAATATGACCAGACTTTCCACACCGGAAGCACATTCCAGCCTTTGATAAACATTCTCCAAGATTCTTTTTACCACACTTCTCACAAGTTGGATATTTAGTTTTCTTACCTCCAGGCTTCTTTGATGAATTATTCCTCGTTGACTGCCAACTAGACCTCTTATTCTGGTGTTTTTCAATGAAAACATGATCATCGGCAAACTCCATTTCCATCTTCTACGCACATCAAACATTATTTATCGTATCTTATGAACTCACGAGAGGAAAACTCTCTTCGATATAATGGAATCAGTTCTCAATAAAATTTATTTATCTTACAATCAATATCTCTGATGAAATTTGGTGTATACCTTGCCAGTCGAGTGAACTTTGCTTCACAAGCAGCCACTGAGTCATCCTCCTTCCTTAATTCTAGGAATTGTTTTTCCATTCTAAGACAAACCACCTTAGGAAAATATATTTCAAGAAACAGACCATTGAATTCATCCAAATCAAGGGAATCTATCTCCTCACTATCCCTTATATTTTTCACCATCGACCACTAACGATCAACTTCACCTTCAAGACCGTAAACAAAGAGACTAACCTTTTGATGTTCTGAACAACCCATGACATCAAAAATCTTTTCCAGTGCTTTAATCCACCCTTCAGCTTGCACCAAATCAGATGATCCTCTGAATGATGGGGGATGTGGCCTCATGAAATGTTCCACTACTGACATGTTCCTCTATGGTTGATCTAGCTAATATCATGCTTGGATACCACGACCATTTATCTCTTGAGTCAACTGTTCCATCACTTCAACAAACTGTTCAGTTCCAATTCCAACCATCTCAGATTGCTTATTTGGAAGGTTGTCATTACCCTGATGTCGTCCCAACATAGCGGCCTTGTTTCCTCTGCAGAAAATGATTCTCAAAACATAAATAGCTTAGGCGAAGGAACATGGTAATATGGAAATTATATATGGTATCAATATTAACATAAATTACATTATGGATATTAATATAGAAATACCCTAACTCCTAATGTTATCTAAACCAAACTCTGCTACTAACTATAAAGACCCGGCCTTAAACTTTACATAATATTGAATTAAATGAATAATTCAGGTAGAGGATATTTTCAAGTTTAGAGTTTTAGAGAGTTAGGCCATAACTATTACATTTTGAAATATTGAAAAATATACACATTTACTCAATTTCCATTTTTTTACAAAAAATGTACTCTTGAAAAAAAGTGTCATGTCTAGTTCCATGTTTTAGTCGACATGACTTTTCTGTGATCCCATCCTTGACCCTATTACACTCTATGTCCTATGAAAAACATTTCAAAACATGGGATGAGCATATAAAGCTGAGTAAAGGATACACAAAGAAGGAAAATTGTAAGATTTTCCTAACAACAAATAAATCATGAATACATAATCATAAGTAATGCTTTTCACATATTTTGAAGAAGTAAATACTCTTCACAGAATAAAATATCATTACATACCCTTTTGTAACCAAAATATTACCATAAATTACATATAAATAACACAAAACTTATAATGGAACCTTGGGACATAAACATACTTAAATAGAATTATCATACGTTCGACTTCCACACATATCACTAAATGGAATAGCCATATGGCCGACTTTCATTCCCAATGCATTGGTGGTTATAACGAAACCACCCATCCTAGTATTCACAGCACCACCCATCAATTGGTTTATCACATAACCACCTGTCAAATGTCCAAGTACCATTATAAAATCATAATACATGAAACAAATATAAACGAAAGAAAAAATATCCACACTTCAATCACAATATATCACATCAATATATTGACATAAAAAATCCAATTTCAAAACAATTTTCAATACCAAAAATATGTAAAATAGTATATGATATTTATTTTCTTTTAAAAAATTACAGTATGTTGAGGAAGCCAGGGATCAAATAATACTCGCGGGGGTGAAAAGGTCATTGCCACCACATACGTTAAAAGAAAAATTCCTTTTTTTCATTTAGTAAAATTCTTTGTAGTAAAATATCCCCTTTGAAAATTCATGGGTGTTTATACAGCGTATAATAGAAAGTCATGTATTAAAACAAAATATACCTCAATGAAAGGATATTGAGACGAAGTCCCATACCTCGCGTCCGACATGACTAAATCGTTCCTTAATCTTCTAAATAATAAACTAGAGTTAATTTATACTTGCTGAAGAACCTTTTTTGGGTTTATTATTCCTTTTATATAACTTATTACCACGTTATAAACATTAGTTAATCCTTCCAGGTAATAACTTTCATTTCGTCGATATATGGTACTTGAGTCAAAAATGAACACCCTATATTTACAAGTTGTCCATTTGGTAAATAGTCCATTATATCCAGATTGATATTAATGATTTAAATATCATATATATCATATATTTTCTGTATATACATGTATTTGTAATAGTACATAACATTTGGATATAAGAAATGAAATGAACCATTCATGGAGACGGTAAGCCGTACGTACGCATGAACGCTACTTTCATTTCTATTTCTTATTTTAATGGAATTAAAACATAATGATACATAGGTATATTATAATTCCAGTATAATATCATATATATTATCATTAACACTATCTTTTATAGATCCCACATAAGGCATTAACGAGTCACATCACTTTAAGGGGTGGTAGTCCGCACTTCCTCAAATAAGATTATCATATTTACCCACTATGGAAAACATAATGTCTTGATATAATTGGGAAGTAACGAGGCATAATGAAATCATAAAAATAATATATATCATATATAAATATAGTTCCATCATAATGTACACTATGAGAGGTGTTAAGATGTAATTGAACAATCATAATTTCGTGAGGCATTAGTTTTCCATCCATATAAACATTATGTTCTTCATCCATTTGATGGATTTGTGTGTAAGTCTATTTAGAATCCTTTACTAAATACATCCTAGTATATTGAGGATACTGGTGTAGTTAAAAAATAAATGAAATAAATAGTGTTTAATGTTTGGAGAAGCAAAATAAAAGAAAACAATTTAAGAGAAACTGTTACCTTTAATTTGGGTAACCCACTTTGGTTTTAACAAAAGGACTTCTTTAGTAACTTTTGCCTATGTTGTGGCTTCTAGGAGGAGGATAGGGCTGTAGGGAGTGTAATTGGGTAGAGTTTGGACGAGCCAAATGTCTTGAGAGGTGTGAGGAATTGGTTATAAATCGTCTTTTTTTTAAAGGGAGAGGAGGGGCTCTTTAGGAAAGTGTGAAAATATTATTTTATAATATATTGATATTCTGTTTATAATGGTCCATAAATCATTATGGTCGAAGATAAGATGACTCATATTCGAGATAAAATAATCCAATCAGAATTGGATAGGTTATGGATAATAATTTAATCATTATAATCTTATTTATTTAAATCATTTTTAATAATGTAAATAGTGCATCAATATTGTGTCATAAATAATTTAATTTATTTGATGTCTAAAAATTATAAAAAAATAAAATGATGTAGGAAAGATTTTTATCATTTCAAATAATATTTTTAGTCTAAAATAGAGCTTATATAACACCATATAAAATTAATTACTAAACTATTTTTGTTAAAGGCTATTTTGTCTTCACATTATATTAATTAATCTAAATTGTCATTTTCACTCTCATGTGGCTCAATGGGGACCCAAAATCAATCCAAAGATGCCCATGGTCGTTAATTACTCAACCAACAAGGTTTGGATTAGTTTTATGAAAACTTTGAATTATTATAATATTATTTTTACCTTGAATTACCCTATTTTACTTTACCCACGGTAAATAAAACTCAAAAGATACTATTCACCAAAAAAATTTCATCTTAATGAACCCAATTTTACATCATGATAATAACCATGTATGTAGGATTTTTTATATTCAATTTAAAGATGTGATAAAATTTCATTTAAACGAAAAATTCAGTTTTTTAACAACCACTAAGTGGTTTCACAATTCATAAAAAATTGATGTTTTTTAGAAAAATACATAAAATTCAGCCTAAGAATAATTTGATATTCTGAATTAAAAATTGATGTCTATTTTTCCAAATTCAAAACATAGATGAGGAATTAATTTATTTTAAAATTAATTTCCTTGATCAAAACAAATAGCTTGTTTTTAAGAAACAATAACTATCAAAATATTGATACTTGTTTATGTCAAATTTCAAAGTGAAATTAATTCTATTGATAGAAATTGGATTAAATGTTGAATATATAATTTAATTTTACTTTAAAATCGATTAAAAAGATAATCTAACCATATAAATAAATTATATAAAAAGGAACCTTTGAATTAAAAAACAATATTTTTCACTATTCATTAAAAAATGTACTTTATCAGAAAAATACCAAAAAATAGCCTAAAGTAAAATTTGATTTCCTCATTATCGAAAAGGATTATATTTGGTAAATTAGATTTTTTATAGTGACCAAAACTATATTTAAAGAGGTTTCACCATTAAAAGGTGATAAATCATCTGTTTAATGTAAATGATGCTTAAAATTCGATTCATTCACATTTTAAGCATCTAACATTTTTTGGATAAATTTAAATACATTTAAAAAATATGTATAATCATATTGTAGTTACTTTCATTCATTCCCTCCAATTACAATGTCTAGGAGTTAACAACCATTTAAAATTATAATATTATATTATTAGTGTGCAACATAAGATTCCAAAAAAACTTGTTGTTTCGTATCGTGTACGCTATCTAAAATAAAAACCCCATTTAAGTAAAATTAATATTTAATTATCAAATATTAATGAATATAAAAATATATTATTCTTCATTTACCTGGGATGTTACACCAACACCGTTTTATGATGGCAGTAAACTCCAGGGTTCATTGACAAATTTATTCAAATATCATGTAGTCCTTAATTATTATGAAATAACAAGAAATAGATTGAGAAAATATGATAAATATAGAATGTTTAATTAATGTAACACCATCTAGCATATAATAGTATTTAATACTATATATGTTTATTTGGGTAACTGGTACCTTGCTATGATTTGGGAAAAAAGAATTAAAATATATGAAATCTATATGATAGTACTATATATGTGAATAATCCCTCTAAAATTGTTTTGATGAGCTCTAACACACATCCTCTCATCTAATGCGAGTTATATGTTTCATTGAATTTGAAAACATAAATGATTTCACTCCCATATAATGGAATCACATGGATCTTTATGGATGTCGGAGTTTTTGGGAGTTTCTTTTGGAAAAAATCATTGAAATATTGAGGTGATTAGATTTTAATACAATATAAAGACCCACGTAAACAATAACTAGTAATTTCATACAATATTTTCTAGAAATAAAATGATGAAAATGGCCTAAATTCATATGTTGAAAAAATAACTATTTTACTATTAGTGTCTGGAGTCACATTTCCCAAACACATATAACGAATTCCAAAATCATTACAAAAAAATTATCAAATTAATTGGTTATTATTTTGGATAGGAGATAAATCACCTTTCCTTGGTGGGGGATTCTTCTTTCATCGTCAATCATCTATACCCATGTACTTTCCTTTATCAATTTTATTGACAAAAAATATAATTAAAATAGAATGGGTACTTCAATATAACTCATTGTATTTTTTTCAACAATTAAATCTTGACTTAATTTAATGTCTATAGTATATATCATAGATCATATTAATATCTTCCATACAATACGAAATATGGTATATTTCTTAATTTAATATTATAGGAATACTACTAATTCGCTATAAGATATTTTGTATCATCCACTACATATTACATGTCATAGTGTGCATAAAAACTTTTTGAATTTTCTTATTTTTTTTATAAATTACCTCTCACCTCCAAATAAACATATAATCACATAAAATATTCAACATGGCTAAAAAATCCTCAAACCTTCTATATGAATCTTGAGCCCAATTAGGTACATCGAGATAATTTCAACTAGGCTATTAAATATCTAGTAAACATGCAGTATCCATGAAATATTAGTAGTAGTTTCTCCAATTACACTATTTTAAGGGATCTATAAAAAAAATTATAGTTATAATCTCATATACTCTTTTTCGACATATTGATATTAGGATTAAATCACTTCAAACATTATGTTATATATTCAATGCTTATCCAAGAGTGAAAAATCAATATTTATTGAAACATATATTGTGTAATACTATTTTTATTCTAATAAAAAAATTCTTGGGTGCTTTAGAATACTTCCATATATCTATTTTATAAATTTATTGTATCTGGTATTTTTAGAATAAAAATCAAAATTTCAGCAACAAGTGAGTTTAATAATATATTGGTTTGGATTTGTTTTCGATGACCATATAAAAATGTATATAAATATTTTTTAACATATATTCTCTATACTCAATGTTGATTACAAAAAAAATAAATTATAAGTGATGTTCGTATAATTTCTCTTAAATTCATGTTCTATCAATAGCTTTCTCTATTAATAAATGACCAATGATCGGTTGAGAAAACAAGGGGGTTGTCATATATAAAAAAGTAGTTCATAACAAAAGAAGAATATGATACCAAATAAAAATTATTTTTAAAATGGATGTTTGAATAGATATTATAGGTCATTCTTGTAGTTAAAAATATTATCATGATTTTTTTTATCATGAATATTTCCACTAAACTCAAAAGTATATTATTGACATTAAAAACAACTTGTATCTTTAGTTTCAAAAATATCCCTTATTTTTTCTCAAAATTTTATCTCTCATATCATTAATAAAAAATAATTACCCCTTGATATCATAATTTATTCAATGAAAATAAGGATGAGAGAATTTGTAAACATATATTTTCAGTTACTCTTTCTATGAAATTTCAACAAAATTAAATATTCTGATAAAAAAATATGTTGTATAATCATTATCCAAACTCTCTACATCAAGTAATATATTATATATTTACTTAATCATTGAAAATATCATTAAAAAATTATATTAAAGATATTATTATTTATTCACATGAAATAAGTACAAGAGAATATGATGAAGTATATTTTTAATTACACATTCCATTAGATTATATGAAATCTCAATAATTTAAAGGAAAATTATGATTTCAATATTTTTTAAAAATTATCTCCCTCATGGAATAAATTATTGATTCAATTAATAATTATAAGTATCATAACAAAAAAATATTTGAGGTAACATATGTTTGGAACAATTTTGTCATTGTGACTTATAACTTGGTATTCAAATTTGAAAAAAATGCATAATCAGCCATTTTTTATGATAGAAATCATTATCTCCATGATGAACCTATATAGAAATTAAAAATATATATATATTTGGGAATGATGTGAGACCTAAAAAAATACACAGTGACAGAATCAATGAAGATTGGTTGAATCTTAAGAGAGATACTAATTGAAGTTATACTATAACATTTGTATAATCATACATTATTTCCCCTTTATTTTTTTGACTAAATAACATTATTGGGAATATATTTTTCATTGTATGTATATTATATTTTGATAAGTTGAATCTATTACTTCATTTTAGAGATAAATACAAATGAGTCACTTAGTGGTAGATTTTAATTCTTATGAATTTCTTCATAATTTTGTTTGTTAAAAATATATTCTTTTATGAAATTTCTATTTTCTTCTACCCCCACAATATATCTCACGAACTATTGGGTAATCCGATTTTTAAATACCCTCTTGAAACTTGAGTAAGTCTTCACTTTCAGAGATATAATCTAATTAAAAATCCATATAATTCTCTTTTGGATTAATTCATCATTTTAGTGCTTTATCATGACTTTATCAACACTTTTATCCATAACTTGTTTTCAATTGTATATGGTGTGACCATTTCTATTTCGATATATTAATATTTTTATTATTAGTAGAGAGTAATATTTCTTAGAATAATTTAATATATTATTTTTAGTCACATTTCTATTCTTATAGCATATCATAAAATTATCATTTTTCTTAATTGAAATTTTTACATCATTCGTGGAATTTTAACTTTTGTATGACATGAATCATGAATTAATTTTTTTAAAAAAAATTATTATCATAGTAAAAATATTTATATCAGTTTAATTATAAAATATATTATGAATCCAAATATATTTGACATGAATTTTTTTCTTCTATCAAATTACATTGAATCACAATATCATTTATACCATTTGATATACTATTATTTTTTATTAGATTAACTGATATATTAATGAACCAAACATGACCATTTTTCCCACATATCCCACAACATGAACAATTTCTAATGAAATGTGATATTTATCATTTAATAGTATGTCATCCTGAATACATTCAATGTAGTTATTTCTTTCATTTCATCATATAGTTTGGATTGTGTTAGCGAATAGTGCATTATTATTCTTTCATATACCCATCATATAGTGTTGTGTTCCATATAAAATATCAATTTATATCATTTTTTATATTTTAATTTGAATGATACATATTGGATGAAAAGTAAATTAGCACAGTTATAATATACTATAGTTTGTAGTATGTATTTTGTTGTACATATAGAAGTTTTATCCATGTTGAATTTTTTATATTTTATATCTCAATATTGAGTTATTTTAACAGATATTTATACATCACAATATTATATGATAACAACCCTTTTCTCATATTTTCATAATATAAGGCTTGTATCACATCCATAATTTCATGTTAAACATCTAATTGATGAAACTATATATTGTGTGTTTTTTAACATCCTCACATATATTAATTTTTTCAAAAAACTCTTTCATTATATTATCAAAATTATATTCAAGCATGTCTTCCATCACTTTTAAAATTTTTTTAATAACATTTATCTTATATCCTTAAATCAACAACTAATAAATATTGAAAAAAAAATCTATATTTTCTTGTTTCCTTCCAATACATAGAAATTTAATAAACCCTATTCATGGAGTCAACATTTATCAAGATTTAATTTAATAAGTAATTCTTTAATTTTGATGAATTTATAATATAGATCATTATTTTGGGATTTTATTGTCTCAAATTTTTTTCTGTCATTTTTACAGAACAATTTTTTTTGTATTACAACGTAATACACAATATTAGATTTATCATCAATTTCAGTGGACTTATTCATATAAGAATAATAATGACCTATAGATAAAAGTGAATATATCTATATAAAAATTTTACTGGGTCTCCATCAATTAAAAATAATACTCACTATATTCTTTATCAAGTATATATTAAAAAATGTTATCTTTCCCAATTTCAACATATTAATCAAAGGGAATATGTTTATTGAAATTTTATATTGTATATTAGTTTTCATATTACCATTAAATCATTTTTTACTTGGTATTCAACATATATTATAGGTATTATTACTCCCAAATAAAAACATGTGGAAGTAATTTTTTCTCAAACTTTTTAAATAATGTGTATATTCGTATAATTAATTTCATTATGTGGAAAATTATTAATAGATGTAATAAAAATATTTCCACCTTGATTTTTGTATTCTAATATACATTCATATATAAACTTTTTCATCAATGTTGCTTTTTTAAAATAAAAACCTTATCCCATCTTCCAATTCATAAAAATTATATTATATATTTCTTCTTTGGTTTCATTGACTTGTAACTCACATGTTCATTCAAAACATTTCCTCATAAATCCTCAAAATCGAAAATTAAAACATCCAATCATTAAACATTCTATACTATAGAGAATCCAATAGAATGAAACATTGTTAGATACTAATTATTATTTTTCTATGGTTGATTCAACTGCACTATGATAGGGGCGAATCATTGTGGTGGAATATTTACAGATTAATATGTTTTCCTTTTTTTACTTATACACCTATTACGTGAATAGATCTCACACAATATTCTAACTATCATCATTACTGAATGCAATATAAGAATTATTAAAAACAGTGATGAAATAAAATTTTGCATAATTGCTTCCTCTAACATAGATAACTGAGTCCCCTATGTATGGTAGTTATTATCCAACTCATACACTAAATCCCTTTTATTATGATGATGATGAGTTTTTAGGATAATATTTTTTAAACATGTGTTCATAAAACCAATTAGTACACCATCATGGTCTCACAAGATATTTTTTTAATTCTATAACTGTCCAATAATTCATTTATAAGAACCATATTAAGAAATATCGATTGAAGTATGATGACTGTTTAATTCACATGACTCCTTTAACAACATTATTTCAATATCCTCTCATAGTATGAATTAGACACAAGGGTTTCTACTTATATTAAACGATCAAAAATTTTGTACCACACACTCTCAAAAAACAACAATATTAAATTATATCATCTTTTATGAAAATAATAATTGGGATTTTTTCCCATGCTCTATTTTTTATACGTGTTAAATTAATATCATAATATGGTATTGTAAATTTCACCTCCCTCAAAATATATAATATTTAGTAGGAAATATAAATTTTTTTCACTCTCTATCGTCTCTTATTCTTCTTCTTCAACATACGAGGATGCTCTATCATTTTAGGATATTAAAATATGATTTTCTTTAACTCTTGTAATATTTTAAATTGAATAAAGTCATATTTTATATTTTTTCCTTATCCTACTATACTTATTATATTCCATATAATGATATAATTATTATGTGATATATTATTTATATTTGAATATGGAGTCACTATTACATTACATGCATGCTACTATCCATCTCAAATATCCATAACCATCAACCATTAATTTTTTAATGAATATAATTTCAGGATTTTCCATTAAATAATTGACTCTCCCATAAATCAGAGCCACAATGTTTTACTATTAAAATCCATATTTTTTAATGACATGAATTTACTTCAAACTAAAAGACGACAACATATAAATCAATATTATCATGGAATGATTCATATAGAACAATAATAAAATTTTGTAATCTCCACATGATGTCATATTCTCCTTTTTTTATTAATATAACTATCTCAACATGAATCATGACTAAATACCTATAGTTGCATTAATTCTAAATCAGTGAAGAAATGATCATAATTATCCCATTTTGAACTATGGTATTCTTGAATTTATCAAAATATAAACTAAATAAAATATATAATTAGATATAACTATAACACATCCATGATATAAAAATATCATACCCATCATTTGAAAATTTAGAGTAAATCCTATATGTTCCATTTTATGTCTTATATGTACATTGGAAAACCTTTTCCATTAGCTACAATACATTATATATCATAAATATGTCATGAATTCTGAAAATTTAACTATGTGCCTCTACTAATATTTTCAATAAGTTATATATATTCATAAGTATTATTAATAATATCTTTAATATCAACTGTACTAATATATGAAACACTATGATGCAAAATATCTTTCCCAAAAAATATATTTTGGGACATATATGTATCTATATAATATTATATATTCTATACGGAAAATGATACATATAAAAATATTCCATCCTAGGAACTTTTCTTTTTCATAAAGCTAAATTTGGCATCATACTACAAATATTTTTTATCATTGAAAACTTATAAACCTTTTCAATTTTAATGAGGGGTCTCTTTTTATTCCATCACAACCCACTAAAAATTGTTTACCATCTTCAAAAAATATTATTACATTTTCAGACCCACTAAATGAATCATGAGAAACTTCCTCTCATTCAACATCATTTCTACAAGATTTCATAATTTATAATAGATAAGTAGTCTATATGAAAAATTAAATACATCTCAATCCATTTATTAGTTTTGAATGGACCTATTAAAATAAATTCAATTATACTATTACAAATATTCCTTCCTACATAAAAATTATCAAAATATCTCACTTTAAACTCCATGGTATCTAATTGATATACATACAATAGTCACAAATCAATATATATTGACACAATCCATATTTATTTAATTCAATTTTCACTTCACAATTTTCTAATTACAAAATAATAATTCCATGAATATCTTCTCAACACATATATAGACCATTTTTTATTGATAAAAAATATAACTCAACACTATGTATGTTAAGTAATACCAAGATTTTATTTGATGTAAATCCCTGTTTAGAAATTTTTTTTCTAAATGTATTATTTTATTATCATATATCATAATATTTTTGCTAATAAATAATGAGGATTTTATGACATTTTGGTATTGTTTCAAATGAATCCATTTGTCACAAATTAGTTAACAATAATTACATATAAAGAATGAATAATATTTAAATCTATATGTAAAAACATATTGTTAATGTTTTTCATTAAAAAATGTATATGATACGAACTCCAAATTATTTTGTCATGTTTTTTTGAAATTTAATTTAAATAATATACCAATTATTGATAATATTCTCACGATATTAGTATATTAAATTCATACACTCAATTTTTGGATAAATTAAAATAACTCAAATCAAATAGTTAGTTCAGTTACACAAACCAACCCTATAAGTTATAAATATTTAATCAATCATGTAATTGATTAGTATAAACTATACCCCATAAAATAAAAAACAATTAATATAGAATAATTTTTATATAATTTTAAAATATATAATTTCAATAACATTTTCAAATCAATTTATAATGAATTTTATATTCTAAAAAAATTTGAACCACTATATGATTTCATAAATTTCTCCAACTAAATAGATAAACACTAAGTTAGATTCATCACGATTGATCTCTTCACCATAATAAGACTCATGATTGGATCACTTAAAATAGGACTTATTCTAAAATACTAACAATATTTTATATTAAAATCATCTCTTACAATCTCCCATTGAAATCATGCATCACAATTAATTCCCCCCACATGGAGAACTAAAAGAATTAACATCCGAATAAGGTTGGACTTATTTAAGTTCTTAATATAGGAACCAATGATGATATTTTATTCACTTAAAAAATACATTATTAATTTCTTCAATAATATTGAATAAAAAAATCCTTAATATTTTTTAACATCTTCACTCAGGGATCTTTTTAGGTAACACAATTTGTTTTCAATCATTGAAATTTAATTATTTTGAATTAATTTATATTAATTAGTATTAAATGAAAATGAATATTTTGTTGAAATATTCATCATTTTATTTTCTTAATGTGAAATTAGGATAGTTTTACAATCCTTTTAAATTTGAAAATATTGCAGGAACCACCCACACTCGATATCATGAACTCTTGGGTTATCACCTTTTCATGACCTCACATGAAATACTAATTTGTTATAAATACTAGTGATATTATACACTAAACCAATCCATTTATTGATATCATGGATTCATTACTTATTTAACACATTGGTTTTGATATTTTATTTATTTTCAACTTGAATTTTTATGAATGATTTTTAAGTGTGTATATTAGTTTATGGATGTTTCAGGAAGTGGGTAGTTTATGTAATGAAAATATGCCACATTGTAAGGACTATTGTAGTTATATTACATAGTCAAATTCATCATATTTCTTCACATTATGAAACTATAGTCTATGGTTGAATTATTAATTAGAATATATTAAATATTTAATAGTTTATTTTTACATATCTCAATAACAGTGGCCAAACTAAAGAGCTTTCATGAAAAATTTTAGTGTTTTTACAGGAAACGGGAATAGTGTAACACAAATAATCACTTTATTTAGAGGAATATAAAATAATAATTATTTATATATATTTAATCCTAATTTCATAGAGAAAATTGAATTCCAAAAAACAAATACATTGTTAATTTATGATCTTATATTATTGTAAGGACCTCTTGGTTTTGAAGGATGGTGTGTCGTAACTTGTGAAGGGAAACATGAGATCACATTGAAAGGTCATAGGTCACACTATATCCTATTATGAGGTTAAATAAAGACACAATATAAATCCTAATATATTAAAATAAATATGTTCATGTGGTTTTCTATTGAATGTTTGGTTTGTATTTTGGAAAATAATATGTACTTTTCAAATTCAATGCATTATATTTGACTAAATAAAATTTATCGGATGGATTGCATTTAAAATAATAATAAGATTAGGGGTCATCTACATTTAATATTAAATTTCAAACAACCACTATATTTAGAAGATATTTTATGCAAATGAACAGTTAACACACATATTAGAGAATAGAGGAATATTGATGATCAAAATGAGAAGAGTATCATTGAATAGTTTTATTTTCTTAGAGAATTATTTTAAGTAGAATTTCACTATATAATAAGAATGAAATAATTTATTGTATTAATTTCATTTACGATAAAAAAAGTATGATAAAATCACCTCAAAGAACATTCCAACAATTTTGTGGAATTTATTTTTTATGGAAATCATTGAATTTCAATCTGTGTATCAATTACACCTTTGAATCCAATTTTAATATACTACATAAAATAGAAGAAGAGGATGTAGACCTTGGTTGTGTAGAGAGAACATCGTAAATCATTTAGTCACATACTACTGAAGTAGTGTTCCATGGGAACATTTACATGTCATTGATATGTGATACATTAATACAGATTTTTACTTTCGGACAAAGTCAAATTTCCCCTGATCATTACTATTTTAAATATAATTGTGATCGTTAAATATATTTATTATTTTTTTGAAATATCACATGAAAATATAAACCATATTTCCTACTCCCTCTTTAGGTGTTGAGTTGGTCGACTATGGTACAGAAATTAGTATCAAAACAATTTATTATTTCTTAATTTTATTAAAAGGAAGCCATTATTTTAGGGATCATTATGAATGTAAATGGATTACCATTACTGGATGAGAGAAAATACAAAATTTTATAGAATTTGATGAGATCAAAACATAAATCTCAGTGGTTTGGTATTTAATCTATAGTGGATATGGGAATCAAGTATGTGATCCTAGGGGATAATAAATAACAGATGTAAATGAAGACATTTTTAATAATGACGATCAGTATTGAAATTAAATTATATGATATTTCTTATAATCATGTATATATATAAGATAGAGATATATTTTCTGATAGAAAACAAATTTTACGGATTAGAATTTAAAAATCTATTAAGAATATGTAAATGTAAAAGAAGAAAAATTATATGTTTATGAAGGGGAGAAAAGTCAAAACAACAAATCCAAAAATTATGAAGAGTGCATGAAGAAAAATGTTGATTCAAATAATATTGCAGAAGATCAGTTGATCAATCAGATTGATCATGTTTTGAATAAAGATCAATTTCACCTTTTCACATCAAGAAGATACAGAATGATAGTGTGGGACCATGCCAAATATTTATATATAAGGAGTAACTTTTCAATGGTCATAAAATTAGCTGCTAACATTTATTTTTTTGACATTGATATTCCAGCCCTTGATCGATTATTATGAAGGGTAGAAAAAATAATTTCATAAAGAAAATGGATTCTGTGGAGGAGTTGGTGAATATTTATAGGTACTCCATTGTCACCCGAGTCCTATTTATAAAGGGGAGAGACATTGGATGATTATTTCTCTCACCCATAAAATTATATATATTTAGGGTTTTCAGATTCGAAGATGAAAATGATGAGAATAGGTTATTATCATGTTTCCTTTACATCTGATTAATTAAAATAAAGGGATTAGATATTAAAATCTCTATCCTTGAATCCATGTTTTTTGAGAAACCAACAATGAAATATGGATTTTGATCCTAATAATTTATGAATAAAATTAACTCAAGTCTAGAATAATATTTTCAAACATAATTGGATATATTTCCATCCATGAATTCTCATGAATATATTCTCTTCAGTTGAAATCCCTATAAGGATGGATCAACAGTTTAATATTCCATGGTTGAGGCATTATGTCATAATCCTTGTGGAGGAGGATATGTCTTCTACCTTATTGTATTATGTTTTCCTCACCACCATGTATGAAAGAATATCTATTTAGATTCATTATGATTGAATGAAAAGAATTAGTTCAAGTTGGAGTTTATATGTAAAAAAAATCTAATTGTATATTGGACAATATATATAACTATATTTTTCTGATAGGTCATAATGAAAGAAACAGTCAAAAAATTGGGGGAGGTGAAAATAATGACACCTATAACAACAAACATGGATGATGAATCCTCTAATGTGGGAGGCATAGAGACTAAAAAATGGGTTGTACATGTTCAGATAGACCCTAATTGGAAACATAGGTAGAATCTTCCTACTTATGAAATAGAGATTGATGAAATGAAAAATGAGGTTAACACATTCATTATGATCATTTAAGAGGAAAAATTAGTAAAATATCTTTAGATTTATCATATCCTATCTAAGGTAATTCTGCAAGATATTCATGACCATGAAATCAAGGAGATGCACCATATTCCAAATTGTGTGAATGTGGTTAAAAAAATTTAAACTAGAGGATGTATCCTCTATTATATCTTTTATGATATATATTAAACCAAATTAGATAATTGAAATGATAATGGTTTATATAAAATGCCTTTTCATGGTCAAAAGACTATAGGGGGCTCCCTCATGATGTTGTCTGTTCTAAAAGGGCTTCAAAAATGGAACAATAATGGGACGAATATGATAAATTACAAATATGTTACATAACATATTTTGGGAAACACGATGATAATTATAAATATGCTCATGATGTTTACAAATATATTGGCTGGATACTTTTCAAATGTACCATCCTCTAAAAATTCCATATGAACGATCCATATATATATCACAACTTGATCCTATGGAATCTTGTTATACAATCACTCCTTTTAGAGTAGTCATTTTTGGTAGTTGATCTTTATATGTCTCAGTCAACTAAGAAACGGTAGAAATAATATTATTTATTTTATGTTAATGATGAGGTAACTGAATCCACTCTATGCTAGGATGTAAGGGAGTATCATACGGTTAAATAATTTCAAATGGATGACTGAAACCATAAGAAAAAAAAATAAGAAATCCAAATCTAAAAGAGGAAAAAGGTGTGTGGATGCACCATAATAATTGGGACTATAAAAAGTTGAAAATATCTATAATATTAATCCTCAATACTGTAATTGACATGTCCCAGAATTTCAATGTATTTTTTAAAAATATTGAAATTTTATGAGTCCATGGAAATTGACGGATCGTGATTTCGCGGCCCAGTGTGCCCGTTATTAATTTCTAAACATTTCTTTCGGTAGCTTTAGTAGACATATGAGTGGGTTTTTATTTCATTTTAACAGGTTCTATGAATTGAGATCTTAGACCACCATTGAACTCACAGTGCTGGTAATCGCTTAGGAAGACTTTCACCTTGATTGTAGTTGGATGAGGGTGAAAGTTAATTTTTGTGTTTTTTGTAAAAGAATATAAGAAAATAAAAGTTTTTTAACTTTTTATTTTGTTTTTATTTAAGCTCTTCCATGTGGATGTTGAGAGGAGGGAACTACATGAGCTGAAACCTCTAGTCATAGGTTACGGTGGTGGGGACAACGTAAGATTAATACCCCTTGAACCTCCCACTTACATGTGGGGAAGACATTTGAACATCCCCTTGGTTAATTATTCCACTCCCCTTAATCTATTAAGCCAACCACTATGTGATTAATTAATCCAATTTGAAATCATGCCAACAATTAAAATTTGGGAAACATATCACCTTTTGGATACTTAGCAATTTGGTGGATTTGGGGAGAGGATAAATATTTGGAGGATTACACATCTCCAACAAATAACTACATCGAAGAATGTTCTTGGGTAATCAGGGAAGAGGACGATGAGTGAGACCAACATCGAAGTGTTGTTTCATAAGCAATGATCATTGGCACTCTCTTCGCCTTCTTCTACTTCCTTCTCATGCCAACATTAATGAACTGCCCAGGGTAGGGGTTTAGTTCCCATGTTCTTCCCGTCTAATTTTTTTGCAGGGTTGAGAGTAGTGATTGGCGATGTTTGTGGGGATTTATTTTCATAAATATTTTCCATGCACATTCATGATTCAATAATGATGAACCAGTTTCTAACACTCTATCATGGAGGGGGATGGCCAAACAAACATGTCCTAACACCTCTGACATTCTTCTTTATTATGTTTTTTTGGCCGAAGAAGGTGGATTACACCACGAAGACGAACAAGGAGAGATGATTTCTAAACCGGCCGTCGATGAAGGCATGGGGCCCCATAGCCCAGTGGCTCTACCGCCCGCGACCTCTACACCCCGCGGCTGAGCCACTGCTTTAGCCCCCTCTGCTGTCTGTGGTCGAGCGACAGCCCTTGGCCTCACCACTCGGGACGCCTCACTGCCCACGGCATCACCACAACGCCTGCATCCTCACCACGCCACCTGCGGCCTCGCCGCTCCGCCCTGCAGCCTATGCCCTCCCGGCTGAGAGGCCCCGGAAGAGTTTCCCCGCGGCCTCTGCCCTCCCAGACGAGCAGCCCCGACCAGGCCATCCCGCGGCCTCCGCCCTCCCCGATGAGCAGCCCCAGCCGAGCCGTCCTGCAGCCTCCTCCCGCACAGCCAAGCTTCCCTAGTCTGGGACGAGCCTCCCCATTCCCACAAGCCACACACGTGATTGAGCCTCTTTCCTTGGTCGAGCCGACCTGCGACATCTGCTGCCCCATTACCCCTCATGCCCCTCGCGGCCTGCTGAACCACCCAGCGGGCCGGGCTGCACCACGGTCTGGGCTGGGTTGTCCCATGCTGGGTCAACCCATGCCAGTTCATGTTGGTTCAGTCTGACTAAGTCAGACTAGACCCAGACCAGATACGAACATATACTTTACATGGGCCATAACATTGGCACCGGACGTCTGTTTGACGAACCGTCATCGGCGCTAGAAAACTTTGAGATAGAAGGTCTCTTTGATTATACCCCAATGGAGACTAGGATTATTATGGGGTACAATTAGGTTTTATCAAGAACGTATCCAACCGATCCCCCCAAAACTAAATGGATAAAAACTCCAAGACTGGAAGTCTGATTGACGCATCATCTATTGTGTTGAGACCCCTATGAAAGGGCGGTCCTTTGAGAAACTCCTTCATGGGACTTCAGGGTAGTTGAAGTATCAACCAGTGGCTTGTGGTGTAGACCCTAATATAGACATGCGAGCATAGTGATGTAACCTAGTAGATGGCTGTGACTTGAAGAATTATGAGTGATCCTGTGTGGGTCAACATTAAGATATCATGTGTCGGTCAGCACCTAGCGATCCTATATGGGTCCGCACATAGAGATACTGCGTGGGTCATCACCTAGCGATCTTGTGTGGAACATGACTGAGTGATCCTTTGTGGGTTAGCACCGAGCGATCCATTGTGGGTCTGCCTCATAACGGCGTAAGATGATACAGTATTTATAACTAATCATCTTTACTATCGTACCTACGTTATACCAGGTGTGAGTTGTGTCCATACCTGTGTATTACATTCGATCATGGAAATACCATGGTGGTATTCTTCTGTGTGTCATACCTATGTGTTACTTTCCTTCATGGTATTTCTTCCTCTATTGAATAGTTTTTATTGTTGATTTTGAGTTGGGCATTGTGTTTTCATCATGATTGAGATGGGTTTACTTGATAACATATGTATATGTACGGGAATATACCTTAGTAGGGTTAACAGTTGTTCTCATACATTGGGGTTTATCCTTTGTGGATTTAGTGTGTCCTAGAGGGTCTCGAGGTACCTACTGAGCATCTTTATACTCACCCCTTCATGGGCTATTCCCGCACCTCATTGCGCTTGGTGCAGATGAAATACATCACTTACTCAGGACGATGGTACCAGGATAGAATGGTGCCAGTAGGTCGACCATACGGCGTGTCAGTATGAGGATGAGACAAGGGAATGTGGAATGATGAGGATGCAATCTATACCTACCCATCAGGTAGGATACTCAAAGGAAACCAGAGTAGCTTTGTTTCTCATTCTTCAGTTGTATTGTATTCCTGTTCTACTTGTACTTTATAGGTAGGCTTGTATTCAGGCCTATTTTACATACTGCACTAACACTGTTTACTCTTTAGTTTACTTCAGTTCGTATAATGTTGTGTGCTTGGTTGCGTATGCTTATAGGTTATAATGGAAATGCCTGTCTAGTTTTAGAGAATACGCCTTCGGTGCTAGTCACCTGCCATTAGCCTATGGAAGCTTGGATTGGGGTAGTCATGGCACATGTCTCGGGGGATGGGTCATGACAAATTTGTATCAATGTAAAGGTTCTACCGTAGAACATATGACTCTGATCAATCTACTGGAAATAGTTTTAAGTGTAGGGAGTGTGGTTTTCAGTTTAGGGAAACTAATATTTTTGTGGAAGACGATGTATCCAAACACCCGGACCCAAACATCTGATTTCCGACTCAGTTCATGAAATCAATGATTGCGAGTGTGTTTTCAATAGTTTACGTTACGATCTCTTGAGTCAGGACACTAGTTATAACTTATTTACCAAGGGGAACTTGTTTAATATTATGATTCCTGCACGAAGACAGCCAGCTAGGGTTCTGAGATTTGTATGCACTGATAGCCCACCGAGCGACGAGGGCTTGGTATAGGGCCCTTTTATAGTAGAGGCACTAGCAGTACCATTACCTATTGGGCCATCGATTCCACCAGCCACATCATTAGAGGGTGCACGCCACTTGAGTGTATTGCATGAGTTCCAGTGCAAGAGGACACACATGTTCAGGGGAGAGATGGACCCACATGTAGATTAGGATTTGTTGGAGGTTGTTGTGATAGTCTTCCTACTGGTAGGGATACCAGTTGATCTCATGTTGATCCTTGCCTCCCGCCATCTCCAGGAAGTAGTAGGTAGATGGTGGATCTTGATGATCCAAGTTCAAGATGAGGTGACGCTATCTGGGTAGAATTTGAGAGCCTGTTTCAGGTAGATTTTGTCCCACCGACTCAACATTCAGTGTACATACATGAGCTTCTTCATCTATAGTAGAGTAGGATTACTGTAAGTAAGTAATCAATGAGGATCACTTACCTCTCATGCTACTCCATATATATGGTGCAAGACCCTTTTATCAGGGTCTGGTTTGTTGAGCAGGGACTCAAGTGGGAGATCAGGGCGTCGATTATATCACTCAGCATCCCGACGCAGGTTGGTGTGTCAGAGAGAGCCCTCTTAGTAGAGATTTTCTTTGCTGAGCAGTCACCAGTAGTGATACCCACCACCAGTCATCACATAGAAGAGTCTTCTACAGCTGGAAGCTGACAGATGTCGCTAAGGACTAAGGGGGCCAGACCTATAGGTGGAAGACTGTAGGATTCAAAGTTAGTTGGGTGGGGCACCCGAGGCAGAGCTAGTCAAGCCAGGAGCGGGAAATGCTACACATGCGAGAAGAAGTGTCATATGGATCGTGAATGTCTGAACTGTCGTAAATATGATCAGAAAATGGTCGATCGACTGGCTAGGAAGAGACGTAGATTCAACCGAGGAGGACCGCTGGGAGTAGGAGGACATGGAAATTGAGCTAGTCGTGCAGCTGGTGGTGGGTGAAAATTTGAGATGTTACCTCCACCACCACCAGGAGGACCAACCCAACCACAAGGTACAGGTTTACCGGGGAGAGCTCAGCTCAAGGCATCTGAGGCCTATGACCATGATGCTCCAGAGATGATACGAGGTCCGATCTGCTTCTATTCTACCTTAGCATCAGTATTTATAATCATAGGTTCCAGTCATTCATTAATTACCACTACCCTCGTTCGGAGCATAGAGATTCTGATGGAGCCATTAAATCAATTTTTACTGCTAGAGACTTCTAATAGAGAGGATTCGAAGATTATGCACTGGTACCATTAGTGCGAGCTTACTCTAGGGGGAAAAACATTATTTGGGATCTCCTAGTAGTAGCATCGAGGCCTCATCATCATGGGTATGGACTAGTCATCTACATTCAATGATCCAATTTTCTATCTTAGGCACAAAGTGTGGTGTGTCTGCACGAATGAGATTAGGTTTACCTTCACAGATGAGAAGGGACCCTTTGTAGCAAAAGATGGGCTTACCCAAAGGAGAGTGTAATCGATCACTAATCAACTGGCTAGCATTACCCTTTGAATGGTTATTACGGAGAGTCCGAGTCATCGTGTAGTGGTGGACCAGAACGATATTGTCTTCTTTAATGATGTTATGTGTCTAAATCCTCGCATAGAGGTGGAATTTCACATTTACTTGTACCCCAGGATGACCCCAATATCTACACCAGCATATCGGATGGCTCCCAGGGAGCTTTGTGAGCTGTGAGTACAGCTTGAGGACTTTCATTGGAAGGAATTCATCCGGCCTAGTGTTTCATCTTTTTAATACCCGATTTTGTTCTCCCAAAAGGTAGGTATAATCATGAGACTTTGTGTCCACCATCGGTTCCTAATCAAGGTGACTGTGAGGAAAAATTACCAACTTCTAAGGATTGATGACCTCTTTGATAAGCTGATGGGAGGACGGTGGTTCTAAAAGATAGACCTTGGTTCAGGCTATCACCAGCTCAATGTGCATGACAAGGATGTGCAGAAGAAAAATTTAGATGTTAGTATAGCCATTATGAGTTCTTGGATATGCCATTCAGTTTAACCATAGCACTAGTAGTGTTCATGGGACTCATGAACATGATCTTTCAACCATAACTTGATCGGTTTGTTGTAGTCTTCGTCAATGTCCTTCTTATCTACTTGACTACTGGGGAGGATCATACCTATCATTATCTGGTAGTATTAGACACACTCCGAGAGAAACAACTTTATATTACGCTCTCGAAGTGCCAGTTTTGGATCCGAGATGTTCTCTTTCTAGGACATGTCATCTCGGATGATGGGGTTGCAGTTGATCCATCATGGATTGTGGCAGTACTTTCTTGGGAGCCACTTATGAGTTTGATGGAGGTTCGAAGTTTCCTGGGTTCGGTCAGATACAACCATAGATTCGTACCAGATTTCTCCAGAGATACAGAACCAATATTAGTATTGACGAAGAAGGGGAAACCCTTTGTGTGGTCGGAGGGATGCCAGCAGAGTTTTTATGATCTGAGGCAGAGGCTGACTAGTGCCCTCGTATTGAGGCTTCCAGAGGAGGGAATAAGGTACGTAGTCTCTTGCGACTCATCAGGAACCGGACATAGAGGTGTCCTGGAGTAGGAGTGAGTGGTGATTGAATATGGTTCTCGACAGCTGAGAAAACACGAGCAGAACTACGCAACGAATGACCTGGAATTAGTAGTAGTGGTATTCACCTTGATGATATGGAGACACTATCGAGCATGAGAACATTTTACAGTGTATTCTGATCACAAGGGTCTTGTGTATAACTTCCCTCAGAAGGACATGAACCTACGAAAACAATGTTGGCTTGAGTTCCTCATGTACTATGACTTTGAGATAGTCTATACACCTTGGAAGGATAATGTTGTAGCAGATGCACTCAGTTGGAGATCTGGTATACAACATTTAGCTGAGGTGACAGAGTAGCTGGTTTCATTGCAAAAATCTATTTTGGATTGAGATAGAGAATATTTTCTTCCGTCTCTTACATTCACTCCCCCAATTCATCAGAGAATCAGGGAGGCGCAGCATGGGGACGCTGACTGTGAGACACAACGTGCTCTGATATCCACAAGACATGCACCTGATAAATTTTCTAAAGTTGGGGAGCATGTCATTCTCTTCAGAGGAAGTACTATGGATCTAGTGTCACATTAGAAGGATGTGTTGAGGGAGTTCCACAGTTCCCCTCTAGAGGTAAATTCAATAGTGGTGAAGATATACCAGGATCTTTGATGAAAGCACTGGTGTTCGGGAATGAAGATAACAATAGTAGATTTTTTCTCGCGATGCCTCAGTTTTCACCATGTGAAGGTGAGAAATCATGTTCTAGCAGGCTTGGTTCAGGCTTTAGAGTTTCCATAGTAGAAGTTAGATGGGATATCCATGGACTTCGTGACAGGTATTCCACGTACATCCAGGGGACATGAATCAATTTGGGTGATCATCGACTGACTCACATAGTCGGCTGACTTCATATTGATTAAAGATCAAGGTTCAGTAGAGAGCTTGTGACAAATCTATTTGATGGGGATTGTATTGTTAAATGAAGTACAATTGACGATTGACTATGATCATGATGTGCGTTTTACTTCCCAGCTATGGAAGGGGTTACAGGAGGCATTCGAGATGAAAATTCATTTGAGCACCCCCTTCCATCCTCAGACGGAAGGCCAGACTTAGCAGACCATTTAGACCCTCTAGGAGATGATGCGTTCTTGTGTCCTTGACTTCGTTCGTAGCTGGGAGGATCACTTGACTTTGGTGGAGTTTGCATACAACATCATCTATCACACCACCAGTGGGATTGCACCTTTTGAGGCGTTGTATGGGAGTCCTTATAGATCAATATTGTGCTTCACTGACCCATGGGAGTCAACCCTAGTGTGACTAGATATGGTACAAGCTACCACAACGAAGTTATAGATCATACAGGAATGGATAAAGACTTCACAGAGCATACATAATTCCTATGTCGACAAGAGACAGATACCTCTAGAGATCGAGGATGGAGACCATGTATTTCTATGGGTCTCACCTCGACACTGTTAACTGAGATTTGGACGTGGTGGATAGTTATCTCTGAGATTCATTGGACCATCCAGGTCCTCAGTAGAGTTGGTGAAGTGGCTTACCACTTAGCCCTTCCACCTCAGTTGCACTGGGTGCATGATGTCTTCCATGTATCCCTGCTGTGCAGATACGAACAAAACCCTTCCCACATCATCCACCATGGAGAGCTGGACATCGATGATGGGGAGAATTTTACAGAGGTTCCAGTTGAGATTTAGGATTGATATGAGAAGGTACTTCATGGGAGGTTGTTACCTCTGGTGCACGTTTTTGGTAGGACGGGAACGTTTAGGAAAGCACGTGGGAGCAGGAGGTACAGATGCATACATAGTACCCACACTTGTATTCCACGTTTTGAGTTGTGGCTTACAGGGATGTAAATCTCTGAGGTGGGGAGAATGTAACGACCTAGAATATCGATGAATTTTTTTTATATAATAATTTTACAAGTCAGTGAAAATTAACCATGCATGATTTGAGGCCCGGTGTGCCCAGTATGAATTTCTGAACATTTCTTCCAGTACGTTCAATAAACCTATGAGTGGGTTTTCATAACTTTTGAATCGATGATTGGAATATAAATATGAGTGAACCATGAAACTCACAGTGCTTGTATTCTCTTAAGAATACTTTCACCTTGAAAGTAGTTGGTCGAGGGTGAATGTTAATTTTTGGGTTTTTCGTTAAAAAATAAAACAAAATAAAAGTTGTGTAACTTTTTATTTTATATTTCTATTTGATCTTCCAGGTGGATGTTGAGAGGTGGGGACCACCTGAACTAAAACCTCTAAAAATAGGTTATGGTGGTGGGGACCACCAGATTCTGACCTCCCATGAGAGGTTATTTATTTTGGGGACCACCCAATATTAAAACCCCTCGAACCTCCCAATTAAATGTGGGGAAGTCTTTTGAACATCCCCTTGTTTAATTATGCCTCTCCCCTTAATTAATTATTCTTACCACTATGTGATTAATTAATCTATTTTCATGTTGTGTAAACAATTAAAATTGGGGAAACATATCACATTTTTGATACTTGGAAATTTAGTTGATTTGGGGAGAGGAGAAATATTGGAAGGATTACACATCTCCAACGAAGAACGCCATCATATAATGTTATTCAGTAATCAAGGAATAGGACAATGAGTGATCCCGGCATCGAAGTGTGGTTTTGGAAGAGATGTTTTTTTTCGTTCTCGATTCCTTCTTCAACATCCATATCTCTCCAACGTCAAAGAATAATCCAAGGTAGGGGTTTAGTTCCTAGGTTCTTCCCTTCTAATTTTTCTTTTACGATGATGGGAATATTGATTGGAAAAGGATGTGGGGATTGATGTTCTCAAATATCTTCCATGAATGTTCTTGATTCAAAAAGGGTGAACCCCTCTCTACAACTCTAACACAGAGGGGGTGGGAAAAATAAACATGGAACGAACCCTCCGATAGTCTTCCTTATAATGTTCTTCACGATGGAAGAAGGTGGCTTACAACACGGCGATGAACAAAAAGAAATACTGGCTCAACTGGCCGCTGGCGAAGGCAAGGCACCCCGCTACCTCACGGCTCCACCACCCCGCGGCCGAAACGCCAACTGAGCCACTACCTCCATCAGCTTCCAAGACACTGTCTTTGACCACTCCATTAGAGCTTCCGCATAGCCTGTGGCCTTGCCGAGTCACCCAGTGGCCTCTTCCCTACGGGCCGAGCCATCCGGTGGCTTCCTCCCACTTGGTCGAGACATCATGTGGACTCCACCCACCAAGACGAGCCACCCTAGTCCAGGGCGAGCCACCCCAGGCCCTCGTATAACTGACACGGTCGGGCCACCATCTGGGGCTAAGCTGTCCCACGACTACCATCGCCCCGCAGCACTCACGGCCTCCGCGGCCCATCACGGCCCTCGTGTCCTGCAGGACTGCCATGCGGGCCGGGCTTCCCAGCGGGCCGGGCTGCACCACGGGCTGGGGTTGACCTAGTGTGACGAGTCGGGGTGTCCCAAACCGAGTCTACCCAGGCTAGGTCAGGTTGGGTCGGTCTGACCAGGTCAGATCGAACCCGAAGCAGATACGAACTTATACATTACTTGGGCCATAACATCGACACATGTTTTCTGTTTGATGAAATTTCATTAGCACCAGATAACGAGGAGCGACATGGTCCCTTTTAATAATCCCCACCATAAATTTTGATTAAAACGGGGTACGGTCAGGTTGGATTGAGCACAAATCCCACCGGGACCCCGGGACTAAAAGTCTAATAACTCACAGACTGGGCGTCCGATTGACGCAACCTATGTTGCATTGAGACCCCTATGACATGGTGGTAATTTGAGATACGTATTCATAGGACATCATGGATTTTGGAGTATCAACAAATGTATTATGGAGAAGAAGATCACGGAGACATGTGAGCTTAGTGCGGGAACCTTGTAGTGGGATGTGCATGAAAAATGAAGACTGATCTTGTGTGGGTCACCGCCGAGTGATCCTGTGGGGGTTAGCACCTAGATATCCTGTGCGGGTCAAAACCTAGGGATCCTATGAGGATCAGCACCTACCGATCCTATGTGGGTCAACATCGAGCGATCAGGTGTGGGTCCGCACCTAGCGATCAGGTTTGGGTCTTCTTCTTAACGGAGTAAGATGATTACGTAGTTATAAGTAATCATCTTTACTACCGTACCTATGTTATACCAGGTGAAAGAAGAGTTTGCACCTGTGTGGTACTATCCTTCATGGTAATACATTGGTGGTACTCTTTTGTGTGGAGTACATGTGTGTTACTTGCCTTCATGGTATTTCTTCCATTGTTGAATTGTTGAGCTTAGGGATTTTGAGTGGGACACTATGTTTTACTCATGATTGAGATGGGATTCCTTAATAACTTGTGTAGTTATATCGGGATATAACTAATTTTGTTTGACAGTTGTTCTCATACTATTCGGTTTATCAATTGTGGATTTAGTGATACCTTGAAGGTCTCAGCGTCCCTACCGATTATCGTTATACTCACCACTACACAGGCTATGCCCGCACCATGTTGTGTTTGGTGCAGATGATGGACAATGTTAACAGAGGACGAGGGTACCAGGACTGGATAGTTCCTGGAGGTGGACCATACGGCATGTCAGTACATAGAAGAGACATGTAAACATGGAGGTATGAGGATGCCATTTATACATACCCTTCAGGTAGGAATATAGGAGGATGGCCCTGTAGTTTTCTTTCTCTTTCTTCAGTTGTATTGTACTTCAGATGTACATGTACATTCTAGTTGGGCATGAATTCGAGCCCTTTCACTTACTACACTCACTTGATTTACCGTTCAGTTTACATGAGTTCGTATCTTACTATGCTCTTGGTTGCATGTTCTTATAGGTTATAAAGGAAATGCCTTCCCAATTTTAGAGAATACGCCTTCAGTGCTAGTCGCCAGCCCCATGCCTATTAATAGAGGGCATGGGTTTTTCACGTAATGGGATCCATGGGATGGGTTGTGATAGTAATTTTCAAGGGATAGGGAACAATCCCATGGTCAAATCCAGTGACATTATATAGTGACAAAAAATCTAGTGATAATTGGATTTGCAGAACCATAATCCTCTTTGATAATTGGAGTGTCTTCAAATATTCCTCTCACGAGTACATGTTTTTCCTTAAAATATTCATGATATAAATATATAACACATTTGGGTCATTAATCATGAGAATATAAAATAAATCTCATGCAAAATAACCCCCATATTATCTCACGTTCTCTATTCTACCATTATTAAATCACATATATCACTATTATTTTTAATTCCAACTCATACATTAAGATAATAGAGATATAAAAAAAGATCAAAAAAGACATTGATTGCACGAACCCCAAATAAATAGTGTTGGGAGACATAACACTGCATTGAGGACTGAGGAAAAAACTAGTCACAACTTTATCAAGTAAGATTTTATGTAATTATTTTCATCCATCAACTATAACAACCCCTTGGAGGTATCAATTGTTGTGGATTCCATTACATAGAGAGGATACAAATTTAATAGAATTCATGAAACTATGTTAGATAGGGGATTATTAAAAATCTATGATAGTAGTGCAACCATTAGGGACTAAGGATTTACCCTTCCCAAGAATCACTCAAATCTTAAACTAAAAATTGTGGATGTCTCCACACATTTGACAAGGTTAGTTCATCTTCTTTTTAAATTCAATAGTTGGTGGATATTCATTATTTTTTATATATAAATAATTATTGTAGCTTGGAGTATTGAGTCTGTAGGAATCCTTATGAATGCATTTTTTAGGAAGGACAAATATTACTGGCGTATTCTAAAGGAATATGGGAAAATTTATTTCTCTAAAATAGATATCGACATTATAGCTATTGAACAACACCGTACAAGATGCCAAAAAAATTTCAAAATAATCCCTTAGAGGAGGATATGCATTCCATTTCCATTCATGATGAATTATTAGTTATGAAATATTGGATGGATTAAAACCAACTGAATGTGAAATTTTTTATTAATGGGGATATGTACTCTGTTATTTTCTATAGTCTTCATAGTAGACTGAGGGTTATGTTCATAAATAATGCGTTCATTATCAATTGATGTCTCTGCACATCTAAGAATGAATTATACAATGTAGTGGTGGGTTATTATATTGGTATTTATTTTTATAATAGTGTGTAAATAAAAAATATATTATTTATAATAAAACATACATGTTGTGGAACAATAAAACCATGATCCTGTAATGGCACCTTCTGTGGAGGATGTCGAAATAGAACATTTTTCCAATAATATGGATAGTTCTCTTACCCCAAATTGATTGACTAGTAAATATTACATGTTCTATTGTGACATATTTAATGATATGTGATGAATTCAGTGATGGAAGTCTATAATAATGCCTCTATTCTATATGTTATTAACTCAACATTAACTAAATTGATTTTCAAAAGGATTGTATTATTGATATCAAATACTTAAGGATGGTTACTATGGGGAACACCATTGCTAAAATATCTAAAATGTAATTATCAAAATGATGGGAGATATTTTTTATTTTATCATTAACACATGTCAATCTGTATTTTTCCTAGGAGATACATTTAAAATTGTCTCTTTGCAGCTTTAGAAATTGTAATCCTCATAAAGAGTAAGATATTGGGTGGGAATATTTCTCTCAAGATTGATATATCTAAGGCTTTTCACACCCTGAAATGGAACATTATCATTGTCATTAATAATTAATTTAGATTATCAAATAATTTCGTTATAAATGTACCATAATTTTCATCTTTCCACACATCAAAATTAATATCCCCTAAAAGAATTAAATCAATATACCATAGGTGTTACTCAAAGTGACCCATTTTCAGGCATGTAGTATTCCATTGAAGATAATATACTTAAATTATAGCGATCTGATTGGTATCGACCAAAAAATTAGATAACAAGGGACTATCTACTTTATCTCTTCATCTATATAATGATGAAAATATCCTATATAGGCATGCCAATAAGACAATTATTCATGCTATTAAAGAACTTTTTTCTTGATTTGAGGATATGGAAGGAATATATTTTAATAGGAAACAATCTTTCATTGTCATTGGGGATGGAGATTTTATAAATAATCAAAACATTTTCACCCTATCACTTGGGGTGAAAAAAGGAGCCATCTTGTTCAACTATTGTCGGTTACCATTATTTTAGGGTAATGTGAAAAAACATCAACTTGAAATATTTTGAAATGGAATCGTTATTAAACTATATAAGTTGCTTGGGAATCTTGGTTACCAATCTGGAAGAGTCTTCATGGTGATTTCAATGATCATCTAAATGATTGTGTACACCATCTCTATTTATTTTGGGAAAAGAAGCCTTATCAAGTAGTTTTAAACCGTAATTAGTATACATGATATGAAATTGAAAAATATTTATCAGAATGAATGAATTGATAAAATTTAGATGAGTTACTTATTATAGGGGACATCATGATATTTAATTATGGAGTTTTTAATAAGTTCACATAGATTATTTTAATTTTTAATGACATTTTCAATTATTTTCATTCAAGAGTGTTTAATAAAACGATTATTTATGGATATTCCTATCATCTTACAGTTTGTATTACAGGCCCCATGACCTGGCTCGACACTCATAATTACATTTTTCTCTACAAAATACATCCTAGATATTCATATATATATATATATATGGATTTTGTAACTCTATTTTGGAAACCAAACATGCATGGTAAATTCCACCCTATAGAATACTACTAAATGATATTTGTTAACTCTAACATGAAACTATTGTGGAAACTGAATTTTATTAATAATTTCATATATAAATTTGTATTTATTCTCATTTAGAGAGTATATAAATACAATATTCAAACTCACAATCATCTTTGGAATGTCGGTAACTGACTAGTTTTAGTTTTCTATCTCTACTTGGGGGATAAGGAAAATGTCCATCATCTCATAATGGACTGGAATTTTTCAAAAAATATATGGAATTATGTATGAAACATATTTAGATATAACATGTGAAACTCCAATCAAATAGATAACCCTATAGTGTCAATCAAATATTCAGTTTTTTGTAAAAATGTACAAAACCTTCATTAAGTGGATCCATCATCTGTTTTTATAGCTGTCTTCACTTATAGAAAACCTATTCTATTTGATATCCATTCCCGTGTATTTAAAACATTGAAATTTTTCATATACAAGGTGGTTAATGATTCCGAAATTTGTTTTAATTGTTCCTTGGCCAACATCCTTGTTGATCTGAACATTCATTGGATGGTAAGAATTCATGTTAGAAACCGAAAATCATTGATACTCAAATATTTAGATAGTATTCCTACAGTTATTTTTTTTAATATTTTTAATTTAAATTGTGTATTTTATACTATGCTTGGACCCCATTGTTATGGAGGTGTGTTCCATACTCACAATGTATTTTTAAATGGTTCATTTCATAGTTTCATTGTAATTCAAATAGAATATGAGGCTGGAAAATGTGAAATGATATATTATATTAAACATGAAATTCATCATAACTGGATATTTCATTGAATAGTGACTATTTTTGAGATAACTATTGAATCCCTCAATATATTAACTATACATTTCTCATTCACAATCCCAATTAATTGTATATAATGAATTCAAAATACTAATTATATCAACATGATTGTTTCACATGTTTATAGATAGACTAACCATGTTGTGGATTTATTGTCAAGAAGAGAGGATATAGAAATAAAAATTATATTATCCTTTTGGATAAGGGAATATTTTTGTAGCTATTTTTAATTTAGACATTCACGGTGAAATTTTATTCTTCCTTTATAAGATGCCTTGTAATTTTTGACTTCATTTAACTTTTGGTTAATAAATTTGAGGACAAGATTTTGTCAGAACCTAAATATTCGTAGTATTTAATGCTATGAAAAAGAAACCATGTGAAAATGTATCTTTAATACATAATCATTATACATTTTTTTTGATATTAGAGGATGAAAAACATGAGATCCACATCTTTTATATTATGAATTAAATTATCAGAATATTTCAAACTATATAAAAAAATTTAAGCCCTTGAAGAAATAACCCATGGATAGTTATCTATTTATGATTTCATTTTAAAATATTTTTCATTTGAAATAATAGTGATGTAAATGGAAACATTATAATAGTTACTTAAAGTGATTGTATTCAAATCCAATGATATACATGATTTTTAAGACAATAAATTTGAAGTGTATGTCATTGATGAATTTGTATAACTTATCTAATGTATGTACAAAAGTAGTGAAGTATGATTTGATGTTATGCTATATAATTCACTATTTTGTTGATGAAATGTTTTAAATATCAATTCTTAATGTTTTAATACATTTAATTAAAATAACTGTGATGTTTAGATATCACCGCAATAGATGAATACGTTTTCCCATTGATAGTAATTCAATTTTACAAAATTTATTAGAACGATGTTTTAGAAAAATTTATTTATTTATAATAATGATGAGGATGTTGTTGAATATACATTTTATGGTATCTTAAATATCTATAAATATATTTTGACTGAAATATGGATATTTGGAATTCTCACAAAATCAGGTGACTAATGTTTTCAAAACAATGAATATAAATTTTGAAAAAATGATTGGAAAGATGTTTTATTAAAATATAATGGTTTTCAGATAATTTATGGATACTAAGGAATAACCATAATAATGTATAAAGACTAATTTTAACTTATATATGGATCATTTCATAATATTATTGGTCAAAATTTCAATGGGATTAGTTAAAGAAGACAATGTTCAAAGAGAAAGGGATATAGACCATTAAGCATAATTAAAAGGGTAATTTATGAGATTGATTCAGAGATAAAGATAAATTGAACAATTATGTTATTATTGATGTAGATTTTAGTGTATGTTTATGAAAATGATAATTATGATGATAATCATGAAAATTTAGTGGATGTTTTTGATATGAATCATGAGAAATATAAAGAAGCTATGAATTTATATTTAAATGTTGAAGAACAAACTAATATCTGTTAGGATATTAACTTATATATTAAAGAAAAATTAAATAAGTTTAAAAAATTGAATAAAAATTTGTTTCATTTTAAAAACATGATTGTTCTAAAAAACAAACAACAAAATTTCAAAAATTAGACTCTTTGGTTTGGGAAAATTTTAGATGAATTTTTTAAAAAATACTGTATATCAAGGGAAAAAATATTGATGAAATTTTGAGAGTTGAAATGAAATATTTTACGTGGTAAAATGGAATTTTATTGAATGGTTAAAAATCAATGAAATTATTTTAAGTAATAATATCAAAGGGAATATAATAATGGAAACATATGTCAACTATCATGAACAAATCTAAAACCAATGATCTATAATAATGTTGGTGATATGTTCTTAGATGGAAACAACATGAAATTTAAAATAATTTAATTATAGTTGTGTGGTATTATTTTCTATAATATGTCATATTTTTGTGAGACTATATGTTTTATAATAGACTAAATTATTTTAATTTCTCAACGGAGTTTTGTATGGTATACTATTTTTAAAAATATAACTTCATTCTATGGATAATATTTTTTAATAAAATTTTTGCCATACATAATTAAATTATTGGACAAAAAGTGAAATACCGTATTATAAAATTAAATGGAGAATAGACGATAGTCAATATAATTCAAGTCAATTAATAAATAGATATAATCCTCTTTAATATGGTTAATATGATCAGATTTTTTATCATTATGAAAATTATAAGATATCAATTAAAGTATTATACCACCCATGAATTTCATAGAATAAATTAATGAATACTAAAAAAGAGATTTTTTATAAAATTTCATTTGGGGAATACATGAATAGTGGAACCATGATATTGAACATATGTTTTTCATCCCAAATGAGTGGAAATAATAATATATTGATCAATGGAAAGAGAATATTCAATGGAATTGTATTTCAAAAAATACTTGTAGAATTAATGATCAATGGATATATAGAAAACTGGTTAGAATGCAATGAAATTAATAGTACAAATTTTTATTATAAATCTGGAATTCATCATGATACATTGAATGTTAGTCAGCTTTGTGGCTCATGGTTGGAATTCACATCCACTATTAAGGGATATATCACCTATGGAAAACAATTGAATTATCTGATGGAATTTGGGGGGGGGGATAATTAAAATCTACATAAGGTAGATAAAATATAAAATACTCAACTACCTTGAATTGTAGAATAATATATTTTTTTAATTGAATGATTTACCATGTTAATAAATATAATGATATGAACTTGGAAAAATTAAGACCTATAATATTTATTCATAACAGATGTCAAGATTAGGAAATTATTTATGTCGATTGTATGTGAGGAAAGAAGATTCATCCTCAATGTCCCCTAAAAATGAATGGATCATTAGATTTTATAATTTAAATTCACCATAATTTTTGTTTTGTAATTTCATATGATGGAACATATAGTGTGTGGTATTTTATATTGTTTTTAGAGGATTATATAAAAATTATATTTTTCATGTTTATAGAATCATTAATTGATTCAATGGATTTCATTAAATAATTTTAGAGATGAAAAAAACTGAAACATAATGAAAAATGAAGCATTTTATTTTTTTTAATTTCACCAATGTCCACATCCAATGAGGATAAATTTCATCTTGAAAATATATAATTAATCATTAAGTATTTTTGGTGAGAAGTCCATAACAAAATGATATTGTGGAATGAATAAATCACATAATAAACAATATGAAAAAAAATTATGTTGAAAGATAGTGACCTTTAACATCACTGTTAGGAGGAATCTATTCAAGTGGTTATATACAACAAGAATAAAGTATTAGCCTAATCAATTTTTAGTGAAAACACTATATGAAATGTTTCATGAAAGAAAACCCACTTTGAATGATCCCAATTTTTTGGAATAAAATGATTTATATAAATTATTGAATGAGATTAAGGAAAAATAAAATGATTTAATAGATGATGGTAACTTGTAAGGCGACTCATCAAAGTGTATGGCATATATTGGTCTCAATTATTATCATATTGTGATTATTGAATAATGTGATGTAAATATTTTTTATAAATAATCCTATAATAATTATAGAATTTCTATTTCTAATTTTTTTAAAGATGATGTTGAATTAAATATAGAGTTATATGAATATTTTTTTTGAATATGATGATTATCCATAAATTTAAACTGTTGATGAATAAAATGAAGATCTTAGTCAAAATTGACATAATAATGAATTAAAATTATATAGATGAACAATGAAATATAATTAGAGGTGAAATATCTCCAACATTGTCTCAAAGTAATAAATATAATGGAGTAACTATAATATCTATAATAGAACCTTGGAGCCATTATTAGAAGATTTTAATGATGAATTGGATTATTTAGATAAAAACAAAACCTGGTAGATTGTGAAATGACCAATGAAAAAGAATGTGATGTGTATAATATATCCATTATGATCAAACTGGATGAAAATTGAAGATTATTTTTCTAAGAAAATGTATGGTATTTATGGGATATGATTAGGTTGAATGAATAGATGTTAGAGAACCATTCACACTTATTGTTAGAGTTTTTTTTTGTCAGAATTTTATAAGTAGTAGTTATTAAATAAAAATTTATAAAATTTTACATTGATTTGAATAATAAACATATAAATAGAGTTTTGAATGAATAAATTTATATTGGAAAAACTTTTGTATTTTATATAGGTGGTGTTGGCTCAAAGGAAAACAGATTTAAAAGGTATTTTTAAAGCCTAAATCTAGAACACTATATTTATTATAAAATAATGGATCCATTATTGAGAAATATATTGTCCAAGATAATATGTTAGATAAAATTACCTATGAGAATATTTATGATGAATAATAATTTATGGTGATGTTTTATGTTGACGATAATAAATTTATAGGATATAAGAAAAATTAAGTTGATAGATTTTCTCAATTAAAATGATACAAATTTTATATATCATTTATTACAGAAATAAATTGTTCTTTGGAGATGAAATTATATCAAAAGGAATGTAGTTTTTATATCTAAAAAATTACTATATAGGTGAATTATTAATGTATTGAAGAATAGAAAAGATCAAAATTGTGTTGAGATTGATATTATATGGAACTAAACTAGGAAAACTTTATAAAGATAGGGATTATGTTCCAAATTATATTGATTAATTAATGTGATTTTATTATATATGCCTATAAGAATACTACCCATATTTTTGTTACATTCTTGGATAAACATTTATAGTGTTTTTTTAAAGAAAGGGAACCATATTTAAGTTATGAGAATTATGGGATATATATATGGGAAATAAAATTATTGTTTTGTGTTTGAGAATATAACACATTTTCATTTTCTAACATATTTACCTCCATATTGGGAATGCTACATTTTGGATTGAAAAACTACATGTAGTATAGAATTAAATATTGGGAGGAACATTGTTGGCTAATTAATTATCAAACAAGACCATGTTTCATTGAGTACAATGAAAAAAAAATTATTTCTATTAAAATGTATGTATATAATTTATATGGATATTGGAGTATTTGTAATACATTAGTGATGTAGTGAAACTGACAAGGACGATTAAGTGTGAAAATAAAATTTCTATTTATTTAACTAAAATATAGTAAAACACTCTAGATGAAATTATATAGAAATAAAATATAATTTCCTAAATGATAAATTGAAAAAAAACACTTTATATGGAAATTTATATGTATCTAAAAATAAAGAGTAATACGTCATTACAAAATCATCAGTGGACCATGTGTTCTAGAGATAAAGTTTGATCCTCAATTTTTAATGAATATCCTCAATCTAATGTGGTTAGAGTTCCCTAGACCCATTAATCAGAATTAAATTAATTTAAAATGTTTGGGTTTATGAAAAAAATTCTTCCTTATAAGTAGGAAGATAGGGGGAGACACTATCCATGGGGATCTCATAGTAGTTTTGTTGATTTATTGGGTGAATTGTTAGTAGAATTAAAAAATGTATTTATAATGTTATCTAGTTTTCAATAAATATCATTGATTCATCTAGAATTAGAGAAATATTTGATATTTATTTTTATATTTTTGGATAGTAAATTTTTCAACTAAGAGGAAATACAACTTTCTATTTTACCGTAAATTGTAGGAAGGAGTGCCTAAATGTGTTGAAATAAAAGTCAGGATAGAGAGGGATATTAGAGTGAATAATATTTATGATTATAGAATTATATTCTTACTAGTATATTAGGAGGTATGAAAATTATAATTTTATTTCATGTAAATGATTAATTTTATGAAGTAAATCAATGCAATGTTCCCAGGGAAATGTCTCATTGTTTAGCACCTTATAATGCTATATGTTTCACTGTATAAGATGGTTTATCAGTGCTGAGAGTTTCTAGAGTGTCATTTTAAATATAGAACTCATAAAATTTATGTAGTAGAGATTAATATATGAATTTCATTGTTTCTAGACAATAAATATTCATTCATTTAAAATGATAACTTTACAACAAAGTTGAATCATGTGTATTCCCTATTTTTGAGATTTTATTCCCAATTTTGGGGGAGCATGAAATCCTATTAAGGAAGAGAGGGAATTTTTTTATTTATTGTAGATTAAGGACATACACATTTTTATTAAAGGACTCAAGAAAATCTTGAAATAGAAAATTGAGATCATGCATCACAATCTTAGGTCAAGTTTTGATCAATATATAAGGTTATTTATGTTACAATTGAAATCGGTCTGTCATTCCAGGATGTTACATTTTACGGTATGATTTTTTAAATCTATTAAATTCAAATGGTAATGATTATGTTTATTTAAAATATTTTTTGGGTAGTTAGTTTGGAAACTAATTAATAAAAATCTCAATTCAATGGTAGATACTTTATTAAATAGTCATAAATAGATTCATATGATCTTCTTTGTGTGGGAAGTCAATGATTGTTTGAATTTAAAATTTTATATTAAAACACCCTATTTTTTAGGATATTTGGTGTAGATGTGTAGTGAAAACTAATATAAATTAATAGAGGAATATTTAATATTATAAATATTGTAGTATCATTGAATATTTTCATTTAAGAAGAAAATTGTTTGAAATTAAACTGTATTGTATTTCAGGAATGAAAAAAATGTGTAGAATATAACTAATGATTTTGAATATAAATATAGAGAAACATGATGAAACCCATTACTTTTTATAGTTAATTATTTTTCATTGAAGTATTTTAATTTTGACCTCTGCATCCAATACATCTTTTTATCCCTATTGAATGCAGTGAATGGATGATATGACGATGCCGTAGACCCTTGTTAATGAGTGATAAATTACTAAATCATATAATCACATAATAGTGAAATAGAGGTAAATTATAATATCAATAAGTTATTGATAAATTATCCTTTCTAATATCATTTTATGGATGAACAATGTCAAAATAATTTATTCATTATTTTTTTGGTTTTAAATTTGATTGTGATTACAAAACAAATTCATGAAGACTTTTATAATGGGAATACAAGATCTAATTTATTGAAAAAGAAATAAAAACATTCAATAAACATTGATTCAACCTCCATGTATGGTTGTTAAATGATACCTCTAGGGTACAACATTATTCATTTTGATTCTTTAGTAAAGTTGAATTATTTAAATAATTTTTTTCCACATATTTATTAATCTATTCCTGTATTATTAAAATTTAAATAAATCCTAATTATAGTTATTTTTAATTTCGAACATTATGTGTCTAAATTTTTATTCCAGTCATATTTATTTAAAAATACGTAATTTCTATTTTTAAATTATCAAAGGTTATTTTCCTGATATATCATTGTTTAGAGAATAAATGAATATATTTTATTAGTAAAAGTTTTAATGGAAAAATATTTTTGGAAATATTTAGAATGGATAATGGATTTTGGAATGAATATATTTAATGTTTCAAGTTTTTTCTATGAATATATTTTGTTATAAAAATTTATAATAGTATTTTATTCAATAATGATCATGCATATTTACTCACTGAGTTTTAACAATATTTTACATTTTAAATTATGAAATATCATAAAGTGCTAAAATTTGTCTTGTAAATTCATATGTATGATAATATGTGTTTTTTTTCTTTGGGTAAAATGAAAAAATAATGTTGGGATGTGATTCAGTCAATGGATAATGAAATTTAGAGAATCTACAAAATTAGATAAGATTATTCCTCCATTAAAAGTATCATAATAATATAATTTTTAGAGAATGATTATAAATAATATAGTCTCCTGGTGTTTATAAATTATTTAACAAAATACCCCCAAGTGTATATGATACATGTTATGATTTATAAGAAGATGAGGTGATATATAACATAATTTTTTCCACACTACCAATACATTTGATAATTAACAATGTCAAAACATATAGAGAGTTTTCATATCTCAACGAAATATATACTATAATCATTATGTAAGACGACTATTTTCAACATAATTCATCTTTTAATATCTAAAGACCCATTTCTAAAGAAGATTTAATTTTCCATAGATTCATAATCATGAATATTTAAATTTCAATGTAAGAGTGAGGACAATGTTTAGAGAATTAGTACTTGGGAAGACACAAAATATTTTTTATTTTGTTAGAGAACTAAATCAAGATTGGAAATGGGTTTGGGAAATTATTTCTTAGAGTAGAAATCATATTAATATTGGTAAGCTATATCTCTGGGTGATGTTCTACTTGAGTAATATTGGGGAATATTATGAATTATGATAAACACAATATATTAATTTTTAAAGAGAAAATTATATCAGTGACAATGAGTAAAGATCTTATTTCCCCCATAAATTCAAATAGAGGATTCATTTACATGGTAGATACATTATAAAATCATGGAGAGATATTAGGTGATACACTAAATTATAATGTAATGGGGGAAAATATATCTAGAAGTAATATATATTGATAACAAGTGAATATAAGTGGAAGACAGATAGGAGAACAATGATTCTATATTAAATGTAAAGAATATATTCTCCCTGGTAATTTTTTATTTTATTTATATTATAATTTTCTCATGTAATCCTCTCATAGTTCAAGGCATTTATTGTGAACAAATTTTTTATGGATACCTGATCATTTTGTTTAGTTTGCTTTTTATAGTTCTTTATTTATTCCATTGATATTTCAATTTGTTATTCTTGTGATTTAATACATTCAATTAAATTATAATTTTTTGATCCATCGATTGTTGAAAATTGATTTCAACATTCTATTGAATTATATTACCCAATATAAAAAAAAATAGTTGTTTGGTCTTGTTGAATGAACGCTCATAAATGAAAAGTATTTCATTTTTTTAATACAATTTTGTTTTCAAGTATTTTTAATCAATTTTCCAAGAGAATGATAATTTCATCAATGTACATTAATTTTGTTTCCTGTTCTTGTCTTTTTTTCCATGGCTAAATATCCATTAAAAAAATTGATTATTTTTTTATTATACCCACTAATTTTTATCTATGCTACTGAAATGTATTTCAAATTCCCTTTTCCTCATAATAATTTGGAATCGTTATCTTGGAAAAATTGTTGTTGTGAATGATAAGTTTTAAAAAAATATATATTATATTAATAAATTTATTTATTTTTATCACAACCACCAATTGATTTTCCTTAGTATAAAACGTCAAAATCAACAGTTTTAGTTTCTATATCATCCAAAATTCACTATTCTAGCTACTTATTATATTTAATAATTGTTGAAACTCAGAATTTTGTTGTGTACTAGTAATAGTGGAATGCTATGAGGTTAGAATCGACGATAAATTTATTGCTCATGTTTGAATTTTTTTTGAATATGACATGGAATAGTCCATATAACTAGTTATGGAAGCTCAATAAATTTCATTAAAACCATAAATTTGAGCCCAAAAAAGATGAAGAATCAATTTAATAAAATTATAATGATCAATGGTGAACCTAAAAAATGGAATCTTTAAAATCCATAATGTTGTATTTAGAAAGATGAATGTGGGGTCTTATTGAATAATTGATTAAATAAGAACAAGAGTAAATTCCATAACATAAAAATCATGTATGATAATTTTTCATGTTGATCAATTCAATTAAGGATTGAAATGACTTGATGGACACTAATAATGTTTATTTCGTGTGACGTGAGGAGGAACATGTATATATTACCATAAAATCAATGAAATAGATAATTTTCACATAAGGATATTACTGATTAATTTAATAGGTTTTAGATCTAAAAGAAGTGGAAAATATATATTTTTTCATTCAAATTAAATGATTACTATTTAATTGGGTTTAGTTTATGGTGTTTTGTATAATGAAAAACAATAAAATCAAGATTCATATAGTAAAAATGGTTCAACATTTTTTTTAAAATTTTGAGTAATGAGATAGTGCTGTATATTTTTAAATGTAAATATGAAAGAAATAATATATAATGATATATTATTGAAAATTTTGAAACATCACACTAATTTTATCAAAAAAAAATTTAAATTAGTTTACAACAATATTTCAAATTGTTAATAATAAAGATGAGGATGGTGAATATTTTGAAATTAAATAAATTAAAGAACACAAATTCCTAAATTATCTAAATTATAATTTCCTATTAAAAATTAATGATGAATTGGGTTCAATTTTTAAATAAATATTGTAATAATACATAAATATAGATATTTCATGATTTAATTTAAATTTGGAAGGAATTATAGTTCACTTTACATAAATATTTCATAGAAATATGAAAAAAAACTCATCTTCCATATGGGTGGATGTTTTAGAACATAATGAAAAAATAATACACAACTTTTAGTCTTTGAATATATTTTTTCAAAATTAATGACTAGAGGCTACCTTTGGATGGTGACATAATTTTATTAGAAAATTACTATGTAACAAAACTGGTTTTTAAAATATTTATATATGGACCTAAATCAATTATTTCATTTTTTAATGTAAACCTAATCAACATTAGCAGATAAATTACATATAGGATAAAAGCGTAATTTGGAAGTGGATTAATTTTTATTACTAAATGATTAAAAAATACTCAAAACATCCTTGAATAACCACTTCCAAAATCTCTTTTTCAAAAAATATGCATGATAAAAAAACATTCTTATAATATAGAGGTTTAAAATTTGAAATAAGAATATGAGTAACATTAAAACCCGTAGAAATAACATTTATATTGTTATCATTTCACAAAATCTTGAAATTAATTAGTTTTGAATCAATTCTAAAATTAAAAATCAAACTGATTTCTCTTTCCAGGAGCGGTTTTAAACGATAATTTCCAATTTCTGATATTATCATATTGATTTAAAACAATTATGTATTCATTTAATTTTCACATAGGTCAATGTGATTAGAATCCACAATGATGTTGAATTTTTATGAGGATTATTTTACCTCATTTTTATATTTTTATAGGAATTTAATCTCTATTAAAGGATGTTCTCAAGGTATATTTATAGATATTAATGTTTAATAAATTAACCTTAGCAGTTAGGAATCCCAAATAGATAAATAATTATATAAAAATAATAATTTTTCAACATTTATTGGTTTACAAATAAAAAACCTCACCCATAAAGACAATTTATATTTTTAAATAGATTTTTAATAAAATAAATACAAACTTACAGATGTGTGATATACAACCCATGGTTCAATAAATCGTAGTTTATTTTTATTTGAAAGAAAAATATGATGTATTTTTGTTTTATATAGAATCACTTTATTTCCAAACGAGTACAACTACAAAATTTTCAATGTTATATACTTTATAGAGCACATAAAAACTGTTTGTTAGTAGTTGAATGTTTTTAATAAAAATCATCTCCCTCGTTATATGGTCTCATATTCTTGGTTTTGTATGATTTTACAGAAATAATTTTTTCTAGTGGTTCCTTATTTTTATAAATGTTTTGTATAAAATGCTAAAATTGAATGGGATCAATTGAATGGGAACAAAAGATGAAAATAATCATCTTTAAATATCATTATTACTTTTATTTTAATTTAAATCATAATTTATGAATCTTATTTGATGTTTCATTCATAGTTACTGGTTTTAAGCACAAACTTTCATTACTATTATTTAAAATATGATAATTTTTTTGATAATTTTTTTGCTGGAGGAGGTATAATTTTCAAAATTATTTTACAAATTATTAATGAAATATAATTTTAATCTTCGTATATAATTTCATACAAAATTAATGCTATATTGATGTTTGTTATTCTTTATTTAGTTTTTGTTTTAAAAATATTTGTAAATAAATTTCAAAGTAATTTTGACTACTGTTAAAAAGTATTTATGGTTTCTAATCTCATTCAAATGATTATATGTATAAATAATGGTGTCTCATTATCATTTTGGGCATTATTGAAAATATATTATTTATTTAACATTAATCAGGAATCATTAAGGAAAAAATTTGTACACAATGAAAATTTTACTAGAGTAGGTAGAAGAAATTATTTTTCCATATTGGGAATCAATTTTTTGTTGTAAAGTATTTTAAAACTTTATATCATGTGGATTATAGTGTAGAAAGAACATTATTTTCAAATTTCAAAATAATAAAAAATTGTTAGAAAACCTTTTTATTTATTCTCTTATTTTAAGGATCAATAATGGAAAAATGATGGCTTTTATGTATTGGGGTGGGGGATTCATTTTTGAAATGATATTTTTTATGAAGATCATATAAAAAATGTAACATCCCTGAATTATTTTATAGGTATTTTTAATTTAATTTATATTCATTTTTTTGTGGGGGTTTCCCATGCATTTTTGGAGGAAATTTTTGTGTTTTCATGATTTTGGGCGCAATTAGGATCCCATTTCTAGATTTAAAAACAATTTTTTTACATTTATACATACTTTTTTTCAAAAAAATTCTTCCATTAAACTTCCTACTTTTCCTTCCCTGACCTATTAAAACCACCACGTATTTTTCAAACCCTTAAGAACTTATTATCATTTTGGAGTTGGGTGATTTATTTATGCATTAGTCCAACCCATGATACGTTTTCTTCTTTATAAAAAATTTAATTCTTTAATATCTCATTAATTTTATCACCTTTTTTGTTTATTACAAATTCCAATCAAAGAAAACATCCCTAGGCACGCTCCCCATATTCATTTCTCCCTCATTTTAGCTCATTTCATCGCCGATTATGGAAAAACTTCTGATGGTTTTTCAAATCATTCAAATGTGTGAAGGAAGTTTGGTTCTTCCATAAATAATTAAATTTTCACTCTTTCTCCACCATTTAAATTTTCTCTTGGTCTCATCATCCTTACTTGAACCTCCATCACTGATTTGGCATCATGGGGATTCATATATTGGCATATTTTGGGCGATTTATTCAAGATCTATCAAGTATGTGGTTTTCCTTATTTCCTCGTCCCATTTTCATAGGGTTACATCCATTTTTTTCTTGAGGATTCTAATGTATAGAAGGTTAGTCATCGAACCGAGGGTCGGTTTTCAGTTTGCGTTCACATCTTTGTGGTGTAGTGGTGGTGGGTTGATGTTCCACACAAGGAATTGAGTGTTTTCATATATATGGTGGTGATTACATCTATAACCATTGTAGAATGAGTTATATATGTAGATTTATATTTCTATCATGTTCATATTTCATTAATATTAGTGAAAAAAAAGTTAGTAGCATTTTTCAAGTAGTTGATTTTTAGTTGCCAATTTTGTGTGAAAATGGGTGTTTTACTAGTGCATTCTATGTAGTATCAATTGGTGTTGTCTTATAATTTAGGTAATAGTTTTATTAAAATGTTATTGTGATGAAAATTATAGTATGGAGTAATATTGGAATGGATTTTGTGTTAATAGTGGGATTTTAATGGATTTTATGTGCAATGTTTTTTATAACTTTAGTTTTTATTTTATGTAAAATCCATGAATTTGTTTGAGTTATAAAAACAGTGAAAATCATGTTTAGCGGATATTTTGAGTTTGTATGACTATAACTGATGCTTTATGTGAAAATGAATTTTGTTACCTTGTGGAACATGTTTCTGTACAATGAGTTCAAACCGAGTATCTAGGCGGGTGGATGTGTACTAGCTTTCTAGTGATCCAGACACATCTGGTCCCTGTTTTGCTTATAAATTTTGATGTTGAAACCCCTAAAAAACTATGATGATGATTTTGGTGGGTACCATTAGTTTTTGGTTTAATCCCCTACTTGTGGATCATGCATCAGAACAGATATTTTTATGGTTACATTCTCCTCGATATGAGAGGTACATGGGGCTCACAACTAACTAGTGACCATGGGTGTTCCCGTGTTGAGTGATCATTGACTATTTGATATTCATCATTGAATTATGGATTTTTTTTTTGTTGGAAAATTCCATATATTACCAATTTTATATAAATTTACCTATTCTTTAATGTTACCCATTTGAAAACTGTGTTCATTTAAAAGATGCACCTTTAGAAATATTTTCTATCTTTATTTGTTTATAACACTTGAAATATATTTTTCTTATAATTCTTATCACATGTAAGATTTGGGTGGTATCCTATTGGTATTTTTATTAAACCCAACAAACACCCCTTGGGTATAGGTAGACTTTATCATCTTTGACACAAGTAAATACATGTTCTTGGGTGATGGCAGTTCATGTTTCTATTTTCTTCCCTTGGTGCGGTGTTATGGATGTAGGTGATATCCCCTTATCATGTCGAGTCCCTTGGGATTTTTTCAGATACATTTAGGTATCATTGAACATCTTGTGTCCTATTTAGACCTATTTGTTCAGTTCTGGATTTAATTAAGGCTTGTTTGGCATGAATTTTCATATTTGGTTTGTTTATTTTTTTTAATTTAAATGTATCTAAACTCATATAACCCATTCCCAAACCATAATACATGATACAAAAGCACATGTGATAAACATTGGTGATAGTAAAATTCCATTCGGCCTTTCCATGGGATGGGTTTTGAGTAAGTAATGATGGAGACTAGATTCAGTTTATGGAAAAATGGAATCAAATGAGGATGATGTTTTTGGGGCTTATTATTATGTTGGGATGAGTTAGGATATATAAGAGCTAGGAATTTTTGGGAAAAGAGTTTTTTTCATAAGTAGGGTTCCTAGAGAACACCCCTAGTTGTAGATCTTGAGTCAATAATGGGACAACAGAATTGTTTGTTTGACTTTACATCAAGGTGAGATGTAGGGGCTGCAGACTACACGTGGAAATCTATTGGGGTTGGAGTATTTGTTTCATTTAATATTTTAATTTCATTTGATTATTTATATTTGATGATATTGATGAAATTTTCAAAACTATTGTACTTATTTTATTTCTCTTTTAACTATTTCCTTTTGTAGCAACATACCTCCTCGAAAAGCTCCCAGGTACCCATAGTGATGGGCTGGAGAGAGTTATCCCTCACTACTTTGTTGGAGACTAGTGTAGGATGTGGTAAAGGATGTCCATGCTCTATGAAAATGAAATAATCCTATTCTTGGTCCAATTAGATAATACGATACTGGTACAGGGAAGTAGAAATTCTATGAGTATCTAGAAAACAAGCCTCATACTTTCCTTGGTAGAACACAATCCTAGGGATCAGTGTAGTGGATCAAAAAGATCGAGATCATGTTTGAGTTCATGGAATAACATGAGGATGGCAGGGTGAATTGTTCTGCTTTCCGAATAACATTTCCTAGCCACAGGTTGTGGGAATCACTGCTTCAAGCTAGGAAGCCTGAGGTGATGAGATGGATGGACATCGATGTTATCTTCAATGACCAGTATTGCCCTGAATTTTGGGAATATGCTCGATCTCAGAATTTAATGGAACATGATCAAGAGGATATTTCAATGATGGAGTATGCCATCGATTTTTTCTAGTTGGTCTAGTATGATCTGGAAATGGTCTCTAATGGGATGATGAAGGCCCATATGATTGATAGGGGTTTGTGGCTAGATAACAATTCACATGTCTTCATGTTCAAGAAGAAAACCTATACTGATGTGGTTGATAGAGCATGCATGTTGGAGATCTACAGTAAGTGGAGGGGTGGATTCTCTAGGACTTGGTCAGAAATGGGAGGTGTATGAACTTCTGAGATGAAAAGGAAGCGGATGTAGTAGGTAATGAAGGTAGGTGGCATCTTAGGATAATCTTCCATTAAATTTTCTTCGGTGGTATCTAATGTGAACTCAATTGTGTTCCAAAAGTGTGGGAGGAGAGGGAACAACTTACTATCATGAACATCTCCCCCAAAACCATGTTATAAATGTGGATTTATAGGAATCAGGCAACCATTTTACAGGATGGAAAGTACACTCCATAGTGGGCCATGATCAGTGAATTCAATGGGAGTTCCAGTTAATTCAGAGTCATCAAGGATAGGTAGGTATCAGTTTTCTGGCTATGGTGGCAGGTCTGGATCATCTTCTGGGAAGATCCTATCAGAACACCCCCATAGACTAGTAGTCATTCTAAGGAAGAGACCAATCATCTTCATGCGGTGGATCTGGAACCAGCAGGATTAATGGTGGGACCATCGAATCATTTACAGATCATACTGTTCTCTTTGAGAGATAACTGCCATTATGCAAAGTTGTGCAAGTAAAATTATTGGATTAAGGATGTGATGTTTATGGGGCATGGGTTTCATAGAAGGGGTTCTTAGTCGAACTTGACAAGATAAATGAGGGTATTTCAAGGGTGTAGACATAGAACGTGTTTGAGATACAGAATTTCATTATCCAAGCTGGTTACAACAGGTGGTTTGTTCAAGATTTATCTTTGATTTCATTGACCATGATTGTGCTCACTTGAAAATTGGTGAGGTTTTCATGTTGCCCAGAATATCAGGAATTCTTCTAGGAGATGAATATATGGTTTACTAATTCCCTTATGTTGATTCTTCTAGTGGCTGGAATGTGGTATGTGTTGTATTGCAACGATTCAGGTATGGATCTCATGTGTGTTCTTATATAGGTTGATCACAGGGTGGCATATGGTTCCCACAACTCTGACCAAATAATAGAAATTATCCATCCCATGAATTTGAGTTAGCATATGTGATTCCATATTTGAAGAAATTCCATAACATCCTCTTTGGGGATATGTATTTGGTGTACTATGGTGACAAAAACATGGCGTAAATCTTCTCACAAAATGTTCTCATTCTAATATAGCACTACTGGATTGAGTACTTGAAGGGGTTTGACATTGAAATTATGTATAACGTAGGAAAGGGTATTGTTGTGGTAGATGCTTTGTGTAGAAAATCACCAGGTAAATCCTTGAGGAATTCCAAGGATGGGTGCACTCTGAAGGGGATATTTTCACATATGCATGTTAAGACAAAGGAGCACAGTGGAGGTGTGTTCTTGGTGAGCATTCAGCTGACTCCTTATCTCTGGGAGTTTATTCAGCGAAAAAAACCTGGTGATGAGCTTTTCTCATAGTTGAGGTTGTTTTTTCATGGTGCAGAGATTTCATTTGATTGGTTATCACCTCCTGAGGGAATCTTGTTCTTCAGGTAAGTTCAGTAGTGTTCTCGTCTTTATAGAAGGTGGTTATCCAGGATAACCACAATTCATATTCGGATAGCCATCCGTGTTAAACTAAGATATATTATGATGTGTGATGATAGTTCGGTTGGATAGGTATGAGATAGGACATAGCTAACATCGTGTCGAGATGTTACACATGTCATCATGTGAAATCAGTGCCCCAAAGAGCCACCAGTTTGCTCCAACTGTTACACATTCCTACCCTGATGTAGTATTATATCACTATTGACATCACTACTATCTTACATCATACACCTTAGTCTAATAATTCCATTTGGGTGGTGATTGATCATCTAACCAAATCATCCCACTTCATTCAGCTAAAGGATACAATAAAAGTGGATGTGTTGGACAGATTGTATCTTCAAGAGGTGGTATGTATTCATGGATATTTATCTATAGATGTTTTGGATAGAGATCTAAGTTTTGGTTCTTGGATTTGGGATGGCCTTTAATGGCCTTGGGGAATCATATTAAAATTATCATGAAATACCACCTTCAAATGGATGCTAAGACAGAGCGGGGAATCAGATTTTGGAGGACATGCTCGGTGCATGTGTTTTCGACTTTGGAAGTTACAAGGATATCCACTTATTGTTGGATGAGTTCCCCTATTATAACAATTACCAATCCACTATCTGAATGTCTCTCTTTGAGGTGGTCAATGGTCGGCCCAATCGGCCCACCTTTGTTGGGATGATGTTGGTGAGACCTCACTATTAAGGCCATGTCATGTACATGAGACTTATGATAAGATCACATTGATCAGGAAGAATTTATTGATAGATCATATTAACCAATAATCATCTGTTAATAATAGGTTTTCAGGCATAGAGTTATCGGTGGGTGATTGGGTGTTTTTGAAAGTGTACCCTATTCTTGGTCATCACCAATAGGGAAAGCATGGAAAATTATCATCGAGGTATGTTAAACATTTTGAGATTACTAAGAGGATTTGAAACGTCGAATATAGGTAATATTTTCCTTCTATGTGGACATCCATCCAGATGTCTTTCATGTCTCAGAACTGAAGAAGTACAGCCTGGATCTATCCCATGGGCTTAATTGGTAGGAGTTAGATATAGATCTCAATCTATCTATGGTTGAGCAACCAGTCTGTAATGTGGACTCCAATGAAAAATTCCTTCAATGGAAGCCTATTACTCTATTTAGAGTCCTCTAGTAACATGGTAATGATGAGAATGATGCAAGGGATCATAAGTCTTGGCTCGAAGAGAAATTTCCATCTCTCTTATCTGATCAAGCTTCAAGATGACTTTCTATATGTCAAATGTGTTTCTGGTGGAAATAATTGTCACATACAAGTCGTTTTATAAAGTTATTTTTCTATTAATTTAGATTTTTGTTTTGTTTTGGTGGTAACCCATGCATTTTTTGGGGGAAAATGCTTGGTTTTAATGATTTGGGCCAACTGTGCACAACTTCTACATTTAGAAAAAATTTGTTTCTTTTAAAAATCATCAAATTTTTAAAAATTTTCATCCATTAAAATTTTTACATGGACCCAAATAACCTATTAAATCCACCATTTCAATTTGTATCCCTTAAAAACTCATTATTTTTTGGGATTTGGGTGATTTATTTATGGATTTGTCCAACCCATGATCCCATTTCCTACATTATAAAAATTAAATTCCTTAATATCAAATTAATTTTTTACTTATTTTGGTGATTCCACATTCCACACTAAGACAAATGGCCTAAGAGAGCTCCCCATGTCTGTGTTTTCCTCTTCAGAGCTCATTTTCACTGTAGATTAGGGTGAAAGTTCTCAGGGTTTTTTAAATTCATCACGATTTTAGAAGGTAATTAGTTCCATCCATAAATCATTCAATTTTCACTATTCATTCATCATTTCAATTCCCACTTCATCTCCATATCCTTATTCAAACAAAAATTTATTATATGGTAGCTTGGAGATTCACTTATTGAGGTATTTGAGGTGATATCATCATGATCTCTCATGTAATTTGGATTCCTTCCTTCCAAATCCCATTTTCATAGATTTTATTCTATTATTTGATGTTCCTAATATCTATAAAGTTGGGATTTAATCCTAGGGTCTTTTGTGAGTTTCCTAGTCCAATATTGTGGTTTAGGTTTTTTTTCACTATCTTGTGGTTTGGCGGTGGTGAGGTTGATGTTCTACGCATGGATTTGGGGGTTTTGACATATATGGTAGATGATTCCATCTGTAAGCATTGTAGAATGAGTTAGATTTCAGGTTTTATATTTCTTCTACGTTATTATTTGATTATTTTTAGTGAAAAAACTGTTTTTGGTATCATTTGTTCAACGGTTGATTGTAAGTGCCAATTTTTTGGTGAAAATGGGTTTTTTACTTATGCATTCAATGTTGTACCAATGGGTGTTGTTTAATAATTAATGGAATGTATTTTTATCAAAAATGATTCTGAAAAATAAAGTTTTTGTAATATTGGTACGAATATCGTGTTATTATTGGGGGTTTAAATGTATTTTTCATACAAAGTTAAGTTATATCTTGTGAAATTATTTTATGGAAATTCTAATTGTTTTTTTGAGTTATAAAAATTGTGAAAATCATGTGTAGACAATGTTTTGATTATGTAATACCAAAACATTAATTTTTATGAGTAAATGAAATTTGGTACCTTGTAGAACATGTTTGAGCACTAATATGGAAACACGGGTATCTAGGTGGGTGGACGTCTACTAGAATGCTAATGATCCAGAGTTGTTTGGTTCATGTTTCACTTAGAAATTATGAAATTGAAAATGCTGACAAGACTATGATGATGATGTTATTGAGGACTAATAGGTTTTGGGTGATTCCTCTACTAGAGGATTGTGCATTAGAACTTATATTGTTATGGTTATATTCACACAGATATGTGAGGTACATTGGGCTCACAACTAACGTGGGACTAGGGGTGTCCCTATCTTGAGTGCTCATTGAAAATATGTAATTTATCTTTGACTTGTCATGTTTTTGGATGAAAAACTATGTACTTTACATGTTTTATTTAAATGTACCTATTCATTATAGTTACCCACTTTGAAGACTATTTTCACTTCAAAGATGCATGTTTAAAAATTATTTATACCATTCTTTATTTATAATGATTACAAGCTACTTATCTTAAAATGCATGTCACATGGAATAATTGGGTGGTATTCTATTGGGGATAGGCTCGCACACTAATTAAACACCTTGGGTGTAAGTATACTTGAACATTTTTTTCATAGCTAATGGTAGGGACTTGGGTGATGGCAGTTCGGGTTTCTAGTTACATCCCTTGGTGTGGTGTTGTGGAGACGACTTATGAATGATAACACATTTTCGTGTGGAGTCCCTTGGGATGTTTTTATAATAATTTTATGTATTTCTGTACCACTTATGTCATGAATAATCCGATGTTTTCAGTAATGGATTTTATTTAGGTCTGGACTAGAATATATTTTCATATTTGGTTTATTGATTTTTTTTATGTTAGATAATTATAAACTTTGGTAAATCATTCCCAAACCATATTACCTGATACATGGGAACACGTGCCATCCTGTGGAGATAGGTAATTCCATTCGGTCCTTGCCATGGGTGGGGTTTAGCGCTGGTAATGACAGAGACATGATACATTTTGTGACAAAAAATACTATTTATTTTTTTAAAATAAATTTTTTTTTTGATTTATTTTTATTTTTCAAATAATGGATTTTTTAAATAAGATTAAAAATTTATTTTCTACACTATAGGTAATAATAAATTTAATTTCTTAATGTATTCAATTCCGTTTAATTATTTCTTTACTCTCATAAATGATCTTGTTTTTCAAAAATTTTGTTAGTAATTTTTAAAATATTAATTTAATATGAATTTCCGGATTTGTTTTAAATAAAAAATAGTAGAATATGAAAAAAAATTAAATGGTGTCCTAGACCAAGATATGTTTTGTGTGGTAAAACTAATCTTTTCATTAATTTTGTTTTCATGAAAAGAAAATAACTTATGAATCCTTGTAGTTGTGTCAAATTATGATGAGATTTTAAATCATCAATATAAGTTCTCTAAGGATAACAAAATATGTTCTCATTAAAAATTTAATTCAATGTGAGTTGGGTTAATTTATTCTCAATAATTTCAAATATGATAAATTTTAAAATATATATAACACACATTTTTCAAAAAATTTCTTTTTTATATAACAATCATACATAATAACCATAAAAATTTCCATTGGGGAAATTTTTTAAAAATAAATTCTTTATTCATATTTCAATTGATCAATTTTATGATGAATTACTGTTAATTAAGTTTTTTTAATTTATTTCTTATGAAAATATAATATATAAATTTTAGGAGAATTTGATGTGGAATTTTTTATTACATGTTTTCATAATTAAAAAATTAATTTTTGGGACTCTAAAATCTGTCTCAAGTAGAAATATAGTGAATCTGTATCATTTAGAGTTTGAATGGATTTTCAATGAACCATTTTATTAAAATTTAGTTTTTTGGGATGAATTGATCAAATGTTCAAAGCATTTATTTCATTATTTTTCACAAATTAGTATTATTGTATTTATTGAAAATATATTTAAAATAATATTTTTATGTGAATTTAAAATTCTTTTAGATTTTTGAATTTATTCTTCTCATGTTCCATTTTTTATTATGAATATTTTGTTTTATGATAAAAAAATATAAATACATGTGTTGGGGTATCAAAATGATTTTTGAGTCACAAAGTTTTTATAAATCATAGATAATTTTTAAATATCTAATGTTCATTCATAAAAATAATTATTTGGTTTTTTTGTTCTTTTATTGGTGAATTTGAAAATTAAACAAATGGATTAATTTTTGTCAATGCATAAGAAATTTGTAGAAGACAAAATTATATGTAAGATGATTATCCCTATATAAGCCTAAGGTATATGATAATTTTATTAGATAATATTTAAATTTCTATTTTTAAGATAATAAAAATATTAAATTCTCCCTAAAATATATGATATAATGGATTTTTTATAAGATATAATCATACGTAATTTGTTTCTATGTGTATCCAATATGTGAGATAATTACCATTATACAAATTTTATGAAGATTTGTTACATTAAAGGAATAATATAAAATGACCTGAAAAGAAGATATTGATAATCAATATAATATCTTATCGAAATATAATGATTAACTGTTGAATATAATGTAAAATATTCATGGCTCTATAATCTCAAAATCATTGAATCACTGAAAGAGGGAGGCTTGGGTAGGGAGAATGAGTTGTTGGGAACCTTGTATGAATTTTTAATGATAATAGAGGACATAATTATGGTTGAAAATGTGTTATGATTCTTATTTAATATATTTGATACTATATGTACCTTAGGAAATAAAATATATGGGAAAATTTATGAATTCATCATAGTAGGAATGATTATGAATATAGATAAGATCCCTAGATCGTGTTTTTTATAGAAGTTGTGTATCTAGAGCCATGATGGATGAGTAAGGATCCCTCTTATATTAAAATGAAATCTTTATCTATATGGGTGACCAATCATGAAAATATTAGAGATATACTAGGAAACATAATAACATTAAAAATCGATGGGAAATATATTGTGAATGTATATTTTGGATTAATATAGTTAAATAATGTGATACATGGATATATGAAAGTATGTGATGTCACGATGGGGAAAAATTGATTTTTCCAAATTTTTTATTTTTTTTATATTTGTATCTAATTTTTTCCTCTTACACATGTGAACATGAAACATGGTTACATATTTTAAGATTAAATTGAGTATTTTTTCTTCTTTATTCATTTCTATTATTGATATTATCTTATAATAAGTTGGTTAATTATATGTAGGTATATTCAATTAAATTTAGATATGACTTCTTTTTCACACTATAGTATCCAAAAATTAATTTCAATTATGTTTTGAATTATTTTTAATACCTAAATATATCAATATTTTGAGTTATTGGGACTTTTTAAATAACATTAACATAGGAAAAATAGTTTATTTTTGAACAACTTATATATTTTTACATATTGTTATACCCTTATTCTGTAGAATCATTTTCCCACAAATACACTTTAAATGGTATTTCCTTGATAACATTCTTGGTATGTCTCATACTCCATAACACCCTTCAATAATTCAATACTTCACATTAATTTTTTAAACGTATCACACATTTTTAATATAATATTTTCTATCAAAATCAATATATTTCATTGGTTTTTGTAGTTTCTAATAAGTTAACCCATATATCATTCTCCTCTTTCATTTGAGAGTGATAATTCATAAATAAGTTAGTGTAGGTTTTCAAATTTATATTCATCGTGGTATTGAAACCTATATTCTATATCATTTATCCTACCTCCTCTAATTTTGATGTCTGCCAAAAATTTTAAATGTTCAGTGGTGTGATATTTCATTCTACAATAGAGAGATTTTTTGTTTTTTAAGTGAAGTATCCATGTTAGTATTTTTTAGAGGTTTTTTACCCATTTACTCTTCTTATAATCAATGTTATACTAATCTATTTTTTATATAGTACACATTTGTAATATTATTCTAATACTTTTAAAACAGGAATCAAGTATGGAATATTTAATTCTTTATTCATCATAATAGTGACCATCATGATGGTATTTTAAAAAAAATTATATACTTCTAATTATTTTTAGATGAATATATTTTTCACTTTTTTTATAAAAATTCATCATCATATTAAAAAATATAATTATCATATTATTTTAGAGATTCTGGTGCTAATTTATTTATTTATTGAAAAGGATAATCATGGAGTGATTTCATATATATTTTTCATAATATAGGCGCTTTTAGTAGAAAAATACCCATTAAGAATAATATATAGATGACACTATATTATTATATTATCATAATATCTAAATGTTTTTCACATCTAGATTTTTATATTTGGCCTTATATTCGAGAAACATCATATTTATGGTCCTTTTATTGAAATTAAAAAACTTATTATATCTTCAAACTCCTTAATATTATTAACTTCATCACTATTCAGGTTATTCTTATATGACCACAATGTGTCTAGCTCTTTGATCATATTTTCTTTGATATTAAACATGGTATTAATGAAACTAATGTATGACTTATGATTTTCATCAAATCCATATAACATTTCATCAAGATATTAAATAGAGTCAACCTTGTGTAGGAATTTTTTGTCTCAATACGCATCAATTTTTAATAAACCATATTTTAGATCCACATTTATTTCATTTAGGGCCTCAACTTGATTTTTTATATTTTTACCTAGAAAATCCTTTTATTATGGGTCTTTATAAGTCATCAATGTTTCATACTAAGGTTGGGTAGTTCATTAATACTTATATCCTAAATATCCATAGATAAATGTGAACATTTCTTTAGGAATATTGTATAACATCTCATCCTAATAATAATATAACTCTTCCTATTCCATAACATTAGATATTTTAAAATTTTATATTCCCCACTTTTGATTGGTTTATTGAAGGATAATATTTTTTAGGAATATAGAGGGTTATTGTTGATGTGCATATTCACCATAGTGTATTGTTTTCAATTTGGTTTCCCTATTTCTGCTCGGTCTTATTTTTTATATTATCAAACCATGTTGAAGTAAATAATTTTCCCATTTAAATATGAATATTTTAATAACACAATCCCTAAAAATGTATATATTGTATATAAATCAAATTACTAGTATCGAACTAAACTGTTCTTTAATTAATTAAAATCCTATTATTATTGGAGGACTAGGTGCATAAAATCATTGCATGCGAAATCCAAGACACAACATGAACACATTAAGAGGAAATTTTTAAACATTCAATGATATCTATAAAAAACACATATTTATCCTCTAGTTGTCATGTGGAAAGGATCATAATTATGTATTGTAAATATTTCTCAATAATAAGTATCATGAAATGAATGCAATCATATCCATTGGACAAGTTATATGGTTTGAATAATTAATCAAAAATAATGTATAATAAAATAAAACTAAGTTCATTTCTTATCCACGATTAAAATGAAGACATGTATAATAATAATCATTGATATTATATTGATTGAATAAATAAATCCAAACATCAAAACAATACATCTAGTCCTTATTAAAAGATATTATACAAATACGGGGAGAGGAATAAACCAGAATCCGTGTTTTTTTTTCTCATGTGACCATTCAATTAATTGATAATATATATAATTTTAATATCCACACATCACATGATTAATAAAATTTCATCACTGTAAGAGATAAAAATACCTTTCATAGCATTCACAAAAGAACCTATATTCGAATAATAAAATATCTCATCGTATAATAATAAATATAGAACGTAAATACTTATACACTCAATGGAATATTGTATATATATAAAAGAACATCTATTGATCAACATAGTATTTTGGGGTATACAAAAATAAATTGGATGTACTTTTATCTTAGAAATATAGTGCTGAGGGTTCATTAAATGTATGGGGTTGTCCATGGAATATATTATTTGGGTTCAATAGTTTTTTGGTATTATACCAAGGTATGTTCAACAAAATACTTGATCATGGTGGATAAGTTGGATGTTGGTATTCCAAATCATATACCATAATATGTGTTATCTATGTGTGCATTGATTGTCCCACTGGACATGTATTAGAGTTATGACTGAGTCAATTCTCAACCAACCCATATTGAGGTGATTATAACTAGGTGCATCTATTCCAAAACTATATAAGCATTACATTATACAATGTGGGATGTATATTCAATGAAACATCCCAATTATTAGTTTACTAAAACAGAAGATACTATGTCTACAATTTTATTGATTGTGTTTTTAATTTTTTTCAAAACTCCTGAATAAAATTATTTTTAAGAAGGGTTACAAATAGTGATTTTTAAATCCCTTGAATTTATTGTGATTTATGGAAAAAAGTATTCAAGTATAATCTATTCACAAAAAAAGGATATTAGTATTGAATACATCATGAGTCCCAAATAACCATAATTGAGATAGAACAGGTCACAATTTGATTGAGTAGATATTAAATCATAAATTATCCAAAGAGTGTATTTTAAATTGATCTTCAATTACCATAAATTATAACAAAAATTAATTATGTAACTTCATGAATTGAAAATATATATAAACTAGATAAAATAAATTAACATAATAACACAATATAGTTCTCAAAAATATTATTTTGAAATCAAAAATACTTACCACTTTTCTGGGAGTCGGTAGAAATACATTAACATATTGTATAGCATACATTTATATAATTACTACATAATTCATTATATTATATTGTTTTTAATATATAATCATTATATGTATTAATTCTCCATATTAATCATTTTATGATTATTTTTACATTCTCCCACATTTTTTGTTTATAGTTTTATCATTTGAACTGGATTCATAATAGTGATGTTAATATAAAATCTTCGTTAAAGGTTCATCATTGATAGGTCATTAATTTAACAATTAGGGACGATTTTTAATAAATATATGTGGTTCACATTCGTTTAATGGGTTTTTACCCTTGATGATTAAACCAATAAAAAGCATGTTTTGGTGATCATTGATGACCCAAGTGTGTTTTATTAATTAATTAATTACATGTTAAATAATATTTCAAAAGTAAAAAAAATATTTAAAATTTTGCATCATATTATGTTATTAACTTTGACCCCAATATCATTCATGGTATAATATGATAGTATTTTTCATTATGGTTCTTAAATTGACCAAAACATGAACATTCATTTATTTAATGAAGAATTTTTTATGTGGGATTATAGAATATAATTATAAAAATTAATAATGAATTTTTTTATTAGTGAAATATAATAAGAAAAATTTATAATTAGAGGATGACTTTATATATTTTATTCAATTTATCTTATAAGAACCAAAATATTGACATAAAATATATTTTTTACTTTAAAATCATTTTTAATTCATCCATGAAATTCCTCAAATAAAAAAAATGAAATACACAATTCCATATAGGTTGTACCCTGCATGCATAAATGATGATTTCATTATCCTTATTAAAAATTAATAGACTAATATGAATTATTATATAAAAAATATGTTATATATATCATAATTAATTACTCTGTATCCCTTTTTGACATTTCATATTAGGTGTTGATGCGGAAGCAAACATATTTTTTTGTGGGTTGGAACTCATTATCAACACATGAAACACATTTTATTTTTTTCATGATGTAAATGTGAAAGGAGTTAAATGATTATTACATTAACATAGTAACTTTAAATTAATAAAAATTTATAATGATACCATATATGGAAGAGAAATGTTTATTTTTTAATGAAATTTAAGAATAATGATGTTATATGAAAAGGGTTACTTAAGTTGGGTTTGATGATATTTCTTTATTGGAAACCATAGATATAGAGGTATTATTATAAAATAAGATTAGAACAATGTTATTTTGTAAAGGTATGACTCAACGGTAATGATAAATGTTAGATTTTCATAAGGAATCCTAATTAAATGTTTTGTTTTAAATGGGTCCTATTAGAACCATTCTATAGTAATGAAAGGGATTTCATATTTGTAAAAATCAATAACATCTTAAAAATGGGAAGTTAATCACTTGGAATCTGTCTCCAAAATTTGGAAATAATGGAATTGTGAAGAGATATGGTCTTGAAATCCACTCGAATTATATTTTATCTATGTTTAAAAAAATTCATCTCCATATAACTAGATTTTCCAATTTTACAATTTTAATTTTTTTTCATGGAGACCAGTTTTGACAATAGTCATGTATCTATTATATCAAAATGAACTATGGTCTATTTTAATTTATATATAATTAAAATCTTATTTTTGAAATGTTTTACTTATATTTTAAAATAAGATTATAAATTTAAAATAATATTTACAAATATATAATTACAATTATAAAACTTATATTTTTTATGATAATGGTTTTGAATTATTTGGATTCTTTAGACATCATAGTGTTGTTTTGAATATCATAGTGTTGAATGAAGTTGTGTTTCCACTCTTAACCTAAAAATATTTATCTCTGAAAAATTAATAAATCATATTCTTAAGAAAATATATTTAAAATTATTAAGAAATGAAGTTGTGTTTTTCAAAATCGATGTGTCATGTGCATTATTTAAGGTTTGATCATACTCTGCATCGGGAAGGAGAGAGAAGAGGGTTTTGTCTATCAAAAAAACAATTTCAAAATGGGTAGTTGTTTTAATATGTCATACCCTAATTCACCCCCCCCCCTCTCTGGGTATATTTCCTAGTGGACCTATCAATTGGTAACAGAGTGAATTGTTAATTTTGGTGTTTCTCTCTCAAATGTAGGTCAATAATCATCAAGGCATTCCGATCTAGGACGAGAACAATTTCCAGCTATAGAAGAATCAGATGAAACACTACTTCTGATCATTAGGAATGGATGCGTTCATAGCAGCAATGAATGGCTTAACAACTGATATTAATAGCGGGGCTTTATCATAAGCTGAGCATAGAGAGTTGGATGATGATTCCAAAGGAATCAATGCCTTTGAGGGAGCCATATCCAATCTAATCTTTACAAAGGCGATGTAATGAAAAATGCCACATGCCATGAGGGAATTTGTATGAGAATATATGAAGGGGATACAATTGTTTGAGAGGAAAAGCTGTAGGTGTTGTGGAATAAGTGTGAAGATATGAGAATGAAACTAAATGAGTCTGTTGATGTGTTCTTCGATAGGGTAAATGTTGTTGTGGAAGACATGAAAGGCCTTGCAAAAGTTATTGATTACTTAAAGATTTTTAAGCGCATATTGAGGAAACTTCCACCTCAATTCAATCCAAATGTTTCGGTTTTGGAAGATAATGACCCGAAATAGCTGACACAAGATAAAATGAACAACACCCTTGTTGCAAATGAAATGAGAAATTATTGTAATGATGTTTAGTAAAAGAGGAAATCCAAAGAGGTTTCATTCAAAGCCATGAATAATCTCACCATTGAAGACTCTCAGGAAGAAGAAGATACAGATGAGGTGATGTCATTCCACTCATCAAACCTTCAATGAGGAAAATTAATGTTTAAAGAAATCTTACACTTGCTTGTTTCTGATGTGAAATGGTTGTAAATCTTGATGCATGGTGCCCTAATAAATTCCAAGAGGATAATGACGTCAATGATATCAAAATTTCCAAGAAGTAGTCTGTAGCCTATGGTAAAGGAAAGAAATAATTCAAGAGAAATTTTGTTAATAAAAATAACTTTTTTTAAAAAGAATATGATAGTTCAGACGTGTCTGGGGTTGAGGAGGTTAAAAAAAAGTGAACTATAGAGCCAGAGGATAAAATTATATTGTGGAAGTTGTCAGTAGTTCTCAGAATAAGAATGAAACTGAATATGATGAAGAAGACGAAGAAGTTGAGGGAATAGTTTATATGCATGTAGAGTTAGAGGCTTTTCTAGAAGAGATAGATGTTTGGAGAGACAAAAAATGAAATCTAGAAAAGTTGTTCGAGATGCCAAACTCTATATGTAGCACTAAGAAGAAGAGAAGCCTAAGTTGATGGAATAAATCAAGAAACTCATATAATCAACACCAGAGGACTTAGAATCAGTTAGTGAGTATAAAATAAAAATTTATGAACATAAAAGGGAGGTCAATAGATTGAATAACATAATGAAAGATAAAATCATGCATATTGAAGAACATGAAGGAGAAGTTACCAGTTTTTGAAAAAAGGTTAAAGATCAAGAAAAAATCTTGACTCCTAATGGGTCATCAGGAATATTGATCACTCAGAAAACAAAGAAGTAGAAAGTGGAGAATAGTGTATCAGCAGAAAATAAGAATTAACTTTGTTCGGATGCTATGATAGAGGGGGGGGGGCTTCATCAGAAAAAAAAATGTTGTGAAAGTGAGGTCATACCGCAAGCGCCCACTCTGAGACTAAAGGTAGATTTGGGCACAAGACATAATTATAATACTTATAGAAACCAAAGCGAAACTAGCACTACAAATGTAACACGATGGAATGCACCTTATATCTGGTGATATTATTGTGAAAAAATGGGAAATTCATAGTATGTGTGTTCTATATACAAGTGATATCGAAGGGCACAAGAACAAAGGTGGTATCCAAACAGAGAAAGGTTCTCTAGAACATATTTCGAAGGGCACTATTTTTTGTGCGGTGGATTTGGGCACATTACTAGGTACTACACATCAACTATACATAAGAATGTGCCAAAGTAGAATAAAAATGTTCACAAGAACTATATCAATGAACAAGCAGATGAGTTAAAAACGCAAAATAGATTTTCTCCATTGCAAGATGAAGCAGGTCCATCATACTTTAAAAAATATCATAAGTCACAAACTATCTCAAGTATAAAGGAAAAAAGCATGGACCATGAAGAAAAAGGTTGAGAAGGGTGTGGTGGATAAAATTTCCCTTAAAGCATCAGATCGATCTGGTGTGTGGATCCTTTATAGTGGCTACACATCTCACATGATAGGTAATAAGGATCTCGTTACAAGAATAAAATATGACAAAGAAGTTGTCATGTTTTGAAACGATGAAGGCCTGAAAATAATTGGGTCACAAAAGGCCATGTTTGGGGGCAAAGAGATGAGACATGCTGATGTCTTAGTAGTAGAAGGCCTCAGTCAAAATTTTCGTAGTGTCAGTCAACTGTGTGACTCAAGAAATTCTATAAGGTTTACTAAAAAGATGTGTATCATCAATGAATGAGACGGGGCAGTGGTTCTACAAGGAAAGAGAACAAAGGAAAATCTCTACCTGGTAAGTGGATAATAAGATATTCTCTTTCTATCCATAGAGGTTGAAAACAAGTTGTGGCATATATGACTTGGTCATCAATGTCATCCATCCCTGGAAGATCTGGTAATGTGTGATGCAGCAAGAGACCTACCCAAGATATCACGTGATCATACTCACATGTGCGATGAATTCCAACTAGGGAAGCTCATTAGAAATTTGTATAAGGAAAACAAAATATGTCATCAAGAGTGCTTGAATTGGTTCATGTAGCTGTTTGTGGGCCTATCACACCACGAGAAATTGATGGAAATTGGTAGTACGTTGTTTTCATTGATGACTATAGTATAATGGTATGTGTATAAGTTATTTCACATAAGTATGATATGTTCATCTGCTTAAAACAGTACCGAAGGGAGTGTGAAAGGATGCTGGGACAGAATATTCTGAAGATTCATACTGTCAATGGTACGTAGTTCACAAATAGTCAGGTGGAATACTATCTTGAGAAACACGGTATAAGGCATCTAGTTTCTTCAGTAACAACTCACCAAAATAATGGAGTGGTTGAAAGGATACATCGGATTATCAACAACATGGAAAGAATGATTCTCATTGAAAAAAACCTACCAAAGAAATTTTGTAAGGAATCAGTTTTGACATCAGTCTACATTTCTAACAGGGAAATGTTGTGTCCAAAGGAAGGAAAGACTGTGTTCGAGATGTGGTATGGAAGGAGGCCAATAATGAAATACTTTTGAATATTTGGAAGTAAGTGTTTTATCCTCAACAATGAAAAACATAGGAAATATGAATCACGAGGAGATGAGGGGATATTCCTTGGATACTCAGGAAAAAGAAAGGCATATAAATGTTTTAAAAAAAGGTGAGGAAATGTAGTTGACAACAATGATGTCACTGTAGTGGAAAATGAGGAGATCATTCAATAATACAGTGAACAATTTCCTGATGAGAGTGATGAGGATGAAAGGAATTTAGGGGATTCGGAAGTGGATATTTTTGATTGAGATGGAGACACTGAGGATGAGCATGAGTAAGTAAAGTCTGTATCATCACAAAATCCAAGGAGTCGAGCTGAAATTGATAGGAAAAATATCATTAGTGATCATCTAGTTCCAGTTCGGACAAGAAGAATGAAATCACTACATCAGACATCTCTAATATCATAGGTTGAGCTGAAGTTCATCACTGATGCAACTGATGATGAAAATTGGATTCACGTAATGAATGAAGAGATTGATCAAATTGTAAAAAATCGGACGTGTGAGATTGTTTCGTGGCCTGCAGATAAGAATGTCATCAAGACTAAATTGTTCTATCATAACAAGATGAATGAATATGGAACATTGATTCGAAACTAATCATGACTAGTGTGCATGGGGTACTCCCAGATCAAGGGAATAGATGTTGATGAGACATTTGCACCGGTTCCAAGGCTGGAGACAATCAGATTATTCCTAGCCATTGCAGTGCAACAGAAGTTCCAAGTGTTCCATATGGATGTCAAATCTGCATTTTTGAATGGGGTTTTGGAGGAAGAGGTGTATATTTAGCAACTAGATGGTTATCTCATTCAATAGGACGATAGCAAGGGTTGATGACTAAAGAAGACTTTGTATGGACTGAAACAAGCACCAAGAGCACGGTACTCAAGGCATGATCAGTACTTGAAGAAGCGCAGTTTCCATTATGGGGGGGATGATTACATTATCAATTTTTAAAAAACATTAATCAGAGGATTATGGTCTTGGTTTATGTCGATGACATAATATTTGGCGGATTATATGAAGCTCAGTGCATAGAATTTTCCGAATTCCTGAAAATTTAGTTTGAGATGTCAATGATTTGAGAGGTAACATTTTCCCTTGGTCTATAGGTGACCCAAGGAAGGAATGGAACATTCATTTCACAATCCAAATATGCCATGGAGGTTTTGAAAAGATTTGAAATAGAAATTTCCAAGGTGATGAAGACATCAGTAGCTACCCGGATGAAATTGTCTAAAGATGAGGATGTCAAGACAGTTAATATCATAGAATACAGGAAAATAATTGGATGTTTTCTATACCTGACTTAAACAAGGTATGACATTGTATTTTCCACATGCCAAGCTACGAGATATCAGAGTAATACCAAGGAAATCCACATGATTTCATTAAAAATAATACTTCAGTATATCAGGGGCACAATGGAATTTGGATTGATGTATAACGGAAAATATCAGTCAGAATTGTTGGGATATACTGATGAAGATTGGGCCGGTTCAGCGGATGATAGGCAGTCAACATCAGGAGGTGCTTTCTATCATAGCAGATTGTGGGTTTCATGGCTAAGAATTAAGATAGAATGCATTTCATTAAGAACAGAGGAAGTTGAGTACATCTCTTCCACTCAAGCATCCACACATTTATTATGGATGAAACAACATCTTGGTGATATGGGTGTTGAAGTGAGGTATCCATTTGGAATCCAGTAAGATTACTCAATTGCAACAAATCTTAGAAAAAATATCGTCCATCACTCAAGGACAAAGAACATTGAGATAACGTATCATTTAATCAAGGATAAGGTTGATAAAGGAATTGTGAAGTTGCAGTATGTTCCTACATAACTACAGGTTGTAGACATTATGACGAAGGACATACCGAAGGCTGCTTTTCAGATTCATAGACTGGATCTGAGATTCCATTCAACTTCCCGCACATGAAATAGTGTGGCTGTCAAACCCCCTCTTCCTGAGGTATGATGTTTTTTTTCCTAATGCGCTGCTATGTGTTCTCTACTCTGTTACAGACTTCAAAGGAGTGACCATTGAGTTCATTGAAAAAGGGGGAGAAAATAGTGATTGATCAAGGGGGTGATAGTGTGGATTTTTAAGAAACCATGGATTATATGGGGAGATGCTGACATGTGGATCAGTTCCATAGGGGGAGAGCATTGCGATAGGGGGAGAGTTTTAAATCTGATGATGCTAGAAGTGATCGATCAAAGAATATATATCACAATAGATGATGATCCTGATAAAAGCATAACAATGATGTTGGAATGGTGAGAAATGGTTTCTAGCTATCACTGATTGGTATCAGTTTGGTTCAACAATTGGAATCAATTTATAAATTTTTATCAGTTAGGAATTGACAATTGGTGACTTCCATGAAGTGATTCATTGATGAACATTTCATAGTACTCCTGTTTATCATGCCGAGCATTGCTCATGTGGACTTATAGTACGTGTTTAGTGATTCCTTGAATGCTATTAGAATCGTAATAGGTAAATGGTAGTAGTTCCTGGAAGGATCATCCGAGAGGTATCAAAATGAAGAGAATCATTATGGGAAGTGTTGTGAAGAGTTGTCAACAAACCCAATCGGGGGATTGATGGGAAAAATCCCACAGGGTAACATTGCAGCATTTTTGGGATGATTGGTTTTTTTGACAAAGTAGTTTTCTATGGAGAATTGTCTAGTTCTAGAGAATATTTTGGAAATCCATTTTGACAAAGAACCATGACAAAGGAATGGATGATCTGGAGGCGGTAAAAAAAGAGAATTACAATGTTGCACCATTTTCCAGTGTTTTCAAAATTTTTGGGGACCAAAATTTGGAGGATGGTAAGCAATGCGAAAAGAGTATTTTCATGAAGATCATATTTTAATATAGAAAAATCATGAATTTCATGAATAGAGGATTCATGGTTTAGATTTTGTGAAGACCAGAAAAATGTTGAATGTGATGCTTTGCAGTTATGACGAGCTTCGCGAACGGCAGAGGATGAAGTGCATCGCGGTAGTGAAGGGATTTGCGAGGGAGTTTTGTGTAAAAGGAAAGAATGAATTGATATGATTCTCTACGATTATGATGAGCTCAGCGATCGGAAAATTGTCATGGTGCTTTGCGGTTTTGAGATAATTTCGGTGGGAACTTCGGAGCATCGCCATTTGAGATAACGTGGCTTTGACTTCACATGGATGGGTCAAGGGTGGATGGAATCGCCTATAAATACAGGACGACCCCCTCGATAGATAGAGAGAGAACTTTCAAAGAAAATATTTTTCTCTCAGTTCGCGAAGGTGGTTCATCGAGATAGTGTTCTTCGGGAAAGAGATGTGCTTCGCAGCGGCTAATCTAGATCCATGAAAGAAGTGCATGTCACGAGGCCACATGCTCTATGTAGTGTTCTTCACAAAGAGGCAGGAGCTCTATGAGGGCCTAATCTTGGCGAAGGCTTGAGCTTCGTGAGACTGCTTCGCGAAAAGACAGGAGCTTCACGAAGGATTGTTTGAGTTTTTCAAAATTTGGTGCCTCGCGAAGTAGGGTTCTTTACGAAGGTTTTTTCAAAGTAATTGCTCAGAGTTCAGTAGAAAGGGGGAATTCATCAGTGGATGAACTTTTAACTTCAACAGAGCATCTATAAATAGACGATGATACATTATACCATGAAAATGAAGAGACATGCAGGTCTATAAACTGTGAGCGGATCTTTTGAAGAAGCAGTGAGCTCACATAAGTTGAGAGAGTAGTGAGTTATCAAATTGGGAATGGTTGTTCACCAGAAGGGACAGTGGGTCCACTTCGAACATGTAGACAGAAGTTTGCTTATAGTGGAATTAGTACATTGGCACATTTCTAGTGTATGTTCCTTTGAAGTAGCCCAGTAGGGGTGAACCAAGTAAAAATCATTTTGTATTGTTCATGCTTTAAGGTTTGTTCATACTCTGCACTGGGATGTAGATATAAGAGGGTTTTGTCTAATAGGAAAAGAAGATCAAAAGGGGATGTCAATTTTATCTGTCATACCCTGATTCACCCTCCCTATTAGGGTATCTTTCCTAGTGGACCTAAAATTAGTAAAAATGGTTGTTTATCTAGTGAATATTGAAATCAAAAATTTTCAATGGGGGTTTCATGTTACATAGTTAGGTGTTGTTCTGAGACGGTACTAGTGTGTTGACATTCAAAATTTCAGAAACGGTATTCCATCTATTATAATTAGTTATGGGTTTCCATATAAATTAAATTAATTAATTAATCATCCAATTAGGTAGTGATTTTTCTTGATATGGTTTCAAGGGTGTGATGTAGGCCCGACAAGTATGTTTGGTTGAGGTTTCAGTGTGGAATATTAGTTTAGGGTTTTCTAAAAAAATATGTTCCACACTTAATATAATTAAATAATTTTTAAAAATATTATATTTTTAATTATTTATTATATGTGTTCTTTGGTAAGAGGTCAATGGTACATCAGGAATTTTATTGATTCTAGATGGGATTTTATGAGCATAGGAAAAGATATTTTGAGATAAGGATTAAATGAAAGATATTCGAAATGATGTCAGTGGTCCTTGATACTAACCATGTAGTTTGATGTGAGTCGTTTTTTATTTATGTGTTGAACATTCATGTCTTTAAGGGTTCTTAACTTCCTGGTTAATTATTTAAATTAAAATTTTAATATGTATTGTATAATTTGATGAAATTATTTGTGGGATATAGAATGAATTTACAAGGCCATGTTGTTTATGTAAACATATTTAATCACCATGTCCATTGATGGTCGAGGCCACACATTAATTTGGGATGTCTAACGCCTTTTAGACCATTTAGGTGTGTCACCATGTTGAGGGTGACATAAAGGTCCAGTTTAGGTTTCAATCCCACCTCCTTGTGGAAGGTGTGTTGTGACATAAGTGAAACAGACCAATATTACATGTGATGAAAACTCAAAAGTATTTCAGTGTGATTGGATCATCAAGATAGTCTAGACCCATGTGACATGACTGATACTATGGTCCCCCAGTAGGGTTCCCCTATATTAATGTGACTAGGGGATCTGAGTAGGTAACGATATGATAGACCGATCCTGATCGGGAATTTATGGGAATGATTAGAGATAGTTATTAGTGTCACCATAGAACATGTACCAATGATACTATCCTAAGGGTTTATGGTAAGGAATTTATTATTTATGTATACATCCATCCACTAGACGTAATTACATGGACCTATAATTTTGGCTAATTGTGATGATGATGTGGTGTAGATGCCAATAGTTTCTTCTTGGGACCTGACTTATGGTCCTTATGTGATATGACTGTTACTATTGGGATGCATTTAGGATCTTCCTATGATCAATATTTGGGATTCATGTGATATTGATCTGATTTGGATTAGATATGGTGACATTATTGTTGATGGCCACTGTAACTTGTGATTTGGAAATGAAGAAACACATAGAATTTCTTATACAATAAAATTAAACATCAGGTAATTTTGGGATATCATGGAAACCATTTTCAAAAAGATACCAGGATTTTAAAGGATCCATCCATGAATTCTTAATTATTTTGACCAATATTATTATTTTAATGATGATGATATTCATAGGTCATCCCTATGATCTGACTAGAAGATCTGGATGAAAAATGTGTTTCTAATTAGGATACACAGGAATCCATGGATCTAGATATTTGGAAGAGTGGAATGGTGTATAAATTTAATTTGATGATTTCTTGATATTTTATGAATAAGACTGAAACCATTCATTATACTAGTGTTTGGAGAGGATAACATGACCCTTGGGATGTGGTTGTGGATTTGTTCATGAAACATTACTTGTTATTTGAGCTTTGGTATTGGGGGCCCCTGGTTTTATCCGAAGGACATAATATTTATATGAAGAAATGTTCAACAAATTATGGTCAAAGACACTCCGACACTAGCTGAAGCATTTATGGTTGATCAGTGTCATAGACGTAAGGATCTACACTGAATTTATTTATTTATTGTAGTTTATTTTACTTTTTTATATGAGACTGTTAGTTTTAAAATTCACTAATTTAATGTCATCATATGGGAACATTTTGGCGGTTCCCTACTTAATTATGTATTGTCACTCTACTCAGGCTACCATTATGCTAGTATACCTGAATAACATTCACTTGTTTGTAGGATTAGGTTGGGTTGATGGCCAATATTTAATAATCATGTATGATGTTTCATATGTTTAATATATTGGGATACAATATTTTTTGATCCATGGTGTCATTACATTTATGTGATCATGACCATTTTATTTTTCATATTTATTTTATATTTTTATATTATGTCCTTAGGTATTTTTTCCAATATATTGTACTGTTATTATTTTATTAATTGATTGTGTTGTTTTATAAGGGAGTATGATATCTTCTTGTTTCCTTCTCATACCCCCACTTCTTGTCGATTGAATGTTGGGCATGAGGAGGCACACCAAATGTATTATGGAGAAATAGGTCATGAATCCCATTTGGTGGCCACTAGACGAGAACGTTACATAATATAACTATATATATTATCCTTTAATTACTCATGGACAATAATTATTAACATATCAATAACATCATTGAATATACGATTAATATTTGAATCCTTTTCATCTTTTTAATAGTCCACAATTTCCTAAATTTCTAAATTTCATTCTACTCAAAAAAACATACTCATTAATCAACAATGGAATTAATGTATTCAAGAAAATAAAAACTATTCTGGGGTAATATTCATTTATGAAAACATTTTTATCATTAATTCCTCCTTCTAACTCTACATAAATCCTAGAAAGTACAAAAATTATAATTATATATAAATTATTGAAGAATATATTATCATTATCACATTCATAGATCCAATGTTTTTATATTATTCCAAACGATAAAAACATGCATGAGAAATAAAATATGTAACATAACATATTATTGAGGTCAAAATTATCTTTTATATGAAATAATAAAATAGTTTAAATCTTATGGGGGTAATTTTCATCATACATATACTCTAGAGAAAAATACATATTGACTAAAAGACATTACATATCCTAGTATACTCATTTCTTTCCCCATTTCTCAATAATAATTATGGCATGTTTTCAATTATCACCACGAGATCATATGTATGGTCAATAATTTCATTTTTATTATTAATAATATTTGTGTAATCATTAATCGGACTAGTAATTTAATTATTTTCACTTATTTAGTATATATTATGAATTGGGATAATGTCTCATATACCACATGGAATATGTTATTTATCACATTACGAAAATAAATGAAACAATAAATCTCATCATAATATATTTTTTATCTTACCATGAATATTATATATGAAATAAAACCTCAGATACTTTCAATTTTATAATTTTGATGATTAACTTATGTATGACTTCTAACTACACTTATAATTAAATCATTTCACTAACACAACTCAAAAATTCATCAAACATACATGATGCGTCTTGAGAGGTGAAACCTCCTTCTACATCCTTTTTGCCAACTTTTCCAATCATTAGTAGTAAATTAGTCTCTTGGTAATATTTTTTAAAACACAACCCCAAGGTCATATGATAATTAATGTACTATAATATATTCAATGGATGTATCATTTCTCTTCCTTTCAAATAGATAAATGATAAAACCGACTCACTTATAACTCCAATTTTTTTCTTCAATGTTTATACAATAAATAAATCCCATTATATATTGATATAATTACTAGGTATTCGATTAATCATCTCATAATAAAATTATGGGTTACAAAAAATCCTTCAAAAATTCTATTCTAAATGCATATTTTCATCATTCTTATTGATAACAAATACAAATAAAAAATATAGATTTCATATAAATACATAATAAGTTTTCAATTTAATTTTTGAGTAAAATTATTTATCATATGAATTTTTAACCAATGAAATTTCATGATCCCATCATCCATGATAATTAAACAAATAATATTGAATCACTTTTCTAATTTTTTGGGTTTTTTATATAATCACATCATATGAAATATAGTATTGGAACACATTTTACAAAAAAAAATTGAAACCCAAATTAAAAGTATTATAAAACCCTATTTTTATAATAAAATTAAATTTAGTTCAAAACATCAAAAAAAAGTACAACTTATTTGAAAAAATCATGTAATGATGTATTTTAAGGGCATATTCAAATACGTGGGTTGAAAAGGAATATATTTTCTAGTAATTAAAAAATACAACCAAACTATTTTTTATTTATAATGCCACAATTGACAGTGGAGACCATACTAAAATGAACATGGGAGAAAAACATAAGGAGTCCTAACTAATTCAAATATTAAATAGTATATATTTGTTAAACTAGTTCAACAATTCATTTTCAAACACTAGAAAATTAGAGGAGCAGGTTTTTTTGAAAACTGATATTTGGAATTGTATGATTAAACCACACTAGTAAGGAATAAAACAATATTTGGCATTGATAAATTATTGATATTGATACGAGAGAGTATTCCATGATTTAAGAATGTTTAAAAATTAATCATATAAGCAATTGAATTGTGTAAAATCACTAATAAATGTAATATGTATAATAAGGATTTATATTAATTCAAAGGAATGAACCTTAGAATAAATTGATGACTATATAAATACACCCACATTTAGAAATAATGAATATTTAATCAAAATTGATGAATTTCTATAATAAGGGGTTAAATACACTAAGCATGTCATGAAATTATAAAATAAAAAGAAAAAAATAAATAAGTGTAAGACAAAACATGAGAATCAAAATAAATTTATATTAATTAATTTGAAAATATTCTTCTAGAAGTGCTCTAGGTGTATATTCATAGAGCATTAAGAATGTAATAAATATGTCACAAGAGATAGTGTGTTCATCAATTCTATGTAAATTTTCCAACAACTGTTCAACAAAGGATGATCTTCCCTAGTAATAAGTGAGATTGAGGATACAGAGAGAGGATCCAAAGAAACATATTCGATGAGAAACTAAAAAATAACACTATGTCTTTTCAAATAATTATAAGTAGAAAAATTACCATCACCTTCTAATATTGAATTATCAATGTTTCTCATGAATCCTTGAATCTAACTAATCAAATATTAATTAATATTAAAATATTATCTTTTTATTTTTTTTATAATCTCTTGTAAAAATTAACACGGAATAAAATTTCATTATTCCCACCACGAAATATACTAAATTAATCTTCATTTTTTCCTTATTGAAGTGTAATTATGATATATCTATTTTATTGGATTATTATGATCATTAATAACAAAATAGACTATATTATTGATTTTAGTTGAATTAGATAATAATTTGAATTAAATATTCCAGGAAATATAAAATTTTTTGTCTTTCAATTCATAAACATGTTTATTACGTCAATGAGAAGTGTAGAGGAAGAAAATGCATCTTCACAAAAATGAATATTATTACATGATGGATTTCTAGATACAATGAATAGTTTATATGTAACCATGTCTATGAAAACAATGCCCAAATAAGTTAAGACTAAAACTAGTCATGAAAGTATTTTTAAACAAATAATATTAATTATATATGAAATACTTCATACATATTAGGTGAAATAATTTTTGATGAAATAATAATTCCTATATTAGATAAATATAATAATTTTAACTAATACAAAATCATGAAGATAAACTATATGAATAATATTTAATTTTACAAAGTAATAAATTATTTGAAAACCCTTTTTTATTATGGAACCAATATATAAATATATTTCCTCACACATATAAGATTAATTTTGAATTGAAAATTCAAATTTATTATGAATAAAATTCACCAACCTAATGAAGAAAAGTTACATTACATGAGTTATGATACATTCTATTCCATACCATTTTCATCAAAAGTATAGTGTATTCTTCCCATAAATAAGTAATTGTGAATCTAATTATACATAAAATTTAGTCCCTTAATGAAATGGTGAAATAAATAATACCTATGATTTTATGAACCAATAGTAAAAGTAAAAACATTTTTCAATGGAGTGATATTACCAAAATGTATGAGTAAAAGTATACCCCCCTTATTATGAATAACTGTTGTTCACTTATTGATATTTTTATCAATATTTTATAAGTGTATAATTGATCCCATGATCATCGTATTTCAAATATATTTCAACATATATAGTAAATTACATGAATAAATTCTATGGATTATAAGGGAATGACATCGAAGATATATTTGAAGAAGTATGACTGAATATAATATGAAATTTCAAGTAATTAAAATCTATAGAAGATATTTGATGTGTGTTACTACGTTAAAGGATCCTATAACATATTCCAATATAATGTGTAGTGATCCCATGGACACATCTAATCTTGTTGGGGAAACATTTTTAACACCATTATAAACAACTTGACATATCCATTATAATGGTTTTAAGATATTAATATTTTATTAATTTATATTTTATGATTTCATTGAGTTGAATTTTTTATATTTCCCCATTTAATATAAAATTCCATTCATGGATAAGTAACTAAAACTGTTATTTCAAAATGGTAGGAATCTTATTTTGTGTTTTTGAGTGTTGAATATATTTTATTTTATTGTATTCAATTATAATGGTGTATTTTATTGAGTTTAGTGTGGGATTTTAATTAATGATTTCAACTACTTCTCACAATAATTTTTTCTTTTTTATTGTCCCACTATATATACATAAATTCTTCTTATTTCAAATTCATCAAGTATACAATTTATCTTGTTATCTATGAATGTATTTTTTAGTGATCATTGACCATGTTTACTGTGGATTTTCTCATTAATTTCGTAAAGTGGGTTTGAGATCCAATGTCTTATCCACTACATTGATGGATTGGTCATGAAATTATACATTAGATATACATGGCCAAGTGCACAAGAAATATTAATGAATATTTATTATTTACTTTTTAAATATTGATAGTTAGTATGGTGAATGATAGTGTGACCTATTATGGAGTGATAGAAATCATTGTCCAATTATTATAAAAAAATGAAGTATCACATATCTAGGGAATTTCTCAAGGATTTATTCACATTCATTTTAATACATCATTTTATATTTCAATTTTTTTATTTTTACCCTTTTGTATTTATTTATGAAACCCATAACATTTATATTGTAATCCAGATAGTATAAAATCATAATAAATAGAATAATTTCATAGCATTATAGAGTTACCCATAATGAAATTCCTAGATAAATAACCTTATTCATATAGTTTTTTGCATTAGGGGGAATGTAAATATTATTTTCTTCCAGCCTATGATAAGTGAGTAAATACCGCGTATAATTAGTAAGGATCAATCCTATCAATCACTTATTATTTAACTCACTAATTATAAATACATTTTCATTGTTTTCATAATGAAAACATTGAAAAAATAGTTTCCTCTAATGACTTATAAAAAATCCATTTTTTATGCATTGAAAAACTAATGAATGGTTAAAAATATATTTTGTGAAAAAATAGATTCACAAATGATTTTTTTAAATGAACATGTCAAAATTAATGGATTAAATCAAAATATTTTCATTGTGTCTCTATTATTCATATAAAAAAATTGAGTCAATAATAATATGAAACAATAGTGAAATATGTGTCCCCATTGATTTTATTTAATGGAGAATGTATGGAGGTTGAAACTGAGTAAATTTCAAATAATCTATTACATATCAACTTAAAATAACTTTAGGTGATCAGTACAATATATATACCTATCAGTACTAATGTTTTAGATAAAAAATTATAATACATAAAATAATAATTTTTTATGAAGGTAGCTTGCACAATGACCCACTAATATTAGAAGTATAATTTTATCATAACTCTACCTCACAATAGAATTAGATGGTGAAACCAGGAAATGGTGCAATGTTTAAAACAACTTTTGCATAATCACTACCATCTTGTAACTATAGAAACACCATTCAATTAGTTGATAAGAAAATAATAATAATTTGAAGGGGATAAAAGGTAAGGACGTAGTTTAATCTAAAAATAATTTCTATATAATTTCTTTTTAAATGAATTAAGAAAAAACTGACACTCTTTTAAATTTACATATTCATCCGTTAAATGGATTTCCCAAGACGGTGATCAGAAAGTATAAGGGGAACTGGTAGAGAAACACATTGTGCACCCTAAATCAACTATTCATTTTTTTTGGGAGTAAATGATTACTTTTTATTGGATTTATATAATGTGATGATTTTTAAATATGACTAATATTAAATGGAATATTTTAATTTTCTTTTATCTACTAATAAGTTTTAATAAATTATGTTATCTATAAAATTCCCCTTGGTTGAACATGTTAATATATAATAAATTGATCACACATTAGTGGTTGATTATGTGGCTATAAATTTCATGGTCAAAGTATGATATTACACATACATTTCATCTAACCTACCATAAATGTTTTACCAAATTATTAAAATGAGAGAATCGCAAATAAACTTTATATAAACATATCTATAACTATATTATGTTAATGAGAACTATGAAAACAAATATTTGGTTGATCACATGAAATAAGTAAAACCCCCCTTTTATATTTTGGATAAAAACTACAACTGCATCATTGCTGGATATTAAAACCTAGTATGAACTTTTTGGTTCTAACAAAAAATTATCAATTACATTAATTTATAATTATATTTTCCAATAAATAAATTTATTTTTTATGTCAGTTTCTTATATTTTTTCATAAGGTTGAAGCTACTATACGAAATCATTAATTGAATTATTGGATTGAAATGTATATGAATATGAAAAACACTAAGAGGAGGGTTAGTGAATTGTATGTTTAAAAATACTTATTTTTAATTTTATAATAATTTAGTTTTATAGGATTTTAACTATTTAATTTCTCAAAACCTCTTAAATATTAAAATAATAATCAGACATGAATTTGGATCCGATTAACATAATAACAATGCTAATTTCAATTTGAAATACATAATACATATTGAGAAATTAAACGTATTCATAGTAAGAGTGGTAAGTATCCAAATCACAGTGGTTACGATGATCAAAGTAATAAAAAATAATTATTATATCAGAAAGTGTATTGAGTCGTACTGAGTTATTGTAAAAATCATATCCATATAAATCTCAATTATGATGGTATATAATGTCAAAAAATTGTTATATATTAATTAAATTACGATAAAATAAATAAATAATTTCATATTAAGGATTTCAATTCCATAGTGAGAAAAAAATCAGCACACATCCAAATAAATACAATAATTTAAAAGGTTCAGTATTAAATTGGAATTGGTACATCTTTGGAATGGTTTGGAAATGATCCAAGACCATGAAATCCATTAAAAACCAATCATTTGATTAAAACGGGTAGGATATACCCTTTCACTTATGTAGCACTATAAAAAAATCCCACTAGTGCATTTTCGTCTTCATAGCACAATAGGACAATGAAATTATTTTTTAACAACTCATGTTACATGTTATAATTTTTAAATCAAAAAATCTATTCAAATTGTAATACAATTCCCCACATACTTACCCAAAAGAATGGTGAGAACTACCATGACTTTGTAATGATACACATAGTTCAATCATTTATGATTCTGGTGCCTCTGAGGAAGAATTTTAAAAAACAATAACACTTATATAATTTTTTGATATAATATTTTAGATTATAATCGACACCTCTACAATTGTCAAATGCATTTGTCATTCCAATTTGAATGTAAATTAATTGTTACCACAAAAAAAATTAAATCCAAATAGAATTGATGTCTTATTTTCCATAGAAACCTAGAGATTCTCTATTCAAAAGTGGAAAATGCAAATCACATAAGAACAATGTACGTCACGACTTTTATAAGTGACCCGAAACATGTTTAGGGAGGAATCCCAATACACATTCCTGGTCACATAAATTCACACAATTCTTATTTTCTCATAAAATCTCAAAGAAATTATTAATTCTTCAATGGTTATCAATTCTTCTAAACAGATCTAAAATATAAAACTCTTAATTTCCATATTACCTTTTAAAATGTCAATATAATTACAATTTATGAGGAATACATTGGTCCAATCATCTGAATCTAATTAATTCATGTATATTTCTTCAAAAAAATGATTGATACCATACCAACTGCATGCGATTTATAAAATTCACTTCTATACTTGAGATAAAACCCCTCTTTTAAATAATGGGATCCCCCTTGAAAATTCATTCATTAGTATCCAATTTCATTTCTTTTCTCTTGACCCACTTTATAAAACTCATCATCACATTCAAACACTATGCTTGAATCGCGTCTTCAATCACGACTTTGAATGCATTGAGGATCAACTTCAGCATCATCTAAATTCATTTGGAATGTATTGTAACTTTTCATTCATTCTTGCTTCTTTCGTTACATCTCATCCCAAGATATATATTTTATAAATAAAAAGGTATTGGATACAATCATCTTAAATATGATCATTCTAGATATGATCATTCTGTATATGATCATTTCTGGTTACAATCATTCTGGTTACGATTGTTGGATACAAATACAGGTTACAATTGTTGGTTTGGAACATTATTATAAAAAAACAATGGTCTTCCCAGATAGGATACAATACAATCAGTACACAATATGATAACAATTATATTCGAAGATACGATACAAAACAATCTGAAAACAAACATCAACACAGATACGATAAAAAACAAAATGAATGTGATTCCTTATCATTCAACATCAACTATTTTCATTTCGTCAACCCAGATTTTATTTTTTTGAAAAAGAATTAGTGTCTCATATTTCATTGGAATCACCTCTTCCATCCACACCACGTTTATAGGAACCACTTCCCATTGTCATCACCATTCCCATCGACAACACCCTTTTAATCAGCACTTGCATTTTCATCAGCACCTTCATTTCCATCGGCACTGCCTTCATCAGCACCACTTCTTTTACTTGCACCCTGAATAAAATTGTATTGAAATTAAATTGATACAATATGGATACAATTGTTTTGAAACAAAATATATATAATATGTATACTACTATTTTCTGATTGTTTTGAAAAAAAATTTGTACTACATCTTTCACTCCGCCATCCTGATACTGTTAATCTGAATATAATTATTTTATTTATGTTTTGGAAAAAAATAGGCATAACATGTTTTACTCAATCATTAGGATATGATAAGTCAAAATATGAATTTTTTCTGATTGTTTTGAAATACAATATGTACCACTTCTTTCTCTCATCCATTAATATACGATAAATTTGAATACGGTTCTTTTTTTATTATTTTTAAAATCATTTTGAATATGATTATTTTCTTATTGTTTTAAAAAACAATCTAAATAAAATTATTTTATATGTGGATGTATGTCTTTTACTACCCTTTAATTATATCAAGAATGTATTAAATGTTCTATATTCAACTCATTATTTATATGAAATACAAATCTGCAATGCTTCGTCACAACTAAAACTGGTGTGATACTTTTCAAAAAAACCCAAAACAATTGTTTCCACAAAACAATGTGAATTGATTTCATTTCAACAAAACATAAATTGAAAATAAAAAAAATCAGTTGAAACCTTTATCACCTTTATCATCAGCTTGGTCCAAAAAATATCCCCCTTTGGGTTTTTTTTAAACCATGTTATATAAAACACTAAACATTGTAAACTCAAGGGATGAATTACATACCAACCATTCTCATCATATGTGTGATAAATAATTATAGGAAACAATAGTCATTAATAGAATAACCATGCTATCCATCAGAAATTGATCCTCGAAAACTCTCTCTTTTCATCATTATCCTTAGAAACTAATAAATTTTTTTCTTACAAACACTGCAACAAATAGATAGAAATGTTCACACACTAAACAGTGTTGAATTCATATCGTACAAAGATCACTATCTTTTGTGAAAAAGATTTATGAAAAAAAATTCACCCCCTTGAAAAAAATAAAATAATTAAATGAGAGACAGGACAGATACACATACGTAAACCTTCAAGAGAAAGATGGTAGACACCCATGTTGAACCTCATTTTTTAGAATGATTCCTTCAATAATGGTTTTTGGAAAATGTCAAGAACATGTTTTTATGTTGGAACACAATCCGACTTCAATTCATTATTCTCCACATTATATTTGATTAAATTAAATTCCATATGAATATATTTTGAATGAGAACGTTCCATAGGAATATTGGTGATATTGATTGTACTTATCTTGTCACAACCCAATACCAATGTTAACATCAATTTGACAAGTAAATCATCCAATTGTTTTTTATGCAACATGAGTTGAGTAGGGGTTTGAGTGGAAGAAACATACTCAAATTCAGAAGTACTACAATTTATTGAATTTTATTTCTTTGAATGCTTACAAACAAACATCATACACACAACGAATAACCCACTGTACTTGGATATTGTATCATCATCATATCCTGCCCAATATAAATATCAATACCCAAATAAATCAATACTATCTATGTTTTATTACATGATTCCATATTATTTTGTTCCTCTGATGTATCTTAAAATTATTTTCCCACAATAATATTTGATTCTCTTCGATTACTCTGAAATCTTGCAAATATGGTATGAACATAAACAATACTAGGTATTGTAGTAGTAAAATACAACAGACATAAAATTAACATTCAATAAAATTTAGGATCCACTTCTTTTCCATCTACATCTTTTCTCAGATTTTTTCATAGAGAAATGGATGGGGAAAAAGTTTTTGAATTTTACATTCCGAACCTCTTGAGACGTTCTTTTGTATTCTTTTATTGTAATAAGAAAATGTATTCATTGTTTTTTGGATTTGTAACCCATGAATGTACATCATGGATCCTAGCATAAACATTTAAAATACATTTTTCATTTCATTAGAAAATATTTCACATATTCCTTTATCATTCATAGTAATGATAATATCATCAACATAAACAATTATAATGAGGTAATACACTCGACATTCTCTGATGTAAATATAGTTATACACTCTTCCTTTGATAAAATTTATCTTTCATAGGAATGTATCCAATTGGGAATACCATGCCCTCAGATATAATTTAGACCATACAAAGCCTTTTCCAACGTCCACACATGACCATCAGTTTTTTCCAATAACAGATTCCTCATGTTTTTTCAAGATAATCATCATCTACAAGATTACTATTTAGTAATGTAGATTTAACATCCATTTTAATGATATTGTAGCATCGTTTTGAGGAAATAGAAAGAGAAATTTTTATTGTTTTAAGTCATTCAATAAGAGAAATGGTTTTTAAGAGTCAATATAATCAATATGTGAATACCCTTTGCAAACCAATCATTCCTTGTTTTTTATACGTTCTTCTTGTTTATTCAGCTTGTTCTGGAAAACACATTGTGTGCCAGTGATGATTTATTTTTCAATAATGGGTATGAATCCCCATATTTTATTCTATTCAATCTGATCCAATTCTTCATTCATGTCTTGAACCTATTATAGATGTTCAAAATATTATTTCACATCTTTTGGTTCCACTTTTGAATACAAAGTAGTTTCTATAATGGAATTTATTGTTCTTCTTGTTTGAACCTTCTTTTGTAGATCCACAATTATATTATGTACTTAGACATGATTCATCATCCTTGGATAAGATATTTTAGTTTCATTCTAATAACTGGCAACAACTAATCTGAGTCTTCATATTTATTAGGGTTACAAAAATTATAATCCTTATCAGAATTATCTTCTTAAAAATTGCTTAATATCTTGGATTTCTAGAACAAGTTTATGATTCTCGTATACATGAAAAACATTCACATCAACTAAATAAAATGTTCTTTTTGTTTCTTTTTTGTGGAATTTTTATCCTCTTCCTTCTATAGAGTATCTTAGATTGATTACATCGTTACCTTTCTGCTCAAAATTAACATCGATTCCACCTTGCTTTATAATAATACAAGGATTCCCAAAAACTATAAAGTTTATCAAACATGGAGTTTTTTCATAAAAAAATTCATAGGGAGTCATACCTGATTGAGGCCTATTGAAAAAATGGTTCTGAATACGAATTATAGTACTCAAGTCTTGCATCCAAAGGTAATGAGAGTGGCTAGTCTCAAGTAACATATTTCATCCCATTTACACCAATCTTCGAATCTTTCTTAAAAACTACTCATTTTAGGGGAGTGAATGGAGAGATATAGTCATTATTAATTCCATGAATCTCAATATTGTATTCAATATTTTTAATTCTATATTCCCCACCATCATTAGTTATCAACTTCCTCATAGAATACTCACATTCCTTCTCATATTTTCTTATAAACCATTAAACCATTTTCAAAGAATCTAATTTGTATTTAATATACATAAAACCAGTAATAAGATTAAAATCATCCATGAATGTAATGGAGTACTTATCTCCCAGTTTTGATCATTTTCTCATAGGCCCACATGTATATGAATTGATCAGCTCCAGGGGTTGATTTGATTAAATATCAACTTTTGTATGCACATCATCTATAATCTTACCTTTCTGGAAAATAGTGCATCAATAATATCTTCTTCTTCAAAATATAGGGATGTCTCAGACACTCTCTATTTTGAATAACTTTCTCATTTTTCTCAAACACATGTGTAAATGCCTTTAATACCATAACTGATTATCTTCCACCATACTTATTTAACAAGTGTTTTTTTTTGAGTCACCAACATGAAACAAGTTTCATTTTGTAAGTTAGCATCTTGTAGCTATCATTACATCTTATTTAACTTTTAGAAAAAATACATATTTCTTGAAGATAACATTGTTACCATCATCTCACTATTGTGAAACACATAGAAGATTGTGTTTCATCACATCAACATAAAGTTTTTTCTAAAAATTCATATTTTGTTTTTTAATGATGTTGACCCAAAACCATTGATTTTCAATGATTAATGATTGAAAAATATCATTATTCTTTATTTAAATTCATTCACATCCTTCAACAATTTTAATTGAACCATCTTGTGAGAAGAACACCCACTATCATGTATCCAGGTTCATTCTCCTTTCATAGATTTTAATGCAGTTTCAACATCAATCACCATTTCTCCATTATTTTCATTATTCATCTTCATCGTTTGAGAATTTATAATCCATTATTGTTCTTGTAAAATAAAAATACCACTTTTTGAAAGGATTTCATGTAGTTCACATCATTCACAAATAGTTTCCATGCGTCGGAACACATTGTCAATCATCAATTCATTCTTTTAATATTTCTTCAAGGCCACCTTCTCATTTTAATATCATCTAGGAGATTGACTCCCACTCTATATCTTCCTTTAATAACCCATGGGATGATAGTAATGTTGTTGATTGAGAAAACACAGACTTTTTGTGTTCCCAAATCTCCCACAATACCAATAATACCCATAAAATGATTATTTGACTACAAAACCTCCCTACTGATCATAATTGTGAAAACTTTTCTGTACCATATTATTTTAACATTCAATTCGATTCATCTTTGTCTTTTTAGACATGATATAATCAGTATTATTTGAAACATTTCTGGATCACGATAAAATCTTCTTCGACTCAGGATGTGTTGCATCTTTTGAATTTGACTCTTTGACCACATACATACTATCTCAACATACTTTTTGCTAGACATTGTTCCATTATATTTTTCAACCTTTGATGGCATATAAAATTGAACCTTCTCATGTTTCTCATTATGAGAACATTCACCAACTTTAGTGATCGTGTTTTGGATGCATAGACTTTTCTTTTCATCTTCGGAGAGTTTTGTGGGAAAAGTTCCAACTCATCTTCTTATTCCTTCAACATCACATCCAAATGGAAAATATGATTCTTGTCATCTTGAACATACTTATTCAAATCATAAATCTTTTTAACAAGATTTTCTCACTCACCAGTAAGCATTCTTGGTTTTTTGAGCATTCATCTTCCAAATTTTTGTTTTTATTTTTAAGAATTATGATCTTTATCTGAAATTGATTCAAATATTCTTTCAAATTCATTTTAATATTACTTTCTACTTATATATAAATAATGCTTATAAATTATACATTATTCACTATTGAATTGAATGTATTTCCATTACCATACTCATGGTATTTTTCAAATTCAGAATCACTCTATTCATCTTAATTATCTTTTGAAAAGAAACATCTTCTTTTATGATTTGATGAATTTATTTTCTTTTTCTTTTTCTCCCTTATTCATGCATGATATTCTTCTCTTTATTAATTAAATATCACTATCACAATCTTTCTTTCTTTGAGGAAAATTATGCTAAGTGTGACCAACACTTCCATGTTAAAAACATTTAAAGTGAGGTTTCCCTTTCTATTCCCATTTACTTCATTTCGCATTGTAATAAAATAAGTAAATGATTTCATCGTGATTTTTACATACCTCAATTTTAGAATCTGAATCACCTACTTCAGCTTCCTAAAAAATATTATTTTATTTTTCTTTATTCATAGCATTGAAATATTTTCCTCTATCATGCATTATTTTTCTCTTCATATCATCATCTCTTCTCATTGCATAAGTTATAAAAGTGATATATAAATCATTAAGAGATACTGTTTGAGGATATTTATCTTCCAATGAAGATACAATTGAATCAAATTTGTTATGTAGTAATATTATGATCTTTCCAATAACTATAGAGTGTTTCATATTTTTCCCAAGACATCTAATAGTACTCACAATGTCATTCTATTTGGTAAATAATTTCCCAACAGATTCATTCTCACCAATCATCAAATATTCATATTTCAATCTCAATATTTGTAACATTTCTTTCTTCACTTATTTATGTCTTTATAATATATTTTCTAATTTATCCCATATACCTTTTTCCGTGGACACACCTTATACACTAAAAAATTAACTTTCATAAAGTGATGATAATATAGCATTATTGTCCCTTCCATTATTTTCATGAAACTACTTGTATACAGGATTAAGTGGAAAACTATCATCAAAGGGAGGAAACACAATTTTTGTAGCTTCATGAATGTCATATCTAATAGAAATAAAATATTGAAGCATTCTATATTTACAAATATGATTGTCCATTACATGAATGATCAAAATACCATTATTGTTCACACAGTTTACATTCTCCATCAGTAAATAATAGCGAAGGGAACCTGTCTTTGATTCCAATTTAAAGACCCCAATCAAATTATTGTATCACTGAAATGGGGAGGGGTGAATCAGTGATCCACCTTTTCTTTTATGTTTCATTCCAATTTAAAAAACCTTATCATCCTATTAAGGATTTCTATTCCCTCTTGAGAAACAAATCAACAGACATCCCAAGGGACATAAATATTTATAAGGTTCACTATTAAATAATAATATCTACAACCTTGGTATTTTTTAGAAAGAATCCAAGACCATACACTCCACTACAAATCAATCCTTGGATTACAATTTGTAAAATGATCCCTTTCACTCATATAACCTTATTAAACACTCCCACTAGTATGTTTTCATCCTCTTTGTAAGATAAGGTATTGAATTTTTTTTTGTAACAAATCATATTACATGTTGTTCCTTTAAATTCAACAAATGTATTCAATTTGTAATAAAATTCCTCAAATCCTTACCCAAATGAATGATAACAACTACCAGGAATTTGTTATGAAACACATTGTCCATTCATTTCTGAGTCTGATTCCTCCAAGGAAGATTCGTAAAAAACATTATACCCAGTCCAATTTTTTATTGATTTTGATAGAGTATAATCGACACCACATCAACTACCAAATACAATTATCAATACAAATAAAAAATAAATGAATCGGACCACCAAAAACAATATTCAATCCAAATGTAATTGAACTATTCTTCTCTTTAGAAACTTGGAGCTTCTATCTCTTCTGAAGTGGATAGTGAAAATCCCACATGTGCAATGTACTTCATGCATTTTATAGGTGAATGAAAACATTATTAGGTTAGAATACAAAAACACTTTTCTGCTCTCTTAAATTCACACATATATGAATTTCACCTAAAATCTAAGAGCAATTATGACATCCTCAAAACATATCAATTATTATCTAATGTTTAACAATATTCATCTCTTCATTTCCATATTCCCATTCAAATGTCAATATGATTACAATTTATGAGAAAAATATGGGTCCAATCATCTGAATCTATTTCATTCCTATTGTCTTTTTCAAAACTATTCTTGATATTATACTAATTGAATGTGTTTTACAAAATACACTTTTCCAATTAAGATACAAACACTCTTTTAAATAAATGGATACACATTGAAATTACATTCATCAATCTCTACATCCTTTTATTTTTTTCATGACCTAGTTGAGAAAACTCATAATCACATTCAAAACACGTGCATGGATCATGAATTCCATTATGACATTGAATGCATTGAGGATCAACATTAGCATCATCGAAATTCAATTGGAAGGTATTGTAACTTTCAATTCATTCATGCTTCTTTTTTTACATCTCTACCTAAGAAAAATATTTACTAAATAAAATTTGACTAGATACGATCATCTTGAATACGATCAATATGGATAGGATCATTCTATATATGATCATTTCTAGTTATGATCATTCTGGTAACAATTTCTAGTTACAAATGCTGGTTACAATTGGTGGGTATGATCATTATGATATGAAAACAATGATCTTCCTAGATATGATACAATAAAATTAAAAATCATTTTTATAACAAAGATATTCTTATATATGTTACCAATCTATTTGATAATAATGATCATCCCATATACAATAAAATAAATTATGAACGTGATTCATTATCAATCAACACTAACTCTTTCCTTTTCATCTTCCAAAATAAGATTGTTTTGAAAAAAATTTGTGTCTACTCTATCATTTCAATCACCTCTTTAATTAGAGCCACATTGATAGGCACCACAACCCTTTGGCATCACCATTACCATTGGCATCACCCTTTCCATCATGAACTCCCCTTTCATCAGAACCACCATTTCTATCATCACCACCATCATCACCACCAATTATTTTACATTCACCCAAAATATTTTTTTTGAAATAAAATCAATACCATAATCGATACAATTAATTTTGAAATAGAATCAATGAAATCATGATATGACTATTTTATGATGGTTTTGAAAAAAATTGGTACAAATTCTTTCTCTCTACCATCCGGATACGATGAATATGAATACATTTATTTTATGAATGTTTTGAAAAATAATCAGTACATTTTTTTATCTCATCCATCCAGATATGCTAAATCTTAATATGATTGTTTTATAATTGTTTTGAAATACAATCAATACCATATATTTCTCTATTCCATCCAGATATGATACATCTATATAATATTATTTAATGATTGATTTTAAAATCAATTTGAATATGATTACTTTCTGATTGTTTTGAAAAACAATCAAAATAAGATTATTTTGTTACTGTAAGTATCTCTTTCACTACCCTTTCTGTATATCAAGCATGAATCACAATATCTCAATAGAAATCATGATTTATATGAAATAAAAATAAAAAAGGCATCTTCACAAGTAACATCGTTCTGATTCTTTTTAAAACAAACCCAAATAAATTTCTTCCACTAAACAAAGGGTTGTTATTTCCTTTAAAAAACATAAATTGGAAACAAAAGTCAATACATGAAACCTTTATCAACATTATCATCTTCTTGGTCCCAAAAATATATCCCTTTGGATTTTGTTTTCCACCAGGCTTCATAAATCACTGAACAGTGTTTCCACAAGGTATGAATTACATACCAGAAATTCTCATCATATGTTGACTAACTCATTATAGGAAAAAATAGTCAGTAATAACAAAACCATGCTATACAATAGAAAATTTCATGGGAACCTCATTCTTGTCTTCATTATTTAATGAATAAAATTAAATTTCTTTTCCTATAACCACTCTAACAAATAAGTATAATAGTTTACACAATAAACACTGCTAAATTCAATGTGTAACCACAACACTATCTTTGGTGAAAAAGATGTATGAAACAAAAAATTTCACCCCCATGAGAAAACAATCCAACGATACGATGAAAGAGGAGACAAAAACCAATACCTAAAACATGAAGAGAAAGTGGTTGGAGACCCATGTTCAAACTCATTTTTTAGAATGATTATTTTATTAAGTGTTTTTTTTAAAAATACAAGAAACATTTTCTCATGATAGAACATAATCCATCATCAATTATTTCTTCACCACATTCGCTTTGATTAAATGATATTTGATATCAATATGTTTTTAATGAGAGTGTTCCATGAGATTTTTGGTGATATTGATTTTAATTTTCTTCTCACAAACTAATTGCAATGGTAACTTCAGTTCAACATGTTAATCATCTAATTGTGTTTTCATATAGATGAGTTGAGTAGAGGCTTGAGTGGAAGAAACATACTCAACTTCATCCCATTTTGAGATTTATTGAATTTGGATTCTTTGAATTCTAGAAAACACAATTCATAACCACAATGACTACCCCAATATATTTTGATCTTCTATCATCAGCACTTCCTACCCAATATACACCCGAGTACACAAATAAGTCAATAATATATGAGTTGTATTACTTGATTCCAAATTATTTTGTTCCTCAGATGTATCTGAGAATTCTTTTTCCCACAATAAGATATGATTCTCTTGGATAACTCTAAAATATTTCACATAATGTAATATCATAAACAATACTGGGCCTTGTGTTAGTCATATACAATAGACTTCCAATAATATTTTAATACAATTTTTGATCCACTTCTTTTCCATTTCCATATTTACTCATATTTGTTCCAACGGAAATGGGTGTGGAAATAGGTTTTGAATTTTTCATTTCCAAACATCTTGATATTTTCTTTTGTATACTTTTATTGGGACACGAAAATGTATTCTTTCTTTTGGAAGATTTTTAACCCAAAAAAGTACTTAATTTCTCATAGAATAGACATTTCAAATATATTATTCATTTCTTCAACAAATAATTCACATCATCCTTCATCATTCACAGCAAAGACAATATCATCAACATAAACAATTACATTGAGGGGATACTCTTGACTTTCTATGATGTTAAGATTGTTATACACTCATCCTTTGTTAAAATTCATCTTCCTTAAGAATATATACAATTTAGATTACCATGCCATCATAGATTGTATATGCCATAAAATGTCTATTCCAATGTCAACAAATAACCTTTATTTTTTCGAAAAAAATCTATATGTCCTTTCAATATAAACATATTTTTAAATATCACTATTTAGTAATGCATATTTAACATCCATTCCAAAGATCTTGTTGATACATTTTGCGCCAATAGAAAGAAGGATTCTAATTGTTTCAAGTCATTCCACTAGGGACATGTTTTCATTATAGTATATACCCTCATTATTTGAATATCCTTTTCAAACCAATCTTTCATTGTTACTTATTACATATATTTTTTCATTCATCTTGTTCTGGAAAACACATTTTTTGGAAATAATGTATTTGTTTTTAGGATTAGGAATGACTTCCAATGTATTATTCTTTTCAATATGATTGAATTATAAATTTATTTCTTGAAACCTTTCAAGATTCTCAAAATATTCGTTCACATCAATCAGTTCCACTTTTTATTACAATGATGTTGTGAAATGGAATTAGTTGTTCTTATTATTTGAAACTTATCATGTTGATAACCAATTATATTCTATTATTCCCCAGGATTCCTCAGACCGGGATAAGATTTTTTATTTTCATTTTCATCACTGGAAATTGATGAGTCTGATTCTTCACCTTTATTAGTTTTACAACAATTTATATCATTATGAGAATTATCTTCTTTCAATTTGCTCAACCTGGTTTTTCTGAATATGTTTCTCTTTCTCAAATACAGCAATAACATTCACGTCAACTAAATCAAAATATCTTTTTGTTTCTTTTTTATGGAATTTTTATCCTATTCCTTCATGATATTAGCCGAGAAATATTCCATCCTCACCTTTCTGCTCAAAATTATCATAGTTTCCAGCTTTCTTCTTTATAATACCAGGAATTCCAAAAACTATAATGTGCTTCAAGAATGGAGTTTTTCATAAAACAATTCATATAGAGTTATACATGATTGTGTCATATAGAAACAATGTTATGTATATAAACATTAGTACTCATCTCTAACCTCCAAATGTGATGATAAAGTCTATGCTCAAGTAACATAGTTCATCACAATTCTAACATGCTTCTATTCTTTCATACAGAAACCCTAATTTGTAGTGGAGTGTATGGAGTGATATAATAATTCTGAATTCTATGCTTCTGAAGATATAAATCAAACTCTTCACTTATATATTCACCACCATAATTAATTATCAACTTCTTCATTTAATACTCAAATTCCTTCTCATCCATTCTTATGAAAATTTTAATCATTTTCATAGCATCAAATTTGTATTTCATATACATAACACAAGTAATGAGAGTAAAATTAGAAATAAATGTTATGGAGTACTTATCTCCCAATGTTTATTGTTCTCTCATTGTCCAACATATATCATAATGGATCAGATCCGATGGTTGTTTTTAATAAATATCAACATTCATATGCACATCATCTATAATATTTCCCTTCTGGAAGATAGTGAAACACCAATCTCTTCTTCATGGAAAAAAATGGATGTATTAGACACTCTCTCTTTGGAATAACTTGTACATGTTTCTCTGAAACATATGTCTATACCTTTTATACAAAAACTGATTCTCCTCCACCACACTCATTTAATAATAAATTTGTGAATCACCAACCTGAAACAAGTTTCATTTTGTATATTTTACTCTTGTAACTATCATGCCATATTCTTCACACATTACAACATATACATCCTTCGTCAAGTTAACATTGTTACCCTCATCACACAATTGTGAAACATTTTTCATATTGTGTTTCATCCCATTAACATACAATGCTTTCTAATATTTCATCATCTATATTCTAATGATGGTTGACCTATGAAATTTTATTTTCCATGATTAATCATTAAAAAATAACATTTTCCCTTCTTTAAAATCATTCACATCCTTCAATAATTTCAATTCATCAAAAATGTGAGAAGAACACCCAATATCATGTACTGAGTTTCATTCTCATTTCATGGAATTTAATGCATTTTCAATAACATGAACGTTTTCTCCATTCATGTCATTATTCACCTTCTTCTTTTTAGAATTTAGAATTATTTTTTATGGTAGTATGAAAACAATAGATCATTTTTAATGGTGTCTAGGTTGTTCAAATCATTCAGAAATAGTATCCAAGTATTGGATCCCATTTTGAATCATCACTTCATTCTTTTCATATTTCATCAAGATCACCTAATCATTTTTATTTATTTAAGGATATTGAATCCCCCTCTATATCATTCTTTCATAACACATTGGATAATTGTAATGTCTTTTATTGAACTAACACAAACTTTTTGTGTGCTAGAATCCCCCATAATACCAGAAATAAACATAGAATGTGTATTTTCCTCAAAAACCTCCATACTGATCAAAATTGGGAATAAATTTCTAAACTATATTCATTTCACATTCAGTAACATACATCATTGCCTTTTCAAACTAGATAGAATCAGAATTATATGAAAATATTCTGGATCTAGATAAAATCTTTTCAAACAAACGATGTGTTGAAACATTTGAATTATTCTCTTTGACCACATACATAACATTCTCAGCATACTTTATTGAAGACATAGTTCCATTATTATTCTCACCCTTTTAAGGTATCTCTCATTGAACCTTCTCATGTATCTCATTATGATAACATTCACCAACATCAGTGATTGATTTTTGGAAGCATATACTTTTATTTTCTTCTTCAAGGAGTTTTTGTTGGAAATGTTCCAATTCATCTTCTTTTTCCTTAAAATTCACTTCCAAATGGATATTATGATTCTTTTTATCATTAAAATAATTATTAAAATCATAAATGTTTTTAACCTTATTTTCTCCCTCACCAGCAAAACTTTTTGATTTCTTAAGCATTCAAATTCAATATTTTATTTATATTTTCAAGACTTATGATCATTCCCAGACATTCATTAAAATCTTCATTCAAATGCATTTCAATATGGGTTTATTCTTCTTTAGAACTACTATATCCAAATACTTCATCATTCACTATTGAAGTGAAAGTATTTTCCTTACCATACTCATCATATTTTCCAGATTCAGCATCACTCTCTTCTTCTTTTTTATCTTTGGACAAAAAGCAACTTATTTATTAATTTGAAGAATTAGTTTTCATTTCCTTTGTCTCCATTTTGCTTATAGGTTATTCTTCTCTTTATTTCTTCAATATAACTATCCTATTCATTCATTATTCCAAGACAATTAGCCACAATGTGACCAACACCACAACATTAAAATAATTTCATGGGATGTTACCCTTTTTATTTCCATTTACCTCATTTCACATTGTTTTAAAATAAGGATGTGATTTCATTGAGATATTTACATAGCTAAATTTTAGAGTCAGAATAACAAACTTTATCTTCCATAAAAATCTTCTATGACTTTTCATTTTTATTTTCATTGTAAGAGGATCTTCTGTCACCATTTCATTTTTTCTATATATCATTCTCTCTTCTCATTTTATATTTGAAAAGAGTGATATGAAAATAATAAAGAGATCATGTTTGAGGATTTTTATCATCCAATGAATATATTTTTGAAAAAAATTTGTTAGGAATGATTATCAAAGTATTTTTAACAACAGTATAGTCCTTTAGATTTTCCACAAGACATCAGATAGACCTCACAATGTCATTCGCCCAGGTAATGAATTCCCCATCATATTCATGCTCACCCATCTTAAAATATTTATACTCTAATCTCCATATTTGTATCATTTCCTTATTCATTTTTAATTTCCTTTGTATTTTCTTTTCAATTTTTCTCATATTTTTTTATCTATGGACACACCTAACATTCTAAATAATTATCTTTTAGAAAGTGATTATAATATACTCTTCTTTTCCCTTCTATCATTATCAATAAAGTACTTTTCAACAGGTGTAAGTGTAAAACTATCATCAAGGGGAGGAAACCCAACTATTGCATCTTGAAGAATGTCATAACTGATAGACTAAGATGTGGAAGCATTCTATAGTTCTAGATACGATAGTTTATTCCATAAATGACCGGAATACCATTACTATTCACAAAGTTAGTGTTCTCTATCAGAAAAGAATAGAAAAGGGAACCTACCTCAGATACAAATTTAATGTTCCCACTTAGAGTATTGTATTACTAAAAGGGGGATTGGTGAATCAGTGATATTCATTTTCATTTATGTATCTTTTCCATTGAAACAACCTTTGCCTCTTGTTAATGATTTCAATTACCTTATAAGAAACAAATCAACAGACATCCCATGAGACATAATGATTTATAAGGTTCACTATTAAATAATAATAGTTATATCTTTGTTATTGTTAGAAATGATTTAAGACTATAAAATCCACAAGAAATCAATCCTTAGTTTACAATTCGTAGAATGTACCCTTTCGCTTATGTACCACTTTGAAAGAATCCCACAAGTGTGTTTCCAACCTCATTGCTTGATAGGGTAATAAATTTTTTTTATAATAACTCATGTTAATTTCAATTTTTTTCAAATATAAAATGTATTCAAATTTTATGAAAATTCATTAATTAATTACTGAGATGAAATGTACATACTACCGGGAATTTGTAAGGAAACACTAAGTCTGTTACTTTTGATTATTTTTCCACTGAGTCTGATTATTACAAAACAATATCCCTAGTTCTATTTTCTAATAGAATACATTAGTGTTGAATCAAAACCACATCAATTCCCAAATACAATTTTCATGTCAAATAGAATATGATTGAATCAACACCATGTACAAAATTTGTCAATTCGAATAGAATTAATCTCTTCTTCTATATATATACTCAGAGCTTCTCACTCATCTGATGTTAATAGTGAAAATTTCACAAGTAAAATTTAATTCACCCCTTTTATATGTGACCCAAAATACGTTTCGGTGGGAATCCTAAAACCATTCCTTGCTCTCTTATATTCAACCTAATCATAAATTTTCCTAAAAACATGGATAAATTATGGCCTTTTTAACATTTCATGATTCTTCATGAAATTTATAAAATCATCAACTCTTATTTTCCATTCCCCTATTTCAAATTTCAATATGATTTCAATTTATGATAAATACATGGGTTCGTTCATCTGAATATGATTATTTTAAGATGATTGGTTCAAAACAATTATTGATACCATTCCAATTGAATGTGTTTGTATAAATGCACTTATGAACTTGAGTTGCAAACACTATTCTAAATGAAATACTCCCCCTTTAAAATTAATTCATAAATATCCACATTATTTTCTTTTATCTTGACCCACTTGTTAAACACATCTTCAAATTCAAAAAATGTGATTGAATCATGACTTCCTTCATGATTTTGAATGAATTGAGGACTAAATTTAGCATCGTATGAATTCAATTGTAATGTATTGTAACATTCCATTCATTACTGCTTCTTTAATTTTAACTCAACCAAAGAAATATCATTTCTGAATACAAATGTTCTGGATATGATCATCCTAAATAGAATCATTCTGGATATAATCATTCTGGATATAATCATTCTGGATACAAATATTTCTTGTTATAATCATTCTTGTTATGATTGGGGGATATTATTGATGGGTACAATATTTACAATATAAATACAATGATCTTCCTAGATACAATAAAATACAATCTGAAAACAATCTGTTAATGAATATCTACGCAAATATGATACAAATCAATCTAATAAAAAAGATCTTCCCGGATATGATATAAACCAATTTGAATGTGATTCATTCTCAATCAACACCATATATTTCCTTTTCTTCTGCCCAATTATGATTTTTTTTGAAAATAAATTCATTGTCTTTTCTTCCATTATCATCACATATTCCATCGACACCACATCAATTGAAACACCTTTCTGTTAGCATCACCATTCCCATCGACATCACCCTTTTCATCAGCACCTCCCTTTTCAATGGCACCACCATTTAAATCGACACCACCTTCATCACCACAACTTCTATTACCTTCAACCAAAATCCAATTTTTTTTTAAAGAAAATTGGTACAATCTAGATACGATTATTTCAACATACTATTAATACATTCAAGATATTACTATTTTCTGATTTTATTCAAAAACATTGGTACCACTTATTTATTTATACCATCTAGATGCGATGAATCTGAATACAATTCTTTTCGAATTGTTTTGAAAAAAAATCATTACCAAATATTCCTATTTTCCATAAGGATATGATAAATATTAATACAATTGTTTTATTATTGTGTTTTGGAAAACAATTGGCACCACATTTTTCTCTCTTCAATCTTGATATGATAAAACTAAATACGATTCTTTTGAAATTTTATTAAAAACAATCTTAATATGATTGTATTTTTATTGTGTGGAAAAAAAATTCAAATATCATACTTTTATAATTGGTTTTATCTCTATCACTCTCTTCTCCTTCTATCATGTGTGCTTCACAAGTTATAAATTCGAATAATGATTTATATGAAATACAAATAATTTAGGTATCATCTATTTTAAGATGGGTCTGATAATTTTTTAAAAAAACACAAAAAAAATTTCTACAAAACAAAGTGAATTGACTTCCAATAAATAAAACATACCTTGACCTCAAAAGGAAACTCCTAAAACCATTATCACCATTATCATCAGCTTAGTACCAACACATTCTATTAAAACTACTGCGGAAATGAATACAATTATTTTAACACAAAGAGGAAGGTATCCAATAACCAAGGATAATGGTCCCTTGATTTACATGTTTGTGAAATATTGTCTCTCCTACACCAGGGTAATCCCTTGACATGATGATCATATTTGGTATATCTGTATATCCCCAAAAGATGACGATCAGGAAGGGGATCAGATCCTCCACCTCTATTTCCTCAGATTCCCTCAATAAGGATGATGATCAAAAAATATGTCTCTCTATAAATGGAATCCCTTAATCATAATAACAATGATTGGTGTCACATATAGAAAAATGACCTATTGAGAGTTATAGGTATATGGATCTAAAATTTATCAACTTGTAAACTACATATAATTCCCTTGTATAAAATTTAGTAGATCTCTCTTACAATGTCTCAGATTTTTATTTTGAGTTCATACAAATGATCTCGTATTTATAGGTTTGCATCCTAATGTTCATCTTTTTATTTAATGGCTATATTTTCTTCATAATTCTAGGAGGGACTTGGATGCCTAACACTTCATTAAACCTATAAAACTGAAAACATGACTTTATTCTTATTAATTTACAAAATAATGAATGAAAACAAAATTTATTTAAAATATTTATTATAAAAATTATTACATTTTATGGATATGATAAATTTAAATGATTACAATTATTTTTGTTACCAGAGTTAGTGAGATTAATATAATTACAAAAGTATTTTCCAAATAAATGTTCAGACAGTGTATACGATAAAAAAAGAATCTGGTGATTATGATATAAATCAAATCCAGATCTCATTATGATCGTTATGGAATTAGTAATTTATATAATTCTCATGAGTGAAATTTTTATCATAGGAATTATTAAAATTGTAATGATGAAATATTAATTTATTCTTGAAAAAAGACCCCTTAAAGTTTGTATGGTAAACTTTTATATAATTTCTTATAAAAACCTTCATAAAATACATTGGACATAAAAAAAATTAGTATTTTTGTATTCAGAAATGAGATTATGATTTACAAAACAAAAGGAATAGAAAATTAAAAAAGAGACTTTTGAATCAAAAATCAATGCCTTTTGAGGAAGAAAACCCGACAAATGTTAAATAGAAATTTAAATTTTGAAACATAAGTCCAAAAAATATTTTAATAGGACTTTATAATCAGATGAATATTTTTTTCATAACACCCCTTGATTTTTAAAAACCTTCTAAATATGATATTTAATAGATCCAAATCCTCTTTATTATAAAAAATTCCTTGTGGATCATATTCTCTATATATTTGAAAATTTTATCCCCCTTATTAAATCATTCTACATTTTTATGAAAATTTATCCGCATGTCTAAAGATTTATCCCCCTTTTCAATTTACAAAAAATAATTAGGAATGACATATAACACTTGACAGAGTGTAACATAAAAAATATATACAATGTACTGAATAATTTTATCATCTATAAAAATGATGGAACATTCAACCAATAGACTTGAAAAAAAAACAATCAAATAATAGATTAAAAAAAATCATCGATATATCAAAAGAAAATATACTACAAGGGTTCAATGTAAATTTAGTTTATCACATTATCTAAGTGGCCTAAAATGACTTTTGTCATCTTAATGAACTCTATTAATTCATACATCAATTTTCAAGAAACTCATTTTGGGATTATAAATTTTCTTCCTATTCGAAGGATAACTAATATGGGTACAAATCATATCTTCATGATATTTAAATTTTTCATCCAGAGTACAAAACTTATCATTCCTAGGATTTTATTTTTTATTCCTAAATATAAATTATTTATTCTTGAGACTTATTAATCTGTTCTTGGAATCCAAATATATCATTCATAAAAAACTTTATTTATCAAATCAACCATCTCATCTATATAATACGTCATCATTGAAAATTATGTTTGAATGGAATTCAACTTCCTATTGATCTCCTTTATTTAATCAGATTGGATATCATTTGGACTTCTAGAAATATTTACATTTTGGGTAGTATCATTTTAAAAAAAATTAATTCAAAATAAATTTCATTCACATGAATCCTAATGACTTCAATTAAATCATTATGGTCTTTGGTACTTGCATCAGCATTTTGGGATCATTTTTCCAGATTCTTTCATTACCTCTTGTGTTTATAATATATCTCTTCAAAAATATTACCATCATATTTATGATTCATTATAATATATCTTAAAATTCTAACTATTTGAATTTTATCACTTTGGTTATCATAAACCATGTCAATTTTTTCACAATCCTTTTAAAAAATGGAATAGACTTTTCCAGTATTTCATTAATTGATCAATTTACTGAACACCTTTCTCTATAATTTTAATTGATGATTTAGTATCTTCTATGAAATTAGGAATATCTCATAATCGTTTTTAACTTATATTTTTAATAGTTATAGTTTCATCATCTCTATCATAATGATGATTTTTGTTACCATTTTCATTCATTTCAATAGATTGGGATGATTACCTCAAAGACATTATTTCTGATGGTTATATGGGTGATTCTATTAAAATTGAATTTTTGACTATGATTGGATTCCTTATCACTTCCATTATTCTCTTTTATATATAATTTTTCATCTTCTTCATTATTATTTAATTCTCTCATTTCATCATCAAAAACATACTCATCAATTTGAATAATTTCACTTTATTCTTTTTCTTCTAAATATATTTCTTTTCTATTTTTTGTAGGATCTAATTATTCACTAACATATTTCATTATTTATCCATCTCTTTCATTTTCATTAATTTTCATCAGATTATCAATATCAAGCATACTATAATTTTTCTTTTTCAACTATATTTTTATTTTTCTTCTTTGCGAGAGTATTAACATAATTTTTTTAGCTAGGGCCTGAGTAGGGTCAACAAAAAACAGATGGTCTAATTATTTCCTTTCACCATATATTTTTCTCCATTTAGAAAATACACCATTATAATTAATTTTTCAAATTTTCAAATTTCTAGGGGAAACCTGATTATCTATTTTTTTCATTTATGGACCAATTCGTACAGATTTTGAAACATTCTATGGCCCATAAACATCTACATTCATGGTATTATCTTCAACATCTTTTATAAACATATTTGATTCTCTATAAAAATGATGATTAAACCATTGAATCATATCATCACTGATAAATGGTACATTCAATTTCATTGGCACTTATTTGATTATAGCATTTCAAAACATTAATATTTGAAAAAGAAACATTTAGATGATTCTAGGTAACATAATTAACTATGAATTAATGTAACTAGATTTTATGAATTTTATGGTTCGCAACATGCAACACATTAGACATAATTTCCTCATATTAACCAATGAATGAAAAACAATATCATCTGAAACCACATGTGTTTCCCTATAACCCTTTCATGGAATAAAAATACCTTGCATCCAATGGAAATTTGATGATTTACAGAAGAAATATGATTTTATTTTTTCTTCATGAATCTCAAAAAGAGATTCCTCTACTATTTTTATATTTAATGATCCTTTTTTGGTAGTTTATAATAAAGGTATTAGGCATCTCCTACTGTGGATATTCCAATAAGTTGATCATTTTAATTTATATACATTCTATAATTCTTTCTATATATATAAATTTATAAATTTAAATCTTTATCAATCCCAATTGTATTATAAAAATATCTAAATTCATCTACATATATATGAGTTACTGATCAGACTAGTGTTTTTATAGAAAAAAATTATTCCAATCACTGAAGAATTAAAATTTTTTCCAAAGAAGAATAATACTTCTCATAAATATCATTGCCAACTAAATTTTTTCTATAGACTTTCAATAAAGATAATTTTTTAAGATCCATTACTTTTGGTGAATATTTATAGGTTTCAAACGTGAGTATTATAAAATCCTATATGAATAAAAATTATGGACATGGAAACTTAATGGGATGTAGGGAATTCGTACAAGGATGAGAAATTCCAATGTGGGACAGGTTAGGGGATTCCTTTACAAAGATAAAGGAAGATGACCATGGAGATTCTATATCATAGATTTAATCAAAGTAATCTAATGGTTAATAAACATGGGGGTTTTTTACAAAATAATAACCAATTTATTATAATCCTCATGAATCCAATAAATATTTTAAAAAATACCAATAAAATATTAATTGGGAATGTATATGTTAGAGATTGGCACCATTTGGAGTTTCAAGATTGAGTTATGGGTTTCAATAGATAATGTTTTTTGAAAATAAATTTTATTATGAAAATTATGAATATGAAAATAAGTTATTGTGAAAAATATTGTCTATAAAAAGTATTTTTTATTAAATATTTTGAGTACATAAAATTTATAATATGAAAAAATTTGAATATAAAAAATTGTAATATGTTAAATAATAAATATTATTTTTCTTAAATATGTAGTCCCTTTTTTTAAAGGATTAATATTAATGTAAGAAGAAAGATTAAAAAACACATAGATATGAATAATTACATTATAATGGTCCTTCCATGCTTCTGTTAAATGTATTAATATCTATCATAAGGTAATGAATTTGTAAATATATCTGCAAATTGTACATCTATTATGAGGAAATATAAAATTATATCTCCATTATGTGTGTGATCCCTATGAATTTGGTCTGATATCTATGTTTTTATCCTGATAGTGATGTGTAGGGTTTTTAATTAATGAAATTTCATTGTTCTTATTGTATAGTATTTCAGGTTTTGTAAAACTAATTCTATAATCTGTTATGTTGTGTTTCATTTACAATACTTGATCATGAAAACATCATGATACATCCTATTCTACTTTAGTAGTGGAATGTTCTACTGTGATTTGTTTTTTACAAGACTAGAAACTAATTAATCACTTATGAAATGAATGTTTCTAGATGTAATTTTCATATCCATTACCTGGCTAGAAACGTTAGCAACCAAAAATATCTTCAATACAAAATCATTTCTAGATGAATATAATAGTCATAAATCCGTAGATCCCTTAACATAATAAAAAATTATTTTTACAGCTTTTAAATGGGATTATTTTTTATTTGATTTATATCTTTCACATAAGAATACAAAAGACATTATTTCTGGGTTTATAACTTTTAATTATAGTAGACATCATATGATAGCTCAAAAAGTTGTTTGATCAACTGGTTTCCTAACATCATCAAGATCAAGAGTCTTTAATGTACCTATTCAATTACTAATAATTTATTTATTGTTATATCCACACTTTTTATAAACATATTTAATATAATTATGTTGAGATTTATAAGTTCCTTATAGTTTTCAAAAAATTTGAAAACCATGAATAATTGCTAACTCACCCATCGTACTCATTTGACACTATGATTTCATATGATCTATTAAACAATATGTAGAATATTGTTGAGTTGATACAAATATAACATAATAAAAATTAATTTTAACATTGAATTTTTTATTTTTCTTCTTTATTATGAAAAAATTTCTATAAGATGATCCATTTACATATTTTTTTAACAAAAATCATATTAATATATAATATCAATCTATTGGTTCTTATTTAGGCCATACAATGCTTCTTTATGTTTATTAAAATATTCAGGATGTTTTGTGTCCTTAGAGACAAGAGGTTTTCAGCAAAAACATCCTCTTAAAAATATGTGTTAAACAAAGCACATTTTCACATCCATTTAAAATAGATTAAAAATGAATATTTCTAAAATGAAAAATATTATTTTAATAGATTCAAATTTATATACTGGATCATTGGTTATTTATAATATATTCCCTCTTGTTTATTATCACCTTTATAAATTAGTATTTGTTTATTTCAAATGATGATTCCATTTTCATGTCATTTTTTCCAAAAAAACCAATTTTACTTCAATGAATAATGATTCTTTCGGTCTTTAAACCATGTTCATGACTTTTTTCCTTTAAAATTAATTTATTTTATCTTTCATATCCTTTTTCTACATTCCATCACTTATATATTATCCACGACTTTTCTGATTCAATTGGGAGAGGAATGAAAATTGTTCTATTTTATTAAATGAAGATGGCTAATCCTTATAGGTTGGTTCACATCACAAATGATACTATCACTAAGATAATTCCTGAGTAATAAGTAAAACTTGATTTGAAAAAACATTTTCATCAACATATGGTAGAAATTATGTTAGAGTGAATACGTCAAAAAATTTCTTTAATATTCTTATTATTAGAAGAGTTTTCTATCATAGGTTGATAATCAGTATATTAAAACAAATAAAAAGATATTGGTTTTGATTGTTTAAAAATTAAATGGTTGATTTCATTGAATTTAACATGTACTATTTCATCTTCAATACTATTATTTGTATTAAAAACTCTATAAATCATAGAATTAGTGGAAAAACCTATGAATATAACATCATCATATATGGGTGAAAATTTATGTAAATTATCATTTTTATTAATGATGAATACTTTTCGTTCTAATACATTGAATTATGATACATTTTTTAGGATTTTCCATAACTCATAAGGTGTTTTATTAAGAAATGGTCTAATTGAAACTAGATTTATAGTATAGATATCATTACTTACTTATTTATTCCAAAAAAAAATTAACAATTGAGTATCTATTCAACATGGTTCTTGTGATTTCTTTAGGAATAAAATTTCTTCATTAAACACCTACATTTTTCGAAGGTTTTCATGATGATTAAATGTTAGGGGTAACTAAATCTTTTACTAAAAAATGTCATAAAATAATAATAGGCCTCCGATTTTATTTCTAGAAAATAGAACCATTTATAATTATTTTAGTCATCCATTGGAAATAAACATAGTTCATTCTTTAAATACATCCATTCTGTGTAGGAGTAAATAAATCTGTGTGCACTAACTATAAATAATTATTATTTGAGACATTTCTAATTGATTTTGATCTTGACTTATGTTTCCTTCCATATTATTAAGGGTCTTAATATTTTGAGTAATAAATTTATGTTTTGATAGATCCTTAAATTTCTTTTATTATTATACATACAAAATTTTATTAGGATAAAATGTCCTAATTTATTATTACATAGATAAAATTGGTCTTCTATTTCACATAGGAAATGAAATTATTTTTTCCTAAGGTCATCTATTTTATGTGTATAATCATTCTATCGTTTGTTGGTAGAATGAATGAATTCTTATTTAGAAATATATACTAAACATTTATCATTATTAAAATTCAAAATGTAAGATTCATCACATAATTGAATTCTTCTTATAATGTTGTTTTTTATTCCTTTAACATATAAAACATCTGAAATTGAAGCTTTTCCAAGAAGAAAAATATTATCTATAAAAAAAATTCATTGAGAATTATCATTGAAGTTAAATATTCCAAATTTTATTTTGATAATATTTTCAATGAATTATTTTTTCCCACTCATGTGATAAGATCATCCACTATCCATGTACCATATATTTTATTTATTGGTACTTTCCTTATGTTCCTGAAAACAAGACAATTGGATTTTCACAACCCTAACATTCTGAGTTCTAGAAATGTTATAAAACATATTTTGGGAATCTATATTTGTTTTGATAAATGAGATTTTTGGAATCCCCAAGATTGAATTTTCTTTATGAAACTATTTTTATTCCAATGACCTCCACATTGAAAATTTCTATCAAAAGGGCCATTTTCAGGAACAATATAATTATTTACAAAAAAATTATTTTTAATTAGTATATCCCTTTCCTAATCAATTACCTTATACATAGAGTTGTTTGTATATTATATAAAATCTTCCCTTATCAATGGTAAGGATTGGAAAGAGTTTCGTTAAAATAAACATTTCAATAATTATTTTTATAACTAAATTCATATCAACATTGGTTTTAGTTTCAGAAGTTATTTTTTTTATTTTTTTCTCATAAATGATTTTTTATAATATTCAGAATGATTACCCTTATCAGAATTTTCCATTTAATGGTTTTAAAAATAGAATAAATTTGAAATAGATTTTAACCAATTTCATTAGAAATATCTAATACTTATTTTGTTAAAACATTTATTCATGAATTTCCCTTTTAATGTTTTCTACTTACTTTTCAATTTTCTTTTTCAAAACTTGGGGATAATACTGAATCCTGTTTATAAGGTGATAATTTTTTTTCCTCCACTATGGAAGATTATTCATCTGATGATATAAAACTATCCTTATTAGTATAATTGGAACATAAAGACATTTTAGTTAAGGATTTAGTAGTACATTTCTTTTCCATGAGACATTTAATTTTAAATGGTATTTTGGAATAGAGACCAATATTTTTCTAATTTGATCTCTAATAATCTGAAGTATTTTAAGATTTATATCCTATAGTTAAACTGTATAATTCATTAGCTTTAAATTATTTCTTATCTTTTCATTTATAATATATTTTTTTGATTCCACTCATAATGTATTTATTTTCTGTATTTCCATCTGAGATTTTTGAATATATTTTCTCATGTATCCTTATTTCTTAAATTCATAATTGGTATCTTTAGTATCATTCATGTCCTTATTAGTATTGTTATGTCAATACATTAAATATTTTATTCCAAATATCTGGTTCATCATTAGAGAAATATTTTGTAACATATTTTTGGTATTTTCTTATTCACTTGAGTCAAATTGAACAACAACATTATTTTTATTTGATAAATTAACAATATTTTTTAGGGAATATTAATACATTGTATTTTTTGTTATGTAAATGGAATATCCACAACTCATCTCTTTAGAATTCTCATTATCACTTTTTAATTTATTATCATATTGAAAAAGAGATCCAAAGTGATCATCAAGAGTAACATTAGTAATTTTTCATTATTCAACAAATGTTGTTACCTTTTTTCCCATTTATTTGGCAAGATGTATATAATATTTTAAACTATTATTTCATCTTCTATTACATTTTATATCAAATCATGAAATGTATTCACAGTTTTTATGAACATTTTTTGAACCATAGAAAATTGTTATCAAGAAGTGAATTAGAAATACTAATAATTTTTTCATAGAAAAGTTATTTTTCTTTCAACAACTTTAGAAGTACTAAAATGAGTAATAACCATCTTCTTCAAAATACTGTAGGATTCTTCACAAGATAGAATATGTCTATATATTTCTCTATTAAAATAAAAAAGTATGAATTTTACAATCCGGAGTCCACATGACAATTTTTTCAACTCAAATTTTTTATATCAACAGTCTTCATTCTATGTCTATACTAATCATAATCATTTCTATCAAAAATTAGTGGTCATGTGGGATTTAGATTTTCTGTGCATCCAAAAATAATTCTTACCATTCATTTCTGTTTATACAAAAAAAATATTTTCCACAGTAGATGTATTTGTATAAAACATTTTAAAAAAATAGTTTTAAAAGGAATGAAATATGACTTGAGATATTTAAAAAGACAGTAAGTATATGAGCATAAAAAATGTACCCTAATACTAATTATAGGATTGAAATGTCTAGGACGAAGAAAAATTAATGGTGGTAAATTTTATGTCTAAAAACATACCATTTTAATTATAAAATAATAATTATAAATGGTTTTAAAAAACATTAATTCACAAATTCTCTTATTTATTACAAAAATAATTGGATTGGGACTTTGGATACGATGAATATCATAGTAAAGTTTATTTTCATATGAATTCCATAGTTTGTATTGTGATATTTATTATATTCATTGTTAGAATGGTAAATATAATAATCATAGTGGTTATGATAATCAGAGTACAAAAAAAATTATTATTCCATCGTAAATCATATAGAGTCATACTGAGTAATTGAAATAATAAAAATCAATGAAATTGTAATTATGATGAAATACATTATAAAAAAAAGTAATTAATGAAATTATGATAAAAGAAATGAAAATAGGAAATAGAATTAAATTTCTTTATATTAAAAATGCATCATAAATGAAAACTAATTAAAGTAAGAAAATAATTTTAACCAAAATAGTAGGGTATCCAATAACTTGGATAATGGTCCCTTATTTTATACTTTCACGAAAGATTGTCATTCCCACGCTAGGTAATCCCTAAAAAATATGATCGGCTTTGGTCTATATGAATATCCTAGATAGTCCCTGTTCAATAATGTGACTAGATCCTCTATGCTTCTCACCTCAAAATACCTCTAATATGATGATGACTGAGACATATTTCTTAATATCCATAGACTACCTCAATCATAATCAATTTGTTCAATGTCACCAAATGGAAAAAATCTGGGATTTATACAAGTTTATAGAACATAAAGATCATGACATGTGAAATTCAGATCATTCAATTGTAGGAAATTTAATCCTACTCACCCACAATGTCTTGACTAATTGTTGTGAGTTCATTCAAATTTCTTGGTATTTATAATTTTTCATCCTAATGGTCATCTTCAAATTAATGATCAGATTTTCTCTAGAATTTGTAGAGGGACCTAGACTCTTGTCCCTTTATTGATCATATAAAACACGAAACATGATATATTTTTAATTAACATATAATAGAATGAATGAAATCATTTTGATTTTAAATATATATTTACAAAACATAAAAATTTTCTAGATAAGATAAATTTAAATGAGACTGATGATTTATATTACAAGAGTTAGTATGATTTATATGATTACAAAAATATGGTTTGTATGATATTATGAAAGTTTTGTGTGGAACAGTTCATATCTAGTAAGTATAATATTAAATTTATCCTCTTCATGCTACAATAGCCATTGAATGTGTTGTTGATATAATTCTCATGATTATGATTTCTACCGCATTGATTAAGAAAATCATTGGGATAAAATATGACTATATTCTTGTAAAACAAATGAATTCATGTATGTATGCTAAATTTTGTTATTTTTTCATATAAAAACATTCATAAATTAATTTAGACATAATACAATTATTAATTATTTATTTAAGAAGTCGTTTTTTATTTCCAAAATAAAGGGAATAAATAAGTTAAAAATAGAATTTTGACTCGACATGAATTTCCTAATAAACTATGATATATTATTCTTTCTTGTCTGATTCATTCCCTATAATAGATATAATATTTGATTTGGGGTTTTATTAAAATGAGTAGTTTTATTTATATGTGGGTATATTTCACCCTCTAGTTATAATATTTTGATTTTATCTTCGATTTTTTGGAAGATTCAACATCAATGATTATTAATTATCATTCATCATCCAGTAATTATTCATAAATTTCTTAACATAGGAAAATGTATTTTCACATGATTATTGATTAGTATTATATAGATAGAAATTGATTTTAAGTAAATTTTTTTTGTGTTTAAATAATTTATGTTGTCTATATCCACGACATAGTATTATAAAATATTACTTTATTGTTGAGATGTATTATAAATCCAATTTATTATATTTTTTTAAAACAATAAAACTCTTCATTGTAACATGGAAGTAGTTTTTACACTCTGTCATTTAATGATTTATATTTCAAATATTTTTACTTCCTGATATTTTTTCGATGTGACTGAGGCACATCGTTGGTTGGATGTTTTTTACATACCATATACATAAAACATTGGTTATCATTTGGAATTAAATAATTTTCCTATATTTGTATGAAATATTCGATGCAAATCTATCCAAATATACCCTCAATTTGAATAAATTTCATGGCTATTTAAATATTGAGTGTTGGGTAATGACCTTTTGTTTATGTTATTTTTGATGAATCTCATTTTTTGGTGATGTAGGGAATGTGTCACCATTATGGTACTTTTTAGAGGAATCAGAATGATTCAATTTTAACCATTAAATCATTTATATTATTGTATTGTCATATGATATAACAAATTCAATAATGAAACGAAAAAAGTAATTGTATTTTAAATTATTATTACAATACTTTTTCAAATCATGACCATCTCAAAAATAGAATTTTATAGAAAGGTAATTAATTCACTGCATTCCTTTTTCATCTCAACATGGATGGAAAAAAAGAAAAGTAAGGTGGAAAAAGGTCAAAAAAATTTATTATATTTTTTATTCAGATAATTTTTCATACCATTAATAAGATAGTTTGGGGTTACATATTTGTAATATAGAATTCAGTTTTGTATATTTAAAGTGGTTTCCATGGAATATTAAAAAAAATTATATAGAAGAGATTAAAACCTTATCAATTTAACCTCTTAATTTTTATATTTTTTTACCCACTAATAATTATCCACTATATATCCATAAAAATAAGTCATGATTAATTAAAAGTTTCTATCAAATAGTTTACATAGTTGAAAATGTTTACATGAATATTGGGACGAATATATTATTGAAGTATGGAAAAGCATCAGATCAAATTTATTAGAGTGATGTGTGACATTAAATACTATTTGTGGTATAATTTGATTTGGTCATCGATTGATTCTTTAGGGTGAAACAATTAAATGTTAGTTAGGAAAATAAATGTAATTTAGTTTTCATAAATGATACCTAATAATACATATTTTTGAATTGATCTTGGAAAAAGAATTCAAATTATATTTTGAGGTATTTCTTTTTTTTACCAAAGCCTTTCATAAATATGTTTACTTGATATTCATAATTAACATCCAATAAACACTTCCTAATGATCTTTAAGCACAATGTATATAGTGGACCTAATTTTTTATACATCAAAAAAGAATCAAAAACCGAACATCCGTATTTTATTCCCCTAATTATCTATAAAATACATTTGAGCTCCTAATATTTAATAGGATAATTAGGGAATTGATAAAATAAATGAGTTAGATATAATTATTGTTGAGGGAAAAAATATGCTAATAATGCATATTATGTGATTAATATAGCATAACATGTTATCATAAATGATAATTCTCTTGAATAATATCATGGGATTATAATATATAGAATTTGGAAGGATAAAACAATGAAAACATAAGATAATGTAATCAATATATAACATTTCATAATCATATACCAAAGAAAACTTAAAATACCACATACCATGGTTAACATTTTCCCGTTATGGATTAAGATAAATTATTAATCACATAGATATTGTCTTCTGATCCAAAAACATTACCTAATTAATTATATTGAAACCAGGGAATACACAACATAAAAATTACATGCTTATGTATTCCATAAATACAAATAAATCATAAGGCACAAACAAAATAATTTCCCTTGGAATGAAATGGATTTCATAATCTTTCTTCATTTCCTAATCAAAAGTTATTTCAAAAATATTAAAATTAAAAAGAAGATAAATTTTTTTAACATCCATATCAATGTACATGATAGTGGGTGTCTCAAAATTGTACTCATGGGATAACAATTGAAGATAACAGAAGATAATTTGATATAGAAATGAAAATTAAAATTAGTGTTTTAAGGAATCCTTTAAGGATGTTTAGGGAATTAATAATTAAGTAATTTTAAATTAATACATTTTTATATCTGATTGGTTATACCTACAATATTCCATTATATAATCAAATTATCAATGTTTATAAATAATTTAATTTTGATTTATATAAATGTATTAAAAGATAAAAAGGATCCACTTTATCATATTTGATTACAATATAGGAATTTGAAATGTATACATAGAAGTATTACCACATCACATTAAGGGATTATAATCTAGTAATATGTATAATATACACATATATTGATTTCTGAAGAATTCTATTCATTGAATCTGGAAAAATGGTGAGTCATAGGGGGAAATCATAACCGAAAGAAAAGTTTCATTCGGAGAGATCCCTTACCATATGTTCCAAAATCAATATAAAACTCAACCTAATATCATAGATAAAAAAATATATTAAATAATAACTTATTTAAAAACATTTTCCCATTATATTTTATTTAAAATTATTTAATTGGTTTTATTCACAGTAATTTCATTAAGATATGATGAATAATTTCTGTGATACAATTTAGTTTTTTAAGGTTCCAAAGTTATATTAGTTTTGGGTAATTATTCTTGTATATTTAAATAGGAAATAAAACTATCAAACTGAAATTATATTTTATTCATGTCTATATATATATATATATTTAAATGGTCCCAAATATCAATTAAGCTAACTTAGGGATAATTCCTTTAATTAAAATGTTAACGATATGTGGTTATTTCTTTTAGGTCCTTTTACTATCCCTTAAAAAATGATGTTATTTGTTTAATTAAATGGTTATAAAAAAAATTAATAATTTTAATTATGATATAATAATAGTTTTATAATAATATTTAATCATAATGTTTTTTCCATATCCTTCGTTGAAGGTGTTGGATTTAACACCCAGAGACTTTATAATATGTCTATTTATAAATAAATTTAAATTTTTTCCATTTTTTATTTTTAATGAAAAACCCAGTTAACCATAATATACACACAATAATGAGTTAGTTTGCATTACACTAAGGACGAGTTTTACCGAATATTAATATATTAATAAAATATTATTAGTTAATATAATATATAAAGTATGCGTTAAATTAGCATTGTTTAATATTATTAAAAAATTTATATTTTATATATTCCATATAATATAAAAATTCATATCATGTATTTTCTAAACATGATAGAATTATAGATTCCATTTTTTTGATAAAAGATGTATTTTACAAAAAAAATCAGTTTTGCATCTTTTTAATGGCACACCCATTTTTAATATATTTTCTAAAAAATTTATATATTATATTTAAAAAAATAAAATTATTCTTAGGATTTTTTATATGAAAATTTAATTTGGATTAATTCCTTATATTTTTCTGATAATTTTTATGTTTTCCTGAATACTAAAAATATAGTAAATATTTATTAAAAACCCATTTTCAAAAAAATATTTTATGTGGATAAATATTATTATTGAATGGTTTTAAAGTACAAATATAATACATTTTTACCATTTAATATATATTTGTACATTGGAATTAATTTTACATTTATTTTTTATGTAAAAACATTTCAAACTTTTCCAATGTTTTAACTTTAAAAAACTAGTTTATATTTCCCGCAATGGGATTATTTTAAAATTAATTAGTGCACCATTGTTGTTTTTAATTTTGAAAAATTTATTTCATATTTGGAATGATTTGTTCCATATTATGAAAATAGGATCTTTTTAATTTTTGGTATTTTGAATAGTAACTTCAGTAATCGTTTTTTAAAATCTTTCGAAAGTGACCCTTACCTAAATTATAATAGATAACATCTCCTTCTCTTAAATTAAATACTCTAAAGGCCTTTGGATAAACCTAAAACAAACCAATTATCCTAAAATCCTCCATAAAAATATCCTAGAGGCCATTCTTTGGGAAGAAAACCATCCTAAGGAGTTGTTGGGAGAAAATCGAAAGGAGATACCTAAAAATGAGGTAATTGTTTTATCAAATCTTTTAATGTTATTTTTCGTCTTATACATCCTATTATTATGTTGTCTCTATACTAAATTAATAAATATAGTATCATACATATACAACAATGATATAAAAATAATGAGAAAACCATATTCCCTATTTTATCCATCTTATGAATAACAATACCATTATGTGTGTGGGCATACAGCTTACTATCTCTATGTCATGGTGTAATTTTTTATTCAACTCCACTTTATTTGGACGAGTATAATGATGAGTATAATAGATAAATATAAACACTATAACATGATAATGATTCTGTATACTTAATATTCCATCAAATTCCATACCATTTAACCATCCATAGAATGATATTTTCCCTCGTCTATATGTATGGCCTACCGTCTCCACAACATAGTGAGATTCATTATCCATGTTAATCATTAATTAATGATTATAAAATGTATATGATGAGTAAAATTAGAAATTTTGGACCATATATCATTATATATATGAATAGAATACAACCTATAAATAAAAAACATGACTTACAGAACAAAACATGCAAAGGAAAATGATGCAGTGAACACCTGAATCCACGAAAATACTGAAATTTTATTAACAAAATGGTATAAGGGGATAATATATGATATAATAAATATGGATACGGTAATGGGATAGTTAAAAACATTTTTTAAACAATATATAGGAGGTTAACACACCCTTGAATGAAAGAAATTTCATGTTAAGGGTTAATTTGACATTCTCACTATGATCAGAGTTTATTTGAATGTAAGTATCACAAGGGACATATTTATCATCCATGACCATGTTTCATAAAATATATTTCAAATATTATCAAAATTTGTTTAATGTCATTTTTAACCATGTTTTACCTTTTATAAAATAAATTGAGTGGAATATTTTCGTCGTTTGGAAAGTGAGCTACTTTATAAATATTTCCACAAATTAAGGAAAACATGTATTTTTAACTTATATGGAGTAAGTGGATATTTTATGCCATTATTAAAACATGAAATTTTGATAATTTTATTGAATGACTAAAATTTTATTTTCAAATAAAATTTTTTATTTTATAAATTTGCAGATTCTAAATGATTTCAATGTAAAAAATGGATATTTCTCTCGAGGAGTATTAAGGAATTTTATTAGATTATTTTCATCTATTTTTACATCCATTGTTGGATTTTATGATTATTTAAGGTTGATTTATTATGATACAATCATCCATATTGTGTTGAAGGAGTGATGATAATTTGATTTTGGATGTGGTATTTTGATACTATTATGGGTTTATGGAAAAAGTATTGACATTTGATATAGTAGTTTTAATATGAGTGTTTTTTATGTTTTATCCCTTTTGTGAAAGGAATTCATTAGACATATCCAGTGATAGTTGGGGCCCGCTATAACCCCTGGATGCATCAGCGGGTCTCATAAGACAAACTAGTATCTTGGCACAACGCCTTGATCTTATAGTTATGTATGGTCTTCACAAGAGGTCATGATGGTATTGTTATGATGTATGGAATTATGAATTCCCCCTTATGAGATTAGTAATTTATTTGAAATTAGAATATTTGAATATTTGAATATCCATGTGATTGTTTAAATGTAATTATCTGATTTATTCATTCCTTTTTATGTTAAAAAATATGTTTATAAGGCTTGAGACTCATTTTTATACTTGGTTGTAATGTTTATAGTTATTTAATAAACATTCTCTTATACAGCATAACTTTTATGAGAAATTTTACTCACCCCTTTCTAATGAATAATTTTCCCAAGATACTATGAGGTGATTTATGATTGATATTCTTGGTTAAACTAGTATAATAATTGATTTATCAATAGATTATCTATTTTTATTTTATGTTCTGTATTGTAATTTAATGATCATGTATGTACTCTATTATCCAATACTATAAAATTGATTGGTCCTTTAGAAATTGACTCCTTGTAATCATGAAAATGTATTAAAATAATCCAACTTCTCCAAACTTTTGGGGTTGGTGTGTTATAGTTTATATCAATGTAATTTTAGCAACAACCTTGGAAAATAAATCTAGAAACCCTTAATTATGAAACATTACCCCAATATTGACATTCACTATAAGTATAAAATAACATCCTAGAACATTGGTAAAATAGAGAATATGTGTATCTTATAAGAGATACATCACTGACTACATAATATAAGTGGATATGGTTCTGGAGTTAATGTACCTAGGAGTTACAACTCTGACAAGGTGTTTTGATCCGGACTCGGGGTAACCTAGTACATGAAAATGGCCCTTACTAACCACCTAGTTTTACAGTCTTAGATGATATTAATAGGATAATATACATTTTATTTACCTACCATTATGATGGATTTAAAATTAATGATGTACCCAAAGTAACCAATGATTATGATTATATTATTTATGATGCATAAATTTATTATATGTGGTACACCATATTTAGAGTTATACAACGTAAATATCATTATAAGCTAATAATATATATAACATATCTTACAAATGGATCCTTATAGAACGAATGATAACTACACCAAGGCACATGATTCCATGAGTAATAAGGATCATATCATTCGTCATTTTCTGCCAACAATTCAAAATGAATCAGTCACCCATGTATTTTCATTATATGAGGAAATTGTATCTGGTTTTAATAATATAGTATAGAATTCTTCACGTACTCTGGATTTGAAGGGAATAATCATAAGAAGAAGACGACATCGAAATATATAGATAATGTGATGAAGGGAAAGAACGTTTTTCTCACATGTGATAAATGTTTAATGAATCACCCTGGTAAATGCTTGAAGGGAATAAGAGTTTTTTATATGTGTGGAGAAAAAGGACACAATGATCGTGATTATAAGATTATGTAAATTTTTTTCAGTGTATAATAATTCATCTGCATGTCGATGAGACACTATATGAATCAATGTCCCAATCATCAAAGAAATATACCCCATACGATGCTATTGTATAATGATCATGTACTGATACTACCACTAATGAAGAGGAATGATTATTATTCATTTTCAATAATTAATTTATTTCAATATTATTTATTAAAATACTAGTTATAATAATTCTAATGTATATATGGATTGTGCTATATTATTATTTCATTAAAGATTTTAGATTCTATGGTAGCAAGTAAAGTGACACCGTTAGATGTTTATCTCATTGTAAACTATACGGTGGAGGTAAAGAATACCCATAATGTGTTTCTGATAATTACATAATGATGTTGGAATAATGACATGATTAATTTTGATAACATAAATTGGAAACTATTTACTACCTTGAAACTGATTGATGGTTTTTTATTCAATCATTGTTAGAGTTTACAACATTTTTGAATTTAAATATTATATACAATATTATATGGTTTACCTAAGGAATAATGAAGGGTAAAAATATTCAATAAGGTTTTATAGTAATTCAGGTCATTTAAATATTTTAAGAGAAAACATAACAAATGTATCCAAATGTTTGGTATGTGGGAAAAAAGGATATGCAATATATTATATTGATTTTACTAATTTTGTGACCTTTCTTATAAATTTTGGGACTGTGAATTTGGGAAAGTTTATTTTTGGTAAGTATAAAGTTATGAATGGATTAGGTATAACATTGGATAATATTTTTAAGGTTAAAAAATTTCTATGGATATTTTTATAATTTCATAGTAATATTGTTTTAGGAATATAAAATGCTGCATGTTGGGTGAAAACCCGTCACTTCGAAAAATGTTGTTGGAATCAAACCCACAACTGAAGTGAGAAAATTATTTGTCTCCTACCATTGGCATCCAAATATACCTATTTAGTGGAATATAGATTTAATTATTTAAATGGTATAATTTCAATTTGGTAACCTTATACTATTAGTATAAATATAATATATTTTAATTTTATTATATTCGGAATATAAAGATTATTTTGTGGTCTAATATAGATAATTGACGGAACTCGACTTTTCATGTAAGTGTCCTTCCTTGTGTTCTTAGTATATGATGTAAATAAATTCTTATACACTGAGGGAAATTACCATCAAAATAAAAATGATATCCTAGTACTATTTGGAAGGAATCTAACGGTCACACATATTATTAAAGACTTCATGCTCTGTGATTGTTCAATTTATCCTTATCATATTATCTATCACACTCAATCAGAACATGATGGTTATATTTTTCATTCATATACATGTTTTCCTACATGTAACTCTAATTTTTGTTACCTCTGATAACCTTAATACTTTTCATTTAGTATTTTAATGTTGATTTTTTATCACCCCTTGTTCTGATGTGGGATTGATATAAAGGAATTTTGAATAATCAAGCATTAGTTACAGAACCCAAATTTTAATACTCTAAGGATGGAATTTATTGAAGGAGGGGAGAATGTACAACACTGATACATTATATATAAATTTAATTCTATTTCTTTCATTCTTTTTTTGCTTCACCATGTTAATCTCACAGTACACACAAAAATGACTTGTCTAGCATTACATGGAAGACCTTGTTTGACTGTAAATAATTTATTAGTAAAATAGTATTAATTAATATAATATATAACCAAGGTATTATATTATATGTGTTTAATATTTTTTAATATATTTTAATTTTTTTATATTCTATATTAATTAATTATACATATTATGAATTTTTTATGCATGATATATGAAAAGATTCCATTTTTTTATAAAGTAAGTATTATTCAGAAAATGTTGTATTGTCGCCATTTGACGGTGCACCAATATTAAATATATTTTTTGAAACCTTTATATTTACTATTTCAGAAAATAATCTTCATTATTTTTAAGAATTATTAATAAAATTTCCTTGGATGAATTTTTGATATTTTTCTAATAGGTTTTTAATTTTTATTAATAGTATAAATATACTAATGATTAATTAAAAATATATTTTTTCATCAGAATAATTTATGTGGATAAATTATATTATTGAATGGTTTTAAAGTATAAAATGTAATATATTTTTACTAGTTGATTTAATTTTGGCCATTGTTTTTAATTATACCACGAATTTATAGGTCCAAACATTTCAATCGTTCACAATGATTTATGTTTTAAAAATGCATTTTTAATCTGACAACAAGATTAATTTTAAATTTACAATTGAAACTTATATGTTTTGAATTTTGAAAAATGAATTTCATATTTTGAATGAGTGGGTCCAAATTATTAAAACAGTTTTACTTTATTGTTGGGTATTCTGAATAATAATTTTATAAATATTTTTAATTACCGTGGTTAATGATAAATCTTGTAATTGAAGGATTAAATAATAATTAAAAATTACCAAAACACATATAAAAACAATTAGATGACTACATTAGAAAATTTTTACGAATTTTTTGATATAAAATAATTTAACAGACCCTTTCCCATGAATATTATTAAAACTAATTAATGTGAAAAAATATCACACTCTAATTTTTTATAAGTATAATAATTTTAATATTCAGATAAATAGTATATAACATCAATTATAACTACTCCAGGGAATGCTAAAATTATTTCCTAAATCATATAAATTTATTTATAATTTTTATAGATTAAATATTTAACATTAATGGTTACACAATTGTTATCACGAAATTATTTTATTAACAAAAATATCAAATTAATGATATTTAAAATATTAAAATAAATATAATATTACATAATTAACAATATTCACAATTTTTATAAAAAATAAATTATTTTAGTTACATATTTAATTTATTTGTTCTAATTTATCAGTTTTTTTATATTTTAAATTATTAAAATATTTTATAGTAATAAAGTTGACAAAAATGTAAATTTAAAATAAATATTATTTTATTAGAAGATATAAAAGTCATATATCTATATGTTTCGGACAACTAAATTCTAAAATTTCAAATATGACATAAATTTTTCAATATGAGTTAGTTTTTAAATTTAATAGTAACTATATTGACCCTACAATTTAAAAATACAATAAGACATGGTTAGTGTAAAACTATTTGACTAAGGGTTAAATTCAAAAGTTATTATTAATTTGATGACCTTAGCATGTATAAAATTCAATATTTTGTTTTATTTAGACCCACACTAATCTTATAATCTAAATAAATCACTTTTTAGATATTTTAAACCGAAAAAAATTTATATGAAATAAATATTTTAAGCTCTTCTAATATTGTCATCAATTCTCTTATAAAAGATCACTACTCCTATTTCATTCACTCATTAAAATACATTTCAAAAAGAAAAAAATATTCTCAATTATCCACCCAACATCCATCAATAAATCTTATTGTACATAATTTAGGTAGGAATCCATCCTTAAGAGTCCTTATTTGTTATTCAAAAGGAGATACATATATAATAGGTAATTGATTTATCACAACTTTTAAAATTTATTTTTTTATTATACTTTTACTTTATGTTGTTTTTTCCATACCAAATTAAAAAATCCATTATCACGAATATATTGATTTTTTTATATTTATGTGACATTTATATTTTTCATTTTACCTATCATACGAATAGAAATATCACCATGTGTGTGTACGTACAACTTATCATCTCCACATTATGGTTTAATTTTTTATTCAACTATACATTATTTGGTTGTGTATAATAATGATTATAATAGATAAAAATAATTACTATTACATGATTAATATTTTGTATAATTAATATACCATCCAATTCCATGACATTTAACCATCAAGGGAACACTATCGTCGTTCGGGCGTACGTTCAACATACTGTCTCTATGACGATGTTAGATTCATTTTCCATGTTAACCATTAAAAAATGATTATAAAATTTATGTGATGATTAAAAATAAATTATTAAGAACCATATATCATTATTTATATTAATAAAATACCTCCTATACATAACAAAAGTGACTTACACAACAAAATATGCATAGAAAAATGATGTAGTTAACAAAAAAACAAAGGTAATCCTGAAATATTATTAACAAAAATGATATAAGAGGACCATATATGATATAATAATTATTTATATGGTCTTGTTATGACAAAATAACACGATCTAACCATTATAAAATAGGTTAACACACCCTCTACTAAAGAAAAGTACATGATAAGGGTTAATTTCAAATGTCGTTATTATCTGAGGTTGTTTATTGTAAGTATCTACTGGGACATATTTATCATCAATGTCCACAATTCATAAAATGTATTTGAAAATATTGTTGACATTTATTTAATGTAATTTATACCCATGTTTTAATTTTTATAAAATATTTTTATAGGAATATTTTCTTCATTTTCCAAATGAGGTACTTTATAACCATTAAGATAAATTAGGGAAAATTTGTTTTTTAACCAGTTTGGCACAATGGTTATTTTATTCCATTATGAATCCTTAACATTTTGAATCATTCCATACATGAATACAAGGATATTTTTCAAAAGGAATGTTTTCTTTTATAATTGTGCAGATTCTAAATTTCATAAAGTAAAAAAGTGATATAATTATCATTGAGTCTTAACGACATTTGTTAGATTGTTTTCATCTATGTCAACAACCGTGGTTGTATATTATTCTTAAATGTGGTGGATTTATTATGGTATAATATTCCATTATTTTTTAATGTGTTTATTATTTATTTGAATATGGATGTGCTATGTTTATACCAATGTATTAACATTTGATATTCTAACTTTTATACAAATGTTTACGGTATATTTTACCCCTTTCATAAGATTAGTACATTGAAATTAATATGTGATAGTTGGGGACTGATATATCCTCTAATTGCATCAGTATCTCTCATTTAATGGTATGGTTAGGAATGGTCATAGAACGAGGACTTTATGATATGTTTATGTATGGTCATGGAACGAGGCCTTTATGGTATGGTTATGATGTCTGAAATTATGAATTACATCATTATATGATTAGTTATTGATATTACATGGGATTATTCGACTAGTAGAATATCAATGTGAATGTTTAAATGGAATTATTTGTTTAGTTCATGCCATATTATGTTTAGTTTTAGGTTTATATGGTTTGTGTTTCAGTTCTATAATTTCTTTAAATGTTTATGATTATTTATAAAAGATTATACAATATTGTTTAACCATACCAAGCATATGAGATCACTCCTTTATTATATTTTACATTACAAGTATACCAAAAAGTGATTTATTTTATACAAACAGTGTTAATCTAAGAAAATAATGGTTTTTTCTCAAAGGATAATCTATGTTGTATTTTATTATTGAAATTACAATGTAATGTTCATGTATGTAATCTATTTTCCAAGACATGTAAATTGATCAGTACATTGGGATCTGATTCCTTGAAATCATGCAAATGAATTAAGAAAATGCACATGCTCCGAGCTTCTGGGGTCAGGGCATTATAGTACATGAAAGTGAAGTACATTTTTCATGGAGATATTGAACCTACCATATTGTAAACAATATTTTATTTTTATAAATGAATGAACAGAGGGTACAAGATTAATATCACTCTAAAAAATATATAATAATAGTATATATAGGATACTAATTACACTATAAAATGGTGTATAGAGGGCATACTAGGTTAGTCATAGAAGAATTAAATTGAAAGAGATTAGTTTAGGATCCTACCTGTTACATTGGTTTTCTCCTCTTAGGCTTCTACATATGGCTACATGAAATTGTAATTTAGTGATAAAAAATAAATTAGATATAGAATAGATTATTGGGAATCTAATTGTGAATATGTTCTGTAATATTCTGGTCTTAGAAACTCGAAGAAGAAGTGGTTGTTATGGGTTGTTTTTATAAGGTTAGGAGAGAGGTGTTTTTGAATGAAATAATAATTAGTGTATAATTTTGGATCAAGACTACTAATAATATTGATTAATGATAATATATAAATAAAAGAGGTCATGTTTGTTTGAACTAATGTTTTATTACATCATCCATTACTACAAAATTCATGTACATATCTTATAATATCAATTACTGTATTTATATGTATTTCCCTTTACACTGAAATTTAGACTGTTTTAAAATAATAATTAAAATACACATAACCATTTTCTTATATATAAATTCTAAAAAAACAAATATAATTTTCAAAATAATTTTCCAAATATGATATATTTAATTTTTAAACAAAATTATTCAGTTATTTGAAAAATTGAAATTTTATTATTATGATAAATTTTCGAACCATTATTAAATTTATATATAGTTTCATCAAATTATATTATAATCATAGTATATATAAATATTAATTTTTAAATAAAATTTATGAAAGTAAATGTTATTTTAAATAATTAAATATATTAAAATGTGAAATTAAAATATTTATATTTTATAGAAGTACTAACACTAAATAAATAATATTAAATACATTTATTTACTTGTAACATGGTATAAATATTTCATATTATCAATTAATATGATATTGGAATTTCATTTTACACTCCCATTGCAATGTAAAATATTCTATGTATCACGTTTATATTAGTGATGTTCATATAACGATTCTAATTGACTTGTTAAAATTTAAACAGTCAGATTACTATTCTAGTGGTCATACTATTAACATTTATATGGGTTTCCTAATTTCTATAAATACCCAATATTTAAATTATTCTTTGTTAACTTCTATTTTCCTTTTATGTTATATATATATACATTTATTTTCTAAGTCAATATTATTTTACTAATATTTATCTTCATTTATATAGTGTTATTGAAGTGTAAGATTATTATGGTGGATAAGGTAGAGCCAAATGTTACTATTATTAATCTATACTTTTTAATTTTTCTCCAATTTTAATATACTAAAATACATAATCCATTTATATTTTGTAAATGTGTTTTTGTATTTAATAAAAAAATAATTGTTTTTATGAAGACTTTTGTGTGAATTATATAATATCAAATTCTTAAATATTATACAAAATTATATACTCATAATATAAATTACAGTGATAAAATTATGGCTGATCATATTCTTCCCCCATGTGAAATTACACCCTTGAAATTTCATTTTATATATTAAGGTGAAAACATTTGAGGGTAATTATCATTAATGTTTTTCCATGCTTCCCATGTCCTATACTCATAATTATGGTATGACCATTGTATTTTGGATTGGTGATAATTCCTATTATGTAGAACATTATATATATTGTCCAATATCCTTTCTTGATTCTCCTAATCAGAGATATCCTTTTATGTATGAAACAAATCTCAATTCATTATATGTGATCAATTTGATATATACAAACTGAAATACGATTTTTGGAATACATAATATACATGAGAAATTTCTTGTGGGAGATTCAGTTGATAGGCCACAACTATGGTGTGATCATGTATCTAAAAGGTTCATTTAACCTCAGACATGACATACCATTTACTCTATCATATCACTATCTCCAATAGAGATATATATAAGAATAATTTATATATAACTTAGGTCTTCTAGTCCCATCAAATATTATTATCATATCTCTTCTCTGTAATCTATTAGAGCCATGATGTTATGAAAAATCATCACAACCCATTATATTATAACCCTGAAAATTTTTTATCCCTAAAACATTCATTCAATAAATTCATAATATAATGAATATTATATTATTCCCTTCAAATAAAAGGATTCATATAGATATAATTGGATTCTTGAGTTAATGTTACTATTATACTAGAGCTCAGCTAGAGGAAGATATGTATCCTATACGTCGTTGATATACATTTAATTTTTTCTAGTAATGTCTTCATGTTCTTCAATAATTTGACTAGATTGACATAAAATGAGGGATAATTATTAAGGAATTTTAACTATGTTTTTGGAAAATTTTGGAGACTCTTCCAAATCATGTATGTAATTATCTGATTCGGATAGCATATAAATGTATGTGGTGTTCCATACAGCATCCCCACTTCTAAAATGTATATCATTGAAAGTCGATTGAGTAATATATCATCTTTTATTGTAAAAAACTGAATAAGAATACTTTATAATCTATATAAGGTTTGGTTCTTTAAACAATTGGGAAATAATTGATAATGTTCTCTCTCTTATGATCCCCATGTTTATCCTTTGTATGTTTAAGAATATTGGATCCTTCTAAATTCTCATCATTGATAAGGTCACATGACCCTTTCTAATTAGATAATATTCCACTTTATTTTTCCTTCCCATTATGGTAGTGGAGAGACTAGTCATGTTCCTTATTTATCTCTAGCCATCTTTATAATATCATATTAATCTCCTTCTATGTTGGATTTTAGGATCTTTTTATATTTCCCACATCCCATTATATAGATAATTTAATCATATATTTAATTTATAAATTACTAAATCCATCTTCATATCATTTATTGGATAGTTCTTCATATGGGATATCAATAAGACAAGGAATAGGCTATCACTTTTTCATTTCACACTAATAGAAACTATAATATATTCATTGAATTGTTATTATATAGCATTAAATGTAACCTACTTGATGGAAGTGTAAGGAAAAGTGTAGTGATTATCCATAGTTCAATTCATTAAATATTCTTCCACATACATTCATTTAGAAAATCATTATCCCCGTAAATGTCATCATAATTACTAAGTTTCAAAATCATTAGAAGTTTCTCAAAAATCATCATCAATACCCAACTAGTCTAACTTGTCATTAGATCGAAGTAATATATTATTTTTTGGGACACTCAACAATTTAATTTTTCTAATAAGGGTCTCCATATAACCCTTTGATAGTGATAACATTTCCCATGAATGATTATTCATCAATCCAGAAAACACCTTTACTATAATTTACAAATAGACTCGCATCTTAGAAGGTATTTTCTAGAGTATTCAAGTACAATTTAATTATCTTACAGTATATAAAATTATCATCTATCAAAATTACCTACAATTTCTGAATATAAATTTATGTTTCATTATTGAGTTATAATGGTATCACTGTGAACTCTTAGTCTATATAAATTATTCAAAATTATATTTTGGCAATAGTTTCCTTATAAACCTTAATATGGTGATATCATAACCAAGGGTATTCCTTATGCAGATACTAGTCCCCATGTAGTTCATAGATCGAGTCATCAATACATGGTAGTGGTTAATTTTCCATTATTATGAAATTTTGATCCCTTTACAATCAATGCCAAGGCAGATCAACACGTCCTTTTTTCTTAAAAAGTTGATAGGAACACCCAATGGAGAATCACAAAGGAATAAAAACACATATTTTTAATCAATTATAACTATTCTTTATTTTCTGAGTGATCAAATCTATTCAATATATAGGGATTCAGGGATATGGTAATAGATCTAGGTGTTACATTGAATAATTTCTCAACTTCTCAGCCAGGAAAAAGTTCATACCATTATTTAGGGAATGTATTTGTATAATCCATCATTGATGGCATGTATTAAATTATTATTCTCTATAATTTATCAATAATTTTATATAGTTATGATAAACCATAATGAATAAACATCCACACTTGAGATAAATATTCCAAATGTGATTCATCATCCTCCGCAAACATTTAATATATTAGAGGATTTCTCCGGATGTGTATAGCGATATCCCTCTCATGAAAATTAATGTTGGATTTAAATAACAATTAAAAATATTTGAAAAATATAGTTCAAAAATACAATAATTTTAGTTGGAGAAAATGTCTATAGTAGATCAATCAAAAAACAATGAGTAGGAAATACTTATATACTAGGTATATAATAATATCACTTTTTACTATTATCATAGATAGGTCAAAAAACATGTTTATTTTTGGATTTTGAATAGATATGACAAACATTAATGATATGATTATGTTTACTTCCTAATCCCATACATATAGTATACTGATAGAGAAAACCTTAAAATTAATCGATGAACTTTCTATCCTGACGCATCACATTATTATATTTTTTTTGTGTGTGAAAAAAATGGATTTCATTCTAAAGGAATAAACAGAATAATTAACCAAATAAGTAAATGGGTTTCGTAATCTTTCCTTATATAATAATAAAATAAACATTCAAAAATATTAAAAAGTGGAGAAGGATTTAATAATGTTTTACATTCATCTATGATTACAAAAGAATAATATTAAAATTATTATATTCATTTGAAAAAAAACATCATGGAAAGGATAGATAAATGGGTTTATAAATGAATATCCAAATTATATTTTATGTAATTGGGTATAGAAATCCGTAGAAGAAAGAATTTATATAGATTTTATAGAATACAAGAGGTAATCCATAATGGATATACCTAAAATATTTCTTTATATAATGAAATACATAATGGTAATAAAGAACTACAAATTTGTGTTACATACAAGGAATACGTTTTAGAAACATTCCCCTTCGTTGTGTTTGATTTTAATGTATTTATTTTAGAAATGAACATAAGGCATGTATTACAACAAAAAATAAAGGTATAAGAAGAAAATATATATGTTTGATACATATAAAAATAATTTTAAATAATTACAAATCAAAAAATATAGATAGATTTATATTTAGAGAAAAAAGATCTAACATAAAAATATGTTTGTTCGTAGATATCTCCAACCATAGGTTTGTGAATCATTCTTCACATTCACTTAACATCACATAAAATAAAATTTCATTGATCAATTAATTAAGTAATGACCTATTGTAAATATATTATATTTAAAATAATATTTTATTACATTATTTTACACCCATTAAATTTTGATATAAATAAATATTTATTTTTTTCTACATGAATTCATATTATGGTTCCATAGTCTGACAACATGGGTAAAATTGTTGATGTTCTAAAAAATTAGGAATACAACTATAAAATTGAAATTAAATTGTATCCATGTTTTTGAAAATATTGAAAAGACCCCAAATATATTTTTTTATTCCTATATTTCAATGATTAATTTCATAAATTTGTTAATGTGATGTGGTTTGTATATTAAGTGTCTTCAACCGACCCTCACAAAAAGGATTTTATTTATTAAAATAAATAATAATTAAAAAATTATATATAATTTAATATGATTAAATATAATTTTTATAATCTTATGTAACAATAATATTTTACCTATAACTATCCTTGAAATTGGCCAAGTTAAATGAAGTGCATTGCTAATTGAGGCGATGAACCAACCATGTTGTAAACAATGTTTTCTTCTTATAAAGGAAACAAGGGATGATGAAAATAGATATTAGAAATGAATAATAAAATAATATTATATTTAAGATACTCATATTAATAATTATAGGTGGATTTTGAACTTAAATGTTTTTTAGAATCATAATAAAATCGCAAGTGATTAGTTTAGAATATTTCTTATTCATTTCGTTGTCTCCTCATAGGCTACCCATTAAGGAACATTTAAATGATATTCTAATGAGACTTGTACAACTATAGAATAAAGGAGATGATTGGGAATGTAATTTAATATAAAATTTTCAATCTTAAATTCTAATAAGCTATGAGGAGAAGAGGTGGTGAGGGTTCTTATTTATAAGGGGATTAAAGGGGAGTTTTGGATAATATAACAATTATATTATTATTTTCAATCATGAAAACCAATAGTGTTCATTATTTTTAGTATTTATCATAAATTTTAAATTTTATTTTAAACTAATTTGTTATCATGTCATTAATGAACCAAAATTCATTTACATAACATATAATGTTAAATATTTCATTTTACCATATTTTTCATTTCCCAAATAAAATCGTCTATTTTAGAAAAATATTGATGATTAAATATATGAATTTTTTTTATGTGTATAATCCATAAATGAATTCGAATTTTTGGATATTATTTTTTGAACAATAGGAATTTAATTAATAAATATTATACTAATTCATTTGATCAATACCAATTTCAATATTATGATCAATTTTCTCAACTAATGAAAAATTATTTGTGTTCTGATAATGGTTTTATTCTCAATATAATATTTCATAGAATAAATTTATAAACCAAATTAATGAAAATATTTTTTTAAAATCATTATATTTGTTATAAATTTTAATTAAATAATTATTGACTTATAAAATAATAACGCTTAATTTTTAATTTTTTTAACATTTCTTTGATAGTACCGTGATTCAAAAATGTCATATTATAAATTTATAAGATACTAATATATTATTTTACACAACCATAGCTAAAGATACTATTATAATATTCAGGTTATTTCTCTAAATAGTAAGATTTCTATTCTAATGGTCATGTTACTATTCCAATGTCTATATTAAAATTCATGTATCATATTGTTAATGGTCTTATAGGTTTTATACCTTCTATAAATACCTCAAATTTAATTCATTATTAATTTTATTATGTTTTATATCCATGTTATATATATATATATTAAATTTCATAATTCATTTATAATTAATAGTAATTTTCTTCATTTCTAAATGTTTTTCATTAGTGTGATTATTTTGGTGGATGAACAATGTCCAATGATTCCTATTATTATTATATTATTTTCTACTTGTTTTCCCATTTTATTTATTTCAGTTTTTATGGAAATTTTTATTTCTAAAATTTTAATTTTAAAATAAATATAAATAAATACATATTGTTTTATCATGTGGTGCGTGTGTGTTATATAATCATATATTAAAAAAAATGACAAAATAAATAATCTAATGGTAAATATCATTGACAAAATTTTAGAACAATATAAATTTGAATTGGGAATTTTCCATCTTCTTATGAATTTAATTTTATTAACTAATTGAATTAAAAGATAATTTATTTTCATTATTTTCTCATTTTAATTTAATGAATTAATCCCTTTAGAATTTTAAATTGAAGAGAAATTATCATAAAAATATTTTATAAAAATATTTTTTAGATTAATTTCAAAATTGTCTAAATTAATGATCTAATTATTTATATTTATAATAATGATTTCATTAAATTTATCATATAAAATATCATGTTTTTTCTATTTAAAATGGGATTAAAAAGTAATGAAATTTGTGGATGATGAATTAGAATACATAGAATGGAAAATATTATAGAATGACAATTTTCTAAAAGTGATTCACATTTAATGGGAAGCCATATTTTAATGTGAAACATAGCCTAGAGTCATACAAATATATAAGTATTGAAGATAATATTTTAATAGTATATTATTAGTTATTTCTAAAACATTTTTCATATTTTAGGTGGATTGATATTTCTTAAACTAATTAATCATGTGGAAGATGAATCTTGAATGATGAAATGACTTAGAAGTAATAGGATGATCATATAAAAGATTTATTAATTTAAGATTGGAATTGGATAAGTGAAACCCCTTATGTATTTGTTATTCAATAAATAATATTCTTTTCTTCAATATTTTTAAGGGTAAATATAATAAAACAATTGAAAATTTTGAAATGGATAGTTCTAAAATAGTTTTTGACCAGATATATAAATGCAAGCATACATTAAGAAATAAATTCAAAGGTTATTTCCATTGTTTCTGGAAATGAAGTTCAATTCATCCATAAATAGCATAAGAGTATCACTGATCAAACATAATTTTTGATTCTGTTGTAGCAAGGGTAAATCAAGTGATGCAAGTGAGTCCTTACAATTATATAATGAAAAAGTATCATGTACATATCCATATATATGAAAAAGATTTCATAGTGTGTCTTATTTCCTGTATTCCATGACCATAGAATATATATATATATTGTTGATCACTAGTATCAATTCAAGTTAGAGGACAGTACCAATTTCCAAAGGATATTTAAAGAAGAATGATAAAATATAATGGAATACTTTTGGGGATTAAATGTTTTATAAAATCCTTGTATCATATATCTATGTGTAAGGATAATAATTCTAGGGATAATATCTCATAGAGATAAACCATGAGGATATAAACTCATTAAAGAAATGACTTATTTTTACATATTTAACAAAATTGGAATGATTATTGTCAAGGGTTTTGGATCTGATTATTTTATTAAATTTACTCTCATGTTTTTATTATAATGATTATATAATTATTTATAACTATAATCTCAATATTAATGCATGGATTATTAACTATTTGTGTTAATAAAAGAAGGTTCGAACAATATATCATGTTACATATTTTTGAGTATATTTCTTGTCATAAATTTCTATTGTAATGGGGAATTTCAATGAGTTAAGAATATGTTTTAAAGTGTTGATTAGTATTCATCCCCCCACTCTTCATCTAATTTTATATCATTTATTCTAATATAATAAATTATTTCCATTTTAGTATTATTTAGTATATGGTTTATGAAGATGGTTATGGAGGGATTTGTTTAGTTTTTTCATGACAAGTTTAGTTGTAATCTCCCAATTCATTTAGATTGATGGGTTGAAGTTCAATGATTTTATCAAATCCATTGAGGGATTCATCCCACCGTTTGATATAGAAGAGAAAAATCTTTGTCACATTAGACTGAAAATAAGGGGTTCATGATTTTAGATAATCAATGAGAGGTAGTTAGGTGAATGATAACGAGTCATTAAATTTAGTGATTGTAAAATTCGGACAATAATTAATATTAATAATTAATAAATATTTATCTAGGAAAGATCACATATATTGATTAAATTTCTTTCTGTTATTTCATTTTAATTTTTTACTCTTGCATGTTTGGGGTTTTAAATTCATTCTAAAACACTATATTTTCAATTATTTTCAATAGAATATTAAAAAAACAAATATGAAAATGTGGTATTAGTATTGAGTGATCAAAACTATGAACATTAGTATATTAACCTATCTAATCATATTGTTACTCAATAAGAATTATAAATATAATTTTCTACAACCATATGATATGTGATTTGAAAATCCAACGATATATTTTTGTAATTACATTGTCAAATAATCTGTGATTAAATAAATTATGATGTTTTCAATCAAATTTAATCTTTGGAAATTACTATCATGTTATGGTATAATAAAATATATCCTTTAAATTTCATCACATGGAATCCAATCTTTTAATTACATAGACATTTCAATACATGGTACAAAATAGAGGATCTTATAAAGTTCAGCTTCTTTGAAAAAATTGGTAAATAATACATGAAAATATGAACAATTATTCTAATCCACATGAAAGTATTATTAAAAGTTTTATCATAAGTAAATTTTCTAAATGTTATAACCTAGGGACAAACATCAAAGGAAAGGGTGAGCATAAGGCCTAGTTTGGGAATGCAAAGGGAAAGAGTATGCATGTGATATTATGGAATATAAATAAAAATATGAGGAATATTATTATGGAATAAAAATTAGAACATGATACATTTCATAAATAAAGATAAAAGAATAATTACTCAAAATGTGGATAAAAAAATAATTTAGTCCTTCATAATCATGTCACCATGTTTAATCACCAAGGATTCGTAAACTTCACCAAGATTCATCACCAAGGTATCTTATTTCATGTCATATATAGAGATTAAATTATTTATCCAATACATTAGAACAATATCATGGTGCACACTTCATATGTATCATGTTTCATGTGATCTTCATTGATAATTATAAATCATTCCCTAAATTATTATTAATGAAGAAAATAAAAAGGTTTCATATTAAAATTATGGATTCTAAAAATTTCATTAAAAATATGATCAATATGTAATGTGTAACCAAAAGAAAGGGAATTTAGGTTTTAATTATGTAAAACCCAGAATAAAGTAAAACATTTTTACATCTTGGTGAATACCCTTTGAAATTAATGCGGTTTGGTTATTGACAAATAGAAAAAATTATTTCATGATGACATGAGATAAATTGTGAGAAATAAACATGGCGGCATATCAAGTATAAAATAATGTTTTAGAAAAGGGTAAAAAGAGAGGATAAAAAGTTCTCACATTGATAAAAATGAATTTCATAGTATGATATTGAATAATAAAGAAATAAGGGATATTTATCATAACATTTTCAGGAAATATACAAAAATAGTTTCTTGAAATGAAGAGGAAAGAAGGATAATTTTATTACCCTAACTAATAAACCAATAACAAGAAGACTGTGTCCTTGGTGGCCAGATAACAACTTGTGAGGACTCATGGGGAGGTAAAATTATAATATATCTATAAAAAAAATTTGGTGGTAAATATAAAAGAAGAAATGGTTGTGTATTGATATTAGAAGATGATGCTTTGTTTTTTATTTTCAAAATATATGTATTAGAGACCTAAGATGTGGGAAATTTAAATCTATTAGTTGTACCATTGTATTTTACCATGCTATTATAAAATTTGGGAACATTTTATTTTATTTTATTCTACAATATCAATCCATCATTTTACATTATTTATTTTGATAGGGAATATTAATGTTTACCCAAAATAACATTTTTAATGTTAAAGTTTCTTTTTTAAAATTTGGAAGGTATAATATAAAATTTTAATTTTATTTAAATATATTTAAATACAATATATTAATGAAATAAAGTATTTTAGGACGTTTATTGTAGTTAATTTTTTATTACATCAGTAAAAATTAGTTATGATGTCATTAAACATATCAAAAAGCGTATATTGTAATGTAATTTAAATAATTATCATAAATTCATACTAACAACATTTTGACATGTTGATTTCAAATATGATATTTATTTTATCAAAATAATTATATAAATATCATAATTATAATTTTTAAATATTTAAAACAATATTTATTGAAAATAATACCAGATGTAAAATGTTGAGTAAATTTTTTAACACTTGAAAAAAATATTTTATCATTTATATTTAAATGAGAGTGTTTCTATCATATTATTTCATTAAAATAATTATTATTCAGAATCTCTTATTTTATTATAAATATTTATATATATTTGTGGAAGTAAAATTTCTTTTTGAAATATCAATTTATCAAATTCTAACCAATTTTTTATGAAAAACTATTCGTAAAACAATATTGAATGGTGTTTTTATTTAATCAAAAGAATTAAACACTAAGGAAGGGTCACATAATCCTTTATTATTCAGGACTATTCCCTATGTGTATAGTGTATGATGGTGGTAGCTTTGTGGGGTCCCTCAGCTAACATTGGTTGAGTATTAATCTGCATTAACTTGAACTTTTCGTCTAGGATATTTTGTTCAATCATCAAATTCAAGAATTTCGTCTTAGGATTTGTCAAGTGAGAACCCTAATGATGACACCAACCTCACAAGATATGAATAATTGAGCTTAAAATGACATGATTTTACAAGTTTATGACATCGACTCTTATTTCTATATAAATTATACTTTCTTATATTTTTCATACAATGAGTACTTATAAAATTAAAATTTTGATCAATACTATAGTTTCCAATAGTCATATTGACCAACAATCATAATTGACAAATGATTCTATAATGGTCGAATCCAAAGGGTCACATTTCCTTTTATATTTTCTTAATTATTAAAAAAATATTGTTTTTTATACAATATTATATAACACTTATTCTATCATGAAGAAAAATTTATTCATGTTGTTTGGTTTATACATTCTTCACCCATAATGAAATTTCATCGAAAAATATTTCAACTTCTTCCCTCAGATGAAAAGAGGTGTGGATACATATTACATATTTTTAATTTGTTTCCCACGTCACTAATTAATATTTTGGTACCTCCACAACACTCTAACAAGGTGGGTAGACTTTTTCATTATAACCATGTCAATGTTGCCAAAGATCTACACTATATTCTCTTCATAAGTGAGTTCATGTTCAAGTATTACAACCTCTGATTTAGTAAATGTGAGGGGTCAGTTATGTATTTCCTCAATAGAGATACATGGAATACATCATGAATATGTGCTAAATTTTGTTGATGTCCATGATGATAGGACACTACTCATATATAATCAATGATTTCTTAAGGTCCAATGAACTAGGGGATAAGACTCCATTTCTTCCAAAAATTCATGAATCTATTCCTTCATGATAATTGAAGGAAAAATTTATTGCTAAAACAAAACTGCAAGTCGTTTCGACAATTGTTAGAATACATATTCTATCAAATCTGTCCAGCCTTAATTTGTTATTGGATGGCATGGACCATTTATCTCATCTCATGTACATGATCAGGCCTACGAAACATTCTCTAAACAAAATTATCGCAACAAGTTGGAGTTAAAATCACTTCCCATATAGACATTCACAGTGTACCATTTGAATATATTAATTGAAGATGTTATTTTATGAGAACTGGACTAATTGTGGCTGTTTTCCCCAGCCCCATTAAATACCATTTAGCATTTTATCAGCTTGTCCTCAAGTGTCTAAATAGTCCTTTTATATTGCCCATTTTTTGGGGGTGATAGGTCGTACTAATATTCAACTTATTCCAGAAATCATGTTTATTTCTTCTCATGTTTTTTCATATGAAACATAGATCATGATCATAAGCGATGGAAAATGGAACTCTATTCATTTACATCATTTCCATTACACAAATACATGGAAGTTTTTCGAATGAAAAATCATCTTGAATAGTTATGAAATTAACATTCTTGGTGAGATGATCCACTATAACACATATCATATTGTTTTCGTTAGATGTTCTAAGGAGACCATTGAAAACATTCATATTGATATTTTCCCACATAAAATTTGATATGGGTTGTTTTTATAATAAACATTAAGTATGTTCTCTCTCTACCATCAATTTTTGACACACAAAGAACAATATATTATATTAAAAAATATCAATTTTTCATTCTATACAACCAATAACAAAAAAATGTCCCAATATATTTTCATGCTTCTTAGATGTACAGGAAATGCACGTCTATTTTCTTAATCCATCATCTCCATCTTTATTTTTGGAATATATGGAAAAAATATCCACGACCGAAATTTCAGTACACCTTCACATTCCATATTAAATTAATAAAACTTCTCATTCTTCACATCCTCTATCTTATTGTATAATAATGTTTATTTTCGTTGAGTTTTCATGATCTTCTCAACAAATTATGGTTGGGATATTATTCGAGATAGGGTTGATGATGTCCAATCCCTTATTATTCCCTTGTCTAGTTTTACTAATTCGTTGAACAAAAGATCTCCTTGAATCCATATTATTTACAAATAAAAGGTTTCTTTCTAACTTAATGTATCAACACATTTATATTATCTTCTTAATTGATAATAAATTAAAAAATCATAGTATTTAATAATATCTAACTATTTCCTTCATCTCATGTTTGATTCATTTTTGATGAAAATATATTTCAAACTTGGTTGTTTGAATATATTTCACATTTATCACCATAATGAAAATTCATCTATGTATTTGAATAAACAACAACTACAGCTAGTTTTAGGTCACACATTGGATAATTATTGTCATGACTCTTTTACTATTAACATGCATAAGATATCACACTGTCTTTTTTCATGGGGTTGTGAACAATCCGTTTCATAGATTCAGCACTAAAAACGAATTCTTCGCTAATTGATTTTATAGTTTACATAGGCTTAGTAAACAATTTCTTCTTTAGATCGTAGAAATATTCTTCACAATCCTTCATCTAGATAAATTTAGCCCCTTTTCAAGATAAATTGGTTATTGGATTATATTATTGAGATATAATTCAAAAACCACCAATTATATCCTGATGGACCAAGGAAATAAGGAATATCATTTATTGTTTTAGTATATGGACACTCCGCCACAACCTTTGTCTTGGTACGGTCAACTAAGATTCCATCATTGGATACAATTTTACCAATGAAATAAAATGTTTTGTAACCACAAATAACATTTTATGAACATTCCAAACAAACTCCCCTTCCTCAGAGTTATAAATATTACTTTTATATGGTCCTCATGATCGCTGAAAATTTTTATAACCTTTAATATTTTCATAGAAAAAAACTGCCACAATGTTATCAATGTTGTTTTTACCGACTCTACTCATCCAATTCATAAATAAAGAAGTTGCATTAATTAAAATGAAGTGAACAAAAACAAACTCATAATTATCATATCATTATTAGAAGGTAGTCATTAAAGACACGTCATTATTAACCCCTAATTGATGAGAACTAGATCAAAGATAACACATTTAGAAGAATTGAGCCCCCTGAAGCTAGTCAAATAATTCAGAAAGCCTTGGGATATGGTACTTTTTATTCATAATGATCCCATTAAGTTATCTATAATCAATGCATAGCTTCATTGGTCAATCCTTATTATTGAAAACGTGAATAGGTTCTATCCAAGGAGACACACCTGGTCAGATAAACTCCTTCTCAAAATGAACATTGAGTTGTTTCTTGAATTCCTACATCTCTACATTTTCCATATATAAGGGGTCTTTGATATTGTTTTGGATCCAAGAATGAGTTCATTGCATATCTCTACCTATCTTTTCGAAGGAGGTATATGTAACTCTGTTGGAAATACATCAATGTATTCTATTATTATTGGAATATTTTATATTCATACACATTAATTTCTCGTTTTATGTTCGCTGAATATTTCCATAGTTAAGGCTATGGGTTGCGCCTCAAGAAAATGAAAAGGATGAGATGTCCCTCCCTTGAAAACAATTATTAGTTTTCCATTGAAGGATAATAATATATCCTTTATTATACATTAGATCTTAGCATTATATATTGACGTCCAATCCATCCCTATTATAATGTCGAATACCATTATGACATTGACTACAACATTTGTGATGGGATTGGGCTCACTAATGTAAATACTAGAGTTTCTCTATTGTGTTGATGAGAAATTAATCCATTTAAAAGTCTTCAATTATAAATCCACTTCTATCATTTCTAGGATTCATTCTATATTCTTTTGAAACATCAATTAAATAATATAATTCATGGAAATTGAATTAAAAAACTAATTAATATATTTGATAGAAAAATAAGGGTTCCTACCACTACATTATTTGGAGCATTAACTTCTTCCATTATGATATAAATGTCCTAATATTTATACCCTATACTAAGATGAGTTTGATGGTTTTTACTTTATAATATCTTTTGATTTGAATAGTGACTGGAAAAGTCCCCAAGTAGTCCATAGTTATAGCATTGGACATTATACCGGGATTACTCTATCTTCCATTTATTTTTAGTGTTGATAAGGTGAGGCTTTACCTCAATATAATAATTCAGAGTTATATTTCCATGTCTTACACAATTCTTACTTTTTCTAATCCCAATAAAGTAATACCCACAAATTATTCTTCCCACATTTATTACATATGAGAATATTCACTTTCTTTCCTCCTCTTTCAAAATTAATGTTCCATCATATGATTAGATCCATTGATCTCTTCTTTTCATTCAATCTATGGGACCACATCATCACTTTGTTCATAACTTAAACCTTCATTGTAATTTTCACTATATTCTGATAAATTATATAGTCATGATTGGCTAGAGTATTCTATAGATGTGGTTTTATATCACCTAATATTATATATCATTCCATTAGGATCCAGGAAAGAATTTTAGATGTAATTATAATGTATTTTAATTGTAATCTCATTACATCACATAGAATTGTTTTCCTTCTACTTCATAACAAGGAATTCCTTCTCTATATTCATTTTCATTGAACGAGGAAAATATTTATTTAAAAATGGTCCCCTTTACCCTTCACACTCCATAGTATCAATCTCTATTCTTAGAATTGTGTTTTTAATTAGTGGCTACCTTTGATCAACTTGTCCCTCTGAGAGGTACATATCCATAGTGATATTCTCTTGTTACAAACAAAAAATTACATAAGAAAACATATCTATAGAGGTTATCCATTAATGAGAAATAAATTATTTGGAAGATCCACTAAAATAATATGGTCATTGATGAATAATTTATTCAAAAAAATGTTTTTTCCAATGAGATGAATGTGGTCTCTCAACTAAATTTATATTCTTTTTAATAACTTGATTCAGTTGCCTCATCATTATCGTGATGTTTTCCATTCTATATTCTATTAAAGGGTCATTGCACATTATTTTTTCCAATAACCATTTGTGTGATTCTTTTAATTTCCCACTATTTTCAAAAAGAATAACAACAAATTGAGAAATGTGTTTCTCTTAAGAATATTATAATTCATAAATAAATTATTGTTCTTAAAACATCTTGAATAAATATGTTATATATTAATATTAATTACATTTCCTATATATCCATAACATTGGTTCACAAAAATCTTATGATTATAAAAACATTTCACATAGGAGTGTCAAATAGGGATTATAATAAGTATTGTTATTGTAAAATATCTCTCGTTCGAGTCAAGATCAAAGGGATTTTCTTGTGCTTTACCCACAATTTCATATTTCCCAGATCCACATCCACTTTTCCATGTCCATACATGGATTTTTCCCATATTCCACTTAATTAATACATCTAAAAAATATTAGTATGTTTTACTATATTTTTACAATTCTATAGGGCCCTCCCAGATGATTTAAAATCATAACATCAACAAATAACTAAATTTTCTTGTCATACAAACAATGGAATTCAGACATTTTATTATTTAAATGTATCATTACATGGTACAAAATAGTTTGTATTTTATCATTTAAATTATGAGAAAAAAGATAAATAAAACATGGAAAACTAAAAATTTCTTATACTGAACATGAAAGACCTTTAAAACTGTTAATAGTTACTAAATTTATTGTATCTCATAACATTGGGACATACATTAAAGGATAGGGAGATAATAAGGCCTAATAAGTGTAATCAATGGAAGATGGTTTACATGTGATCACGAAGAATATAAATAAGAACATGGGGAATATCATTTTGGATTGAAAAATAGAGTATGAGGAATGTAATTTTTAAAATAACCTGAATTATAACTTGGAAATGAGGATAAAATATATAATTTATACATCTATAAGCATATAAACATGTTTAATCACCAAGGTGTAGAAAAATTAACACAATTACTCACCAAAGAATCATATCACATGCAATCTATATAGATAAAATTATATTTCCAATAAATTGTAACTATATTATGTATCACTATTATTATTTATTAATTTTCATGTGAGCCAAAAATATCATATTAATTCATTCCATAAATAACCTATGTAGAATAAATGAAATGGGATTTATTATAAAATCACAGGGTTCCAAAAGATCATTAAAAACATGTTCATTATGTCATTTTATTCCGGCATAAAGGGAATGTGGTTTTTTTAATTTAAAACCCAAAATTAAAAAAAATAATTTTAAATATTATTTAATCCCCCTAGAATATAATGTGGTTTGGGTATTCATAAAAAGATAGTAAAAGGTAATTTCTTGAGGTGAAGATAGAAAGTTTTAGAGGTAAATTCAGCAGTATGACAATTATAAAACATTATTTAAAATTTTTTAAAAATAAGGGGGATATAGGTCTCCATTTGATAAATAAATATTTTCCAATAAGGTATTTAATAAAAATAAAATAATTGAGATTTACCATGACATCCAGAATACATATTAAAAAAGTGGTTCTAAAAATGAAGAGAAAACAATGATAATTCTCTTACCTTGATAAGTAACACTAAAAATTGAGTATCGGAACCACGGGGGCTTGAAGACAACTTATAAAGACTCATTGGAAGGGAAAACGTTCATAGATTCATTTATGGTGAATTATAAGTGAATGTAAATGGAGAAATGGGTGGGTTTTTATAATAAAAGTAGAGGATTTGTTTATTAATTTTCAAATATAGGCAATGGAAACCTAGATTGTGAAAATGAAAAAAATGGTAATTTTTAATTGTATTTGAAACAAAAGAAATATTTATTAAATTTTAATCCAAAATAGTTGTCCATAATTTTACATATCTTATTTTTGAAAATAAACATATATTTTACATGAAATAACATTTTTAAAGTTACAGTTCTATTTTATAATTTGGAAAGTAAATTATTGATTGGAAAATTAATTTAATTCTAGATAAATATATGATATTAATAAAATAAAATATTATAGTTCCTGGATATCAGTTTATAGTTTATTAAATCATTATAAAAAAATTTAATTTGTGTAACATAATTAAACACGTAAACTGTATTTTTACAATTAATGAAAAAATATATTGTTCACAAATATCATAAACTCACCCTAACAAAATTTTAACATAAATGTGTCGTAAATAATATTCATTTCATCAAAATAATTTCCTAAATATGATAATAATAACTTTAAAATACTATAATCATTATTTTTTAAAGATAAAGTAGGTTTAAAATACATAGTAAAATTATTAACACTTGAAAAAAATTATTTTTTCATTTATATTTAATTAAGTGATTTAATATCATACTATTAATTTAAAATAATAATTATTCATAATATATTAGTTTATTATAAATATTTATAACTTTTCGAGAAAGTTCTATTTCTATTCAAAAAATCATTTTATCAAAATCCATCTAAATTATATAAAGATACAGTATTCTTAATATAGAATTTATGGAATACAACTTTTATTTAAAAAAAATTAATTACACACTAATTTCATGGTATATAACCCATTATTACGCCTACATATTCCATAAGATTAAGGTGTTCAATTTTGTTAGTTCCTAGGCTGCCTCGACTAACATCGACCTAGTAGTTGTCTCCACAAAATTGATCTTCTACAGTAAGATATTATGTTTATGATTCTCTTGATGAAGCTCAGATTTTGTTTGGTCAAGAGTGAACCCTATTGATGATACCCCCCTCCTAAGATCAATTAAATGGACTTCAAATGGTATGACTCATGTGCTATATGCCATCAAATATTCATTCTATATCAATTATACATTGTCAAATTTTACATAAAAACGCTAATTATAATGTTAAAACAATTTGCAAAGTTAATAGTTCCAAATGTTGATATTGAAAAATGGATAGATAGCTGTCAAATCACAGGGGTCACATTTCATTTTTTATTTTCCTCACTATTACATATGTATGGTTTGGTTGTGAATAATATAATATAATATACATTTTCTCATGGAAGGTAATATTTTTGAAAAATTATGGATCTTTATGCATTCCCCAGAAAAAATAAAATATATATATATATATATATCCCAAATGAATTGAAATTGATGAATCATAGGATCTATTTGAATATTAATTATTTTATTCAATGATTTTTTGTTCACATGTACTCATTATAAATGTTAGTATCCTTTTAATCAATATAAATTATAAAAATATTTGACTTTCATATAAAAATTATGTTCTTTTGAAAATATATATCATTAATATGATTCAATTATATATGATCTGTCATACATGGTTTAACTACTAATTTTTAAATAGTGGGAGCTTTTTTTAATATATTTAAAAAAAATGTTTTGGATACTAGTTACTAGATATCATCCAAAATATAACAATTTGAATATTTATTTTTCTTTTAACTGAAGATATCATTTGCTTTTATTCCATTACTTGAGTTATAATTATTTATTAAATCATTTGGCAATAGCATATAAAATATCCAAAATTTTCATATAATTAATTATTATTTTTTGGACATTTATTTTCAACCTCATATATTCTTTTTTATGTGGTTTATATTAATGTTGTTATTATTATTCTTATTTCTATACATTATTTTGGATACAAACAATTATATTGAAAATGAATCCAAATTTTCAAATATAAAAATGAAAATAGAAACTATAATATCATGTATGGGATTGTTTTATAAGGAGGTTTTAATAAATGGGATAGATATTATATGTCTTAATCATTCTTAATTACAATACATCCATAACCATTTAACAAAGTATGCATGTAAAATATATCTTTAATATATCTAAAATGTATATAATGACTCATGTCATATAGTTTTTATAAAATTAGTAAAAATTTTATGTATTGGGATGTTATGGTGATGATCAAATTGTTTCATTTGAATTTTTAATTTTAAAAGTGATATAGGTTATTATTTTATGAATTGGAAATGAATTATGGTTTTCATTGAAAATATATTATGTGTATTCCATTTTGGATTTACGATTTGTAAACATTTTCGGTGTACATGCTGGATAGGAGGATTTTCCATCAATAACATATAACTATAAGATACAAATTGAAACTATTGAGTTGATAAGGGTGTGGGTTCTTCAATGGGTGTCTTTGAGTACCTAGTGGACATATAATGAGTACCTTCTAGGAAAAAGGTTATTTTCACTTTCATTATTGTTACTTTATTAATTTTTCTTTTCCTTTATATAACCTCAAAAAGAGCTTCCCTAAGAAAATTTTCAATCATCCATGCAATATCCTCTATTTTAGACCTCATTGAGATTCTTCTCCCTCCCACATTATTCCACTTTATGAAATTTTGATTCATGGATCTTTTACTTTACCATTACATGGGAAAAAAGTGCACTTGTATTTCAATATCTTTTTGATTACTCATATCATTTTTCATCCTATTATTAGGGTTTCTATTTTTAATTACACTAGTGTTCAGTGGAATTCATCTGAGATAATGAGGTCTATTCTTGACTAGGATAATGCAGATCTTTGACTGATATTTTCATAGAATATATGATTTTTTTGATTAAGGATGATGTTTTATCATTTATTCTATGATTTATATGATATCATGATGTGATTGGATAGTATTATAGCTGAATTAATATGGGTTTATAATTATTTTATTTTAGCATTATCTAGGGGAAAAATTTATGTGTTTTCATTTGGTTTAGTTATTTTGTACAAAAGGTGTTCGATATATAAAATTAATTTCTTTAGAGTATCCAAGGTAATATATTTTGGGTATTGAATAGTATGTGTTTCAGTTTTCAAATAACTCTCATTTTATTCTAGGTGGTCTCAACCCATTGGGTGAATACATAGTCTATGCATGGAACATGTAAACAACTTATTATATTATGAAAATAATAATCTTTAATAGCATATTTTGTGAAAAATTAATGGATAATTTTTTCAAGTCCATATCGATGTACCTTTTTAGATATTTATAATGTAATTAAATTGGGGATTATGAACTAGTTTGCATTAACATATGATACTTTTAAAATACATGGTTTATCACCGTATATGATGATAGTTTTTTAAAATTTCCTTATCATCGATGTCAAAACCTAATGTGGATAAATAAATAACAAATTTTTTCAAATTTTTTCATTAAATGGTTGTATCATAACCCCAAATGTTTATTTATTTGATCTTTGGTTTGGTACAATATTGTTTATTCATTATTAAATTATCACATTATATAAATATCACATGTTTCCTTGGACATATTTATCTATAATATTTCTTTATTTAATGTTATTTATCCCATATAGTTAATGTATATTATTTTGTTCCATAATTATTTAAATATTTTAATTATAAAGTTTAATTATTAAAAATTTTATATTTTTATAATTTCCTCAATACCAATAAGTTAATTTCATTTGCAAATAGGCAGGTTTGGTCATTAAAATACACCTTGATCTGGTAACATCAATTTTCTCTTATATTGAAATGGTTTCAATGAACAATCGTAAGATGGTTTTTCTATTCTGGTTAAATAACCTTGAGACCATGATAAATTCATAATCCACATTTTCATTTAACACACTATTTATGTGGTATGAATATTTCTTGGTTAAACACTCCCCATTCAACTCTTTAACTCCAAATGATGAAAAACCCATCTCGTACCACCATCATCTATATGAAATGAAATTCAAAAATTCATTCTTAACCAACAATTATTAGATTTATATGTTGATGATATAGTAAATGGCTTGATATAATGATTAGAAATGATTTGATACTTTTACTTTTTTAGTAGTCAAACTCACATATAAATAAAAAATACTCATTTAACATGATCTAAATTGAAAACCCCTAGAGTATGATTATAAAAACCCCATCGTTCATAAATTATTAACTCTAAATCATCATATTTAATATATAGTGTGTTTTTAAATTGAATACCTAATGAAGTAAAAAGATGGTCACATCATAATGTATTATTGTGAGGAGGTATTTTTACCAAAATAAATTTTATAATGAATTTTTTTGGATCATATATCCTATCATTTTACTTGTATTTAACATGAATTTGTAAATTTAGGGCCTGGGTAGGATGTTTTTTTGATTTTTAAATTTAGTATATATAATTTTTATTACATATTACATTCCATTTTTTTGCTTGCTAATAATTTCACATAATTGTTGACTATATTTTTTCTTGGTAGTAATTCAATTGAGAAAAAAATTGATTACTTTATGTGTTAAACATTGGATTAAATGACTAGTTTTCCCTATATACCGAAAAATATAATTTTAATCATGTTATAAAATTATATGATTGTTTATAAAAACATAGTTATTATTTATGGTTAATAAAATTTCTATTTATTTGTTATAGTATTTGATTATATATATATATATATATTTCATATGCATTGATTAAAATCTTGATTTTATGTTCCATAATGAGTCACATGTACCAGATATAGATAGAGTATACATGATTTTATGGTTCATCCCAATGGGGAGATAAGTAGCATCCAATTTGAGGATAAATTATATAAATTTCAACCTTCTGATTAGATTAGAGGCCTCATATGTGACAATTATTTATATATTTAGTTCCTCCATATGTGTAGACATGTTGATTCCTTATAGTGGATGATATATATATATATAGTTTGTACCTATGAATATATTAGTTACACTCTAAGTTGGATGATTGTCTGTACACAGACACACACACACACACACTTATTTATATATTTGAATTAATATAAATTTGTCTCCACTTAATTATATAAAATGGAATCGGTATTAAATCTTAGATTCCATGAAATCCCTTAATTGGGTTTACAAATGTATTGGTCATTATAGTATATAATGTTATTTTTTACATATTACATCACTCTATAAATTTATCCACTATTAATTGAAATAATTTCATTAGATTTTATTGTTTAAATATATTTTTATTATATTTTTGTGTGTCTTTGTGTTCTTAAATGAGTAGATATGTTCATGACTAAACCCAATAACACACTTTTGAGCTGATACATCTTTGGTGGTGTCATTATGTGTTTTTATGCTCACACTATACATGGTAAACATTATATAAATTAACTTTCATATAATATATTTCATGTATTGGTAGGTACATTCATATATAATAGATTTTATAAATTTATTAGTTTTTTATATTATAAGAGCATGTTAGTATCTTCAATGGTGTTAATGTTAATGATAGAATTGTTTGATATTTTTATTAGAGGATTTCTTCATCCCCATTATTTATTCTTAGGTAGAATTTAACTTTTAGAATATATAATTTTTTTTAAATCATGAAATAATCATTACAATTGATCATTTCACTTATATAGTTATTTTATCTATATATGTATCTTTTATCCCTAATACAGATAATTAACAAAGATTTTATTAATTTTTTATTCTTCTATAATACAAAAAAATAATTTCATTTTTTTAATATTCAGTTATTTGAAATAGAAAATTTGATTGCATATTTTTAATAAAATAATGATGTTTTGTTAATTTTTATTCATTGATAAAGCCAATGTATTTAGTTGGTTTATAAAAATAATGGGTACATTGAATATTAGAATGAAAATGGTCTAAATTATGGAATGTTCTAAATTCTGGATTTTTGAAAAACAATTATGTCAAGAGTGTGGTGGTAATTTATTTAAAAACATAATTACAAATTGGGACATTCTTTTTATAAACCTTATTTTATTTCTTTAAACATTTTCTTCTAGACCCAGTGCTAATTCGACCATAGAGAGGTCTTAAAAAATCAATGAGTTTGAATAATTTTCTATGTAGATAGCTTGATCCCCTCCACAGTAATGGAATATCTTCCTAGACTACACAACTCTAATTGAGTTTATTATACCATTAAAAGAGAAAAAACAAATACTAGAATCTTTAAAATTAATTTTAGGTTTTTTTTAATTTCATTACGGTTTAAATTAGATGTTATACATTTGAAAGAATATTTCAGGAACCTCATCCTTAAAAATAATAGTCAAATAAAAATTCATAACTCATGCATACGGTTGAAAAATGAGTTGAATGATTGAGAGGAGACGAGGAAGATGGTGGGTAATGACATCCATGAAGAATAACATGCGTGAATTGTCCATTTAATGGGTCAAAAATTATTAAACATGAGGAGGATAGAAATCATCATATGAATAGATTTGATCTCCTACCACTCAAATCATCCCATCTCATATTATATCATTAAATCACATCCCATTCCATCTGGTGGAATGAATTATAGAGGATAACATCGTCCACTTAGTCATTTTTTCACAATTATTTCTTCCAGGCTTATTTTATTTTTGAATTTGATTACGCATTCTTGCATGTATGGGTATAATCCATAGTGATTGGGTGAAGGGGAATCCCATATTGTTTTGTTTTACTTTCTAATGTTTTATTCAAAGGAATTATATGCTTTTAAATGAACAGTTTTTAGTTTAATATATTTTTTAGTTTTAATTAAATATGATTGTATTTTAATATATTCATAAATATTACATTTCCTTTATTTAATTATTTTTCTACCCTTTCTTGATTTATTAATTTTTCCACCTATTGTGTCACAAACTAGATCTGGTCGCCACCATTAACGGCACCAAACCCGACCCGTGGAAAGGCCATAAGGGCGTTCCCTATCCCCACGGGCTGTCACAAGTGCCCGGGTTTCAAACAAATCTGGTTTGGGAATGATTTACCCAAGTATGAAAGCAGAAATCATAAAAAAACAATAAATTATTAAAATCTGAAATTTTTCATGATAAACAATTATTAACAAAACCAGATATGAATACATATGTTTAAAGACACTACAAGTGGTCTAAAAAAATAATGACAACATAAATACATCACCATGGACTCCACATGACAAGGGGATCATCACCCGCAAGCCGTCCCCGCAACTCCGCCCCAACGATGGGGACTAACATCCCGAACCGCCATCACCCTTAGCCTTCCCATTACCTGGGTCAAGCATAAGCAGGTCTACTTACACCCAAGGGGTGTAAGTAGGGTGTGAGCCTAAGCCCAATAGGATACCACCAGTTGATTCCAAAGAGTATGCAATACAATGTGAACAAAACAAGCAATTTTAATACACAAGGTGAAACAGTGTTAAAATTCAAAGAAATGCAACTTTCAAATGAAAACAGTTTTCAATCCGAGAATTTCATAATGTTAGCACATTAAATAGAAATGTGAGCTACTGTAATGTACTGCCAAAAACAACCCACAACAAGGGTAAATACCACAAATCCTATGAGCATCAAAATCAGGAACACCCCTAAGCACTAGGTTGTCTCGGGCCCTATGTACGTCGTACCTCGGTGTAGAGTAACCATAGAAAATTCCGTTCTCATGCACGAGCCACTAGTAGGGAACATACCCATAACATAGTGGTCCCCAATAATCATCCAAATAGTTTAGTTAGAGTTGACGTTATCCAGATGCTAAGTGGAACAGGGACAAAACCCATCCGATCCACTAGCCGTACTAGTACAAATCTGCCCCACCTAAGTACCCGGGCTTCCCCTTTTTGTGCTCAAACAATTTCAGCAAAAAACACACATCCTTTTTCATATAAAATATCACTACTGGTCACAAACAAATTTTACAGTAGATACACACATTTTATACCATTTAAAACACACAATAAAATAATTTTATTTCCAATAAAACAACCTCTCAAAACATCACATTGTTTTTCACCAAAATATCTTTAAGATATCCACCTTTCACCCTATGATAACACTTGTAAGTTATTAAAAAAAATTTCAGTTCAAAACCCTTTAATGAAACCAAAAATTCAGTTATGGGGCATACCAAAATGAACCAATAAAAGATTTGAATGGAAACCCCTCAATTTCACATAAAATTAGAAATTAAAATTCATTTGCATTATAAATGCAAATAAAACCAATTTTTACAAAAACATTCAAGTGAAATAAACATTAGAGTACCATGAAAAAATAAATCTCATTCACAAAAATTGCACACACATTGGAATCACCTACCAAATTAACAAAACCCCTTGAATCTCCGTGCGAAAATCAAATCGCACGCCCGCCGCACCAAGAGAGAACTAGATCAAACCTAAAACCACACAAATTGTCCAAGAAAGCCCAAAGTTAAACCCTATGATCGAAATCCTAGTTTCTGGACATTAGTAAACTCAATTATAACCGAAGAAACCCTAAGAACAATGAGTTAAAACAAATGTAATTTGAAAGAGGAAAGAAAAGGGCTCATTTAATTGAAGTATCTTGAAGTAATCACTCCAAAACTCCAGTATCTGAAATTTAAAAGAGCCCAAATTTAGGGTACGTTCGAACAAGATGTATTATCTCATTTAGGAACTATAATGGAGGAAAAATATTGAGAATTGAGAGAGTTATGAAAAAATACTTTACCTCTTCAAATGTGGGAGATTTGAGGAACCCTATGAAGATCGGCAAAAACTCGCGCTTCCACAGAGCTCCAAATGGGTGGGAGAGAGTTCATACGCGTGGCTGGTTTACTTGGGCTTTAGTGAGACTTAGAATCACCGAAAAATCCCAAATATTGAATATGTTATAACAAAATAAAATTTTATTTTTAAAACAGGAATTTGGGCTTTCGGGCAGGCCCAACCCCTTAGAAAATAACCCAAATAACCCCTGGTTATGGATTTCTAAAAGCTCCAAATTACCTTGGTGGTGTTAATAGGTTAGGTGACGTCAATTAGGAATTTGAATTGATGAAAAATTTTGAAAAATTAAAAGGTTATAAAAGATACAAAATTTATTTTTTAATTTGAAATTGGGCTCACGGTTTGGCCCAATTCATGAATACTCATCTATTCCTCCCTAAAACCTAGGGAAACCCCCAAAAAAGAAAGGATGTAAATTAAATGAAAAAAATACCTTTAAAATATGTCTTGTATGTGACAATTCTCCCCACCATGAAGGACATTCCGCCCCGAAAAGTCAACATGAATCTCGGTTGGAAAACAAGAATGTGTACTCTTCCTCGACCCATGACTTTCGCTCCCATGTCTCATGTGTATCATTCCCATGCTGCCATATATCCCGAAATAAAGGAATAGACTTTCCTCGATGTATCTTCTCTTGGGAGTCCACTAATTTCATCGGTCTCTCAACGATAGACAAGTCAGGCTCGATCACTAGTTCTTCCCAACTCAACACATGGGAGGGATCCGGATTGTATTTCTTCAACTGAGAGACGTGGAAGACATCATGGATAGACATCAATTGAGAAGGTAAGGACAACCTGTATGCCACCTTACCAATACACTTGGTGATCTCAAAGGGTCTGACATACCGTGGCATAAGCTTACCTTGCTTCCCCAATCGACGATGGCCCAGACGAGGGGCCACTTTTATGAATACCATGTCACCCACAGAAAACTCTAGGTCTCAACGACTCCGGTCAGCATAAGATTTATGATGAATCTGAGCTGTCAATAAGTGCTGCCTGATCAACTTGACCTTCTCAGAAGTTTCCTTCACAAGTCTCGGCCCCAACAGTGAAGTCTCTCCTACCTCATCCCAACATAGGGGGGACCGACATGGCCGACCATAGATCGCCTCAAAAGGGGACATTCGAATCATGGATTGGTAACTATTATTATAAGAAAAATCTACCAATCCCAAATGGCTATCCCAAGAACCTCCAAAGTCCCGGAAACATGCACGAAGAATGTCCTCCAATATCTGATTCGCCCGCTCTATCTGACCATCCGTCTGTGGGTGGTATGTCGTGCTCATCTTAATCTGAGACCCCAAGGACTTCTTAAGTCCTTCCCCAAATCGAGAAGTGAAGCGGGGGTCTCTATCCGAGACAACAGCTGATGGTACACCATGGTGTCTCACCACTTCCTGAAGATACAAATGGCCCAACTCATCTACTTTAGTTGTATCTTTTATCGGAATGAAGTGGGTTGATTTGGTCAGACGATTAATCACCACCCAAATAGCATTCTTACCCCGAGGTGTACGAGGTAAGACAACAATGAAGTCCATGGCAACCTCTTCCCACTTCCAGGTAGGAATGGGTAGTGGTTGGAGCAAACCGGATGGCCTTTGGTGCTCTGCTTTCACCTGTTGACATGTGTAGTATCTCGAAACAAAGTATGCTATGTCTCGTCTCATACCAGGCCACTAAAACTGCCGACGAACATCATAATACATCTTAGTTGTACCCGGATGGACAACCCACTGATATTGGTGGCTATCTTGCATCACCACCTTCTGTAGAGATAATGGCACTACTGAACGGCCCTTGAAGCACAAGATGCCCTCGGGAGACGACGACCAATCAGAGGATGTCTCCCCACCATGAAGGAACTTCTTAGACCGCTGACAAAGATCATCACTGGGATGTTCCTACTGAATCAACTCCAATAGAGAAGGATTCAACTGGACACTTTCCAAGAATGCCCCTCCATTGTATTCCCTGGTCTCCACATGCATATGAGAAAAGAGACCCATCAATGCCCACTCATCACAAGACTTCCTCAAAGCCTGCACTGGAACTCTTCTGCTCAAAGCGTCATCCACTACATTACCCTTGCCTGGGGTATAGACAATGTCAAAGTCAAACCCCTGCAAGTACTCGATCCAGCGACGTTGCCTCAAGTTGAGGTCCTTCTGTGAGAAGATATAAGCCAAGCTTTTATGATCAGAGTATACCACAAACTTCTCCCCAAAGAGGTAGTGACGCCAAGTCTTCAAAGCATGCATCACCGCTGCCAACTCCAAGTCATGGGTTGGGTAGTTCTTTTCATGTGGTCGAAGTTGGCGAGAGCCATACGCGACCACATGATCGTCTTGCATAAACACGCACCCAAGACCCACACCTGAAGCATCACAATAGACCATATATCACTTTCCACCCTCTAGTAAAATCAGCACGGGGGCAGTAGTCAGCCGCCTCTTCAGCTCCTCGAATGATGCATGACATTCTGGACCCCATACAAACTTCACCCCTTTCCAGGTGTGGGAAGTCCTCGGTGAAGCAAGCCGTGAGAAATCCCGAACGAATCGCCTGTAATAACCAGCCAAGCCAGGAAAACTCCTGATCTCGAACACATTCTTCGGTTTCTCCCATGACATGACTGCACTAATTTTCTCAGGGTCCACTGAAACTCCATGCTCTGAGATCACATGCCCCAGAAATCTCAGATCTCTGATCGAGAAAGTGCACTTTGGAATCTTTGTATAGAGGCGGTGATCTCGTAATGTACCCAAAACGATCCTCAAGTGATGTTTGTGTTCCTCCTCAGAGCAAGAGTATACCAGAATGTCATCCACGAACACCACAACAAAGGAATCGAGATACTGATGGAACACCCTATTCATAAGTGCCATAAATACTGCTGGAGAATTGGTCAATCCGAAGGTCATGACCAAATACTCAATGTGGTCGTACCTACTTCGGAAGGCTTTCTTAGTGATATCTGACTCCTTCACCCTGAGTTGATGATACCCTGAACGCAGGTCTATCTTTGAGAACCACTTTTCCCCCGTCAACTGATCAAACAAATCATCTATTCTGGGCAAAGGGTATTTGTTTTTAATTGTTACCTTATTCAGCTTCTGGTAGTCAATGCACAACCGGAGAGATCCATTAGCCTTTTTTGCAAACAACACAGGAGCGGCCCAAGGAGAGACGCTCGGGTGAATGAATCCTTTGGATTCTAAGTCGTCCAGCTGTATCTTTAATTCCCTCAACTCGGTGGGGGCCATGCGATAAGAGGGAAGAGATATCGGTTGTGTTCCCGGTGCCAGATCAATTGAAAACTCCACATCCCGCTCCGGGGGAAAACCAGAAAAATCATCAGGGAATACCTCGGGAAACTCATTCACTACACGAGGTAGTGCACCTTCAGGGGAAAGACCATCCTCTAGCACAATTGAAGATAACTGGAAGATAACACTTCCCAACTCTGGGAGTGGAGGCCCTGCGCGACTTGATCGTGGATCCCATTCTCCATGAAAAACCTGACGACTCCCATCAGGTGCTGTGAAACTCACACACCGTCTATAGAAATCGATGTGTGCCTAGAAGTGTACTAGCCAATCCATCCCTAGTATGACATCAAAAAGGTCCATATCTAAGACCAAGAGGTCCCACTCCATCTCGACCACTGACACAGAAAGTGCACACGAGGGGCACCTCAGGCCCTGCTCCTTCTTCTTTCCCAATGGTGTCACCAACTCCATCGCAAAAGACATCAACTCAGTTGGAAAATTCAGCATGTCCAGAAAATGTCCAGAAATGAATGAAATAGAGGCACCAGTATCAAAAAGAGCAGTAGCTATAGAAGATGCGATCAGAACGGTACCTCGAACTGTCGACGGTCCCGCCTCTGATCCTGCTGGTGACTGATCCACTGCATGGAGATGTCCAGTATCTACCTGAGGACGACCACTAGTCTGTGGTTTTGCCCTAAACTGTCTCTGTCTAGAAGATGATCCAGGCCTACCACCACGACCACCAAATCGAGATCCCCCAGTCCTCGACGGCTCGGACTGTGCTGGCACTCCTCTTGAAGCCACTGACCCTGTCCCACATGGGAGTGGACGTGCCACACCGCAGAAGCGCTGCGAATTCCCTATACCTCCACACTAGTAACAAGGATTTGGAGGAATATGACATGCTGGTCGGATATGCCCAGGCCTCCCACATTGGTGGCACACGACCGATCTCGCATCAGAAGTCGCAGAAGAAAACTGCCTGGAAGAGTGGCCTGAACTGCCCCCTCCTTTCTTCACATGATCCTCCCGCTTCCTTTTCTTCTTTGAGGAGCTGCCACTACCCACTGCTAATACTGAACCATAGAAACCAGCCCTGAATTTCCTATCAATCTCCACCATTCACGCCCGATCAACAACCTCAGCATAGGTCCTCAGCTTAAACAAGAACACCTGGGAGTATATCTCTGGTCGCAAGCCTTTCTCAAACCTCTGGGCCTTTTCATTCTCATTAGAGACAATTTCTGGAGCATACCGAACCAATTCAGCGAAACAGTTGGTATACTCCATCACAGATAGATTCCCCTGAACAAGTTCCATGAACTCTCTAGACCTGGCATAAGCCTACACCTCAGGGAAATACTGTTCATTGAAGACAGTCTTGAAATCTCCCCAGCGCATCTTCTCATTCTTCCCAGACTAAAGCACTAACTCCCACCATTTACGGCTGGGACCCTCCAATAGAAATAGAGGCACACTTCACCCTGAGCTCCTTGGGTGTTTCCAGGAACTCAAACATACGGTCGATCTTCTCGAGCCATTCTTCTGCTTCTTGGGGTTCTGCACTACCTCGGAAGGTAGAGGGCTTGTTTTTCAGAAACTCTTGTGCTTTATCTTTTCTAGGACATGTCTCCTCTGCCCTAACAGGAATAGGAGTATGAGATGGTCCCTGTCCCAAAGCTTGGATAGCCCGAACAACAGCCTCCACTAGCCTCTGAACAATCGGCGTGGGAGAACTCTCTCCAGCTTCCTCCTATGGGTGCGTGGGAGCTTTCCGGGGAGGCATGTTGCTACAAAATGCAACAGTCACAAAACAATAGTCAATACAACAATTCTGAAAATTGTAATCAAATACATCAAATATAAACAAACTAAACATATTCTTGTAATAAAAGAAACAACTACTCCACATCTGCCTGATGTCCACATGTGGTCTGCAGCCCACACATCTCACCTGGAAGTGAAGTCAATCAGTAAATTCAAACATCCTCTGGTGACTCATGGTCTTCCATGAGAGGTGCGGGCCAGGCACCCTACTCACAACCAATACCCCGAGCCCCAAAATTCCTATTTCATGTCTATCCTGACTCATCTCAAAATAACAATATAACCCAAAAACATTAAACTTCTTTGATACCATTTTGTCACGAACAGGATCTGGTCTCCACCATTAACGGCACTAAACATGGCCCGTGGCAAGGCCCGATGGGCGTTCCCTATCCCCACTGGCTGGCACAAGTTCTCGGGTATCAAACAAATCTGGTTTGGGAATGATTTACCCGAGTATGAAAGCAGAAATCATAAAAAAACAACCAATTATTAAAATCTGAAATTTTTCATGGTAAACAATTATTAACAAAACCAGATCTGAATACATATGTTTAAAGACACTACAAGTGGTCAAAAAACAAATAATGACAACATAAAGACATCGCCATGGACACCACGTGACAAGGGGATCATAACCCGCAATCCGCCCCCACAACTCCGCCCCAACGATGGGGACTAACATCCCGAACCGCCATCACCCTTAGCCTTCCCTTTACCCGAGTCAAGCATAAGCAGGTCTACTTACACCCAAGGGGTGTAAGTAGGGTGTTAGCCTAATCCCAATAGGATACCACCAGTTGATTCCAAAGAGTATGCAATACAATGTGAACAAAACAAGCAATTTTAATAAACAAGGTGAAACCATGTTTAAATTCAATGAAATGCAACTTTCAAATGAAAACGGTTTTCAATCCGATAATTTCAGAATGTTAGCACATTAAATAGACATGTGAGCTACTGTAATGTACTTCAAAAAACAACCCACAACAAGGGTAAATACCACAAATCCTATGAGAATAATAATTAAGAACACCCCTAAGAACTAGGTTGTCTCGGACCCTATGTACCTCGTACCACGGTGTAGAGTAACCATAGAAAAATCTGTTCTCGTGCATGAGCCACTAGTAGGGAACATACCCATAACCTAGTGGTCCCCAATCATCATCCAAATAGTTTAATTAGAGTTGTCGTTATCCAGATGCTAAGTGGAACAGGGACAAAACCCATCTGATCCACTAGTCGTACTAGTACAAATCCGCCCCACCTAAGTACCTGGGCTTCCCCTTTTTGTGCTCAAACAATTTCAGAAAACAACACACATCCTTTTTCATATAAAATATCACTACTGGTCACAAACAAATTGTACAGTATCTACACACATTTTATACCATTTAAAACACAGAATAAAATAATTTTATTTCCATTAAAACAACTTCTCAATACATCACATTGTTTTTCACCCAAAGCCCTTTAAGATATCCACCCTTCACAATATAATAACACTTGTAAGTTATTAAAAAAAATTCAGTTCAAAACCCTTTAATGAAACAAAAAATTCAGTTATGGGGCATCCCAAAATGAACCACTAAATGATTTGAATGGAAACCCCTCAATTTCACCAAAAATTGGAACTTAAAATTGATTTGCATTATAAATGAAACTAAAACCAATTTTTACAAAAACATTCAAGTGAAGTAAACATTAGAGTACCATGAAAACAGAAATCTAATTCACAAAAATTTCACACACAATGGAATCACCTACCAAATTAACATAACCCCTTGAATCTCCGTGTGAAAATCATATCACACGCCCGCCGCACGAAGAGAGAACTAGATCAAACCTAAAACCACAAAAATTGTCCAAGAAAGCCCAAAGTTAAACCCTTGGTTCGAAATCCTAGTTTCTGGACATTAGTAAACTCAATTATAACCGAAGAAACCCTAAAAACAATGAGTTAAACCCAATGTAATTTGAAAGAGGAAAGAAAAGGGCTCATTTAATTGATGTATGTTGAAGTAATCACTCCACAACTCCAGTATCTGAAATTTAAAAGATCCCAAATTTAGGGTACATTTGAAAAAGATGTATTATCTCATTTTGAAACTAGAATGGAGGAAAAATATTGAGAATTGAGAGAGTTATAAAGAAATACTTTACCTCTCCAAATCTCGGCGATTTGAGGAACCCTGTGAATATCGGCACAAAATCTCGCTTCCACAGAGCTCCAAATTGGTGGGATAGAGTTCAGATGCTCGGATGGGTTACTTGGTCTTGAGTGAGATTTGGAATCACCGAAAAATCCCAAATATTGAATATGTTATAACAAAATCATATTTTATTTTTAAAACAGAAATTGGGCTTTCGGGAAGGCCCAACACCTTAGACAAAAACCCAAATAACCCATGGTTATGGATTTCTAAAATCTCCAAATTACCTTGGTGGTGTTAATAGGATAGGGGAGGTCAATTAGAAATTTGAATGGATGAAAAATGTTGAAAAATTAAAAAGTTAAAAAAGATACAAAATTTATTTTTTAATCTGGAATTGGGCTCACGGTTTGGCCCAATTCATGAATACTCATCTATTTCTCCCTAAAACCTAGGGAAACCCCCCAAAAAAGAAAGGATGTAAATTAAATGAAAAAATACCTTTAAAATATGTCTTGTATGTGACATATTGCTTAATCTGTTAAGAAAACCATGAATGTGATTGTTTTTGTGATTACTGAATGACATGTAGAAATAAATAAATATTAATTTAATAATTTATGGAAAATCAATACCAAATTTAGTATTTTTGATGTAATTAATATTTTTCCATTAATCATACTACACTTTGATAAAATATTAAATAAAATGTGTAATGAATAAAAAATTATTATCTGATTCCTTTAAATATTTTTTCTAAAAAAATTCATCTTTTCTCAAAAACTATAATGATATCACAAATGGAAAAACCCAACCTATATCCAATCACTTATCTCTCATATTAAAATGGCAATCCTTCAGAAAAAAAACTATTTCATTCTTAAATCATTCAATCTTGTTATTTTTAAAGTTACACTAAGATTAAAACACTGCTATTTGGAGAACTAAATTTTGGTCAACATTCATACTACACCCTTAGGGGGTTTAATTTTTTTTTCCACACATCATGAAAAATGTGTGTCAAAAGTGGAAATGTCACCTTAGGTCTAAATGATAGTTAATTTACTTTTTCAATTTTTAATTCTTAGGTACATTTCATTTCTTTTAAAATTACTAAAAAAATTATTCAATGATGTACTGAAATTCAAATTATTATGCATTGAAAAATTAATCACTGGTGTGGAAGAAAGAAGAAGAAGATTATTATTTTACAAGATATGATGAGAAAAATCATATATAAATCATTGAACAACTAACATGAAAGGCTGATAAAGAGTTTGAATTTGTTGTCTCACTAATGAATCAACCCAACCCTGAGCTAGCATGAACATGAAAAAGGGGTTGAATTGATGAAATAAAGGATGCAAGGGAAGAATAATAGCCTACTACTCTACAAAGAGAGATCTAAAAAATATTGGATGAATTGTAGAATAAATTTGAGGAACTACCTGATTTTCCCATTCCATGAAAGGTATAAGAGCCAGCACCCAAAAAGGAAGATACCACTGAAGTGGTGGAATTATTAGTGAAAATGAAGAAGCAAGGATAATGGCATCCATTAACTAAGAGTCTACTACAAGAAGCAGTAAATGTAAAGGCAAAAATTTACGTTGAACCAACTCTGAGAGTTCAACCTTTCATTGAACCAAAATCTTATTATTTTATTGATTCTGAATTTTACAAAATTCCTTGTTAATTTGATTGTACATAATTAGAAATGTTTTTAATTAACTTTGAGGAGAAAGAAGAACTTTGATGTTCATCATTTGAGAAACATTTGAAGCTCCCGAGATATGTTGGACATGTGTTGAAGGATGTTCATGTGGAGATTCTTGTGGATTTTCTTAGGGAATCCATTCCAAATGCTAGTTAAATTCATGGGGATGAATTTGATCATGATGCTTCAGGTTTTAATGTTATTTATATTGAATTACACTGTGAGTATTCCTATAACTATTTTTTGATGCATCGTACATTGAGAAACCATTAAATAGAGAGGAATTAGTTTCCCATGTAGCTCCCATGAATTAGAATGATTCATACATCATCTTACTCCCACCATGCATCTAATTTCCCATTGTGAAGGGGGAGGATTTGGTTTACATTATCCATTGACCATCTGACAAAAACCAGGATGATGATAATTCTTGGAAAATTCACATGTGGTGGTTCAAATCATAGAAGCTTTATTCTATATCATATTTTGGAAAACAGTTGGTACATCCCATTGGAGGTAGTAAAAAATCATGTCCCATATTGGGGATTGTAACTAGATTAATCATTACAATACTTTTAGAAATTTATATTTAAATTTCATTCCTTAGGAATTAATATAGCATTCAACCCCTCCCTCTATATTTTGAGCATAAATGAAATGATCCTTGTGATTAATTGAGTATATTTTTACTTGTTCATGATAACAGAAGCATGTCCCAAAATGAGAAGGAAGGGGACAATGACTCGTTTCAAAAGTTAGTACATTTTTACTATATATCATTTTAACTCGTTAATTTTTGTGTGAAATAATATTTTTTTAGATTTGATGTGAAAATTTCTTTCATACACTTGATTGATGTTTTACATGACTAATCATTGAGACATGAGTTTCATATGAATCTAGTGATTCCGTGTTTTAGATCTCAATATTGATATAATTAAAGTAGTTAAATGAATAATTTAATTTTTAAATGTGAAGCATGAAGATTGAAATGTGGACTCGTGATTTGAAGGAATAAATTGATTCATGTAAATTAAATTCACAACCCATTTTGAATTATTTGAGTTTCAGATGATTATGTGAATTGATTTGTTATTATTAATCATTCCTTAAGTAATTTTCTAACATCATATATAAAATTTCCATGGGTATTTCGTGACCAATTACCTCTTATATAACTTGATAATATTTTCTAAGTGATCAATGGACATGTAACTGACTATAACATCTATTAAAACATTTAAAATCTATGACTATGAAAAAACACATTTAAAATGAATGTGGAATCCATTTAAAATAAACAAATACGTAAATGTCCACCATTACATAAATCCTTATATTTTCCTATAGATACCTTGAATGACCTTCTTAGCGATTAGCCATGTTTCATGCCATCTTTATCCATTCCTACCTCTTCGTAGTATTTGAATTATATTTTAAAGATGCAGTATTGGTGTTAAGGGAATCATTATTGAAGGGATGATATACATTATAAGAATCAAGTGTGGGGGTTCTGTTATAGGAATTTTAAAAGGTTGTGTAATAATTCATTTTACATCATTGTTTTCCACTATTGAATTTAAAAAAATAAAAAATTTTGATAAAAATAACAAAAATATAAAAAATGAAACGGTTGGGCGTTGGAAAAAGAAAAAAAAATCACCATTTTCCAGACTGAAGACATTTTAATCATATATGGTTAGGTGATGGATGTATTGTTTTATCAATTCATAGCTTTTGAAAAAAGGAAAAAAAAATAGAAAAAAAATAAAGAGGGTGCACAAGTCATTAATTATACTTGTTTCATCACAACAATTACATCGAGTTTTTTTGAAGTGGGTGTTACTAATTTTAAGGTGGGAATTTAATTACACATTTTGATATAATGAATTGTACTTAAGAGAAAATAATGCACATTTATACATAATTATTAAACCATTAAATTTTACCAAACTTAATCCTCAGAGTCAATTGAACCTTTAATGAATCTCTTCATGATTTTATGTGTCCTTTGTATTTACAATGTGGATAAAGTAGTTATTTTATAAGACTATAGATAAAGAGCATGTTCTCATGATATGATCATATCACAACTTGATTTGTATCATGGGTGATGAGACAAAAGATTGAAAAGTGAGGTAGATCATGATTTGAAATGTATAATTAAAATGAATTTATGAGTGTGGATGAATGAATGGATATGTTCCTTAATTTATCATAGGGTACATGTAAAATTCATGAATTATGTGTTTCTTTGAAAAATTAGAAATCAAAATAATATTTTATATGGATTCTATAATGTTTTATTTGACAATTGTTTGATTTTATTGCATTGGAATTTGAATATTGTTAACATTGGTGTCCTCTGATTTACATGTTGAGATATTATTCTTGAGGAAAAAAATGTTTTAATTGTAGGGGTATTTAATTGAGAAAATATATTTTCATATTTTAAATCAAATAATGAATATTTTTTTAGTTTTAATTTTTAGTGATAAAAACCATGTATTTAACTATTTTATTAAAAAAAATTGAAATTTGAATGTTTCAATGAATATGATCAAAATTGTGGAAAGTGTTTAATTCTATAATATTTATAGATTTTTAAATAAGTGGAATTTATGTCATATATTTCAAAAAATAATCCCAAATAGAGAGAAACATTTTTTTAAAATATGTATTTTATTTACCTCTACATTTTTTTCTAGACCATCTGATGATTCGACCATATAGAGGCCTTAAACTGTAAATGAAGTTCACAACATTTTACGAGTAGGTAGCATGTACACCACCACTATAATAGAATCTCATCTCAGTATAAACACTTCCAATTATGGTTATTACACCAATAATAGAATGAGGAAACATAAGAGCATATCGAAAATTAGTTTTTGGGGAGTTGAAAGTTATTAGGGTCGACATTGGATGTTTTCAAATTAAAAAAGATTCTAGGAATGTTCATCCATAAAAAGTAATAGTAAATTAAAATTTCATAACTCATATATCTGATGCCCAAATGTGTTTAATGTTTTAGAGAAGACATGGAAGACAATGGGGAGAAACTTTTATGAATGATATAACACATGATGTATCCATTTAGTGTGTCCAAAATGCATCATCATTCAAATGAAAAAATTAATCCTATAAAAGGAGAGGTGTTACTACATCTCAAATATTCCCATATCATTATATCACATTCCTTCACATCCCATTCAATCTGGTGGAAAGCATCCAAGTGGAGAACATCCTCCTACTTTTCCATTGTTCATAATTTTTTCTTCTATGATTATTTTTTATTGGAATTCTATGACCCATTCTTCTATGGATGGGTAGAATCCTTAGTGATTAGTTGAAGGGAAAAGGAATCACATATAATGATGTTGGATTTTTTATGTTTTATTCAAATGACTTATTTTATTTTAAATGTATATTGTTAAATTTAATTTAATTTCCAATTTTGATTAAATAAAATTTTATTATAATTTATTCATAAATATTAAATTTCATTGATTTTAATATTATAATACCATTTCCTGATCTATTTATTATTACACCAACAGGTGAATCTGTGAACAAAATCAAGTAAGGGGATGATTTGGGTATTTCAGAAACATGTGGATAAATTATGACATATTAACATAATTATGTAGTGAAAATCAATACCATATCTGGTATTTCATGAGTAAATTTTTCTAGTCCATTATGATTTCTACAATTTGATAAACAATTAAATCAATGGTTAAATGAAGAATAAATTTTTATTCAATTAACTGTATTAATTTTTCAAAAAAAAATGATTCATCTTTTCTATAACACGATAAAGACATCAAAAACTGGAATTCCTAACCTAGATAAAGACCCTTATCTAACATATTAAATCCACTAAACTTCTAAGGAACATATAATTCTTTCATAAATAATTCTAACATGATATTTTTTAAATTAACACCACGATTAAAACATTGGTCCTCGGGGAATGATAATCTGGTTACAATTTATACGACACAGTTATGGGGACATAATTATTTATTCCACATCTCATGAAATGCATGTTCCAGTAAACCTTTTGTTAACATAGGTATGTATTTATTCCCCATTGATAAACTAATACCCATAGTTCTAGTCTATAACACCATTGGTTCGAGGAATGTCTTTATGGTATGCCTTGATCTTAATTTGATTACAATTTGGGTTTTATATTCTAGGTTATATCAATTGCGATTATATTTTTAACTAATAATCATAATAATTTTTTAAAATCTTTATTCACATTATTTATTCAAATATAGCTTATTCCAAATCTATTTTAACTTATTTATCATGTTTTATAACTGGAAATGAATTGAAAAAATCATCAATAATCACATTTTAATACACAACAAAATGAATTTACAATACATTCGATGGGTTTTGCAAGTATTTAACACATTGGGTCTCATTAGGATCCACTTTTATACCATAAAAATATGTATAGCAAAGAAATGAATATTTTTAACTCAAATTTAACATATATGGATCTTTTTGTAAAACATTAATTCTACTAATTTTTGAATGATAAATCAAAAAATATTTTTACATTATTTACAAAATTTAGATTATAAAATGATTTCATCAACTAATATTGTTGAATGAAAATGTCATTATAATTTCAATAATTATAGTTTTCTCATTTGTTAAAATATATCATAAAAATAAGTTCATAGGGGTTATCCCTCATTTGAAATTTTAGCGTAGGTATTTACTTTATTTTTAATTTCAAATATTATGATCCCAATTTATGATCAATCATTAAATGGTATTAAAATCCTTAAAACTAGAGAGTTGATTCATAAATAAAAGTATAACGATGCATATAATTATTAATAATAATATTTATATATTTATAATCACTATAATTTATCATATAAATGACTTCCTTATTTAAAAAGAGCAATGAATCACCTAAAAAAATCTATGTGGGAATGTAAAGCTTGTATAATAAATCCGGTAATTTTTTATTCATCTCTACCTATTTTTAAAATTTTATCTACTATAGGGTTTGTATATTTTTTAGCATTAAAACTAAATCAATATATAATTATAGAATTGAGAAATTGTTTTTTTAGAAAATAATTAATATGTTAAGCAGCCTTAGGGTTTCACTAATTCCATAATGAAAAGGATGATAGTATGTTACATTTTTCAAAAAATAATTAACCCTAAATGTGTTGTATTGTGAATGTGTGGGGTCAATACTATATGGAAAAACAAAGCCTAATTATGATATTTAATTTGATTAACAGTTCCACAAAACACTTTTACAAAATTATGAAATCCAACTACACTATAAAAATTAACTAAACATAAATGAAAATTAACTAATAATAAAATAAACCTAAACAATATTAATGATGAAAAATATAGAGGAACTGATTTTCTTGGATGTTTTCCTTTTATTAAAAACACTCACAATTACTCATATAACTAATATGAGTAATACATGTGAGACTCCATTAGTTGAGAATATTTGTTTATTCTGCACAAAATGATGCTACATAAGCCTATATATTAAATTTTTAGAGGTTAACTAACAAAATATGGATCCTTAAATTTTATCTCAAAATATATAGTAAAAGTTATGTCATCTATCGCACATCAACTCCCTTATAACACACTATGACTCTTCCCAAATTGGAATCATGATTTATAAGTGATTAAAGAAAATGATAATGTTAAATATAAATTATAATGAAATTAAATATATATTAAATAGAAAATATAACAATATAGTAATAATGTAAACATAAGGTATACACATCTATCAATCAGATACAATATCCTATATGAAAATAGAATATGATTTTATATAAGTGTTTAGTAAATAATGATTTATAGTCATATCATATGAAATATAAAATAGACTATAAAATGTTGTTTTATAAATAACTAATGAAACAAAATCAAATTTATATTAACAGTAATAATATTCATCCATGATAATACATTGAGAAATTATATATAGAAATGCAACATGATCTATGCAGCTCTACGTGGATAAATTACATCTCCATCTCTTCATCCTAGAAATATATGATCCCCTCCATTTGACCTTTGTCCAAACTTTTATTGTTTTTCTATTCCCTATAGGCAAATTAGTTTAAAAACACTCATAATATTAGAGTCAAATTCTCCATTAAAATATCTTTTTAAATCGACCAAATGATTTGTGTTTTTTATTTTAAAATACGAAAATGTCATGTTTTATAGATCAATTAGTAAATGATCGTCTTTAAATCTTAAAATCCCAGTAAATTTCCATATAATCCTTGAGAATTTATATGTTGTAATCGAACATATGTGGTGTTATAAAACATACTATTTTTATGATATATTTCAATGAAAAAAATTTCAAGTACTCTATCTCTTTATTTACATGAGACACCACCTTTAAAAGAATTAAAATATAATAGAAAAAATATTATTAATAAATCTGACTTTTATTTCATAGACATTGGATTGTAGGGTATGAATAAGACTATTTAAATTAAGAAATTTTGTAATAGTTCTTGAAAATAAAATCATTAGTTATCATGTTTTTAGAAATGTATGTCAATTCATTTGAAATAAAAAAATTTGTATTTCTAAAAATATATATTTATGAATTTATCATGTTTTAACATAATAAAATTTATTATTAAATTTATATGAATTATTTTAAATAAATTTTTAGATAATTAATTCATACAAATAATTTAAAATTCATTTAATTGTTATTATAATTCATATAATGAGAATATTTTCAGTTTTATACTAAATATTTATATTTATTGAATCATTTTTCATTATATTTGATATCCATATTTGAGAATTTTTTTCCCACAAAAATTAATTGAAGGTGGTAAAATGTTTTCTTAAGTTTTATTTATTGTATAAATTTTTTAGCGATTCTAATTTAATTTTTTTCATAATCAGTATGTTATATTGTCAAAATTCATTACTATAATAATTGTAACTAGGTGTTAATTAGGTGTTAACTAAAGAGTTGAAGGATAAAATAACAAAAAAAAATTATAATTATTAATTTCATATTACTTCAAACCCCCCATTACCATTTTTTATAGTTTATGTTTAATTCTTTCCACTCTCAATTGAAAAATAATTTATTATAATTTAAATATTTGTATACGTACAACTATTCCAACAACATAGTTTATAAAAGGGAACCTTATACCTTCACATATTCTAACTTTTAGAGTTTTATAGTTCAAAAAAACTTTACAAAATTAAATTCTAAATTGTAATAGAAATATTATATATTCTCATGTATTAATAAAATTCAAACCCAAGTGTCATTATTATGAGATCAAAAATAAGTTTCTTAAAGAAGAGGAAATCATAATCATTGAATCCTTCTAGATTTATTTAATATTTTTTCACCTATAAATATTATATATCTAGATTAACATTATGAAATAATTATATTAACTATAAAATTATTTTCATGAAAAATTTAAATATATCTTCTACCTTATGTCCTTCCTATGAGAATTGATTACATCATTCACATATACTAGTAGAAACCACCTTCACAAAGAAAGAAATTTTTTTCATGATGACTATACATTTATATTCATATGGATGGTTTTAAGGAAAATATAAGATATTTATGATATTATTATAATTAAATGATAAGTTATAATATATAAATTGTTATTTGAATCTATATAATAGTTAAAAATTTACCTGTGAATTTTTATGGACTAACACCTCCAAGAAGAGTCGTAACTCGTATTGAATCTATGGTCTATATGAATGTTTATATAGTCCTATTTAATGTATTATTATGATAATTATGAAATTATTATTAATAAATAGTTGATCAAACCATGACCAAGGAAAATGTTCTAGAATCATTGAACTAAAACACGTATAGAAAACTCAAAAAGTTTCACCAGAATATTAATTTTTGTGGAAAAATATTATTAATTGGGTAATTGTAATATAAAAATGAATTAAATATTATATCAAAATTATTATCTTTTTAAGTACATATATAGAAAAAAAATAGTTTTTATAAAATATATTAAGAAGATAAATGACGAATCAAAGGACCTAAGGTAAGTGATCTTTTCACAATACTGTTTCGATGATTTATGTTATTTTTAGGTATGTATTTGTGTTTTTATGGGATATATACTTATAATTATATATTTAATATAATTAGTATATTTATATTTATGGTATTTAATGATTCAATAACATGTATTTCATTCGAAGGGGTTATTATTCAAAAGATACCAAAGCATTTATGGTTTATCTTACAATATCTATCATTTTCAGATTGGTAATGCTAATTTTCTATTGTGAAACAGTTTACAAAACATATCATGTGAATCACGTTTATTTTAATTTTTTTGGTTATTTATAGAATTATATTTTTTTAGTCAAAATTTTTTCTTTATAAATAATAATGATCAATAAATTGTTTTTTATTAAAAGATAGCCTTATCTTTTATTTGGTCAAAAAAACTCCCATGTTCAATCTCATCAAAAAAATTAAAAAATTTCTTTTTATAAGATCCAATGATGATTAAAATTAATTTTCAACTATATTTAAATTTTTTTAAATGTATTAAAATTTAATTTTTGAATTTTTATTTGAACAAGGAACCATCAGACAGTTTACCAAAATTGAGAATGGAATCATTATTATCAAATTTACCCTAATAATATATTTTCCCACAATACTGACCATTATTTCATTTGAATCTTCATTTATATTTTTCTCTATTTATATTAACTGATATGGTTTTCTCAAAATTATAAATGTTTTTGGTTTTAAATATACTGAAATAACATAATATATTGACATTTGTTCAATGAAATGTTAAAATTATATTTCAAATATATTTTTAAACTATGTTAACATCATTTAATATTTATTATGAATTAATGGATATAATATTAAATGATACGATAAATTTAATTTTTTATACGGGTTGTGATTATGTGTTTATGAAAATATTAATTCACTCTAATTAATTGAGTCACAATTAATATCTCAGTAGATGATATATACTAGAATGTGGATTAAACTAGGTTAAGATGTAGACATTTTCCTATATGATAGTCTTGTTAGTGAACCATGACTAAAAAATTATGGATTGAGGAGAAAAAATATTACATTTTCATAGTACAAGATTTTATCCTTGATTATGGATATTATGTTATATAATTATGTTTATGAAATAAATCTAGTTCATATACTTAAAAATTTTTCTCATCGATAATTATTGATTAATGATAACGCCACACTCATTTGGCTCTTGTCTTTTAGACTGCTAATTTATTATTCCATGATGCATTAATGAAGATTTATAACATGTTTGATATGAACTACAACAGTTATTGTCACAATCTATTACAATTATTATTATATTTTGACTTCGTATGATCACTCATTAAGATATCCCAAGTTTACCCTTTTTGAGAACTTGAGATCAGAGTTTCTTATTTTTCGATTTTCTAAATGTTATAATGAATGATTTTTGTTAAAAAGTATGAACTAGTGCACTATGAGAGATGACATATATGGGATATGTTGTATACCATTTATGTAATTTTTTTATTATGTATCTAGACTCAAAAATCACTCATACATTGTGGTCATCAAGCATGTATTGTTGTGAAATAAATAAATATTTATCTAAAATTGTTAAATATTTATTATTTTTATTCTTAGGTCTCCACAATTTGTATAAAAGGAATGTATTAGTCATTTTCAAGGATTAGGATATTTGAAATATTATAATTGATCCAAAGGCAACATATGATGAGTTTATAGATACATAGGGTGAACCATCATTTTTCATAGATTGATAATAAGGTTTTGTAATTCAAAATACCTCAATAATGAATTTCATGATTACATGATTTCATAATATGATTATTGTAACTTTATTATTATTCAATGATTATTTTTTTAATCAATGAATATTACCAAAAATAATCTTCCAATAAATTAATGTGATGTATAATGTAAATAGAAATAAAATAGGATTGGAGATGAAATAAAATTTCCTATAACCCTACCCACACAACTCTATCATGGAATTTACCATTTTGAGAATCAAAATGAGAAATGGAGGAACCTAAATAGTGCTTATTATTTTATAAATACATTTCTGAAATCAGAAGAATGAGGAATAAATCACTAACTAATAGATAATTTTTATAATTATTAAAATCTATAATTTTAATTTTTACATAAACTCTAAGATAATGTTTGATTGATTGTTTTTTGGGTTCATAAAATTTATCTTAAAGGAATTATCAATAAGAGAATATTTAATAAATTATGAAGTAAATTTACATATTCACATGTTATAAATTAATAAGGGAGACTATCATTGTTTTGAAGGATTTAGATATACTATGTTTAAGAAGGAATTTCAAGGAAATTATATTAATAAAATCCATCAAGGAAGGAAAATGGATATTTATTTATGCCAAAATAATATACAAAATCATTTGGAAAATATCCTCTAGAGGACATCAAAATGATTCAATTATATGAAGGAAGGAAATTAAGCTAGAAAATTCTTAATATATTTTAAGAGTGAATCCAATGAAAATAATGGGGGACCTTAATTTAATTCACTACACACACTCCAATGCTACACTATAATGATTATGGGAATTATTCCAACTAGTTCCTAATTCTATGGGTTCATGATGATAGTAAAATCCACAACTACCCAAGGCAACATATAATCGAATATATAATTTGATAAAAATATTTGAAGTGGTTCATGGGAATGAAGATTTAAATGGTTCCCTCATCGTCCAAATTAGAGATATACATGACGTATCTTATTTTAGATCTAGACACTCTTTCATAACATATAAATTTCGTAATGCTCGGACATCAAAACATAAACTATTATATTATCAATTTTATGTGAAAAATAATATTTGTATAACTATCACATCATGGAAGAAGATTGGCCAATACACCTATTCTCACACTACTATGAAGTGGATAAGGGGTTTTGATTTTTAGTGATTAATCAAATAAGGGAGAATGATTAATAATTATTTATAATGAATATGTGATATCTTATTCTATACTCTAGTAGAAAATTAATGAGAAAATTACATGACTCATCATTTGGAGCTAGTCGTGGTATTTATGAGGGATAATATTGTGGTATTATCATTATGGAGAAAGGATTTATGTATATAAATAATAATATAATGAATTATATATTCACATTGAATGTATCGAATATTACTACAACTAGATGGTTGGAAATTATTAAATATTATGACTACTAAATACACTACACATTTGGGAAGGAATAAAAGGCTGATATTGTTTTCTGTTTGGAGGACCATGCTAGTTTTTCCATGATGAGGTTTAAGAAAGACCTAATATTTTAATATTTGGATAATATAAACTTTTTAATCATGATTAATGGGTATAGATAATATATTTCTCAAATTAATATTAATTCTACATTCAATGTGAGGACTAAGGAGTTGCATAAAGTGGATGTGGAAGTATTGAAGTCGGTGATAAATGTTCCTGCATTTTTTAATTCTTATGATAGAATGATGGGGTTTAATAGAAGAATTTATGTCATACAAAATTTATACTTCCCAGTCAGATTATAGTATCACTGTGAGGGGAAGGGATGGAATCAGTGTTACTTTTTTTCTATTATGTTTTTTTCCTTGAAAGAGCCCTCTCCTCCTATTAAGGATTTCAATTCCCTACTGAGATACAAATCAACACACATTAAAAGGAACACAATGTTTTATAAGGTTCACTGTTCAATTAGAATAGTTACATCCTTGCTATGGTTTTCAAATGATCCAATACCATACATTCCACTAAGAAATAAATCCTTGAATTAAATCAAGTACGATGTACCCTTTAACTCCTGTAGCACTATTAAACAATTCCAATAGTGGGTGTGCTCCCTCCTAGAATAATAGATTAATACAATTGTTTAATAACCACTATTGTTACTTGTGCTTCTTTTCAATTCAACAAATGAATTGAAATTGAAAAAAATTCTTCAATTCCTTACCGAGAAAAAAGGTAAGGACCTCCTAGGCTTTTTTATAAATCATAGAGCATGATTCCATCGAGTCAGATTTCATCAAACATGATCTCCCAGTCAGATTCTTTCAAAATAATGCTCCCCAGATGATTATTTCAAAAAAATCACCTAGTCCGATTATTTCGAAACAAATCTCTAAATATTATTTTTAGATAGAAAACAATAGAGTAAATTTAGGTCCACCTAAATACCCAAATACAATTTCCATGCAACATATATAATGAATAAATATGTAACACCCAATACAATTGTATATATGAATAGAAATTAACTAGCCTGCACTCTAGAAACATGGAGCTTTTATCTCTCATAGTCATAGAAGTAAAATGTACTTTATGCCTTTTATCGCAGACCAAAAAACCTGTTTAGGCAGGAATCTCAAAACACATTACCGGTTACATAAATTGATCCATATCTAGATTTGTGCAAAAATATCGGAGCATTTATGAATTCTTCAACGCTTCTTTATTGTTCCCGAATCTTCTACAATCTTCATATCTATTTTTCGAGACTCTGATTTCTAATGTCAATATAATTATAGTTGTTGTGAAATAATTGGGACAGAATCAGATTCATTGATATGGATATCTTCAAAACAATTATTGATACTGTACCAATTGATTGTGTTTAATTAATTGCACCTCTCCAATTGAGATACAGTAACTCTTTTTAACATAATGTTTCCCCCTTGAAAATTCATTAATCTATATCCACTATCGTTTATTTTCTCTTCACCAACATAAGAAAACACATCATCACATTCAAGAAATATTTCTTGAATAATGACTACATTCATGGAATTTTATTCATTTAGGATCAACTTAACATTTTCTGACATTGATTAGAAAGTTTTATAACATTTCATTAATTCATACTTCATTCTTTTCGTCTCAACCCATGAATTATATTTTCTGAATACAAATTTTCTTGATACAACCATTGTAGATTTGATTATTCTGGATATGATCATTTATGGTGACATTAATTCTTGTTATGATTTCAGGTTATAATTGCTGGATACGATACAATACAATATTATAAGGATGATCTACCCTAATACGATGAAAAACACTCTGATATAATTCATTCTCAATTGGAACCATCTCATTCCATTTTTTCAAACAAAATATGTTTTTTTTAAATTATTAGTGTCTAATCTTCTATTGGAGTCACTGCATCCATCAACCCCACATAGAATGACATGACATTTCATTGACATCACTTTTCCCATAGGTATCACTTTTCATCGGCATCACCTTTCCATTAGCACCACTTATATAATCACCATATTCCATCAGGATCACATTTTCCATTAGCATCAATTTTCATCGGCATCACCTTCACGTCAATACCCCTTCCATCAACATCACATTTCCATCAGTACCACTTTCATTAGCCCCAACCTTCCATCGGTACCACTCCTTTACTTTCACCCAGAACCCAATTCTTTTGAATTTCAATCGATACATCTGGATTTGATTATTTTGAAAGAACATCGATAAAATATGGATATGATTTCTTTCTGATTGATTTGTAAAAAATGGGCACTACTTCTTTCTATCTTCCATCCAGATATGATAAATATGAACATGATTCTTCTCTAGTTGTTTTTAAAAACAATCAGTACAACTTCTTTCACCCTTACATCCAGATACGATAAACCTGAATACAATTTTTTTTATTAGAAGCATCTCATTCAATCACCCTTTCTTATATCAATCATACATCAAATGTTACCAATACAACAAATGATTTATATGAAATAAAAATCATTTAATCATCATCATAATGAACATGGGTGTGATTCTTTTCAAAAATAAAATCCCTAAACAATTGTTTCCACAAAACAATGTAAATTTATTTCCTTTCCTAAAAAACCTATGACAACACAAGACAATACATGAAACAGTCGTCACCATGATCATCAGATTGGTCCCAAAAAAATTATACTTAATGAAGGAAATTTTCAGGGGATCCCAGATTTAATCATTCTACATTCATCCTATATGTGTAATGTTTTATTGAAAAATGAATGAGTATTTATCGAAGCATAACATGAAAAAGTGTATTGTAGATTTTGTATGACAGTGAACATTATACCAATATATTATGCATAAGAGATAAAAATGAAAAGGTATGTTACAACTTTTATATATACCACTATGTGAAATAGAAAAATAAACATTGATTTTATCATCAAACTCCCCAAAACATATAAACGATAGCTTTTTATTTAAGTTCTATTGAATCAAATTATAAAATTGTTATATTTTATTGAAATTAGTGGTCATATCAATCCTGATCAAATTTCATAGATTATAGTATCGTTTTATAGGACTTCATATCATTCTCATATTGATAGTCAGTTTTAGGGGACTATTAATATCATATATGTTATTCTAATATCCATTTTTATGGATTTAAAAAGTTAATAGGAGATATTAAAACCTTTTGAGGAATATTCTAAGAATAATATATTTTAAAAAATAATTTATATGGCTCCATTTGAATACCACTATGGAATGAATATTATAATTCAAATGTGTTTGGATAAAGATTGATAATGAATGTCATTTTTACTAAGGAATGTTGAGGAAAGGGTACATAAGATTATAACCATATAGAAAAAAATAATTATAGCTCAAATTCAATAGAAATTTTGTACTGAAAATCATCAGTGGGATCTAGAGTTCAAATTTGGTGATTAGGTATATCTATAGATATCTCTATTGAAGGTGGTCATGAGATTGTGAAAGAAGTGAAGTTTGAGTCCCATATATAACAACCCTTTTCATATTTTTAATTTGATATGGATTGTTTCTTATAGCTTGATGCTTCCATCGAATAACTATCAAATTTACAATGTGTTCCCCATATCACTTTTTTTGTAGCACATACCTAATATTTCACACATACTACACTCAAATGATACACAAGTGGGTCATGATATTTATTCTAAGGAACAATTGTTGAAAATTCATGATCAAAAATATAATTTTTGTATGAAACAATACCACTCAAAATGATAATGTTTTATAGTGAAAAAATATATTAGAAAAATATATATGGGAACTTGATTTTGTGATTTTTTTTAAGTATCCAATTTTTTTCTTGTTTCAGAGTGATTGAATTTGGAGGGAGAATATATTATTATATGGTTATAATGTAACACACAAATTATTTATGATATATTTTTCTTCGTATGTAATTTATTTCATGGATATATTTCATTATATGAATCACCATCATTAAATGAATTGTCATTTTTATTGAAATATTGGGATTAAATTTAAACATAATCATCAATACATTGTATTTTTGGGAATGAATATGAATATTTATATTATTACAAAAATCAAACATTTATTAAACGAAATATTTGGTTATAAACAATTATTAAATGAATACAATATCATTATAATATAAAAAATAAATTATATTTGAAAATATCATATTTTTGGTGTGTTGTGTTTATCATAATAAAATAAACTAATCACACAATATGGATAATTTAAATGAAATATTTTTATAATTTTGATATTAAAAATCTTTAAAATTCATTTCACGGTTTTTACAAGTAAATGTATAAGAATAAATTTCTTTTACTGATTAAAAAATTAGTTTTCTAAAAATATCTTTCATTTAATTTATAATTGTAATTTTAAAATTATTTTTTTGAAATTATCATCATTGTTTTTTTAAATTGAATTCAATATTTTTAAATTTATTTTAAAAAATTATTATTGACACCACATTCATTATTGGTTATAATGAAAATTAAAATTTTTAATAATTCATTAATAAGGCAATGATCAAAATGTTTTTAAAATGGATTAAACTTAGGATATTTGGTTTTAAATAACAAATAAAATTCTAAAAATAATAATATTATTTATAATTTATAATCAAAATAATATTATAATTGAAGTTGGGTTTCTTATTTTACAATTTTAATTTGATTTGAATTTATTATATTTTTATGTTTTATGTAATTACGATTTTCCTTACCGCATTACTTGTACAAGGAAATATTTTACCATCATTTAAACAATCTTTTTAACCCATTTGACTAACACAATATCTACCCAAATATATTATCTTCCTCCATATTCATAATATATATATTTTTTATTTTTAAAATACTAACCTAAGTTTCCAAATGAAGAAATCCGAATTAGTTTTCTCATGGAATAGGTAATCAAATACACAAAATACTTTTCTGATTATTTCTTAATATTCCACCTCAAAATATTATATAACAAACATATAATAATGAAATTACTACCTTTACATAATTTATATGTTATTATTTTAATACTATATTCATTTTATATTTTGTCTCATCCATCAATATATGATAAATTTGTTCATGTGTAATGATGAACCCACATTCCCAAAGCGATGAGATTTGTTTTTTACTTCTAACAAACAATGATTTTAATATATATGGGTTAAATAAATATATTTTATATCTATTATATATTCATGATTTAATAATTAGATAATATTTTTTTCTTTTATTCCATTCTCTCAATTGAATATTAAAATCATTACTCATGTGTGTGTACAGACTACTTTGACCTAGTAGTGTTATAATCATTTTTCTTCTTCATTTTGTATGAATGTTTATAAATTTATATATAATGAATAAATTTATAACTAATGACATTATTAGTATATAATTTTTTATTAAATCATGATGATGCAGAAAATACAATAAATAATGAATAAAAATAATCATGGAAGATATTGTAGTTTTCACATGAATGATGTTATTGTTGAAAGAATATTAAAAAATGGTTAATTGAAAAATTATATTTGAATTTTATATTGTATTAAAAATATGAATATATATATGGTATATATGAAAAATAAATATTAATTTGTTACACATGATATATAAAATGGTAATGAAGAATGATAGGACCTGAGGTAATGTTTCCTCATCATAATATTATTTTTGTTGAGATATGTTTCATATTGTGAAACAATTTGTATTTATATGGGGTAGATAACACACATTTTATATTTTATATCATGAGTATCCTTTTATTAATGTCACATTACTTTATCATTCTTGTGTTATATGAATTTAAATATACCAAAGTCTTAATGGTGGATGTTCAAATCACATTCCATTTCAGGATTCCCTTTGTTAAATTTTAAATATGGTAAATTATTTGATCCTTATAAATTAAAACACATATATAATCATCTACTAAATAAATTTCTATTTTTTAATTTATTATTACCATTTTAAAATCTCTATTACTTAAAATTACTGATAGTGTTTTTTTAATACTACTAATCTTGATTTACACTTTATTCAATAAACATTTTACATCTTTGACAATCTTCATTATAAATATTAAAGATGTTATTTTATATGATAAAATAATAACATAAAAATATTTTTAATTATATAATTCATCCTTTCTTAAATATTAAAAAAAATTAGAATTTTTTTAAGTAGGTAATTTTGTAATTTTTAGCAAAAAGGGAGTTCTAACTCCAAACATAAGTTTAAATAAAGATATTATTTTTTTAATTGTCATGGTATTTCATATTTTTACACAATTATTATCTTAAAATGAAAAGTGAACATCCATAAACCCTTATTCTTTTCCATTTCTAAAACTAAAATAACCATCTCCACTAATTTAGTGCATTTTTGCACTTTGGATACACCTTTATAGGTTCAAGTAAACACAACAACATTCTTGATTTTCTATAGATTTTTTCCCACTCATCCATGTTGAATGTTAATCTTTTCTATATTGTGGAGGAAATATTAGTTGTGACTTTATAATTGACAACACACACAGCTTTTTATCATTTATATATTTGAAGAAAAAATATCATGATTTGAACACTCTTTGGAATGACCTCTCCTTCTTGAGCTCTAAGATTACATTCCTAGATTGGTTGTTGGAAATTTTAATGAAATTCTTTCTTATAGTGAGAAAATAGTTCCTCTCCTCTCAACATTATCTTCAATTTATTCTATGGATACTACAGATAAATATAATCTAATCAAAATTTTGCTCCTTGGTTCCACGTATTCTTGGTACATGAATCATCACAAGAGAGTGGTTGATAGAAAACTAGAAAAAAAATTCACTATTGATCATGCTTTGGATAAATGGGACACCATTTCAAGAACCATCCTCCCAAAATTTCAATCAGACCATCATTTTATCTTGATAACTATAACCCTCAAAACTATAAAACCTCTTCTACCTTCAGATATAACTTTTATTGGATCTTGGATATTGAATTTAGTAATCACATTAATGGTTTTTGGTCCACAATGTCTCACTCTGATGATTCATTTTCTTGTCCCCTTAAATTAAAATATCTAAAACAAATGATTATGAATTTTTGTTGAATTAATTCTAAAAAATTTGATAAGGACATCTTACTTCTTGTGAATAAGCTTCATCAAATCCAAAACAACAACACACACTTGTATTTTTCGTTTAACCAAAATAATGAAATTATCATTACTATGAAACTAAATTTTCTTCTCTCTTTCAAATACAACATTTGAAAGACAACATTCAAAATCAAACGGTTAATAGATGGTGATGTAAATACTAAATTATACCATTCATTGTAGATATTTCAGTAAGCTTGTAGACCTCATTCCTATCTCAAATATTAAGACTCCCGTTGGATAATGAAGAAGACATAGATAATTATATTGTCTCCAACATTGAATCTTAGTACAATGGCCCTTATGTGATCAAGGATCTTATTCTTGGGATCAATTCGAAAAATTTCACTCATTTTTGCAACACTTTCTTTATTGGTGTCCCCCATATCATGAAATCAGAGACACTATCTTACGCTTTAATACTGGTAGTGCCCCTGGTCCCAAAGGCTTTAATAATGGTTTGTATCAGAATTTTTGGGATATAATCAAATCGGATTTTTCAAACTCATTAAAACATTGTTTTCTAGTGGAATTCTACCCTATTGGATGAATGCTTGAATCCATGCATTGATCCCTAATATAGACAATGCCTACAAAATTCATCACTTTCAAACCATTTCTCTTATCAACACTCTTTATAAAATTATCACATAACTAATTGCGTATAGATTTTCCACAATCACAGATAAAATTACCACCTATAATAAATTTGGTTTTGTCAAAGGAAGGTTCATCCAAGACTGTATTTTTATGTCCTCTGAATGCACTGACATGTTGATAAATAAGAAAAGTGGTGGTAACATTTCTCAATAACATTATATTAGGATGACCATTGACACTATGGATTGGAATTTTATCATAAAATTTATACAATGATTTGGTTTCAATAATATTTTCTTCTCTATAATTAAAACAATCTTCAACTCTATGCATATTTCCATATTAATCAATGGATATCCCATAGACTATGATAATTATTCCAAAAATGTTTGATAATATAACCACAATCTACAATCCTTTTTTCTATTGCAGATGACAATTAATGTTTCCCCTCACTCATCTTTTTTACCAAAACAATCATAAACCTATACTTGCTTATAAGAATGTCAATGCACACAATCAACTCTTATATGTTAATGACCTAATTCCTTTCATAACAGGGTATAAAAGGAACATCAAAACTCTCAAAACTACACTTTCTCAATATCAGGAATTCTCATGTCAGATAATTGGCATGCACAAATCCTTCATCAAATTTGGTAAAAACAACCATTCTTGTAGAAAAAATGGTATCATAATTGGTTTTGGCATCAATAATAAAACTATTCACTTCAAATACCTTGTGGTTACCATATTGTGGTGCAAATACAAAGAAATATACTTCTCTAACATTGTTCATCAAATTATTATTCATCTCTCCACATAGAATGGAAAATTTATTTCCATGCATGGAATGTGGGTCTTGTCAAATCTGTCATTGTCTCTGAAATAATCTACTCTCGAATGGTATTCAAATGGACAACTAGTCTTATTAAAAAATGAAATAAATACATCAAATATATTTTTCTGGAATAGAAGTAGCTTGAATCAAAAACATGGGACTATGCATTGGACTACTTATTGTAAACCTTTAGAAAATGGTGGTATGGGAATAAAAAACCTAAAACTTTTTAATGAGGCCCTACAAGAAAGATTATCATTTAACCGAATTCACAATTACTCTACCTTGATTTCTCTCATCAAAAATAGTTTCCTTAAAAAATTGAGTCATAGTAACAAGTATTTCATGATTTCTTCCATTTGGCTCTCCATCAAAAACATGTACAAAAACATTATGAAAAATCCCATATGGATTGTTTCTAGAATCTCCTCTATGTGATTCTAGTTGGAAAACTTGAATGGTGCTCCTCTAATATCCTTGATTCCCCCTAACCGTTCTCCTATAAATATCAACAGAACTGTAAGAAATGTTCTTACTTCTCATATTGACACTCTTACTGTTAATGTGGTTTAAATAATTGATAATTACTAGTTTTCTATCATGGAGGAAATTTTTATTTTGCAACCTGATCAGAATGGGTAACAGAATTCTAAATCATTTTATTACCAGGCCTTCCATAACTCCGAAAATGACATCAATTTGATTAAATGATTTGATAGGTCATGGATAAAGCCTTCATGAACCAATATTATTTTGTTTCTTTTCTATAATACTGCTCACACTAATTCCTACTTGAAACGTTTTGGGATCCATCTTTTCTATAAATATGGTATTTTTAATCATCATATAGTAGATGATAATCATTTATTTCTATATGTGTTACTACCACTGCTCATTGGAACTATCTTTTTAACATTTTTATTGGAAATGGTTGATCCTTGAATCAATAAATGACCTGCTCAAACGTTTCATAGTGATGGATATATCCCAACAAATCAAGAACTTGTTTTTTGCTTGGGTTGCAGAGTTTCTTCATGTGATATGGTATGATAGAAGTTAAATTATTCACTATAATTTCTTACTTATAATTAATTCTAGTAAATTGAGGATTCTCATTACTATTTGGGAAGCTACATTGATTCAGAGAGGGAGTTGCAACAATATTGTGACTGATTTTATAGCGCTGATATGGCTTCATCTTGATTCCATTTTATTCAAGCCAAGATGAACGTTTGAGGTTTTCTGGAGACCTCCACTCCCAGGATGGATCAAAATAAACGTGGATGGTGCCTCCAAAGGCTATTTGGGGCCTTTAGGATGTGGCTTCGTCATCAAAAACCACCATGGTTAGATTTTTTGGTGCTTTTTTAGAGGTTATGGTAATAGAACATCTCTAGACGCTTAAATTTTGAGTGTCATCCAGGAAATATCATTCTCCAAGAACAATCATTGGACCATCTTATGGACTGAAATTGATTTTACTACTTTAGAGATGGCCATTCTCATTTGGGTTATTCATCGATCATGGAGGATTACTACGCGCTGGATAAATTGTCTCTATACTATCCATGAAATCAACTACATTTCAACCCAAACATATCATGAGGTGAATATGGTTGTTCATAGACTCGCCAAGAATGGGGTGTAGCAAGACATTACCTAGATCGAGGAACTTCTTGAAAATTTTCTTCCGATGAATCTTACAGATTATGACATGATCCCATATTTCAGATTCATGTAATCTCTTGTTTTTTAATAAATTTTTTTGGTCATTTTACCAAAGAGACAACTTCTTAATAAAACAAATATTGTGAAGGAAATCATTGTTATAACTTTGACATCACAAATGAATTTTTCCTCTTTCTGGACCATAATATTAAATGAGTATTGATATAAATTTTTTTATATTGTTTTTCAAAATACAATTTAACAATATTCTTCATTTTTGTTAGTTATAAAGATACTATATGAATGATACATTTTCCCCTATTTTTAAATAAATGTTTAAATTATATTTAAAATATATTTTTAATCTATGTGCACACACATTATTGTCTGTTATTATGGATTGTGTATATCATTTATTGATATTTCCCATGTTATTTTTATGTGTTGATTATGATTATATGATGAAAAAATAATTGTGAATTCCATTTACTTTTTAGTGGTTGTTTTAAATTTTAATAATAGATGATTCTATGATCTTTTGTCTCACACATGTATGGTTTCCATTTATAGGAGGATATGTTCATTAAATACCTCTAATTCATTGAGTTTTTATTGATATCTCTTGTGATAATATGTATTGTATTGTTGATTGGACAATGTTTTGTAAGGTAATCGGATCACTTTGATTGTGTTGGATGTGAACCATGGCTACCAAAATGATGAATAAGGTGTGAATACAATTCAATATGATTTTATTGGGTGAGATACTGGAATAAAGAAATGATTTTCTATGATTACGTGAATTAGAAAAACTATTTCATATTATTTTTAAATGATATCTGGTATCATTATTACTATTTTTCATTCATCAAACTTTTTTACTCATGTATTTATTAAATGATAAATAATTATGCTATGAGATAATAAATAATATCTATAACTAATTACGTTTGAATGCAGTATGTTATGATCGTGATCTCATACCCTTATGTTTATCTTATTATAACATATGAACATCGATTGAAATCCCTCATTTTGTAAATATAAAGAGCATATGATTTCACCCATTCTTATATTTGTTATTTTACAAACATAATAGGAATTATTTTTAATTAATGAATTCTATATAATGACTATATGAGGAAAGATATTTTTTTTATATATTGAAGATATTTTATGAAATAATTTTGCGATGTTTTAAGTCTCTAAATTCATTGATAATTTAATGTCTTCTGGCAAGTATTATAATGAATATTATTTAATATTCATCCAAAATGATCCAATATTTATATATTTTATTCTCAATTTACCTCAGTTGAATCCTTTATTTGACTATGATCTATAATCAATTGCTGTAAAATAATCCATATAAAATTCATTAATCGCACACATGGTACCTCCATATTCATGAAAACCTAGTAATGGTATGAACTAATTTCATGTTGTAGATTCATATCTATTATATGTAATGAATTTCATCATAGTATCAATATTTTTATACTATTGAAACGAACTATTGTATGCTACTGCTCGATAGAGAATTTCCCTCATATTAAAAACCCAAAAAATATTTAAAAATTCCTACATCTACAAATGTTTCACATTCCTAAACTCTACATCAAAAAATTAATATTCATGCACTCCATTTGAAATATACACACTCCTTTAAAGATACTTACAAACTCCATCTCATCCTACAACATCATCCAAAATAAAATAATCTAAGTCTCTCAATATCATATACTCATAACTATACAGGACTATGGTATAAGAATATAGGCCAAAATTTATAAGGATCCCATGAAACATCCATACCATTTTTTTGTTATAGGGGGACCCTTAATCATGTTATAATTAACATTATGTAGGCCATAATAACCCATTATTAATTCATGAGAAAACATTTTACAGCCAAGATCTATCCTTTTATAGCTAGAAAAAATTTTAGATTTCATTATCATTGGTTAGTTTTACCTTATCCCAAACACTGAATTTTTGTTTTAAAATACAATAAATATATTATGATAAAATTATTCCATGCCAGATCTAAGAAACCTCTCCTACACATAATCAGTAATGTAAAAAAATAGATAGTGTTGATGCTCTCCTCCTATTTTATTTCCTCGAATAGAGTATTGAACTAGGTCATAGAACCCTGCTAGTTTTGAACAATCAATTTTTTTTGTTCTTCCTCTTATATATGTGTGAATTATACCTTATTGACTTCACATGGCTTACCTAAGGGATTCACTTACTTTCAAGTAATCTTATAATGGTTTATCAATTTTTTTAGTCATCTTAGAGGTTTTCTTGAACTTCGAAGAATTAGTCATGAAGGTATCTAGTGACCTAGTGAGTCCAAAAGAAGGAAGAGATTTTTCAATAGAGGATGTATGTAATTATCTAGAATTAAATGTAGTTCATGAAATATGATCATTTTGTTTTTTATTTATAATGAACACTTGCTTAGGATCAACAATATCACATTAATGATTCAATGGGGTGGCACCACATTCATTAACCTTTATTCTCAGAGGGTGAACTAGATAAGAATAATTAAACCCTACTAGGGTATTTCCTTATGCCTAGACGTCACCCACATTGATCCATCATTTACCTCTTGTACACACACATATGCCTCTGTATTATCATATATAATGATACTCCCTAATATACCACACGAGTTTATCTCTCCCATTGTTCTTGGTTAACTACCCTTGGGTAGCTTATTATTCTGGTCGTGTATTGGGTTTATGATTGTATTTTTTAAGTCATTTCAATGAATAATTATATACTTAATATCTTTGTTTTGTTTTTTTAAATTCATCTTTTTTTAAGTAAAAAATATCAACAGAAATAAATTATACAATTTTTATTCCATAAAAAATAAAAAAACAATTATTATAAAAAATGAAATTTAAATCAACATAATTAATTTGTAATAAATATATATATATATATTAGTGTAACCTACTATACAAAACATTATTATATTCTCATACTTGAGAAAAAACAAAACATAAAATTCATTAAATATCAAATCATCATAAGGCTATTTCATAAATTATTTTTCTTATAAAACCAATCCTATACTGGAATATTGAAAAACCATATACCATACCTAAAAAGAGTCTAAAAACAAAATCCATTTAACAGTCCAAATTCAATATATTCTCCAATACTAGTCGAAAATTCTTCAATATCCTATTAATTATTAATGGTAATTATGATTTACAATAATATAAATTCATTTCACTTATTACTAAAGATCATATGTAATTTATTTTTGATAAATATCTTATATGTGATTCTTAGATATAACAACTAATGTTATCTCAATTAATTCCGGGAAATCCGATGAAAAAAATATTGGGGACATACCATTATTGGTCAAATGACACATATGATATAGGTGGATGGAAAATTATGAGGAATATTAATATCATATACTTTAAGTAGATGATAAAATTTTTCATGTATAATAAAATAAATTACATTGTGATCATTAAAATTACTCATCCTTCATATCATATCCAATGAAAATATTCAAAATTCATTATCCTCTTATCAATTATAGTTCCCATTTAAACATGAAAATAGTGTTAAAAGATCCTATTTTTTCCAATGTAATTTTCCTTAAATTTTTTATAGAATACTCACATGGATATTTTGCCACACCATTTGAATTAAAACTAACTAAAACCATAATCCCCACCATCAAAACCATACATTAAATAATTTGAATAAATTTCATAAGAATGAGGAATATTTTTATAGCTATTTTTCAATAATAATAATCCCTTATCAATATTTTTCCAATTCATGTTATTTTAAAAAAAAAATATACTAGATAATTTATTTTCATGCCCTTATAATGTTTAACCATTAATCCCATATAATTATAAGTATAAACATAATTTTCAAAATTATAACATGAATTTTAGCATCTCTATAAAAATACCCATCTCCCACTATTAATTCTCCATGAAATTATCCTGAATTTATACTCTATTGAATAATTATAGGATGTAAAATTTCCCTTGTAACGTTATATACTATCATTTTATTATGTGGTATCTATCAGTTTCACAAAGGACTAGATGTCTTATCCATTTAATTATCAAATATTGTCAACTATAATCAATAAATGTCCATTATAATTTCAATTAAATTCAAATTCATCGTGTTTAATTATGAAAAATATGATATTTAGATTTTTCAAGAACATAAAAAATTATATAATGGAAAATCATTTCTGAATGAAAATGATAAAAATGGATCAGAACCCTCTCGAGAATGAGTATTAAAATATATCATAAAATCATGTCTTGGAATGAATACTAAAAACTGGTCTAATAAATCTAAAATTCGAGGAATATATTTCTTGAATAAAAAAATATAATTTGTCACTTTTAGAATTGTTAAAATTGTAATATTAATGAAAATTTGAAATATATCCACCTATATTTTCATTTATGAGAATGATAAATTTAATATTTTAGATTAATAAGATAAATATATTCTACATGATCATATTCACTTGGTCCAGTAAAAAATAAAAAAAAATGTAAATGTGGGGTATCTATGTATTACTTCCTGACACATAAAATGATCACTTTTTCTAATTTTCAACCAAGCTAATGGGGTTTCATATAAATTTTATAATTAAGTGCATTAAAATAATTTATCAAAATGAAATAATGAAATATAATATATTCAATATTCAATGCATATTAATTTACATTATCAAAAAAATTGGATTATTAGAATTGAAATTCATATATTTATTAGTTATATCTCTTTATTTCCTTGTAATTTTTCATTATTACATTTTCTAATGGATTTTTATATTGCAACATATAAAATAGACTTAGGAACAAAATTTAGAATCAATTCCATTAATTTTAAAAATTATTTGGAGTCTTGAGCATTATAACAAATAAAATCCAAAAAATAGAATTCAAACGAATTCAAATAAATTATTGAAAAATATATTCTCTTATAGAATTTATTTGATTGATGAAATTAATCAAGACGATTATTTTAAGATTCATGTAATTAAAAGAAAAAAAAGAGTTACCCATTCTATTGAAAAAATAATTTAAAATTATTATTGTTTTCTATGAAAGTGATCGAATCTTTAATTATATATTCAATACATTAGTTATTGGTGGATTCCAGATTGTGGCAGACATCAAAAAAATCAAAATAATATACAAATATATCTTACTAATTTTGGTTTCTTCTCCTATAACTTATTATTCATTCTTATAAATGAATTTTATGATTAATCAATAAAAATTATCAAGATATTTCTTCTTCTAATTTTATACATGTGATTCATTTTCTATAAAAACAATAGTTTTAAAACCATATTCCACATTACCATATATATATAATGATTTAAAATAACATTTTCTATATGACTTAGGTAATCTTCCTTCCCCACTTTGTTTTCCTCATTTTTTTCCTAGAACTCTTTGATGAATCCTTGAATTTAAGAAACACAATATACTATTCTTGGTTTTAATGGTTTGTATTCCATGAGAATTCTAGTATGAATAAAAAATACACCTCTAAAAACATCAACTCATATTTCCCATATAAAAGTAACACATGATAAAAAAATATATTGTCCTTGACTTTTGGTTTCATTGTGAGAGTGTCTTCCTCTTTAAATAATTCACCAATTTCAAAAATACCAACTTCCTCCCCAATGATTTTAAATGGAACTTCATTAATATTTTCTAATCCTTTGGATTTAAACTAATTTTTACCCCCACCATAATTTAATTAATGAGATCCATCATGATATTTTTCAATTCTTCTTTAATGTACATCAATGATTCTCATTGTTCTTCCACTTCTAGAATATCAATTATTTCAAAGAAAAGCTTCTCTTTCCCCCTCCTTTCCTCACCAAGTTGTACGTATTCATGTGATTGTGGTTATTTATCCTTATAATTATAGATATGTTTCTCATTTTACAATTACAAACATAGTACATTGATTTCTATGAGGTTTTTTTCAATGTTTTGGGTTTTTCCCTACTATTGTAAAAAAAATATAATGACCCCATAATTATTTATTCACAATTACAATACTTCCCTCGACCTGGGACTAATCTCTTCTCTATATTACAATTTTACCAATAATATCCACCTTGTTATGTTCTAATAATTCATTTTTTCATATTACTGATGAATTTTTATCTATAGATAATTATTTTTTATATTATTCTACAACATACACTTCCTACTAAATCCCAATTTTTTATTCCATAATAAATGATTTGAAAACAGGCTTACCATAAAAGAATATAAAATATTTCCCTGTATGGCCAGGTTATTCGATTATTTCTTTTTTTCTCAAGGAATTATAGACTGTATCTTATGACTTACCTCAATTTTTTTTTCTTAGTCTTAGAATGGATTTCCAAAATATTATTAATCAAATATAATTTTTGATTTTAGTCTTAAGGAATTAGAAACCAATATTTATTTAGTATTGTGGTTCAATAAATTTATTTTCCATATGATTTATTATCCCTGTGTTCCCTTATATTAGTGTTTGGAAACATAATTCCACTATTTTTCTAAAATTCATCATTCTGAGATGAGTATAAAAAATAATATCTCATTCTGTACTATGAAAACCATAAATAATTAGGTGTATCACAATAAACAGAATCTTATAGGTTATATGTGCACTCTAAAAGTGTAATATAGTATATAATACATTAGTAATCCATGCTATGCACTACAACAAATAGTAAGTGTATACAATATAATATTAAAATAATTAATTAAATATAAACTAAATTTTGAAAATAGAAACTGGAATGGAAAATTCTTGACCTAATTAATTGATTCATTGAAAATTAATATATCCATTTATTCCACAATAGAGGTTCAAAATACATTATTGGCCTCTGATAATCATTACATCACCATGTATGATACATATTAGAATATATGATTTCCCTATAACAAAAAACTATAAAATAATTGCCTTTTTAATGAGTGTGTATATATCATAAGGAATACTTAATCCAAATTATAATATGTAATCTAATTGATAGGTAATTTAATCCTTAACATAAAATTTAATTTTTTTTCTAGTTTATCTAAATTAACTAAACATATAATAAACATAATAAAACATAAACTAAACATAATCAAGGTTAAAAATAATTAATATATGGAAAAAAAATTATAGATGGTTTCCATTACTAAAAAACCAAATTTTATTCTTTTAATTAATAAAATAAATAGTCGTGATCCTACTTAAAATAACTAATATCTTTTATAATGCTTCTAATAATTCTACCTAAGAATGCTTATCCATTTAGGGGAGGTTATCTTAACAACCTAGGATCACAAAGTTCTATCTCGAAACATAGGGGTGTTGTTATGTCTGAAGTCGCTCCCCTACTCCCCATTATCATAATAGGTTTCGAACCCTATTATTCATATATATTTCAAGATGATTAAGGGATTGAATAATATATCATCTCAATGAAATTGTAATTAATATAATATATCACAAGTAATGATTAATGATAACTTGAATTATAATCCTCCATTCAATCAGAACCAAACATCCTCAATAAAATTAGCCACACATGGTCTGTGTTTGGTCTGAAAAAAAGAGAGTCATATGAGATGGAAGAGAAATATAACTTGAAAATTATGGTATTCAGAAACTATTGAAAAAAACAAGAATTAATATTAACAAAAAAATATGCATCCATAATTACATTAATTGAAATATACAAAAGCATATGTAGATCCTTATTAAAAAACATTATAATGCTTGATGTCCCTATATTGATCTTCATACTAAAAAATACAATATAATATATGTTATGATAATTAATTTTTTTTAATCCTTTATTATCCAAGTGTAACATATTCGATAAAATTTACTACAATATAAGAAGAATCCTCCCAAATTTTTTTAATAAAAGATACTAAAAAACATGAGATTTGTGTTTTAAAACTAATGACTTGATAATTTATATTGAGAAAGGACTATCTCAATATTGAATCATTATTTATGTCTAAATAACTAAATCATTTTATATAAACTCACTAAGAATATCTACAATTCAGGGAGACAGTGTCAGTGTAACATCCAATCAACTATGATCTGACATTAATGGATTTAAGGTTCTTCTTTTTAAACAACTGAAATCATGTAATAGGTATCTCCTTATTCCCACCAAATCATTAAAGTATTGAAATAATTTTAACTCTTCCGAAATATATCTATAGTGTTCCATGAATAACATCAACATGGTCTCATATAGCTAATATTCTTAAGAAATTATATATCCTTATCCTCCATTGTGTATTTTTATGAGACATCATAGAATCCCAACTCCAAGAATAAACCTTTATTTTCAAGAACATCATATAAAAAACCTATATGCATGAAACTTCACACATATATACTCCCGATAAAAAAACATCATCCATTACAATTAGACACTCAATCAAATGTTCCATCATCATCTACCATGATACAACATCTATCCCTTGAAATATAATTCTTCCCAAAATATTTTATATGGTGTAAGATTAATTGTTAATGACTAACTTTACTATTTGAATTGAAGAACATGATATACCTAAATAAGGATATAATATAAAATGAGTTTTTATTATTTTTTATTCTATGTATAATATTAAACTGTCTGATCAATGTTATTATAATATAATGTCTTATAGTTTACAATTTTTGTGGATTTTTAAAAAATATAATGATCTTTTTTATTTATAAATACCAATGGTATTAGATTTCATTATCTAGATATATATATATATTGTTTACATATAATAAAGGATAATTATAGTGGTTTTTAAAAAACAATGTTAAAAATTTGTGGAGATGACAAGTTTATCCAAATAGGAATAGTATATAACTACTCATGCAATTTAAAATGACTCCATGAAGTGAATAATTGAACATTTCAAGGATCATCTATGAACAAATTTTTTTATAAATAATCCAAAAAATGAAATTACAACTCTATGAATGATTCATCACATGATTTCTTCAATGAATTATAGACTGGAATTGTATTAATTTTTCCTTTTTTTTCTATGTGAATATGGTTATGAGGATTCATTGTAAAATATCATAGTTTGATTATTTTTACTTTTTTGAATTTCATTAATATGAATTTATTAGTTGAAATACCACAATGAATATAATATTTAAATATATTCCAATCAAATTTTATTAGTAGTTCTGATACCAAACTACTGGTCATAGAGGTGGGAGAACTGAGATTTTGGTTGTATTTGGGAGGAAATAATGATCAGGTAGATTAAGGGATTCCTATCTAAATAAGAGAGATAATGTCATTAATCTATAAAAATTGTATACCCTTTGATAGGAAAAAAATAAAGGATTAACAACATTATTTTATTTAACATGTAAAATAATTTAAATATTAAAATCTTGTGACTCATAAAAATATTTTTTAGAAAATTTAATAATTAATACCATTGAATTACTGATACATTTTCAATTATAGGTGAACAAAAATATCATATCATTAGAATAATTTTTTTGTATGATAAAAAAATTTAGTCATGATGGATTTTAAAAAAATATTTTCATAAATAATATTTTAGTAGATCTATAGTGTTAATAATTAGAATATTCATGTTAAATAAAATAATGTTGTTATCTAAAATATTGATATTTAATGACTGGAGAATTCTTCCCCCTTTCTTAATATTAAGTAAATTAGGAGGAAAATGGGGGAAGAATTCTCCAGTCAATAAATATCAATATTTTAGATAACAACATTATTTTATTTAACTTGAATATTCTAATTATTAACACTATAGATCTACTAAAATATTATTTATGAAAATATTTTTTTAAAATCCATCATGACTAAATTTTTTTATCATACAAAAAAATTATTCCAATGATATGATATTTTTGTTCACCTATAATTGAAAATGTATCAGTAATTCAATGGTATTAATTATTAAATTTTCTAAAAAATATTTTTATGAGTCACAAGTTTTTAATATTTAAATTATTTTACATTTTTCATAAATTTTTTCATATATTCAATTGATTTAAGGAGAATAATTGTTGTTATTTTTTAAAAAACATTAATCAAATTTCTTATTAAATTAAGAATTGTTTCATCTATTTTTAATATACTTCAACAAAATTTTAATTACATCAAACATTCATAGAATTTATTTTCTATTAATAAAACTAATATTGATTAATAAAATAAAATTTCACAAAATTTAAAAATAAATTATTAATAAAATAATATATTTAGACATGAAGTGTAAAGGTGGGACTCAATTTAATCCATTTTAACTTGGAAAAAACAACATCAACTCTTTATATTTACAAGGAAACTATATAAGCAAATATAAATAATTTTTTTTGGAAGAATTTTTTATGTTGGTGTTTTTTATACCCATTAGGTTTATATATATTATAGTCTATTTATAATTTTATATAATATCTTCTTATGTTGTGGAAATGAGAGAAATAATATAAGAAAAGAGGATAAAATAATTTCATTTCTTGAAATATGAATTTATATTAACAATGGTGATAGAATTTTAATATTGGAGATTTCATATTCTTATAAGGGGAGAAAAAATACATTAATTATTTTCACCATTAATGATCAAATCATTTTATAGTTCATTAATATTTTCAACAAAATATGAAATTAGTATGTATCATTTTTACACTTCATTTAGAATTCATAATTTCAATTAATAATTTTATGGAATTTCATGAAATTCCACTAGAGGGTGATCCTCGTTTTTCATTCTCCAAATTATAAGAATTACATGGACATTTTAAAATAATTTAACATTAGAATACCTGTTTTGATATTCATGTTACCAATGGTTAAAACATTGCTTTATTCACTATGAAACCCATTTAAAATACCGTTTTAAATTTATTGTGTACTGTTTTCAAATATGGAATATAGATTCTAGAAAAATAATTATAAATTAAAAAATAATATTTAAAATTTCACCAATAGAATTTATTTTATTTAACTATAGTATTTTAAGAACATATACAGAATAAGAGAAAAATATTTGATGTTGAATATTATAAAAATAGGATGTTGTAAGAAGAATCATGAATGATGGGTTTGTGTCATGGTTTTATAACATTGGATGTGTATAGTCATATAAAAAAAATTCAATGTGATAAAGGTTATATGAGGATTATTTTTTTATATTTTGAGGATTAAATGATAGAGAATCACATGAATGTATATTCCCCATAAGGATCAAAGTGACTTAAAATAAATACTATGAATTTATATCCATTATGAAGATAATGAGATGTATATTCAATGGTTTTTTCTTGAAGAACATTTTATGATTTAAGAAGACATCTATTAAAAAGTAGACTAATGATGAAATTATATTTTTTGGATTTTATGATTTCAGAACACAAATATATTCACAATCTATCATTGATATTGACCAACCAGATTATGTGATTGGGACCTTTGAGTTTGAAGTCATTATATGCCCATATTTATTTTTTAATATATTGTTATATATTTAGGGGAATAATATTAAATAATTTTTTTATTTATATATTTTAACATATTATATTTAGAATACATATGTAAAAAATATCATTTCACATATGTCCTAGATACATGGGAAGAATGAGATCAGGATTTTCAATTTATCAAAAACTAAATAAGAAAGTGGAAAATGTTCTTTATGACGAAATTATGGAAATTCATGTTTTTAGAATAATTTGTTTTTCAATTAGAGGTCTTTGAGTATAGTAGAATACTTATGAACGGTGGTAACCTGTATAATATTATAGTTGTGAGGAATATCTGTTGGATTCACTATTGGGTAATGGTTGTACGTATCTCATGAAACTGAAAATATTGATTGATCATAGTAGAAAATTTGTGACATAGAAATTTAAATTTTTAAAATTATTATGTTCCTACATTGGGGGTAGAAGTAATAGGGAATATATATTCATGACGAATATGATCCTTTTTCAAGATACATTTCAAACTTCATTGAAGATTAACAATGAATGTTCCTCAAACTGATTGGCATTGTGTAATCTTATGGGAGAGTTTCACCCTAACTGGGATCACCCCTTAAAAGATTTATATCATGCAACCTCTAGGAGTAGAAAGATAGATATGGAAAATCTAAATCCATTAGAGTATTTTAGTAATGGAATAATAAAATTAATTTCATTTATAAACTCTCTCTATGTTATGGATCCGTCCAAAAGAATACATTACCAGACCATCAGCTTTCATGAAATTGGATGACGGTAGCTTTTCAATACCCGAAAATATATAATCTCTTCAATAATAGATTCTATTATGAAAATTTTCTGTTGTTAATAATATTACATTCTATAATAGAGATAAAACATTTTATATCATATATCTTATATATCTAATTAAACATTACTTAGGTGTTAGTGAATGGAAAATGATCTGAATTTGAAGAGGATTGGTTTCACAATCTTATGGGAAGAAAAGTACATCTAGATCTTTTTTGAATAAATAGTACTGTTCATTTTAATCATGGTACTATTATGATTATTAAATTGGATATAAACATTATCCATTTAAATTAAATAATCTAAACTCCTCACAAATTGGTAATATTAAATGGTTTTAATTGGGATTTCTGGAACATAATAATTCTCAATAGCCATGTATATTTCATTTGTATTAAATTTATGATAGACAAATGTAATCTAAATTGAAAACTAGTAAATTATTCCTAGACTATTATTGAAGATAAATATGATTCAAAGCTACCATAGAAATCAAATTTCACATTCATTGATCATAAAATTGTTCTTAATGATGGGTTTAAATATACTCCACCATAATTTGATGTATTTAGAATTATTGGACACTTTGTTTCAAATTTAATTGTTATCCATAAGTATGTGAATACTTACAATGATCATAATTCCTTAATGGAGTTCAGGAAATAGGAAATTTAAATACCCCATTCTTGAAAAATGTAATCCCTCAATGAAGAATGGCCTATGAAAATTGGTTTAAAGTAGAACAGTTCCTTTGATTATAAGAATATGATTGCAATATTTTGGGATACTATTTATAATGATGATGAAAGGGAGACTAAACTGGGTATCCTAACCACAATCAAAATGGAGTACTAATAAATGAAATACCTATAATTTCGGATTATTCCATATAAATTGTAATCACTCCGGAAATCACAACTCTTATACATTAGTTGAAATATATTTCACGTGAGGAAGTATATAACAATATTAATTGCTCTTATACATCACATATGAATGAATGATATAATTCCTACATTCAGACACATGAAAAATAATCAAGGATGATTGAAATATCCAATATAAAACCTCTAGTTACAAAATAGATTCTTGTATCATAGTAATACAGAGGAAATTCCATCAAACTAAAAAAAATCCTAGTGAAGTACACACTATTGGTGAACATAAAAATAATGATATTAGTATCTCTCAATATGATCCTAATGAAATAATATCAAATTATTCTATTTAATATCATGTGGGTAGTTCTTATGGTCAAAACCACCATGATACAAAAGTAATTAATGTGGGTAAAAACATTAAGAATATCCATGATATAAATCACTCATCTAATACTTATCCTAAATGGAGGGAAATAAATAGGTGCATCAATAAAAATAATGATCAATCTAGAGTAGAAGAATGCAGAATCACTAATGCACAAAAAATTACTATCCCGTCTTATATTCCTAATTATAAGTTTATATGGAATGAGGAAATCACGAAAGAATTACCCTATAATTATAAAAGTCTAGACTACGCCTCATATAAAAAATTTAAAAGATCCCAAATGTCTCATATATGATTCATAGTATCCATTTAAAAAGTATAGAGAAGATTAAAATTTTATAGAGGTGGGCATAAAACCCATCTATGGAAGGAATATAGAAACATTCATGGATGTTTTAGTTAATGCTTAAAATCATGCTTCCACCAAATCTCTAGATCAGAGGAGGGTAGTCAACTACTCTAGTAAATATGTTTTCTAAAAATAGAAGGATTATCAACATCGAAATGTGGTCCTAAAAGTAGTAAAAAATAACTAAACAACATTCTTCTATCATGAGGTGAGGGAGCTACTTCACAAAATGTGAGTTAAAGTAAATATTATCTAACATAATTATTAGGGACTGGCCAGCCCTAATACAATCAACTCACTTTGGGTTTTCATTAAGAATTACAATCCTAATATTGTAGGAAATTATCTGAAAAGATTATGTTTTCATAGAGAATTTACACTATTTATAATATAGGATATCATCTCATTAACACAACAGAAAATAAAAAAAATACTTGGGTTTTAGTACACTCAAGTTGGGATGGAATTTCTTATGTCATATCTTCAGAACAAATGGTTAGTCATTGCTAAAAATGAATGGGTACACAACATTTATTCTTTTTATTTATTCATAAATGGTTATCTGGTTAGAGGGTATATTTGGTAGAATATTTTGGTTATTAGAAGTTCAGTAAATGAATCTGGAAATATTATTGGATATTTAAATTCCATTCATAATTCGGATGATAAGAATGGAATGTTCAATTCTATTACCTCTATAATTGAATTCAGATAATTTATTGGGTATACAAATCTACATGAGGATGACCCAATTGGTTCTAAATAAACCTTGTATAGAATGAAAATTAGGAAAATTGTTTCAATCAAATTCAATAAGGTTCCCATTAATGACTCACCACTTGATGTATGGGCATATTCTCTTATACTACACAAGTAAAAATAAATTTGTATCATCACCCTATTTTAGAAAACCCAATCATTAATTATTCTATGCATTACCTTCTATTCATATTCAATAATGCATGTACTTTTCACCCTGAGTGTAAGAACCTGATATACGACACCTAGAGTTCACTGAACTACATATATGATGTCATCAACATTGTCATAAAGCCTACAATTCTTAATAAAGAGATTAAAGGTTCCACTATGGACTGATTTTTTAAAATGGAAGAAGAAATTTAACATATTGAATTCTTCTTACACATCATTCAATAAAATTACACTCATGATGATTCCTCCATGAGTCTTGAGTAGGAAAATATGGTGACTCATGTTCTCACTTTCCATTGAAATTTGAAATAATGTTTACATAGGGAAGCCTTGAAAAAAAAATGGATCAAAAAGGTGGTAGAAATAATAGGTTATTAAATAATATTCAATGATTAAGGAACAAATTTACCTATTTCTACTCATAGTAATAATTGGGAGCTTCTTAATAAATAAGATATGTTAGCTACACTTCTTGTTTCTTATTATAGGAGCCTTATTGAGGGTCCAAAAATTTCACGGATCTAATGGATGTCATCATACCTCGATTAGTCAATATTTAGTATAATTCATTTATATTTGTATTACCCTTGAATTATTTATTATATAATATGTTTTATCCTCAACCTTGGTTGCTCAACTAGTCTCAATGGATTCAAAAAATCCACTTCCAAACTTATTTGGATATTATCCATGTTGAAGTATTTAGACTAGTTACTCAATTTTCTATGGGGGTAGATTTCACAATGAATTAGTGCTATATTTTATAATCCAATTATTCATCAGGATATTTCTACTGAGATTCGCCTCTAATGGGTGGTGACCCTTATCAGAAAAATTTACAAACATATTGGGAAAATTATTATCAAATATTCTCTCTAGAATTTCTAATAATATTTTTTCTTAAAATCAATTTAGTTTCATTAAATGTAGAAATATTTAATATTTCCATATCACTACATCTGATTGTGTCTCTCTACTTTATAATTACTCCATAATATGAAATATTTCAATAATATTTTTTTCCAAAAAAATTTTTGATACATTTTATTGGGGCTTCATTTGAATGATTTTATTGAAATATTGATTTGATACAAAATTCAACTAATGGGTTAAATCTTTTTAAGCACATTCCATATATTTGAACATATACATGGATCTCATAAGTTATAAATTACTTATTATAGAGGTTATATAAATGGTGATCCACTCTCTTCTATAATTATCTTTATAGTGGAATATTACATGAGTGGGATCCTTCTTATCATGGTCATGGGAAATATTATCAAGTAGATAGGAGCTAGAAGAGGCCTTACATCCCCTAATAAAATATTACATGTTTATAATTTTTTACTCATAAACCAATATTTAAAATAAACTTCAAGAATATAAATATTTCTCCCCTCCAGTATGAAAAGTTATCATCATGAGAGATCAGTTTGAATAATCCCTTCTATACATTGGAATGAAAAATATTACTACTAAAAAAATCGATATCAATACAGAGCTGGGATTTGGAGAGTGTAATTTCCCCTTGACCTTCCATAGTGTTCCAATGATTGGGGGAAATCCAATTGATTTGTATTTTTAGGATATTTTGAGCCAAATTGATAATCAATTTAACTCTCTGAAATGTAATGCACTCTCGATGGATGGAATTGTCAATCTTCTGAATGTAGTGATTGTATCAAAAAAAACCTTCTTTTATACATTAAAAATAGCCAGATTTCCTTATTAAAAGTATAATCACATCCATCAAAAACACTATATTTATTGTAAGTATTCTTAATCGAATACTTGTGATAGTTTCATCTATATAATGATTTAAAATGTTAGAATAAGGAGGGATTTGGATTAAAAACCTCCCCAAATTAAATTAAGATATATAAGATATCATCTTCTAGAATCTCAATAAAAGTAGATCTGAGCCTCTTATATTTCTGATAACTAGATTCATAAACATTCTCAATGAAAAAATTCAAAATTATATTTACACATATATTGACGTATACATATTGATTCCATTTCAATTATTATTGAGAACTACCAATGGTTGGCCATCATCATATCTTCCCCCAAATTCTACATAGACAACTAGATAATTATACCTCTGATTAATGTTTAAAATTATATAGAAACCTAACTAGAAAAAATTATGTCAATCAAGGAATAAAAAGTTATTTCCTTGGATAGTATTCTATTCGATCGAAATATAGATGTAAATGTATATGAGATGGAACAATACAAGATGGGTGAATTTTAGGTTTAAAAACATTGTAATTAAACAATGAAGAAGAATATTAGTTTAAGAGATCGTAAACTAATATATTTCAGAAAAGATACAAATGATCCTACTAATCCTCGATCCGACAGATATGATATGATATAATACCATAGGTAATAAAAAACATTTGTATTTGAATTCAATACAATTATTAGAGTATGAAAAAAATAAATTATTCTTCCAAACAGCATATGAAATCTCATAATACAATATTTAATGAGTATATATTAATTAGAAAAATTAAAATAAAAAATTAATTTAAATGGGAAATAGAGTGATCCCATTCAATTACAAATTGCAGCATAAATATAAAAGGTATTGCAATTCTTTTATCTTAAAGAGTAGGGAATCTATTCACATAGGATAAAAGGTATGTCTTACCACCACCTGGGTAATCCCTCAATATGATTATTAGAATGACTGTCTTCCTATCTACGAAGTCTTTGATTAAGATGTTAGTCATCACCTTTTTCATTCGAATAATTTAAATCCCTCGATTCTATGATCAGTTGCAGAAATCAATACAAAAAACTTTTTGAAATACAAGAACTAGGAACAAGCCGTTCACATCTTGTATTTTCAACGATTTTCCCACAAAGTAAGAGAGATGTCATGTAGTATCTCTCTAGAACATGGATGATACAAAATTTGATTTCACTGGTTTGAATGAGCTCCAGTTTATAGGCCTTAGGTTCCAACGGTCACATTTCCTCCAACGGTCATATTTCTCATCAAAATTCAGACGGAATTGGACACCTAGCGTTATAACAGTCAATAAAAAATAGAATACACAATATCATTTTGATTGTTTTAAACTAAATTCATGACATCATTTTAATTAGATGATTGTATGTAAAAAATTATGAAGGAATTATTATGATGACTTATAATGAGAAACATGTATGCCATATTAGATTAAAACATTAGTATAATTCATAACATAGTTACGATGCATATCATAGATATGATACATGATTTTGATGCATAACATGAATATCATGCATATCATGGTCACGGTGCATTAGATTGTTACGATGCATGGTCATGATGAAAAATATGAATACAATGTGTATCATGACTATAATGCATAACATGGTTACAATGCATAATTACGATGAATAATATGAATACGATGTGTAACATTACTATGAGGCTTAACATGGTTACTATGCATGGTTACAGTTCATAAAATGAATACAATGCATAGCATGGTTAGGATGTATAACATGGTTACAAAAACAAAATTAGTGGTAATGATTGTAAATCAACATATATAGTTAAAATTTATATCAACTTAAGTGATTAGGATGTAAAATGACATAAATGATTATGATTTAAAATAACATAAATGAATATGATGGACCACAATCACATGTTGTAATTATGGAAAATAGTCATATGTTGTTATGATGAGAGAAATGAAATTTTTTATTTCCAAAAAAATATTATTGGGAAAGGCAAAACACATTTAGAATAAAAAATATCCCCCTTTTGGAAAGAACATATAAAACCAAACAATAATTACTTATCGTCCCCTTATATTATTAACTCTTTTAAAGGAAATATGGAATATAACTAATTCCATATTAGGATAATGATTATTTATAAGGATCGTAATCTCTTTAATTTTACTTTTGAGTTCTCCCCCTTAATAAGTTATTAACCCTTATTTTTTTTATGAATGAAATTTCATCTTTTTTAAATTATTCTCTACCTTTGAAATATTCAATTAGAATAAGGTAAAACATCCGTTTCCTAATTATTGTTAGAGAGAAAAAGTAGGAAACAATAGAAATCACTTGAAATGAAATATTTTTTTATTACTGCCAGAGTTTGAAAATTTATTCATTAACATTTTTTTCCCAAGAGGTTGAATATATATATCTTTATCTTCAGGAACTCTTTTATATACTCCATCAGCTTTTCAAGAAAAAATTTCAAGGCCATTATCTTCACATCCTATTCATCAATAATCCATTCCTGTATTCAGAGAGATCGTTCATGAAGATGATTGATTGATTCCTATGCTTTAATCCTGCCTTCCTTGGAATTGAAATCATCCACTCTAAGTCGATAGGCCCTCATTATGTTTAAAAATATATTTGATAAAAAATCTCATTGCATCCATTTTCTAATTTTTCCATTTGATGATAATGTTCTTCAGCGTATATTCGTTTGGAGGTAACCAGTCTTTGAATGGCATTTACTTTTTCATTAAAATCAGTGACAAACTTTGGTTAAACTGAATTGAGATGATTTACCAACTTCACCTATTCATTATGATTTTCCACATGATAGTTGAGATTGTCATTGATGTTATACAACCATTTAACATTTTTGTTACAAGACGTACTATGCTTAGTAACACATTATTTGAAAACATTGAGATCATCATCAAGATAAAAACTCTTATCCATTGGAGTCCTGATAGAATCTATTTTTTAGTTATGACTATCAGAAATTATTTCTATCTTGCAACATTTTTTTGAAATATGGGGATAATTTTTTCCAATATATTCATGACATGTTCAATGTAATGAATTACTTTTACTGGGATTTTGTTTTCGGAATCCGATCTTCATTTTATTCAAGAAGATCTCCATAATGAGTTTCAATGTCAACAAAAGAATCTGGATGATTCTAATTCTTATTCAATTATTCTTCTTCTTCATTATCATAGATTTGAATGACATTAATGGAAGTATTCATTTGATAAACTCTTTTAGATTTCTAATAATCAGGATATGGAAACGTATAATATGGAATATCTGATGATTCTTCTATATGATTTCTTTGATTTTCGGCTTCATTCTATTCCACTTATTCTGCATATTATCCTTATTCTTATTCACCTAGTTTTAATTATTCTTCTTATTCCTCAGTTTCTTGTTTGAGTCTTTTTTTAGTCGATTGTTTAGATTCTTGTTTCTATTTCCCTTTCTCTTCTGGATCCGATTGAGTTTGAACAAGTGGTTTTCTTAAGAAAATTCTGATTCTAATATCATCAGCTATTTGAAGAATGCTATCAATATAAATAGATTCAACCTTTCCCTTCTTCAATATCTTCTTCCTTTCTTCTTTTTTTAGGTATTTCTCAGTTCTTATATTTTCCTCCTAAACATCAGCAGGGTTAAAACTGAACTACAAATTATCTTCCTTCCATTCTTCTTTCTTCTTCCCCCACTATTCCACATCCTCATCTGATACTACTTGGAGTTTCTTTTATTTCTTGAGGTTTTTAGCCTTAGCTACCTTTTTTCATTAAAGATGATTTGGATGGATTTAATGGGTTTTCACTCCCTTCATCTATTTATTTTCCATTTTAAGATTCCACATCACTCTCTAAATTATTTGATATATGATTGAATTATAACAGTATTCTAATTATTATAACCTTATTGATGAGAGGCTCCGTAAAAGATATCGGATTTTAATTAATTGATACATAGAACAAATATATGAACACATTAAAAAACATACTAATAGTGGTGGTAAATGTAATCAGCTGATATTTGATTACACAAGACATATGTTTCATGATGGTCATGAATATAAATCCCATAAGAATGAACTTCCTCTTATTCACTAGGTAGTTAAGAACATAAACATCATAAATATTCAATGTTTTCTTACCAAATATTTTTGGTACTGTGAAAACATGAACCCAAAAGGGAATGATATGAATTACTTCTGAAAGTTGATTTACCCACCTATTGTAAGCATAAATCTAAAAAAGAGATTCCTCTAAATTACTTTTATCAAAAGATCCATCTTTTTCTAGTCATTTATGGGAAGTACATAGAGGATATCCCTCAAATGGAGCTCCTATGAAAGAAGATTCATGTTTTATTGAGGTCATGTATTTATTATAATACATCATAATCGAGATATTGAGTTCATTATATATATCTATTATTCTATAGAATTGTAACAGTTCCTTATAAAACACAAAATCTTGATCAGAATTAGGTCTTTTAAGATAGAAGCATTCCCACACTTGGAAAATTTTTATCCTTTTCAATGATGAATAAAATGTCTCATATGAATCTTGAGAGACTGACCATTAACATAGAAAGGTCATAAAAGACAAATATTTTTGAGTCATTTTCTTTGGAGACAAATTAGTTAACTCAGAAATGAAATAATTGAAAATAAATCTCGACTACAAAATTTTATTCTAGTTAAGAATTATGGGGAATTCAATATTTATGAAAATTGAGGTAAACTATGATTGTGAAAACTAAGGTAAATAGTTATTATGAACCATGCTGTATATTTATAGAGAATTAGAACCATGAAGAAAATCATTGGAATTTGATGTGGTATGCGAATGTAGTGGTGATTTTAAAAAGTAATTTGACTCTAAAAATTAGATCTATGGGATCCAATAGTTGAAAATGAATTTGAACAAATGATCTTTTTCTTAAAAAGAAAATCTTATTCAGAATGAATCTGATTAGGAGATAAAATAAATAATTGAAATACCAATAATTAGAAATATATTTGAAAAAATATGGTAATATAATTTAAACCAATTGGAGTGTCAGGATAGATAAATTGGTTTCATTATATGGTTCTTATGATAATAATAACATCCAAATTATAACATAAAAAAGATTTTGAGAATAATAAGACATCAAAAACTGAAAACATATTTTAATTCTGATAAGATATTATAATAGCAATAAAATATTAAAAAACCCAAATAAATAAGCTAATAACGTTAAAACTTGAAACTGATAGCAATGAAACTAATAAATTATGAAACTAATAAAATTAGAAACTGATAAAATCTAACACCGAAAAAATATAAAACAATTAAAATGTATAACTGATAAAATATAAAACCAATTAAATGTAATACCGATAAAATGTAAAACCGGTAAAATGTAATACTGATAAAATGTAAAGCTGAAAAAATCATGTATACCCCCACATTGAAAATGTGTAAATAATGTAAGTATGTGGTTCAAACAAGAAGTATATGTGCATAATTACATTACAAAGATCATTCCATGCTTCTATTTCATATATTCACATCTATTAGAAGATAATGGTTTTATGAAAATTTCAGGAAGTTTCTTTTGTATTCTAATGAATTGTAAAATAATATATCTTTTTTATACATGAACTCAAAAAATAGTGATGCAAAATATTTATGTGTTTTCATGTTAGTAATGTGACTGGTTTTTACTAAAAGAAATGGAACTAGTTTAATCACATATTATTGGAGTTTTGAAAAAAAAAAATCATTCCATAGTCCGTCGGTGTGTGATGCATCCAAAACACTTGACCACAACAACATATAGTTGCTACATATTCAGCTATAGTAGTGGAAAGTGCTAATGAATGTCATTTTTTTCTTGACCAAGAAACTAATGCATCTATTAAGAAATAAAATGTTTCAGATGAACTTTCTCTATCTATTCAAAAACCAAAAAAATCAGCATCTGAAAAAACAATTAGAATAATATCATTTCTAAAAGAATAAAAAACTCTGAAATCAATGGTTCACATTAAGTTGAAAAATATTATATTTTTACAACTTTTAAATTTGATTCTTTTAGATTATATTGATATATTTCATATAAGCATGCTAAAAATATTATGTCTAGATGTCTAGTTGTTATGTATAACAGAACATCCTATCATACATATAAAAGATGTTTGATATACTGGTTTCACATATTTATCAAGATCAAGTGTATTTGACGTACCAATTGGAGTGCATATACTGTTAGTGTTGTCATATACATACTTTTTAAGTAAATATTTGATATAATCTTATTGGGACATACAGGTTCCTTCTATTTTTTGGGATATTTGAAAACCTAAAAATAGTGTGAACTCATCCATCAAACTCATCTCAGACTCATATTTCACGATATTCGAAAATGAATTAGTTAGAAGTTGTTGATTTGATATTAATACAATGTCATCAACATAGATTTGAACAATCAAAATAGTTTTCCCCATATTTGTAAAAAAGATGGATATGTAGAACCTTTATCGTAATTCATTTGTAAAATAAATCTTATAAGCCTATCATTACAAGATCTAGTGTAATGTTTGAGGTAATAAAAATATTTTCTAGGTTTAAAAACATAATCTGGGTGTTTTGAGTCTTCAAAACCATGACTTTGTTCTAAAATGACATCTTCGAATAGATATCCAATTAGATAGTCACATTTTACATTCATTTGAAAAATATTGTAGATAAAGAAGTCTGAGAAGAAGAATAGAATTTGAATAGATTCATGCCTAGTTATCGCATCATAAGTTTCTTTATAATGACTCCACATTCATCAAACATGTTTTTGTGTGCCCATTTTTCATTAATTACAGTTTTTTATTTAGGTAATTCAACTAGTTATGAGACATTATTCCTTTAAAAATTATTTAGTTCATCATTCAATGCTATAATACACTCCTAATTGCATAAGTTCTTATTATAAGTTTTAGGTTCAAATTAGGTGAGAAAATCAAGATGTTCTAATTAATTTATAAAGGAATTTCTAATACTTATGGAAATATTTACATCACCAATGATATTATCTCTCAGATTATTCATAATAAACAATTGATTTGTGTTTGGTGAAACATGCTCCTAGAAAAATGTATAATGTCTTCTGGGTTAAATATTTTAGAAACATTTTCTTTGGTATTTCCCATTTCATAACAGTTTTCGATCAATGGATGATGATCTGTTTGTGAATACATATCTATTGATGTAGGTAGGGGTTATCTAAAATTATAAGGATCAGTTTTATCAAATTTAACATGCACTGTTTCTTCAATATAATGCGACTTTTTGATAAGTAAATTATTAGACTTATATGTCATGGAATAACCTAGAAATATTTCTTCATCAGATATTGGGTTAAATTTATGTAAGGATTATTTAGTATTAAATATGAATACATTGAATCCAAATACACTGAATAAAGATACTTTAGGTTTTCAAAGAGTCTATAATTTATAAGAAGTTTTGTTAAGAAAAGTTCTAGTTAAAACTCAATTTATAGTAAAAAATGAAGTACTTACAGCTTCATCGTAGAAATGTTTAGCAATTGAGTATTGAATAAATAAAGTTCTTCTAATTTCCAAAAGAATATTATTTATTCATTCAATAATAACATTTTGTTGAGGGGTTCTTGGAGGTGAAGTGTTATGAATAACACCATACTTTACAACAAAATGTTTCAAAATCCGAATTTCGAAATTTTCCACAATTATCACAACGAATAGTTATTTGTGGTAGGGTTTTCTCATCTATAACATAGGATATAAATGTTTTGAAATATAATAAGGCTTCATAATTATTTTCCAGGAAATAGAACCATGTAAAACTAGTGTAGCTTCAATTAAAACAATTACATAGTATTTTCCTCCAATGCATCTAGATTGTGTATGACCAAAAAGGTCCTTGTAACTAATTGTAATGCACTAGTAGTTGAAACATCACTAATTTTTTTAATGTATTTTTATGGTTCCTTCAATATTGAAACGGATCACAGACTTTAAAAAATTCAAACTTATGATCTAGTATATCCTTAAAAATTCCTTTCTTTGATAGTTTTCAATGGTTCTTATGGTTACAGTGTCATTGACATCTATTCCATAACTAATATGGGTCATCCATTTCTTGTATGCAAGGTAAGTCTTGGTTCCTATGTTCTTCTAAGTTAAGAATGTATATATTCTCAATTATTATGGGTAGAGAGAATTAATTCCTCATTGGAACTGTGAAGTAAACATTTATTATTCCATAAATTCACAAGGTAGACATCATCACATAATTAAATTATGACTATGAAGTTGATCTTAGGACCATTAACTAACAAAACATTTGAAATTAAAACATTTCCTACAAAAAAACATATTACATATATAAGTGTTCTATCCTTGAGAATTATATCTACAGGTCATTGTTCCACCTTTCTATTTAATGTCCATTTCAAAAAAATCATTATTTCATGTCATATGAAAATAACATCCACTATCTGTATACTAAATATTATTTTTGTTGCTACAATTTTCATTCTCCTAAAAAATGAAACAATTATATTTTCAAAACCCAAACATGTTTGGAACTGGAAATGTTGGATAAATTAACATTATGAATCCAAATTTTTTTTTGAAATGGGAGAATAATGAAAATCTAATGGCTGGGTTTTATAAATGGAACAATTTTTTTCCCAATGCCAACCACGTGACACCCTTTTCTAAATGGAGCACTTTGGGAAACAAAATAATTATGACTAAAAATTGATTTTCGATTAGTATAACCAGTTCTAGAACTATTACTAAGCGGATTATTTTTTGAATACATTTTATCAAATTCATTCCATCAAAAAGTGAAATTCGATAAATGATTCTTAAGAGAAAAAATTTCTGATTATAGTCTAATGACTAAATTTTCATTATCACAAGAAATTATTTTTGAATTAATTTTTCAATAAAAAAGTCATTTAAATAATAATTTTTTTTGAGCCAATAAAAATTTTATCCTTCTGAGAAATTACATCCATAATGATTTTTGAAATATTTTTTTTATTTAAGAGTTTTCTAATCAGGATGTTTTGAAATATTCAATACCTATTTTTTAAGGATATTTATTAAATAATTTCCATTATCATGGTTTTTCATGAGTGTGAAATTTAAATTCTATAGTAGTTTGGGAAATCATGATACTTCTTCAAAAGAAGGTAAATTATCCTCTTCTGGAGAAGATTCTTCATCCAAAGAATAAGAATATATCTCATTAGTATAATTGGAATTTAATGATATATCTATAAAATATTCTTCATTGTGTACCTTACCCATGAGACAATGATTTTCAATAGGTAGTCTAGATTTAATCCCAATATTCTTCTGACCCAAATATTCATATATAGAAGAGTATTCAGATGAATCACCATAATTGTCGCTCTAAGAATCATTTTCATTCAATACTTTCATAGATGTATACTATTGACGCTCCTATCGTCACAAAATCTAAAGATCGGAAAAGGGAATATCTGAGGTCAAAGTGATTCAACCTTTGAAGAAAACATCAAAAATCGACAAAGGAATGAACAAAGGATCAACAACAACTTCAACGTGCAAGTTATATCACTGTCGTGCAAGTCCACTTGCGCGACGCCCTTGGTCGTGCAAGTGACTTGCGCGGCCAAAGTGGTAACCGCCCGGTAACCACCCGGGGTCTTCTTTTGCCTATAAATAGACCTTTTGGGCCCCCCATTCAAGAGGATCTTTTTCCAGAAACTCGGTTTGAAGCTCCCGACGCCCAAGTCTCTTCTCAAAGCTTCCGGAACACTTCTATGGTAATTTCTTACCAAGAACGGAAGATCTAAAGAGAAGAAGGAAGGCCTAAGTGTTGAAACTTATCAACACTTGTGCGCCGACTTATTTCCTTCAATATAACTTGCGCATCCCTTTTCTGGAAGAACCTCAAGATGATTCTAAAGCGATTAATAAAGAGTCGCTCAAGTATTCTAATGCTGGTTAAAAATCGCGCAAATACCCCACATGTCGCACAGGTATACCTGCGTGACCAATACTTGCGTGCCCACGGAAGACTTGTGTTCCTTTCAAGACTTGTGCGCCCCTACTTTTTTTGGGTGCCCATCTTGCCCATTTTACCCCTCTTAAGCCAATACACCTTTCCTTTTAAAGATTCAGTCTTCAAGACACTCTTCAAAGACATTTATGTCATGATTTCTTGATTTGACATCCTTATCTGAAAGGAATTCTGTGGAATATCTCTCAAAACCTAGTGATTTATACATCTTTATGTCACCAAAGATTGATAGTTCGTTCATTCAATCTGATCCTTTAAGATGAGAGAATCCTTTACCTGGGTCTCCTTTTCAGGAATAATCCCTAGTTATAAGTCCTTTGATCTGGGAATCCTCCTCAGGGGTAAGCCCCAAACCTTAATTCCTTAACTTGGGCATCCTCCTCAGGAGTAAGCCCCAATCACAATCCTTTAATATGGGCATCCTTCTTAGGAGTAAGCCCCAAGTCCCTTAATTTGGGAATCCTTCTTAGGAGTAACCCCCAACCTCAAATATGGGCATCCTCCTCGGGAGTAAGCCCCAAACCATAATCCCTAACCTGGGTCTCCTTTTCAGGAATAAGACTCAGTCATAATCTTGGGCTTCCTTTTCAGGAGTAAGCCCCAAGTCCCCTAACCTGGGCCTCCTTTTTAGGAGTATGTCCTAGTCGTAATCTTGGGTTTTCTTTTTTAGGAGTAAACCCCAAGCCCCTTAAATTTCTCTTAACCAGTCCTAATTTACCCTTGATTTGGGATTCCTTTTCAAGAGTAAAACCCAATCATAAGTCCCCTCCTAATTTGGGCATCCTCCTTAGGAGTAATCCCCAAGATTAGAGTATTCAAATCTCCATGAAGCACATATAACGTTATGGACCCTGTTCATGGATTTTCTCCCTAAAAGTGAATCCTAAACCTTCATCTATCTGGGAAGTCATACATACATAAGCCCCAAACTAATTCTTATGATTTCATCTTTCATGGAACAATTGTCTAATTTTTACCAATACCTCTTGTTTCTCACACCGAGCATGACTCACGTGAGCTTAGAGTGTAAAAGTAATTATGACATTCTTCTTTGAGCCATCAATCATAAACATCATACTCCATTACTCGAACTACGTGGGTTCTGATTCCTTTTCCAAAAAAAGGATACGTAGGTAGCCCATTTATGGGTTCAATCCCAACTTTGAAATAATCCATGTCCTTCTGAATGACGATAAACATCAAGTGCCCCACTGAGTGGATTTAAAACCAGCCTAGTCATCATAATGACCAAGAGACTTTTATAAATGTTTCGAAGGATACCATTGACCAAGAATCTCTAAATAGATATAGATGATTCTCTATTGATGAAGAACTTCGAGTACATATAAAAGATTCTCTAAATTTCTTACATATTTAATCATTGATTGTTAAAACTAAAGGAAAGCTAATTTAATACTTGGTAATGTAATAAGGATTCACGAACATAACTTAAATCTATAAAGAGAGTCCCGGAGTAGACAATTATTCCCCTCAAAAAGGTGTGATGAGTCCGACCTCCCATCCTCTTGACCAATGCAAATTCCTAAGCCTCATCAGTCCACAAGCTAATGAGCGCCTACCTTTGGAAAATAGGTCTAAACGGATGTGGAATCATTGGATGTTTCCGGTTCAATGAACAAACCCGCTAGAAACCGATCAGAACGTTTGAATCTCCCATCCAGGAGGTCATCCCCGAAATCCGTGCGAAACAAAAAATGGTGAACCCGACCTTAATCCTTAACCAAGTTAAAGTGATGTTCTTCTTATTTTTTAGGCCCCTTGGGCCAATAAATCAATCATTGACATGTGCTCATCCAAAATATGCAGTGGCCGGATTCATCTTGATTTTGTCTGTTATATGGAATAGGCACTCTTTTCTCAAGATCTTCTACAAAATGGCTTTCCTTAAATTCACCCCTGTGAATACTGCTGCTGTGAACACCTATACTGTGTGGTCTGTTGCTGTGAAAACCAATGCTGCTACTCCTGCTGGAACGTCGTCCGCTCTGAGGATGACATCACCAACTCAGCGTCTTCAACGCTGGGTTTCTAATGCACTGGTTAAGAAGTACTGTCGCAATGGTACTATCCCAACTCTGGAAGCCGCTCGTCAATCCCTCCAAGTTAACAACTCTACTTGGTCATCCGGACAACGGCGGTAAGCGATCAAGAAGCAGGCGGTGCTGACTACCGTCTCCAACCGTTTCGGGTCGTTATCCCCGGAACGCAATTTCCATTCATTCAATTACTCTGAGAAAGTGAATGAGCAGGTCCCGCAGGGCCTTTATTCAAAAAGACACGAGTCCTTATCGAGGGCTCCCATCAACAATCGCTGCCAGACTCGTGCGGTAGTGCACCCTCAACATGATGAGGGTACCGACTCCAGGCATTCAGCTCAGGTTCCTCGAACCTGAGCAGGCAAGATTAACCGCCAGAGACGGAATCCGGTTAACAATGGGAAGGTTGTCATCCCTTCCATCTCTGGAGAAGTCCACCAACCTAACTTGCTGGCAAATAATGAACAGGCACACACACCTGTCCGTTTTAATTCCGCAGTCCAGCAGACTCGTCTGGCAGCATCAAGCCAATCCCGCCAGGCAATTCCGGCGGAATACCATAGGCAGGAACATGCACCTACTTATACATCACCAGTTAGTCAGCAGGCTCTTCTGAATACATATGATGGATCTCTTCAACCGCGTTTGGCGAAGTGTAATCAGCAGGTACATACACCTGCTAATACTAATCAAGCCTACCAACAGTCTCTCTTGGTAGTGCACGAAGAAGTCAGTCGGAAAGCCCCGACGACAAACAGGAGGTAGACTCTACTCTCTTCCTCCACACTTGAGTACTGTCAGGATTCACTGACAGGAAAAGGAGGACAGGAGCAGGAACATACACCTACTCCAATCCCGGAATGGACATATATCCCCGTTCTGGCGGCTGAAGTCACCAAACATATTTTGTCAACGGTGAAAGAGAAGAAGTAAATTCCTGCTCATATTCTGCATGCTTTCCAGGATATCATAACAGCTTCAGCATCATCTCAGGGACAGACACATAAATCTATCCCTAGAAGTGGAGTGACACATCAACGATTCACTCCGGAACAGACACACACATCTGTTCCAGTCCAAGAGGGTTATGGGGCATACTCCCCCATATCATACAGAAAACCAAGTCAGGCACATACACCTGATTTGAGTGGAGATCGTCAGCCTAACCTGACCATCTTTCCTGATCAGGCACATACACCTGCTTAGAGTAACCACTTTCGTCAACAAGTGGTTTCTAAAGTGAGTAAGAAGGCATCTACGAAAAAGATCTGCCCAGCACAGTCAGGAGATCAAAGGCCAATCTGCAACAAGGCCTTGCACGATGCTGGAGTTCTTAAAGCCCTCAGACATTTATCTGTCGGAATTCAAGATTCTACTCCCTCAGTTCCTAATAATGGGAACATTAATTTTGAAGGTCTTCAACAGACACTTCCTCATGAAGGCTTTCTTCATGAATGTTCGGTCAATCTTGATGTTTCTTCTTCAGATGAGAGCCACAAGAACCCTCTGTGTGGTCAGAAGACCAAGGAGCAATAGATTTCATCTTTTGCTATAACCCATCATGACGGTACTCCTCATGGTGATGGACTTCGCTGCGAAAGTCCTCTCCGCAGTAGTGATTCACGTTGTCTCGAAAATTCTTCAGAAGGCAATGTAGTGACGAGAAAGCCCTCTTATTTCGAGGCACTTGAAAACATGAAGCCAGTCATGTCTGATGCTTTACTATCAGCAGGTGAAAATCTTTCTCCATCAGAGGATAGCCTGGGGTTCAGGTTATTCTCCGAACCATCCACAGGTCATTCATCTTCCAACATGAATAGTGGACTCTCTACCAACCTTGTCGAACCTAATGAAGCAACAAGGAAGCACCATCTCTGGTCCAAACAGGTAGAAGAATCTTCATTTAATAATAAAGAGGAAATGCTAAACATGAGGAAAAAACTGGAAAAAGTTGAAGTATCAGTCATGTTTTGGCCGTTGGCTGACTCCCAGTGCGACATTCCAAAGATGTTGACGGATGATGGAATCCATGATATTCGTCTCAACATATGGAAGACTCTTTGTCAATTGAAGAAGAAAGTATTATCTTACGGTGATTATGAAAATCATATTAAGATAATAGAAGGGTTACAATGCCAGATTGATTTGGCATCTCTATCACTCTCTCGGTATCCGAAGGCTGAAAAGCAACAGAGAACCCTTCAACGTTCATGCCTTGGCGCGCTAAGAAAATTGCGTCAGTTAATTGCCAATGCTCCATTTGATGTTCATATCAGAGGATGGGGTGTTCACGTAGCACTACATTTCACAGTGCTTTCCAGTCATCAAAGCCCGCCGAAAATGGTCTCATGCAATGTTATTTCCCATGGCCGGCCACAGTCAATGGGCTTTGTTCATAATCAAAAGCTTGCTCAAGAACAGGCTTCAACTAGTTCCTCTCAAAATCAAGTATATAGAGAACAAGTTGTTGAATTTCTCCTACATCAAGCAGGCGAGAATATTGCACAAGCCTCTCGTCTAGAGCAAACACGTCATCAAATGACAGATGTTTCGGAAATCATCCAACGGTCTGTTGAACCAGGTGATAAAAGTGGATACAGGTTAATGCATCCAGCTAATTTCCGAACTAAGATTCGCAAGATCAAGAGATATTTTAAGAAGATCTCAGACATAGCATGTCAAGAGACACCCCAGCTTGTCAGACTGGTGACTTCTCTAAACCAACCCTTAGAGTCAACAAATGGGATTCGAGGAGTTGAGCGGAAGCAGCAGGAACATCCCCAGTCCACCGGACTAGGGACTTTTTCAAATCCTCAATCCCTCCCTCAGATAAAGTCTGTATTCTCTCGATTGGGGAATAAGCCTCAAGAGGAACGAAGAGCCAAGCTATCAGGAGATTCTCTCCAAGTGACGGTTCTCCAAGAAATTGTTGAGAGATCAAGTCAACGGAATGCCATGTCTCATCATGGACATGGAAGAAGAAAATATCACAGAAATGCTGATAGAATGGATTCCATGCAATATTCATCCATTAATGTCATCAATGTCGTTGCTGCTGATTCACTAGATGAGGCTCAATCAGAGGGATCAGACGAAGAGGTTCCTGCTCAAGAAGTTGCGCACACAGACCTAAATGAAGAAGGTGTGCGCACACGTAATCAAAGGCTTACCCAAAATCTAGGTATTCCTTCAAGTAACCCACTTCCCCCTCTCCGAAAAGGATCCAATAAGGGGAAAGGAAAGAATCAGGTTACTTCTCACCCTTCCTCTGAAAAAGGTCAATCGATCTTATTAGAGAAAAGGTTTTCACAACAGGAGGAATAAATGAAAGAATTAAGAAGGTTGAATACAGAATAACTTCAGAGTAGTCTTCTTTTTAAGAATGCTGAAGTCCGACAGCCGAAGGAATTTGTTGTAACTAATGAGATGGATCAGGAATATCATCCTTTATCAGTACACCCTTAGAGGTCTAATCCTACGGGTCAAACGCAACAACGGTTGGCAGCACTACCATCAGTTGCAGCACCAACAACCATGTTTTTCCATGCTCCATTCATTGAACCTACCCAAAATCAAGTTCAACCTGATGTTTCTCAAAAGTTAATAACTACTATTGAGTCATTAACAGCTCGGTTAGAAACTATGGAAGGGAAACAGGCGCAAGTTCATCCTGAAAGAAAGTTTACCCTGAATGGGTAGATTCAATTTCTCCTCCATCCAGTTTTGGAAACCCTGTTTTCCCTACTTTTAATGGATCAGGCGACCCTGAACAACATTTGACGCATTACGTGTCTTGTTGTGATCCTATGACGGGAACTCCAGAGCAGTAAGAAGTAGTGAAACTCAGATGCTTCGTGCGAACCTGGCAAGGACCAGCTTTTGTCGGGTATACAAGCTTGCAATCCCGGTCAATCATCAGATGGGAGGATCTTCGTCAAAAATTTCTTCTTCAGTTTAGCTCAACTTTGCCAAAAACGATAGTTTTCGATCTTACAAACTACAAGCAAAGGGAGAATGAAAGAGTCTCTGATTTCATTTCTCGATGGAAGGGATTAACGTATTCCCTGAGTTAAGCACTCCCTCAGGAGGAATTGTTACCAATCTGTGTAGCAAATTTGTGTGACAAATTACGCACGCCATTGATCCCTGTGAAATACACAGGAGGGTTTCGAGACCTTACTTTAATCGCTCAACAGATTGAAGATTCCCTTATACAGGCTAAGGTCAAATCTCGTATAATTCCATCAGCTCCAGGAAGGAGTATGGGTAAAGCGGAAACTACTATAGTTATGCTTAAACAAGAACCTGTACCTATTTATACTTCAAAACCTTCATCTTCTCGAAGGGATCCACCTCCTGAACGCCAACAACAAAGGCTATTTCGTCCAAATGATCAAAAAGATCAACGACAAAAACAATTTGAGGATATGAAGAGTAAAACATACTCTTTTCGAAGTGAGAAAATTCCTGGTTACTTCATTTCAGCTCTGGAATATAATTTGGTTCAATTACCAGTGCCCAGGAGGCCAAACAAGGAAGGAGATGAAGACCGTCCCAATTATTGTCCCTTTCATCAAATGTTGGGGCATCCTATCCAGGAGTGTTTTGTCTTTAAAGACCTCCTTCAAAAGATGGTCGACTTGGGATAAGTCATATTGAAGGGTTCTTCAGCTCATGTAGCGTGTATTACCACTACAGATCCAGAGAAAGGAGGCGAGTGACAGGAAGTCAAAAGCAAAAATGCGAAAAAAATATGATGATTGGACGGTCAGAAAGACAATCAATCGTACCCATTCCATTTTGCGAAAACAATTGAAGAATCCAATTGTGTCTCCTACGAAAGCTGCAGTAAAGCCTCCATCAAAAGACAAAACCTCAAAAGGGCAGCGCAATTCAAAGAAGAAAGAGGAATCAGGAGAAGATGAGTATGTATCAAAGCCTAAATTGTCTTTGACTCTTGCAGATTTCATGCCATCTACTTCAAAGACACGGGCACCGTCCCACCAAACGGCACAGCCTAAACAGGCTAACCAGGCAGAGTCTTTATCAGACGAAGAGTTAATCTTTTGTTCTGTTAATATGATTCAATTAGCAGATCCATATTCCAGTCATGATGAGCCTGACTTCCTTGTATCAAATAATGGAATCCGAGGAAGTTCTAGAGGTTTAGGATACAGGGGAAGACGTGGATCTTTCTGAAGCCACTACTCTAATTTTACCCCTTCTAGCACTGTATATGCAGCAGAAACTCATGGTAGAGCCCTTCAGCGAGCTCAAAAAGAACAAGCAAGTTCTTCTGCCAATGGCCAACTCAGTTATGGCACAGTTATTTTGGAAGACCGATTAAAGGTTCCATCTTCTTTATCTCAGCAAGTAAATGGATCTAATCAGTCTAATTTTCCAAAACCAAGGATGTTGCCAACTTCAATACAAGATGCATCAGCTTCCAAAGCATCTGCCTCCAAGGTACCTGCTAAACCGCATATTCCTATTGGGAAACGCAGGCCTCTAGATCAAAAGTATGATATATTGAAACACTTGGCCCATGTACCATCCAAGATATCAATTTTGGATTCTTTGAATCTGTCAAAATATATTCGGGAAGCACTCATCGAAGCTTTGTCAATTCCTCAGGAGTTTGAAGCTGAAATTGCTGCAGCTGAAATCTATCACATAGAGAATAATCCTGCATAATTCCATACAGTGATATCTTTTACTGATAAAGATGAAGATGATGTTGTTCATGGGCACATAAAACCTTTGTACTTATCTGGAAAAGTCAATGGTGTAGATGTTCGAAGAGCTTTCATTGACAATGGTTCAGAAGTCAACCTCATTCCCATTCGTACACTTCGTCGATTGGGTCTCACGGAATCTGATTTATCTCCTTCTACCATGATGTTACAAGGATATGATAAAAATGAACAATAATCACTGGGAGAAGTTACACTCAGAACTCAGTTTGGAGATCTTGTATCCAATTCGGATTTCATTGTTGTTGATCAAGACTCAGCTTTCAATATCTTGCTTGGAAGACCCTGGCTACATAAGCATGCATTTATTCCTTCATCATACCATCAATGTCTCAAATACTGTTTCGATGGTCAAGTTGGAACATTGTATGGTGATGAGGCCCCGTTCAAGACATGTGAGTCTCAATACATTGAGGTAGAATTTTATCACATGAAGGGAATAGAAAAATCTACAATGAAGGAAATTACCAAAGTTAATTCTCCATATGGTTTGGAGAAAATTCCAATATATCCATTTCACATGTGAGTACAGATTTTGTGTTACCTAACAGTCAAATTGAAAAAATAGGACCAAATCAAAATACTCTTATGGAATGATCCATAATGTCAATTACGACGATCGAGCCAGACAACATGGGAGAAATTGGTAACCTACCAAGCAGTGATGAAAGCATAAGTGGTGATGTTTTCATTTCATCTGCTGAAGTCCAACAAGTCTATACTTCGCTAATCAGGCCATAAGATGTTATAGAAACACCAGAGGTGAATAATGATGTCGATTCTCAATCCATCATCTCCTCTTTATTTCCCAAAGAAGAACCTTTATCATCAATAGGGTCGGAAATGGAAGCTTCTTCTTCAAAATGTGAAAATTTTGACATCTCTTATGATCATGAGAATTTCGTTTTTTCATCTACTTTGCAAGTAGAAATGAAAGAAATAACACATGATGAAAAGGAAGAGGATGATCTTAGAGATGCTCCTCCATTATTTGAAGAGGGTATCTCTACCACTGTGGATGAACTCAGAGAAGTAAATCTGGGTACAGAGAAAGATCCACGTCCCACTTTAATTAGTGTGGCCATGACCCTTGAAGAGCAAGAGATGTATATTTCTTTTCTAAAGCAAAATAAAGATATTTTTGCTTGGAATTATACAAAAATGCATGGGCTTGATCCTGATGTTGCTACTCATCATTTTGGTTTACCAAATGAACATCGAGGTTTTAAACAAGTCACGAGAAGAACACACCCAACCTATGCTTCCAAAATTGAAGCTGAAGTGGATAAGCTGATCAAAGCCAACTTCTTCAGAGAAGTTCAATATCCCAAGTGGTTGGCTAATATTGTCCGTGTAAAGAAGAAGAATGGACAAATTAGGGTTTGTATCGATTTCAGAGATCTTAATCGGTATTGTCCTAAAGATGATTTCCCAGTTCCAATTACAGAACTCTTAATTGATGCGACGGCTGGCTATGAAGTACTTTCTTTCATGGATGGATATTCCGGATATAATCAGATCCGAATGGCCCCAGAAGATGAGGAATATACAGCCTTCAGAGCTCCTCAAGGTGTGTTTTGTTACCGGGTGATGCCCTTTGGTTTAAAGAATGCAGGTGCAACATATCAACGCGCCATGCATCGTATCTTCAACCCACTTTTAGGTAAGTTTGTTGAATGCTATGTAGATGATTTGGTGGTTAAATCCAAACAACGTTCTAATCACTTGGCTGATTTGGAAGTCATATTCCACAAGCTTCGACAACATAATTTGAAGATGAACCCCTTAAAATGTGTTTTTGGGGTAACCTCAGGAAAATTCCTCGGCTTTGTTGTACGCCATCGTGGTATTGAAGTCGATCCTGAGAATACCAAATCAATCCTTGGTATGTCACCTCCTCAGAATTTGAATGAATTAAGCGGACTTCAAGGACACTTAGCCTATATTTGGCATTTCATCGCCAATTTGGCACGCAAAAGTTTACCCTTTACCAAATTATTGAAGAAAGGTGTCACTTACCAGTGGACTGAAGAATGTCAGGAATCATTTGATGTTCTCAAGAAATACCTCTTGTGTCCACCAGTACTCATGCCACCTGTTGAGGGTAGACCGCTTATCCTCTATGTGACAGCTTTAGAGAGATCATTGGGTGCCTATATCGCTCAAAAGAATGATGTTGGGAATGAAAATAGTCTCTACTATCTTAGTAGAACTATGCTTGAAGCAGAAACCCGGTATTCAAGTATTGAAAAGTGCTGCCTAGCATTAATCTTTGCAGTTCAGAAACTGAGACACTACCTGCAACATCATGAGGTCCAATTGGTATCTCGTAATAATCCGCTCAAATTCATCCTTAGTCATCCAAAGCATACAGGACGTCTGGCAAGGTGGGCGGTTATTCTACAGCAGTTCGACATTCAGTATGTGTCTCAAAAGGCAATTAAGTGCCAAGCTCTGGCTGATTTCCTAGCTGAACATCCTTCAGTGGAAGACACATATTCAGACATCGAACTCCCTGATGAGGAAATTTTCTCTATTCAAGAGAGTCCTCAAACATGGGAAATGTATTTTGATGGTTCTTCTAGAAGTCCAACGAGGAAGAAAATGTAAAATCCTAAATTCAACAAAGTTGGTTTAGGAATTGTGCTCATTTCTCCAGATAAGGCAGTGTTACCATATTCCTTTTTGTTGTGGGAAGGTGGTACCAATAATGAAGCTGAATACCAAGCTCTCATTACAGGATTGGAGTTAGCGCTTCAAGCGCAAGTGAATCACTTAAAGGTAAAAGGTGATTCAGACATGGTAATCAAACAAGTCAATGGGGATTATGCCATCAGAAAAGAAGAATTAATCCCTTTGTATGATTACGTCAGAGAGTTATTGTCGGAATTCCCTTCAGAACCGAAATTTTCTTATGTCCCAAGATCACAAAATGCTCAAGCTGATGCACTAGATAATATAGCCACGGCTTTAGCAGATCCAAATCGGGACGAGAAAACCATCTGTATTGCCCACCGTCGTGCAATTTCACCTTATGTTCAAGTCAGAACAGAGGAAATTAATGAAATTAGTCCCATTCCTGAACCGTATGGTCATACTACAGGATGGATTTCACCTATCAGGGAATACCTTCAAAATGGAACACTTCCACCTGATAGAGCCGAGAAAGAACAAATTCGGCGACGTGTGTTCAATTTTACTCTTTATGATAGCCCAAACCACCTCGAGAAAATTCTCTACAAACGTGGTTTTGATGGAGTTCTCTTCAGATGTATTGATGGTGAAGAGACAATGGCTGTCATAAAAGAAGTGCATGCAGGAGTCTGTGGTGCCCACCAGTCTGGACATAGACTGTATGATCAAATTCGAAGGCTTGGATACTTTTGGCCTTCAATGATACAAGATTGTGTTAATTTCACAAAGAAGTGTCATTCATTCCAAGTATATGCCAACTTCATTCATAAACCTCCAGAGTTGCTTCATACAGCTAAATACTCATGGCCATTTTCCACATGGGGAATGGATGTGGTGGGACCTTACCCTTCAGCAACGGCAAAGTAGTTTAAGTACATTATTACTGCTACTGATTTCTTTTCCAAATGGGCATAGGCAGTACCTCTCAAAGAAGTCAGTTCTAAATTCATTGATAGCTTCATCAAGTCTAACATCATTACTAGATTTGGTGTCCCTCATACCATATTGACGGACAACGGCACCAACTTCTGTTCTTCTGAGGTAAAGAAATTGTATCAAGAATACAACATTAAGTCCAACCATTCATCTCGATATCATGCGGAGGCTAATGGCCAGATAGAAGCCTTCAACAAGACTCTTTCAAATATACTACAAAATATGGTGGATAAAGATAAAAGGTAATGGCCTGATAAACTATTTCATGCTTTATGGGCTTATCGGACTACCACTCGCAATGCAACACGGTCAACTCCATATTCATTGGTATATGGAACAGAAGCAGTCTTGCCAATTGAAGTTCAATTGACCTCACTCAGAATAGCCATTTGTGATCAGTTATCTACATATGAGCAATCCCAAAAGCGGTTGAATGAATTGGAACAGTTAGATGAGAAAAGATTGTGCACTTTTCACCACTTGGAAATCTATCAGAATCGAATAGCACGAGCTTTTAACAAAAAAGTTCGTCTTCGTTCATTCATTCAGGGAGAATTGGTATTGGTTCTCAGAGCACCAATGATACCAGGAAAGAAGCCTCCCAATCTTGAACCAAAATGGGAAGGACCTTATTCAATACATAAGGTCTACTCCAATGGAGCATATTCTCTAATCTCAATGGATGTAGAAAACATCACGACTCCAACTAATGCCAGATTTCTGAGGAAGTATTTTGTATAAACACAAAATATTGTTCCCAGAGCCAAAACATTCACATTGGTTCATATTATGTCCTACATGACACTAAACTATATTATTTCCTATCTACATGACATTAAACTGTACAGAAGTTCCTTATTTGTCCGAGATGACATTAAAAACTATATGTTGTTCGAGATGACATTAAACTATATTGTGTCCTAGAAACATGACATTAAACTGTGTGGAACTTTCATCGTCCAGCATGACGTTAAACTGTAAAAAGTCCCCAGAACTGATATCCTCATATTGGTTCACCTTAGTCCTAGCTACATGACTTTAAACTGTACAGCACTAGTTCGTCCTTGCAATATGACGTTAAACTATACAGCAATGGTCCAGTATGACTTTAAACTGAAACTTCATCCCACACGACATTAAACTGTGAAAAAGTTCCCTAAACCATCCAACATGACCTTAAACTGCATCATCCCTGGTCCATGTATATGACCATAAACTATTTGAAAATCCCTTATGTCCAACAAGACGTTAAACTGTGACGTCCTAACTACATGACGCTAAACTGTATAAAAGTCCCTCACGTCTGGAAAGACGTTAAACTATATAATCATCAAAGGTCCAGCATGAAATTAAACTGCACCATCCATGGTCCATGAATATGACCTTAAACTATTCTCACATTCATCCAACATGACATAAATGGTGTGTTATTTTGTCCTTACTGCATGACATTAAACTGCACAATCCCCCTTTCGTCCAATATGACGTTAAACTGTATTGTCCCTATCGTCCTAACTACATGACGCTAAACAGTACAGAAAGTCCTTGATATGTCCTACATGACATTAAACTGTTATTTTGTCCCTGCTACATGACACTAAACTGTGCATCACCAATAGTCCTAACTGCAATACTTTAAACTGCATAGTCCCTGAATATGTCCTACATGACATTAAATTGTGCATCGTTAATGTTGTTATTACCTATTGTTTCTCACACCGAGTATGACTCACGTGAGCTTAGAGCAAACCTCAACCATAACACTCTCTTTGGGCCCCTAACCATGTGTAAGTCCCAACAACATTTTAATTAGATCGTTGTCCCCAAGAACAACTTGATCATTAATTCATTCTTTAATTGAACTACACAGACCTTGATCCTTGCCCTCCAGGCTGGGTATATAGGCAACCTCCCAAGGTTCAAGCCCAAAAACAATCTCTTCACATCGGTTCACCACCATCTCATATGATGTTGATTCATGAAACGACACCTGGAATCAATATCATTACATTGATTCACTTTCGTCCTTGTTATATGACGTTAAACTATACAACAGTTTTGTCTGGTATGACAATAAACTACAATATTCTTTGATTTCCTCATTTGAGAAGGAACCATTATTGACATTGATTTTTTCAATCATGTTTCATTTCAAAAGACTACGTGCATACATGGTAATGCCTGAACTTTTAACTTAGGTTAAACCATCATTGCACTAAAGTCCCCTTTCACCCTTCACATGTACGAACCAAATTTGTACAAAGGGTAATTCTAGAACTATGTGGACTTGATTCCCATCCCTATGGGATACGTAGGAACATTCAAGTATCCCTCGAATCCAGTCCCAAGTCTTTTGGGCCTAACCCCAAATTTCACTTTCAGTCCCTTGGCTGAAAGGTCCTTATGAAAACACGCACTGTGTATTCATTATTATGGTCCGAATTCTGTGACCCTAAACTAAGATCACTCATACTTTCATCCTACACGACGTTAAACTGCATTTCAAGAACTATGTATGGCTTGATTCTCATTCTTATGAGATACGTAGTGAAGTCCAAAATTTCAATTCAGGACCCAGCCACAACATGATTATGGTTTTCATTGACCTATGTATCTCTATATACATTGGACAATACCCATCTTTATGTGTTATAATCCTAACCTTAAATATTTTCAGATCTTCATAACCCTTTTCATGACTTCTAGTCACAAAAATGTCAAACTTCTGAGAATTCTTTTGCCTAACTATGCAGCACGTTCCCATAGGTGGCCTTGCATAAACAGTCCACATAACAGACTTGTCAGCCGAAAGATGCTATTTATTTGACCATGTAGCCAATGCCCTTAGGTGGCCCTGCATATTTCAACCCCCTAACGGGTTTTGTTAAATAATAGTAACTTCATTCTTGGGAAGAATGCCTCTTTTGTCCTTATTTGTCTTAAACGACAGTATGTAGGGATCCACAAAAAATAGCCATCCTTAACATATTTGTCCCATATCCTTTTTCATGATCTGAAAATATTCAAGTCTATGGTTTATTCTTCTTCCCTACGTTTGGGTCAGACCTTCGTTGGAGTGATATTCATCCAGTTCTTCAATATTCTTGTTCAGAAATATCTTCTCCATATTCAAGTACCTTTTTCCATACAACAAACTCTATACTTTAGAAAATTTGAATCTCCATAAACATTCACTGGCTTTTAGAAGTAGGAAAGTAAATTTCTGGGAGTTCTTTTTCCTGACTTTGCAGCACGTGCCCATAGGTGGCCTTGCATAAACAGTCCACATAACAGACTTGTCAGCAGAAAGATGGTATTTATTTAACCATGAAGCCAATGCCCTTAGGTGGCCCTGCATATTTCAACCCCCTAACGGGTTTTGTTAAATAATAGTAACTTCATTATTGGAAACTACTTCTTCTAATGCCTTTTAGCTCTTTTTCATATCATTCCTCAAATTCAAATATTCTTAAGCCATAGCTTACATTTTTTCCCCTCATACTCGAGTATGGTAATATGTTTTCAGATAAATTGTCAAGGAATTGAATCAATTTTAGTACATTTCGGTCAAAGCTATTTCGACTTTAAACATTAGCCCCTTTATGTCTGGCATGCATGACTTTAAACTGCCCACAAAAGAAAAAGGAACTCTGAATAAAAGTCAAGTCCCAGCTCACTAAACATACATTCTATATGATTTAGGTAATATTGAGCAATTAAAAGGTTCAAAGTTTGCAGGATTATTTGTAATAATCTTAGTAAAAATCAAACTATGCTTACTAGGCCCATTGGCTTAAGTAAAATTGAAGTAGGTAATGAAAAAATGCAGGTACAAATGATTGAAGACAAAAGTGTTTTTCATTGATACACAGGAGATGGAATGACATCCACAGACTGGAGTCTCTTCTCTTTTTCAATAATTACAGAAGATTGTCAACATAAGTCTTCATTTGATATATTGCATCCTGAGCTTTATCAGCAGTTATTTGAAGCTCGTGCACTTGACCAGCTTTACTCTTTTCAGCCTGCTGAAGTGCCTTTTTAGCATCTGTGATGGCTTTCATTCCATTCATATGAGTTTCATCCAATGATTTGTTAAGCTGATCAAGTTGCCCAGTAACATCATCTAATAGTTGCTGGAGTTGCACCTGCTGGACAACCTTTTCATTGATTTTTTTCTTCAGATCCTTCATCTTGGCATCATAATCAGCTTCATCTTGGGATACCGCAGCCTCAAATTTGCCTATGTTGACTGAAAATTTCACTCTGGTCAAATCTTCGCCACTTTCCTGTGCTTGCTCCCTCCTGAAAATGATTTGTTTCACCGTGGCATGGATCTTTTCATATCCAAAACCACTATGTCCCAGTATAACAAATTGGGATGAAAATCGAGAAATTTTTTATGGTATCTCTTCTAAAGGCACCCCAGATATGATGTTCCATATGTTGTTCCATGCCTTACGTCGTGAAAAGCTGAATTCTTTAAGCTTCTCTGGATCTGATTCAATATCATCGTCAGAAGGGGGTATGTAATCTGAAATTAGTGCACTTAAAGAAGTGCCCTGTCCTGCCTTTTCCCCCCTGGTTTGTGCTTCTGCACTTTCAATTCCTATTGGGGAAGAGGATGAGGCCTCACCTCCGGATTTATTCATTGCAGTTGATGGTCCTGCATGATTAATTGAAAGATTTAGTCAGCTTCAAAGGATAACAAAAGAATAGACTGTCTTGCGAATAAAGTAAAATCACAAATATTGTTCTCCCTTACCCAAGGATGGTTCAGAAACCTGAGAAGACATTTCCCCATCTTTCCCGGTTTCAATAGGATTTTCAAGATGGGTCTCAGTAGGGTTTATTGGATTTAGCTCTACTTGAGCTAATGTTTCTGCAATGATAGGGTTGACATCAGTGTCCACACCCTCTTCGGGCATTGGCAGTTCAGCGGCTTCTACGGAAGAAACTGCATATTTTTTTCTATCATGGTTAGAAGTATAATTTTTTTTTAAAAAAATTGGGTGAAGGGTAGCACTCACGCCCTAGGTCTTCTAAATCACATGGAAACTTAGCATGATCATAAAATTCTTCAAAAGTCATTCCTTGATTCATCATTTCATCCAATGATACTTCATAATCTTGATTAGTATCACCAGTGGGAGCATTTGCTACATCTTCATGCCGACTTATGTCCTACAACCCATGACCCTGGACAGCATCTTCAGTAGTAGGAGGGATACTGGGAATGGATGGTAGCTCTTCTCCAGGAGCAACCAAGTCAGCTTGGGTCTGTGATTGTTCTACAGCACCCTCCACGGCCTTTGAAGGAGGGTCAGTCCCTTCCCTCAATGGGGAAATTGAAGAAGCCCCTGCAATCCTCAGAAATATGAGTAACCATATGATTATGGGTATAAACTCATGATTGTTCAAAGGACTTACCACTACTAATGAAACGTTTAGCTATGGATTTCCTCATTCGTTGCCTTGTCTTATTTTGTTTTTTCGGTGTATCAGTAGTCTCCCTTATTGGCACTTGGATTGGCGAATGGAAGGCTATGTCCAGCGCCTCATTCATGGCGTGTTGGCCTGGAGATATCTTGCCTGGTTCGCAAGGAGAATCAGCAGCAGCCCCGATAGCAGTACCACCAGGGCTATATTGTGGCGATGGAATCCCAGTTCCTTTCTTTGCAAGATGCAAGATGAAGAAAATAACTTCCTTAAGTAAAAAAGCTTCAACTGAAATCAAGTTGCAAAGAAAATAAGGAAAGAAAACTTACATCTTCAGGAGCCACGTACTCTTGCCATTCCTTATCTCCAGAACCACCATCCCCCTCAGTGGCGCCACGATCAATCATTTCCTTCACCCACCTGGTGATAGGAACCGAGTCATCAGTGGAATATATGATCATTTCCAGCTCTCTGATGTAAGCTCGCACTTCATTGGGGTTATCTCCGTATTGAAGATTTTTAGAAGCTACAAGATTTCCTATTCCAGGAAGTTGTAGGCCCTCACACAAATCCAGCCAGGCGGTCTCAGTACAACAGTATAAGTTCTGCCATAGCTGAACAGCCTCTGGTCTTAGATATAAAGGCTATGAGGAAGGTCCTACAATTTTTTATTTTAATTTCTTCCCAGCTCCTGCAACTACAGATAGAGAATAAGAAAGTAAGACTTATTACTTTATAAAGTAGAAGTGATTGAAATTTCTACAATGAAATAACTCACCAGGAGTTGATGGAGTGGGTCTTTTAATTCTGGCCGGAGGATTATATCCGGCACGAAACCACTTTGCTGTCGGTTGTGCCTTATCATCCCCATCGTGATAATCCAAGGAATCAGTTCTAGAAGAGGATTCTGTTGAACCTATTTCAGGTGGAGAAGCGTCACCTTCATGAGGAAGGGTTTCTTCCTCTACAGTCCTCTTCCTCTTTCCCATTTGATATACTGGGAGATTCAATATCCCTTTTGGGTATGATGCTATCTAGTGTTCGGCATAAAATGTAGTCAGATTATGTGCCGCTTTTTCAACTGGTAGATCAAATACTGCCCCAGTCTTCTCTCTTGATGTCAGCAACCATTGTTTTCGAGCAACCATCAGATGTTGCTCTAACCTGACATGTACCAGAGGGGATACAAAAATCTGTTGCAAGCATTTGAATTGGCGTGAAAATCTATATGGAGAATAGGCCTCACATATGATTTCTCCATCAATCATGTCTACTAACACGCCATCCCTGCAAGCTAGCATGTATGCCCTCAAATCCAAATGGGTTGTCCCATCATCAACAAACCGCCCGGATGGCGGAATTCCATAGGGAAAGAAGTTGAATTCCTTAAACATGCTCAGCCTTACATTCATGACATAACCATTAACATCTAAGGGAGCAATTCCAGAGAATGATTGCACTGACGGTCTGAAAGAGCTTCCAGGAATTTGTAATCCATTCTATACATTGTATGTCCTGAAGTGAGTGGTGGTCTATCCCCACAAAACCTAGAATGGTCCCACTATTCTTAAAGGAGATTTACCCTGGAAGACGTGAAGTAAACTCCTGTGAATCTTTTCTAAAATGGGGGTAGCTAACCCAACCATTTTTCCCTCAGCCAACTTTGCCGCAATGACGAATGTCCCTGGCCTAATGCCTCCCTTTGAATCCCTTACCGGTAAGAGATAAACACTAAGCCACATTGCCAATAAACCTGCCAGATGAGTTTTCTTTGGAATTCTTTGATTCACTTCATATCCCCACTTTTCAAACTCTCCTGCTTCTAGAGTTGGCCAGAATGTGCCAGGAGATCCTCTCTTCTCAGGTTTTGTACAAGTGGTAGGACGTCTGGTCCTGGTATCCTTGGATTTCTTTTTCTTAGATCCTTTTTCTTTTGGCTCCATCCCTTTTTTCTCAGTAAGAAACACATTCATCCATTCTTCCGGATGAATATCTTTTCTAAAATGAGTTAATGAGGTCTCTAAACTCTTGAGCCTGTGGAAGATTTTAAATAATTCTCGAGCTAAAGCATGAGTCTTCTCTGAATCATTCCAAGTCACCTTGGGAGGAATGAATTCATCATACATATCGCCCAAGATTGGAGCTCCTGAAATCTTGTGGACATCCCACAAACTGATACCTACTTCTCCATGAGTCAAATGGAATGAATTAGTTGCTGGGCTCTAGTGGCTGAGTATCTCTGGCACGAAGTTATCATGTCTATAAACATATGTTTTCCCAACCCAAACAGCCTCATATATTGCAGCTCTCTTCAGGTCCTCGATAAAATCTTCACAAGTCTGCCGCACCCAGTATACCCACATCCAAGTTGGCTTTACACCTCCCCCAGGACGGAAATCCCAACTTTTCTTCCAGCCCTTGGATTGATCCATCTGAGCATTTCAGAAGATTGAAGGATGACAATGTGGTTGAAGCTCTGGTGTATGTTTTTTCAGATCTGGTGTGCAAGGGCTATGATGCATCACATAATCCTTCTCAACTATTCCAGCAGTTAGAAATACTCCTCCACCTGAGATATTTGCTGAAGCAAAATTGGTATAATTCTGAAACCACGAAAATGGAAGATAATTCATTACTTCTGGAATAATGACTTCTTGTAGATGACCATAGCCATACAAAGGTAGATAAGTGCTTTGAAGAAAGTTGCGATGATATTTTTTCAGATACTTAGCCAAATCTGGAAGAGTACTATCGTTGACAGTATAGTAATCATGGCCAATGATGTTCATCATATCATCTATCCGCTTGCTAGCCAGTTCATCAATTAATCTGGGTCTAAGAACCATTAATTCTGCACAAATAGTTGCATAAATTAATTTATAAATGAATGAATTTTTCACAAAATTTGTGGAAGAAATCAAAAAAATGGCTAAGGCATTAAGGCGAGCAAGTATAGAGATGTCGCGCAAGTGTTACATGTGCCGCGCAAGTTTTTGTCATGCATGTATTACCGCGCAAGCCTAATTACCTTTACAGTAGCGAGACAGTAAGGGAACAATGGAAAAGGGACTTGTGCGGCTTAGGTGACCTGCGCGGCGAGATCTCGTGAAATTCGGGATCATATGCTACACACGGCCAAAAGCCATGTATTTATAGGCCAGGAAGCCTATCTGCGCGCCGTACCTAGAGCGCTTAAGGCATGCGCGACACAAACTTGCGTGCCGCCCTCTATGCAATGAAGACTTGTGGGCCTCCCTTTTTCCTTTGGATGGATTCGATTTCCTCCGAGTCAAATACTCATTTCTCTCCAGATCCAACTCTGAAGGGGGACTTTTGTTGAGGCTCCTATCGTCACAAAATATAAAGATCGGAAAAGGGAATATCTGAGCTCAAAGAGATTCAACCTTTGAAGAAAACATCAAAAATCGACAAAGGAATGAACAATGGATCAATAGCAACTTCACCGTGCAAGTTATTTGACTATCGCGCCAGTCCACTTGCGCGACGCCCTTGGTCGCGCAGGTGACTTGGGCGACCTAAGTGGTAACCGCGCGGTAACCGCTCGGGGTCTTCCTTTACCTATAAATAGACCCCGTGGGCCCCCCATTCGAGAGGAACATTTTCCAGATACTTGGAATGATGCTCCCGACGCCCATGTCTCTTATCAAAGCTTCCGGAACACTTTTAAGGTAATTTCTTACCTAGAACGGAAGATCTAAAGAGAAGAAGGAAGGCCTAAGTGTTGAAACTTATCAACACTTGCACGCCGACTTATTTCCTTCAATATAACTTGTGCATCCCTTTTCTGGAAGAACCTTAGGAGGATTCTAAAGCAATTAATAAAGAGTCTCTCAAGTATTCTAATGCTGGTTGAAAATCGCGCAAATTCCCCACATGTCACGCAGGTATACCTGCGCGACCAATACTTGCGCGCCCACGGAAGACTTGCGCGCCTTCCAAGACTTGCGCGCCCCTACTTTTTTTGGGTGCCAATCTTGCCCATTTTACCCCTCTTAATCCATTACACCTTTCCTTTTCAAGATTCAGTCTTCAAGACGCTCTTCAAAGCCATTTATGGCATGATTTCTTTATTTGACATCCTTATCTGAAAGGAATTATGTGGAATATCTCTCAAAACCTAGTGATTTATACATCTTTATGTCACCAAAGATTGAGAGTTCGTTCATTCAACCTCATCCATTAAGATGAGGGAATCCTTAACCTGGGTCTCCTTTTCAGGAATAATCCCCAGTTATATGTCCTTTGATCTGGGCATCCTCCTCAGGAGTAAGCCCCAAACCTTAATTCATTAACTTGGGCATCCTCCTCAGGAGTAAGCCCCAATAACAATCCTTTAATATGGGCATCCTTCTTAGGAGTAAGCCCCAAGTCCCTTAATTTGGGCATCCTTCTTAGGAGTAAGCCCCAACCTCAAATATGGGCATCCTCCTCAGGAGTAAGCCCCAAACCTTAATCCCTAACCTGGGTCTCCTTTTCAGGAATAAGACTCAGTCATAATCTTGGGCTTTATTTTCAGGAGTAAGCCCCAAGTCCCCTAACCTGGGCCTCCTTTTTAGGAGTAAGTCCCAGTCATAATCTTGGGTTTCCTTTTCAGGAGTAAACCCCAAGCCCCCTTAAATTTCTCTTAACCAGTCCTAATTTACCCTTGATTTGGGTTTCCTTTTCAGGAGTAAAACCCAATCATAAGTCCCCTCCTAACTTGGGCATCCTCCTTAGGAGTAATCCCCAAGATTAGAGTATTCAAATCTCCATGAAGTCATATAACATTATGGACCCTATTCATGGATTTTCTCCCTAAAAGTGAATCCTAAACCTTCATTTATCTGGGCAGTCATACATACATAATCCCCAAACAAATTCTTATTATTGCATCTTTCATGGCATAATTGTCTAATTTCTACCAATACCTCTTGTTTCTCACACCGAGCATGACTCACGTGAGCTTAGAGTGTAAAAGTAATTATGACATTCTTCTTTGAGCCATCAATCATAAACATCATACTCCATTACTCGAACTACGTGGGTTCTGATTCCTTTTCCAAAACAAAGGATACGTAGGTAGCCCATTTATTGGTTCGATCCCAACTTTGAAATAATGCATGTCCTTCTGAATGACGATAAACTTCAAGTGCCCCACTGAGTGGCTTTAAAACCAGCCTGGTCATCATAATGACCAAGAGACTTTTATAAATGTTTCGAAGGATACCATTGACCAAGAATCTCTAAATAGATATAGATGATTCTCTATTGATGAAGAACCTCGAATACATATAAAAGATTATCTAAATTTCTTACATATTTAATCATTGATTGTTAAAACTAAAGGAAAGCTCATTTTATACTTGGTAATGTAATAAGGATTCACGAACATAAATCAAATCTGTAAAGAGAGTCCCAGAGTAGACAATAATTCCCCTCAAAAAGGTGTGATGAGTCCGACCTCCCATCCTCTCGACCAATGCAAATTCCTAAGCCTCATCATTCCACAAGCTAATGAGCGCCTACCTTTGGAAAGTAGGTCTAAACGGATGTAGAATCATTCGATGTTTCTGGTTCTACGAACAAACCCGCTAGAAACCGATTGGAACGTTTTAATCTCCCGTCCAGGAGGTCATCCCCGAAATCCGTGTGAAACATATACTTATAAAACTTTTTCTTGTTTCTATTTTAATTTTTTCCTTCCTATCTTTTATTTTAAAAAATGACATTCTGGTCTTATATGACAATATCATTTGCATTCATAACATGTTACGTCTAAGAATTTCTTATCTTTCATAACTTTTTTTAATCTGTACTGAAAATATATCTTTCCCACAATCTTTTTTATTTTTTTAAAAAGATTGGATAGTTAACAAATTGAATGATCACATTCACATGATTCTAATATAACATTATCTTGTTTAGACATTGATTTTGTTACCCTTTCTAGTGTCTTAGATTTATATTTTGTAGTAAAATATACTCTTTCTTTACCATTCATCATCTTATTAAAACATGAATCTCATTTAATTCTTGTCTAGGGCTGTGCGAGAGTACCAAAAAATTCATCAAGAGTAATTAGAGTAACATTATTGTTTCTCATAAATAGTGGTTTTTTTATTCCCACTACTTGGGAATGATATATATTATCTTTTCGACTAGAAAATCAATATCAAGGCCTTTTTCCACATATATTGAAGTGTTTTGAAAATTCAATAAATCATTGTGGAATTTTTCAAAATAGTTCTCCATTGTGAAAAAAACAATGATGTTCAGCACAAAGCATGGATTTTCTTGTTTCTATAACATTTGATGTACCAAAATGTGTGACTTCCAATTTCATCCTGATATAGTTTCTTGCCTTGTATGATGATATCTGACTATATATATTCTAGGTCAGAGAACATGGGAATGTGTTGTGTAACTAGTAATTTAGTTGATATTATTGTTTCTCTTGGTTGGTGAAGGTTCTTACTTCCTTGTCTGGAATTTTGTAATATCTAGTGAGCATCGCAAAATTAACTACTCCATTATTAATAACAAAAGTCTTCATTCGATATCTCTACTACTTATAATAAATCCAATCAAAAATAGGTGGTCTTGTTGTGATTTTATTGTTAATTGACCGAATATTTATTCCAGTTAACTTATAAAGAAACAATTTTACACTCGACACATTAGTGTAGTAAGTGAATATTAACAAAAAAATAATAATTTTCATACAAAAAGAAATAAATCATGTAAAATAATCAGTGGAAAGTTCCTCTAATATCAATTGATGGATTGAAATATAGATGTAAACGTATATGAAATGGAACAATACAATAGGGGGTGAATTATAGGTTTAAAAAACATTGTATTTAAACAGTTAGGAATAATTTTTGTTTAAGATATCATAAACTAATACAATTCACATATAATACAAATGATCTAACTCATCCTAAATCCAAAGGATATAATATGATATGAAAAAACATGTAATAAAAAAATTGTATTTTAATTGAAAAAATTGATCATAGTATAAAAAATTTAAATGATTCTACAATAAAATATATAGAATCTATTAATAAAATATGTAATGAATGTATTTTAATTAAAAAAATTAAAATATAAAAGAACATGAATAGAAATTGTGAATAAAATGATTCCCTTTCTATTATAAATAGATGTGGAGAAATAAAATGTTTAAAATGTATTTTATCCAAAACAGTAGGGTATCATTTCACCATGTATAAAAGGACTTTCTTATTACCACCCAATTAATCCCTCAATATGATGATCATAATGAATGCCTTCCTATCCAAGGAATCCCTTAATTATGAAGGAAATCAACACCTTTGTGTTTCAAATACATGAAAAACCTCTATTAAATAATTGGAATCACCATCTTTTTATCCCCGGAATCCCCCAATAGTTATTACAATGATCGGTCACTAAATAAAATACAAAGCACTTATTGAAATACATGAACAATGAACAATACATTCACATCTTGTATAATCAAGGGATTTTTCATGTGACCCGAGATATGTCACAGAGTCTTCTCTAGAGAATGGAATATAAAATAATTTATTTCTATGGTTTTAATGACCTCTTATTTGTAGGCCTTAGGTTCCAATGGTCACATTTCCTCCAATGGTTATATTTCTCTATAAAATGCAGAGGGACATGGACCCCATGCATTATAACAGTCAAAACAAAACAAAATACAAGACATCATTTCAAATCCTATATTACTAACATCAAGAAATAGTTTTTGTTGGGCAATAATAAGTAAAAAAAGTATGAAGGAATGAGTATGATGATTTACAATGAGAAACAAATATGAGCTATTTGAGTAAAACATGAGTATGATGCATAACATGGTTTTGATCCATATCATAGATATGATACATGATTACAGGGCATAACATGAATACGATGCTTATCATGATCAGGATATATAATATGAATATGATGTGTATCGTGGAAATGATGCATAACATGGTCTAGATGCTTGGTTATGATGGATAATTTGAATATGATTTGTATCATGACTACCATTCATAACGTGGTTAAAATGCATGGTTATAATGAATAATATTAATATGATTCGTATCATGATTAAGCCGCATAACATGGGTATGAAAACATCATATGTGGTTACGATTTTAAAACAACAAATATGGTTACGATGTAAAACCACATAAGTGACTATGATGTAAAACATCCTAATTTATTATAATGTAAAACAAAATATATGGTTATGATGGAGAGTAATCATATATGGTTATGATGGAAAAAATAATATATTGGTATGATAAAGAAAAAAGAAATTTATTATTTTCAAAACAAATTGATGAATGAGAATGTTGAAAATCATTTAGACTCAATATATTCTTATTTAAATCAATGATATGGCCTTTAAATAAATCATTATCCACGTTGAAGAATCTTTAGTATGAGTAATTTCTACCAATTTTAGGTTCTCATTAAATTTAACCTACAAATTTGGGGTGTATGGTAATTTAAATATCTAGGATAAATTCTTGAGAAGGTGATAGCTCTATGATTCATGTTTTCCCCTATATAAAGATTCATGCATTCCAGCCCGCCAGCTAATGACCGGCATTAGTGTGTTTGAATTTTATTATGCTCAATATGTGTTTTGTGTAACCAGTATATAGATAAAATCAACTACCTCTTCCTTAGTGGAGGAATGACTACTACATTTTGGGATACAACAACAGATATAATTAAGAATAATATACCCATTAAAAATTCAAAACAATATTGAATTGGTTCATTCACCAGGATGTCATTATCTCAACAACTGCATAAACTTTTAATGGATTCTTACATGGAAATAATATACATGTTATAGTATAGTTATAATTAACTATACCATGAGAATGATCCCTTCTATTTTAAGTTGGATCAAGATAAAATTATTAATGATGTGAAAAATTAAAATTAAATATATAATGGATTTTTTGAAAACTCTATTCAAGATTTTACCATGCGTAAGTATTTGAGAGTTCCAGGTTTTCATCATCCTCCATTGAATGATTTGGAAGTCATATGGATTCAACCTCTACCGGACATCAACAAATATAACACTTACGGGTCTTCAAGAGGAAATATAGTCCCTTTAGTATATTGTGTTATATTTATAAATCATTTTGGTGTTTCAATTGGATGTCTTTATGGTACTTTTGGAATTATCACATCTCTCAAAGATAAACATCATGGGATTATTAATGTAAATAAAATGGAAATTCAAAAATTTTGGATCAAATTCACCCTTTAATGTGACATGAGCACTATTCTACATGTAATTAGAAATGGAATAATTCATCTATCTTGGATATTGATTACAATATTGAGAAACTTCTTTGAAGCTCTATGGTTCATGAACTATACCATAAAAAATTCATATCATGAAGGAGACAAATTATAATACGATATTTCTACTGAATGTATCAATAATACCTAGTAAACCATGATTAATGATTTTCTAGAGGAGTTGTTTTCCTTTTGGACACGGTATTACTATATAACCCTTGTTTTCATTTTCTATAATGTTTCATTATTTAAATAAAATATTGATTTTTCTATTTTGAATATTCTTAATATTTTTTAAAATTTAGTTCCCCCATTGGGGATGAACCTTATAAATACCTATATTCATTAAATTCATATTTACTTTCCTACTTGTGGTAAGAGTGATTATTTTTTACATCAACATATCATAACCATAACATGTTTTTTGGTTAACTACATCTTAAATAATATTTTAAAAAGGTAACCAATAACTCAAACTCTCCTCATTTCTGGTGGTTCAATAGATTCCCAGGTATCATAGATATTAATAGGATATTTTTTAATACAATATACAAACAACCTAATGAGTGGTTTAAATTTCAACATATCCAATCCTTTTTTAATTCCAAGAATTTTTTATATATACATAATTAAAATTATTTATTTTTATTTTTATGAATATCTATTATTTTTTTGAAATATTAATCTTTTTAAAATTATCAAGTCACATATATAGGTGATATGTAGTGTCAAATTCAAGTTGATAGATATAATTTATAGTCAAAGACAAAACAAATTATTATTACGGATTCTAAATTCATAAAATTTTGATAATGAATCCCATGTCGAAATAATTAATTAAAATATGTTTAACTATGATACCATTTCTAAAAGGAGATTGGTATTGGGATATAGTATGAAAAAAATTTGAGACACCATTAGATTTAGAGTCACATAAAAAATAGAACTATGATATGGAGAGTGATTCTTTTATGGAGAGGAAGTCCTAAATAAGAAAAATAATTCATTATATACACTTGTATCTATTGAATCACCCAAAATTAATAATAAGAATAAGTTAAGGTTTATTGAAACTACAGTAAAAATATAGTAAAATAGTTTAAAAATGAATTTTATTAATTCAGAAGTAAAAATCTGATAGATAATCGATAAAAATATCATTTTTTGTCAAATTATATGAGGAATCATGAATGTTAAAATATGACAGAGTAGTTAGGAGGTCATATTATGGGTTTTAAAGGGTTGAGGTAATGGATTTGAGAGAACTAGTTGATCATAATATTAATAAGTAGAAAAAGTCACTAAAATATTCATTGATGCTCATTTAATACACAAATTAATATAAATATTATATCCTTAGTTACTATCAAATAACATGTTTTTGAAGAAAAAAACATGATTTTGACAATGAAAATTCACAGAAAAATTAAATATATCAATGTTATATGTTCCTGATAAAAATATATCCCACACTCATCTCATCAAGATGTTGGTGATGGTACTACACTCATTATTTCATATATTTTTCTATTAAATGATATTTTTGTTACAAAATAAGATCAAATATCAATAATTTACCTAGAAGACCCATTAAATGTTATTCTATACAACCATGATAATATTTTGTTTTAACTAATAGACCATATTCTGAAGGAATTTTTAATATTTGATGATGTACCGAAAAGTTAAAATTATATAAAAGAATAATCCCCATTAGTATCCAAAGTTCATACATTAAATACTATCAATTCATCTCCATTAAATAAATAATGTCATAAATCCAACTAATAAGAAGATTGAACTAATTCACAGTCATTAGAAGCATATGACTATACTATGTATAATCATAATTTAAGAACTAAATACCCAATTTGTATTTACATTACAAATCTTGAATAAATTAATGAACTAGTAGTTTCACCTATCTTTCTTGAAAAAAAATGTAAAATAAATAATTATCTGATAATTAATCATATTCATAGAGGCCTTTTAGATTGCAATATTTCAATTGAAATATTGAATCTCTTTTTAACATGTGAATGAAAATGAACAATTCTGTTTATAAGAGTTATGAGGTCAATTCGAAGGTACATTTTATTCAAAATTAAGTGAATGATATCAAAAATTAAATATGTTAGAGACAATTGATAGATTATGTAGAAGAGGTTAATGGAGATAAAAATAGGAAAATATTATCATGATTTACATTAATAGAAGTTGAGGAATTTTAATAGGTACATGATGTATCATCAAAATTACATCAACTATATTGATGAGAAGATATATTTCCTAAAACATAATTTTCAAACACATCTATATAATATCTACATATATAGACGCAGTTTACAAGGATATTAGAGATAATGTTGATGATATTTCTACATCAGTCAAAGAGTTAATGTATCTTTAATCGGGTAATAATTATTAAATAGATGATCAATGTTCAATGTATGAGTAGTAGAAAGGAAAACAGAAATACCATAATCAAATTATTGGTTATCTAAATGATCATGTTTCTAAGATGGATTAGTTTTTGAAGTCACAAGATGAAATATTCTAACCTTTGATAGTTATATTTGAACAGAATTTAAAATTTCAATATGATGTGTTGTCTGACAAATGGTAATATATTAAAATTCCCAATCACATTATTTAGAAAATAATTAAAAAAGTTTATTTTAAAATTTCTATTTTCCTGAAATCATAAAACATAGGCAACTTGTGGTCACATTAATGAGTTATTTTTGACACGGACATAATTTTCTCGAAATATATGTTTCTGTATTATTGATTTTAATAAAAAAAATTACAATATTTTCATTACTATATCATGGGGAAACCTTATTTTTTAATATCTTATTCTGAGAAAACATAAAGGAAATATTGCCATTTTAAATTTTTTATTATCTGTATTGATTATTATTTTATAAATGGAGATATGCTCTATTAATGTATGATTTATTATATTTTTTTATAAATAGGTAGATTTATCTTATATATACCAAAAATATTGGAAATAATTATATATTTTATTTTTAAAATTCCTAATGTCTTGATTTATCCATTTTTATATATTTTATAATGGCGAGATCACTTAGTCCAATATTCTCTTTTACCATTATGTTTAATGTCAAAATACACATCAATCAGCATTTGGTTTAAATATATTTTTATAAAATTTTGTTATGTATGAAATGAAATCTATTTAGTGAAATATTAAAAACCTAGCCTTTTTCATATTAGTTGTTTTAGAATTTGTAAAAATATGGTGGTCTATATAATTTTAAAATACCAATTGTAATCATTTTTTTATCCTGGTATGTAAATCAGATTGTTTACATAAATAAAATGATAATAATAGTGGTGATAAAAAACCTTATAAATTGATATGGTGAGATGTTGAGTCATTATGATGAGGAACTAAAAACCATTTTTTATGTGATTAAAAATTATTAAAATATTTGTAGAATTTTATAATTGGTGGATCATCTATAAATAAATTTCCATATCATATGAAAAAACAACAACTCTTTGAAAGATAAAATTTCTCGAAGTCTTTAATGAATTTTTAATACTTATGATTCTGATTGTTTTTTTAGAATGATTTATAAGATAATATTATTGTGATGAATCAATATAAAAACAATTAGTTTTAATTATTTTTTTTATTATACACCATGATACTAGTTTCAGTAGAGTAAATATCATTCCACTACATATAGTAACAAAATTAGTGAACTACTAATCTTTGTTATGGGAGTATCCAGAAATAGGTAATAGTTGAAATATAATATATATTAAGATTTCAAAATAGTATAATTAAAGATAAATTTGATTGTGTGATTCCTAAGTATAAAATGAATATTATTACTTGGGTATTTATGTATTAGATACCCCCCAATATGTCAATAATTTTGGAAAGAGTGAATGGAATTTATATTTCCCAAATCACATTGGGATAAATGTGATATTTTCAATAATATCCTTTTAGGTATTTTGATTGATTAATAAGTTCATCCAATTTGGTTAATTTCTAATTTGTAAATTGTTTCCTTGATAATTTTAAATAATTATTTTTATAAAATAATTATTAATTTAATAAATATTTCTTAAATACTAAATTTTCCAATTTTTATTTCAATTTTATTCCACACTAATTTATTATGGGATAAAGTTTTGTTCGTACTTCTGATAAGATTTTTCTTTTAAGATGTTGACTATTGATTGTTGTTTTTTAAAAACAAATTATACTACACCCTCTTGTATGTTTTTTTCATTCATTGTTTAATCATATACAAAGTCCATATCATAGATGGTTCCTATGAAATATCACTACCTTTTTCTATTAATATAGGGACCATCACAAAAGTGTGTATTACCCATAAAGTTGTCATGAATTAAACTTAGGATATCTTAGTATACAATCAAAAATCCAAAAAAATAACCATTACAAAATAATTAAAATAATTACTACCATTTAAATAACCTATGATTACTATTACATGAGTTCAACCCTATTCTTATATGGTGTATGAAATCTACTAGACCACAAATATTCCATGAAAACTATATGAATCCACCGATACAATCATTATACCAGCTGGGATAATAGATTGTGGTAGACTCTGTTACTCTTCATATTCCTCAAAAAACCAATTTTTACTATATCATATTTATCTTCATGATTATGAATCCATATTATCTTGTTAATATTAGAATTCATTTATGTATTCTCACCTTCTCGATGTCGAATTGGATTCCATAAGGATTTACTGAAATTATATGGCATTTTATGGTTTTGGCCTTTTATTTAATCAAAATCTTGGAGGTGGACATGAACATGTATGTTTTGTATATAAAAGCTCTTAGTGACCATGGGTGATGGTAGGATAATAATGATATGGTGGAGAAAACAACATGTAGTTTCCATGTGAGAGAACTAAGTCAAGTACTTGGATGGTGATTTCTTGGTATGTAATTATAGTTCCCTTTTGTGGATATATCCCTTGTTATGTTTTTTCTAGGAATTAGGATTATTCATTACCTTAAATGTGGTGATAAATGCTAATATGTGCAGCACCTACACTCCTTCTGTTGGTTGTTTTTTCCAATATTGGCAAGTGTTGGGATTTCCACAACTTTATAAATAAAACCCACTCACATTCATGAACCCTCATAAATATTCTCTTCATCATTTAAGTGTAGTCTTATATTTCCATTGAAATTTTTTTTCTTCTATTGTGTGGCAAGGTGGATTGCTACTCATATAGAGGGTTTTCTTAGTGTTCCCATATTATTGAATTTTTAAAAGTAAATTTCCCTAATTTTTTGGATGGTAGTTTTATTTCAAGATTCATTTACTTTATTTATAAAAAAATTAATAAAATATGAAACTCTATTAAACCTATGTTTCCATTAATCATGAAAAGTAATATAATTAGTCAAAATTATATTTAAATAATCCAATTATATAGAATATATATATATATTTATTCGTGACACCAATTATACATAAAACTATTCTCATAATAATGTATAATTATTTGGATTAACCCTTTTATGATTTATATGAGGATACTTCTTTTATATAAACTTTTTTCATGTTTTCATATCACGAAAATGTTATCAATCTAACAAGTTCTTTATTATGAACAAAATTAATATTTTTGTTAGTTGAACTAAACTGATATTCATAAAATAAATAAATTTTCATTATAAATACAATTTAAATACCTACGAATATTTCATATTCTATTATAGGATTGTGAAAAATGATATCAAGTAAATCAACCCCCTAAATGATAATAATAACATCCTAGTACATTCTCCACCACCTGTGTTGATTTCTTAATATTATGTTTTATATCAAAAAATTGAAAGTCTACTAGAATCATGAATCAATAAAAATATTAGAAGTATTTAATAGAGACATTTCAATTTATGATATTAAATCATTCTCTTGGTAATGTTGCATTTTTGTGTCTTGTAACATCCTTACATGGGTGCCACACACCGGTGCACCGAGATGGTCAGTAATGTATCATTGTAAAAACCTCTCCATAGGCCAGAGGCAACATACTAGTTTTGAGGGGTTAATATCATTCATGGGGAAAATATACCCTCTATATCAATGTCCCACAACAATGGAAATAAAGAAAAAATTTCCAACTGGTATAACCAATAACCAATACATTACCAAAATCACATGGAGAATTAAATAGGAAACACAATATAAAAAACAATATACTAGATATGTAATACCAATATGTGACAATTGTCAACCTTAATAAAAAAAAAGGTAAATCCATTGAGAAATCCACTAAGTTGGTCCAGACACCAAGTATGGTAACCTCAGCAATGATCTATCCTAACCATCCCTCCAACATATGACCCTTTCCATTAACATGCCCTACAATAATGAAATATTTTCAAATACCGATCATGCATCCCGATTAGGGTGTGAGTTTAACTAAGTATTTCACCACCAATGGTTTTTAAAATAATATCTAGTAAGAAAATTGTTTGTGGTTCTATAAATAATAAAATAGTGGAAATAGTCAAAAACAATTTACATTTATTTATTTACTCTTCAATTTAACCACATAACACCCATGTTCCCATGGACACCAAATATCAATTGATATTTCAATTCCATTTTCACTATTTATCATCTCAATTTACATTTGAAGGCTATTGTTTTCATTCATTATTTCAATCCCCATACAAATTACATTTTTTCCAATTGTTATTTATATACACATATGAATTAAATTCTTATCATTCCTCATTTATTTTCACATATTAATTCCATTATTACCATTCATCAATTATTTTCATATATTAATTTCATTGTTGCCATTCATCATTTCAGTTCACATATGAATTACAATGGGACCAGTCATCAGTTATTTTGACACATGAATTCTATTGTTACAAAAAATAATTTCACTTCACATATGAGTTGCATTATAACCATTCATCATTTTATGATACATTTAACACAAAATGATTAAATTAATTAACCAATTAATTAATCAAATTTAATAAAATCAAATTCACACCATTCCATTAATTAATTCAATAATTAAATAATAAATTCAAACCCATTAATTAATTCAACAATAAATTAATCACCTCAACTCTATTAAATAAGTCTCGCATAAATTAATCACATAAATTCTATTATTTAACCCAAAAATAAATTAACAACCTCAATCCCATTAATTACTTAACTAAATAATTAATCACATAAATTCAATTAATTAATTCACCAATTAATTAATTGCATCAAAAAATTACATATATGAACCAATATCACTTAATTAATTCAATGATTAATACTATCAGAATCAACAATCCCAATAATAACATTAATAATTTAACAACACATTATTTCTAATCAATAATCTCAATATCCCCAATTTCTGAAACTCATACATAATTAATAAAAAATTTATTTATTTAATTTTTTGAAAATCAATATCTAATAATGAAAAATAAATTATTAAATTATAAATATTTAATTTAAATCATGAAATTTTGATGTGAATAATATAGCACCTATCGCAAGTTTGATGATTTACGTCCATCCACAAATATACCAAATCATAGAAAAACAATCCAAAACACGACGAAGAACACGTTCTATATAAAAATTATAGATCAATGATTTAAACTGATTATATATAATAAACCCTTGTTCTAGATCTATCATGAAAAGAGGAAAACTTCTTTTAAATAACAGATGAATAATTTTGAAGAGATAGAAAAACAAATGGGATGTGATTCACTTATCAAGAGAGGTGTAAATCTTTGATTTGAACTACAAATCATGATGAATGGAGGTCCTAAGCCCCATAAATTCATATAAGAACACAAAAATCAATATTAATCATTAGGGGATGTTTGGGGGTCAATTTAGTGTCACTATTGGTGTTGGGTATTTTATAATCTAACTTAAATTTTAATTTAAAACACATCTGTCATTTTCTCAGGAGAGGATCATTGTTTTCCAAACATTGTTCCTTATCCTTGATCTTATTTTGGGGGAATGGTTTCTCATTATAAGTAAAATTATATGACAACATGTTCTCCATCTATTTGAATATCTTATTCCCATGGTTGCATGGTTTTCTGAATAGGGTGAATGGTCTTGGAAAATCAAACAACAACTCTGCAATGCCCCTCCATCAAAATTTCCCAAATTCCACAAAAAAATCCCATGTAATAACAAATATTAAGTACTCAAAACAATGTAAAAGAGTTCCTATAAATAATATTGAGATATATCAAAAATTATAAATATCGTACAACTTTTTAAACTTATAATAGCTCCTTGTCGAGATGTACACCTGATCATCTATATGATTATCAAGCAAATAGATCGGGCCACTAAGCCAGAATTTCTATATCCTTTCACCATTATTCCTCCTAAACATGCCCATGTTTCCATAGTACATGAATATTTCAAGGTATTTCTCTAAAACAATTTCTCATTATGATCCAAATAAATTTATCAGATTCTCCCCAATGGAATCATCTATCTTAAGAACAACAACATCCAAATCGATTACATGATAAGGGTTGGGGTGATACTGTCAATGCTTTGGTACATGGAAGACATCATGCACAATGCTAAATTTCTATGGAATACCTAATTGTTATGCCACCATCCTTATTCTCTCCACATACTCAAACAATACTACAATCCTAAGTGCCAGATTGACCTTCCCCTATATCATGTGGTTACCCAATCTTAAAGACAAATAAAGGAACAAATTATCACCTTCAAATAACTGTTATGGTCATCAAATTCTATTATCATATGAAATATTTCTACTTGGAGTTATTGAAGAATGTTTTTGTATAAACTAATCCCAATCTAACATCTCAAACATGATACTTGGTCCAAACAACTATGACTCACCTTCTTCCAACAACTATTCTAATAATCTTCATTGCCAACCAAAAATATCCTAATATACTTCCATCTAAATATTATTCTGATAAAAATTGAGAAATGAGGACCCCATCGATTCTAAGTCCTTCCCCCAACACTAACCAATATCTATGACACATGTTTGAAGCATATCACCACAAACCTATATTGTACATTCTGAATGCCCATCCTTTTTTGTGTGGAAACTTGTGCTCAGCAAAAAATGCACACTCTATGCCTTCAAAAATCCCTACCAAAATTGTGAAGTAAACTCTGAGTATCAGTGTAAATATATGGTATATAGCACACCATGTTGACAACCTCTCTTGTGAACCTATAATCCTCTCAACTTATCCACAGAGAAAGTTTCTCATATATATAAGAAATGTGCTTCCTTTTCCAAAATGTCTATATCCAACATAATATCATCATTCACATGAGGTTTCCCCTAGATACCCTCCACAAATTACTTCATAATGAAGTCAAAATACCTTTATTAAGTGCGAAATAGATGCATAAAAACTCACTATTGTTGATGCTCAACCTTCACCTACTAACAATTTTCATATCGTGTCGCAAACCCTACTATCTCATTTTTCATTCTTGATCACCAAAATTGTCTTCATTAGACATTATATATTTTATTCCCATATTGATTTAAAACCTCATTCGATGCATGAAATTCAAGCATATTCCCCTCCTTCATGATCATAGGAAAAAAAATCATTTCCTGACACAAATGATCTCATCATCTTCTATTGTACAATCGAATGGGGACACCCCCCCCCATCAAGGAATTCTCTAAAAGATAATAGTTCTCAAACCTTATACTCCATATCCTTGATCCATATCATGAGTGTTTAATATACTAAAATTAGCATGGAAGTCATATTATCATAACTCTCCTGAACCACTACATGAATCTTATATTCTAAAGCAATCGTTTTTTCCCATCACTAGACTTGTAAACTACCAAATTCTATGTTTTCTTGCTTAATGCATCATCCACGCTATTTCCCATATCGGACATATATGGAAGATAAAAAACAAATTACTAGATATTCTCATTCATATATGATAGATTAAAATAATAATACTACTTACTATCAACCAACCAACACATCTAGTGATGCAAATATCTATACAAAAAAAGAAATACCTAATGTTATTATGATGAATTTACACCATAATATTTTTTCCCAACAGATAGTGCCTCCGAAAATTCATATAATAAACCACTACAGATAATTGTATGTTGTGTGTACATTGGTTAAATTTATGTGGCCTCAACAATCATCGCCCATATTCCAAAACAAAATCCAACTGCAGCAACACTACTCCAAGTCCTATTATTGAAGTTTCACAATACATTGTATACACCTAACAGAGCTCAAGTAGGATCATGATTGGTTATAATGTCAAGAACATCATCCCCTCTTGGAAGGAATCATCACATGATTCTGGCCCATCATACCATATCCCATTTTTGATGATTCCTAAAATCAGAACTTCCAATCAAGAAAAGTCTATGATGATCATTTTTAAGATAAATATAAAGCCTTAAATATAAATATATAAAAAATATTCATGGGATTTTCCTGAAAATGTCTTCTTAAACCTTGTTTGGGTTCACTAACACCACTTCTCTCGAGAAGATGTTACCCAATATGTGGTAAAATTCATTCTCCTCTGGTAACAATCAATGTGGACTTGTTATTCCACTAACCAATTAATAACCATAATTAGTTCAATGCCTCGAATATTTATATTTTTGAGATACTAAGGAAAACGATACTAACAATCCTTTAGAGGACACCCTTTTTCACTAATAGACATCCCTTGACTATACACCCATGAATGTATATATCATCATAACCCCACTCACTATTTCAACAGGTATGGTAAATCCATTCAATAGTTATAAAAAATTAAAGTAATTATAATGAAAAATATAAAATTAGGCCCTATATGAAAGAGAATAATCAAGAATAGTACATATCATTGTTGATGGTCCATCCTATCTATCTGTAATTGTAAATGAACTATATAGAGTTGCAAAACCCATACTCTATGTGATGCAGTTTGAGTCCCCTAAGAAGCACCACTATGTTGATATGGGTTCTGTTTCCAAGAGGCTCATTGTGATCTATATCTTATTCAATTATTTGTAGAACATCATCTAGGAGACTAATATGGTGCAGAATATCCCATTCCCGCTCCTTGGATCTTCCCAACTCATCCATCACTACTTGGATGTCATGGGTTCAGGTAAGACCAATATAGATGACCCACCATTCTGAAATATCGGGACACTATTGGTGTTCAGGAAAATTTTCTATGATGGTTTCCCATTCTACTGAACTGGTGATATATCACTCCATTAATGTCCTATATAATTTAACCCTCTGTTTGGTCACTCGACATTCCCCATCCCTAACTAACATTGTCATAATGGTGATTTATTCTTTTAGAATAGAAATTGATAATCCTATAGAATTCATCTTTCATACACTGGATGCCTTATTTAGGATCCCCTCAGATATAAAATCCCGATTCACCACCTCATAAAAATTATTTAACCATAAATTGTTTACATGGGACAGAATCTCAAATATAAGTATGTCTTGAAAATGTCACGTCTTTGCTACCTCATCCCCTAACAACACAAGGGAAATGTGATGAAAGTATGTAATGTGTCCAACATAGTCCATCATGGATATACTTCCCTTATTCAACAACATGATCTCAACTACTCTCTCCAACATTGATTTTTATGATAAAAGTTATCTAGAAACTTATAGAAAAATTCCTTCTAAAACATGCCCTCAAACTATCCAGTCGGATCCTAAACATCCCATCATCACATTGATGATCCTCATAGCATAAATGTATCCAATTTGACACTATTCATTATATGAGTATCCAAATGGTCATGTATTGTCTATATGGACAAAATATAGAACTCTTACAACTAATGTCCATCTTTTTTAGTAAACATCATAGGATTCTCTTACTAAAACCATAGTGTATGATAAGGATTTCAATTCAAAACCCAACATGGAACTATTTATATGAATTGTATAAACGGTGAAATTTTCAATTGGAAATTGTATCTATATTACTCAACTGGAACTATCGGTGCAGCAAGTTCCACTACTAGAGGAGAATCTCCTACAATGTCCTGCTGTCGTCCACAAAAAAGGTGTCATCATGGATTCATGTAGATAAAATTCCAAACACACATAATATGTCTTATAAATAAACTTTAACATGGTTAACAAAAGGGATCATGTAATACATATAAAATCATCTCCATTTTTCCTACCACACATTTAAAACAGAGGTACTATCACTACCTTTATCAATCCTAGAAATAGGTCATGGTTATTAAGGGTAAACTCATATCATAAATCATGTTTCTCATTAGACACCATTTTATTCACATATCTCATCATCATTCATTTTCAATTTAACAATATTCACCTTATGCATATATGTCACCCCAGTAATGAGAAATATTTCAAGTTCAACAACATACCTAATACCAATTTTCCCATGCTTGCCTAAAAATGTTTCATGTCAGAAAAATAATCATGAGTACCTAGAATTAATCATGAATACTCAATTCTCCTGTAATTATTTAAAATGATTCAAATATTACTAATCCTAGAATAATATTAACATCACAAAATAAGTGAATCAATCATGGTGAAATAAAATTAGTTGTAACAAAAAAACATAAATAATATTAATACCACCATTGCTACTTTGATTTCACCCTCATACATGTGTTGGCTACTCCCACACATGAGCACTATACCAAGATTTGACTCACGCAATTCCCTTTACTTCCTTTCAAAAATATAACAACAAACAAAAAATTATATAATCTCTTTATAACACATCATAACGTAACATCCCATGTTCCACACACCGGTTCCCTGATCCATGCAGTTACACAACCTAAAGTGTGCCTCCTTATAAAAAGTTTTTATCGACTAATATTGAGGGTCTAATAGGGATCATGGAGAGACTATACCCTCTTTATTCAAGTTTCAAAATATATGAAACAAATAAAAAGTATCCAACTGATATAAAAAATAATTAGAATAATATATGAATCATGTGATGAACAAAAAATTAAATAAAATATACAAAACTAAACTGTAGATATGTCATGATAATACATTTCAAGTGTCAATATGAAAATTTCCACGATAAATAAGGACACTAACAACTTCTCCAAGAAGGTATCATCACCAATTCATGTTCCCCTAACCATGATCCATACCGTTCTTCCTTATACCATATGATATATTCCCATATTTTTCCCTATAACTATGAAATCTATTTAGGTACAGATCATGATGCCTGAGTAGGGTGTGATTACAACTCATAATGCTACCACCAAGGGTGTCTAAAATAATATCTAGTCAATAAAATTTATGTAGTTGTATAAAGAATAAAATAACTAAAATAATATAAAAAATTGACATTTATTAAATTACTCATTATTTACCCTCATAAAACTATGTTCTAAGGAAACCCAAATTCAAATGATATTTGAATTACACTGATACCATTCATCATCTCAATCAACATATGAATTCCATTATTATAATTCACCATTTCAATCATCATATTCATTCCACCAATATCATTCATCATTTCAATCCACATAGGAATACCATTTTTACAATTCATCATTTTTTCCTCATATTAATTATATTGTTTTCGTTCACCATATCATTCCACATATGAATTTCATTATTACAATTCATCATTTCTATTTATATATGATTTCCATTGTTATCATTCTTCATTTATTTATATATGTGATTTATTTTATTAACATTCATAATTTCAATTCACATATGAATTCTTTTGTTTCCATTCATCATCTATATTCTCACTTACAATAACTACTCATTAATAAATTCTTCAATTAACTAATCCAATTTAACAAAACAATATTCACACCATTCTATTAATTAATTGAACAATTAATCATTCACATAAATCCTATCAATTAATGTAAAAATTAATCAATCACCTCAATCCAATTAATTAATTCACAAAATAATTAATCACAACAATTCCATTAATTATCTCAAGAATTAATTAGTCCACACAACCACATTAATTAACTAACCAATTAATTAATAACATTACTTCCATTATTTAATTCAACAAATAATTAATAACATAAATAAATTACATAACCACAAAATATTCCTTTAATTAATTCAATAGCTAATTAAATCGGAATCCACTCTCCCAATATCCCCCTTATTAATTCAATAATTTATTATTTCAATTATACAATATCAATATCCTCAATTTCAAAATAAATTAATTAATTAATTTTTAGAGGAATAATCTAATCAACCAATTGAAATTATACAATTATATACAAATAATTAAAATAAGGACTTTGGGATTTTAATAATAGACCACCTACATTATATTTGATGAGGAATAGTTTCCCATGAATATACTGCATTTGTAGTTTCACAACCAAGAACCTACGGAAGAACATTATCCAAAACTGATTCCTAGAATAATTATTTAGGTGGTTTAGATATAATAAATTCAAGATCAAGATACATCACTAAAAGGCAAAAAATCATTTCAAAAATGGTAACTAATGGGAAAGTTATAGAAAACCAAATGGGATGAGATTCAAATATCAAGTGAGGTGAATGCCTCCATTATAGGCTTTGAGTCAGGAAGAATGGAAGATAAATTCCCATTTAATTCATCCAAGGACCACCAAAATCAGGAGGAATTGTTATGGGATGATTAGGGGTTGATTTGGGGTTTGTGTAGGGGATTGGGTATATTAAAATCTATTTTTCAAGTTAATTAAAAACCCATCGACATTTTTCTAGGAAGAGGGGAATGGAGGGACATAAACATGTGCCACTTCAAGGGAGTGCATGGTTTGACGTTATAGGGAACATGGTTTGAAAAACCATGTTTCAATAGTGGAAATCCCCTCTTCCAAGGTTTGCATGGTTTTCTAGGTTGGGGATCATGGTTTTTGGAAGACTGTGCTCCTACCATACACTTCTACTCATTCATATAAATTTATGAAATTACATCATAAACATCCCCCCTATAATAAGCCAAATAAAAATTAACCAAAACTGTGTAATAGAGTACCTGTCAACAAGCCCGATATATCTCCAAAAATGGATTGGATTTTACATGTCTCTATATAGTCCATTTACTATCTAACTCTCCTTATATCTTGATTTCAATGATTAATTGGCATTTTCATATAGTTTTAGTTGACTATGTAAATTGGAAATATCAAAATCATGGTCCACATTGGAATGAAATCCTCCATTAACTTTAAAAAAAATCCTTCTATAAACAAAAATAATGAAAAATAAATTATTTCATGGTGAAAAATTGAAGATATTTTCCTATGAAAAAACATAATAAATGTTATCATTTCTAATACATTTTATGTGATTATTCATCATACATGTCGAATTATAGTAATACTAAAATTTATAAGGATTCTAAAAATATTAATTTTTAAGGGATAATAAACCATTAATAAATAATGATAAATACAATTAATATAGTTTCGATCAATATTAAATTCATAATGAAAATTATATCCCATAAAAAAATAATAATTTGGTGAAATTGTATATGAATTTCAATGCTAACAGTACCACGATTTCCCAACCCACATTCATTGCAAATAACATGGATATAAGATTTAATGCATTGTTAATTCTTAAAAATACCTTTCAATTAAGCAAATATTTATTATTAATAAAATTAAACATAAATTTTATCGACCTCGACCATAGTAGCCTATTTTTGGTGTCTACATTATTTTATTGGCAAGAGATATAATGAATTTCATCCAAAATGAAATAAATGATTAGTTTTCCTAAAAAAACTATAAACATAATTGAAATTATTATTTCATTGAAAACATAAAATACAAAATTTAATTTTATTTTATTTACAACTCCATTAATTCCCTTAACATCTCCCTAAATATAAATCGTAAAACACTTCCAAGTACTCTTGGTAAATAAAATATACGAAATATGTGAGCTCATATGCTCAGTACGGATAAGTGTACCATAGAAACTATGAATAAATGGGGACTAATCACTTTTTAAAATTAAATAACTAAAAAATAAATTTGGTCATTAGCAAGAGCATAATATGGTCTGAATAACTAATTATAAAATAATATTATCACACCTAGGTTTTTTAATTCACCTTTTTTCCATTTCATGTTGGGTTCATAGTTAATTTCTCAGGAACTGGGTGTGACGGTTTTGATATTTTTGAGGTATTATCTTTGGTTTTTCTTAGTATAGTGCTCATCATTGAGTTCTAACTTCAATTTTAAGTAAAAATTGTGAAAAATGGGTGGATAGGACACAACACATGGTTGTATCATGGTTTGTAATAATCATTCACCCTGCCCAGGTAACTATTCAGTCTATCATAGTTGTGTCCAAAAGCAACTACATAAAATCCACATAGAAAGTTTGACCATGAAGATAAATCGTATGGTAGGTGTCCTCCAGGGAAGAGGTGGTTGCATGGTCACTGCACAATTTGAAAAGCCATGTAGAGTAACCATATAGCATGTCTATATAATTAATAATGTTTTCCTCTTTTTCTATCTGAATAATTTTAACCTCACCTTCCCTTTTGATTGACCTATATGACATACCTATCCCTAGGAGAACCTCCATCCTTATACCACTATATTTGAGATTTTATTTTTTGGTAATTTTTTTAATGGATTTCCCCAGATCCCTTAGGTAATTCCATCTCTCCCTTGTTTCATCTTTCTTTTTATGGTTTTCCTTCCTCTCATTTTGGGTTTTGGTTTTATAGCAGGTAGGGTTCAGATTTTAGGGTAAAATTTTATGCCTTATGGTTTGATCTTTATGCATTCAGGTATATATTTTATTTATATAGTTTGGATGAGGATAGATTGATGTTTGAAACCATTTTCTAGAATATTATTGGGTTATGGTAGGTGGTTCCATTCTCTAAATGTTTTAGATGATTTAGATTTCTTTCTTGGTTAGTTTTATCATGTTCTATGCTTTGTTTATAGAGTACTAAATATGTTTTAGAAGTTCCTCACATGCTTATAAGTTTGGAATGGGGTATAAAAAGGAAATTTATTCTTTTTTTTTCTGTTTAGTGTCGAGTTTCATGTAAATGTTTTTTGGATTTTTTTAAAGGTGAAAATCAATTTTTCAAAGGCACTAAAGGTTGGAAGATGTTGAAGTATGTTTATAAAGGAAAAGTTTTTATATTTTTTCATGTAGGGATTATTTTTCAATTTTAATGATTAATTTCAAATTAACATAGAAATGGAAATAAAGTTTTGATAATGATATTGGTCTATGTGTGAATTTATAAAGGGGTTGGTCTAGGGAGCTAGATGATGAATTTCATGATTTTCATGGGTTTTTTTAGAAATTATTTTTTAAATTTTATTAGTGTTGTATAATTTATTTAAATGAAATTTTTTTGTGAGTAAAATGGAATATATTTGATTTATAGAAAAAGGTTATTTAATATAGATTCAAGGAATGGTTTTGGGAAATTGGTGATATGTGTGGTAAGTGAACATAAACCTGATCAAATTTGAATCCATGTGCATCTAGGTTGGTGGATAATAACAAGTATTATACATGTCTTGGATGTGGTTCATCTTGAATTCATCTAGAAGGATTGAAGCCTAAAACAATATGTAAACTAAAATTATGAATGATTAGCCCTATAATTTTGTATGATTCTCTTCTATAGTGTCTTGTGCATAAGGAAACTGATAGTGGTGGTCACCATACAACATTAAACTGAGGTATGAGGTTCTAGGGTCCCACTAATGATTGATCGCCACTATAGATGTACCGATGCAGATCAATTTACAATTATGTGATATGGTACAATCCTTCGGCATTTGGGGGACCTTGAGTGTGTCTTGTTTCAAAGCAATTTTAGTTTAATATGTTTTTCTTGAAGGTATATATCTCCTTGAATGGTTTCCCTTGAATGTGATTTTCTTAAAAAAAATGTTCTCCTTGATATGTGTCAAATATTTTCAATTATATAAATGAGAAAGTTCATGTTTATTTTATTGTTACAACATATAATCCTGTTATTGGGGTGGAATACTACATGTCTTTGGATCACAACCTATATTCACGTTTCGGTGTATCTATACTATGGTGTATGTGTGGTCTAGGTAAATGTAATTTATTAAGGATGGTGATTTGGGTTTCTAATGGTTTCCGTTGTGGATATCGGTGGCAGTGGCTTGAGGATTTCAATCCCTGCCATATATATAGGTTTGTGTTTTAGATTAGTTCCCATTTTTTGTATTCCATTGGATATTGAAATTTGTTATTCCATGTTTTGTTGTGAGTCCTATGTTTTGGTTTATTTTTATTATTTTATGTTTATTTATATGAAAATGGGTAAAATCTTACCCAAATCATGTAATAGATACCCAAAAACTGGTTTCCAATCGGAGGGGATCGGGAATTCCCTTTGGACTATGCCACTAACATGGTAGTATGCAGGGTCAGATGGCGACCCAACTTTGTTTATGGAAAATCGATATCACATTGAGGTTCATCCTTTTAGGTCATTTTTTTATTGAGGAGTCTGGGTAGACCAGAGCTATAATTGTTGGTGAATGTTGTTATGGTTATAAGTAAGGTACATGGACAATACATCTGATGACAAGACTCATTGTACTAGTGAAATTCATGATTTTTAGTCATTTGGTTTTTTTGGATATGTGAAGTTTGGGAAATGAAATGGGATTTTTTCCAATGGACTCAGTGAGCTAGTATGGACTAAAAATCCATGATGGAATGCATACATGGTCCAAGAAAACTCTGTGTGATATTGGTGTGAATAATGTATAGACACCAACCAAAGGTCCTAGTCACCCATTGACGTTAGCTTCCATTTCAAAAGTGTTTGCAATCTCTTTGGGTTCTCAAAATTATTTTCAAAACTTTTTTTTGGAATTGTGGAAATTGGATTTTATCTTGGGAATGGTATTATTTTGAAAGGTTGGAAAATGGGCTCACAAAATGGGTTTGAATGAAGCATTATGAATGTGTTTTTTTATTATATGGTTTTGAGTAAATGAATATGAGTTTTTTTATATTAGATTTTAATTGTCTATACATGTGGTTTGTTGAAATTAGGTTTTTGAAATACATAAATTATTTTATGGCGGGTTTTGTAGATTTATTTTTAATGAGTTGTGCTCAACTGTTAAATGGTGTTTTGAATCCTAACATTTGGTATTTGAAAATTGTTTTGAATGGGATGATATTTTTTGGGAGTGAATTTTTTTTATTTGGAATTTTTTTTTGATTAGGGGTTTTTAAATTATATATAATTTTTCAAAAAAATTAAATGGTAAATAGATTGATAATGTGGAAGCATGGGTTGGATTTTTTTTTGGAAAATGGAAGTGCTTTTTTTGGAAATTGTGCATTTCCATTTCTGATCTCATGTATATGATGTGTGTGGAAAGAGGATGAGTACCCAATTTTTCATGTGAAAATGAATGTGGGAGAGTATACGAGATACCATTGGTGAATTTTCATCCCACCAATCATATTTTTCATTCAAAAATTCAATTTAAGGAAAATGTGATGTTCTATGATAGGTGATTGTGTGGTGTGTATTTTTTTTAATTTTGGAAAGTTGTTGTTAGGCATCTTGATCATGGAGTCCCTTTTTTGTTTGATTTGTGTTTCATGTTGAGTTCATGTTCGTGATTTGGTTTGGAGAAAATGGTTAGTGTGCTCTTGATGATTGGATGGAAAACCCTTTTGTTGATTCCTTATATGTGATTGGTTCTTGTTAGTGGTAAGTTTTGTCAAATGGACCAATTTGGTTGGGTCCTTGGTTTTCTTTGTTGTCTATTTTATGCCCCCATAAATTATTAATTCACATTCAATGTGCGACCATAGGTGATTCACTATTTGGAGACCCACTAGTAAATAAATTTATGAGATTTATTTTTAGGTTTCAGGATTTAATCCACCTCCCATTATTCTATTAAGAATAGCCTCTTGCAGTACAAGAGTGGTTGTAGGAGGAGTTGAAAAAAAACATTGGATTCCTGATATGTTTTAGTAGTCAAACGTGTATATATACATATTAATGACTTAAGGTCCATCATAGAATTATTGAAGAAAATTACTATGATTAAAGTGGAAAGAATTTTAGGTTTTTGGTGTTATTAGTTGTCTTAATGGGTCTTGGAACTTTGGTCAGTTTAGTCTAAGTAAGGATTCATTCAAGGACACTAGTGTGGCATGTCTATTCATAAGATGTTTTTATGGCCACCTAATGAAATCGTCTGTTGCCTGGGACATGGTATAAAAGTAACTTTCCTTATATGGTCTCTTATTACTCAACTTTCATGTTCCAAGATGTCTTACAGTGTCATGTTCTCATTCAAATGTATGTGTTTATGTTTAAGATAATTTTAAAATATTCTTTTTTAATCAAAGTATGTTTTATTTTGGGAATTCCACGATTCTATGTTTTATGTGAAGAAATATTCTAGGTGGTCTTAAAATCATTGTTTCGTTTTGGATGTGAATGGGATGATGCATGTGGATCTTATAAGTGATCATCTCCGTAAAGATTCACGATGAGGCAATTTGTGTTCTGGAGTGTGTGGTGTCCTGTTGGTGTTATCTTGATTACAGAGTGGTTGCTTATTGTTCAAAAATGTGATGTTTTGATCATGCGTCTTCAATACATGACTTCAAGGAAGGAGTTCATTAAAACATCCAATCTCCTCCATAGGTCCCGAAATGATGTCGGTGCATTATTAGGAACCCCAAGGGTATAGATAACCTTGTAATGGTTTCAATATTCACTGTGGGAAATGGATATAATATAATCCTCATTTATAACTATTTCATTTCAAATACTCCCACTTGGTGGAAGGAGATATGTGGAACTCATCTCAATGTTGTGACCACAGTGGTGGATAAGTCACACAATGATTAATAGGATGTGTGGTTGTCTTGTTCCATTTAAACCTAGTGTGAGTCTCCATTTTTTGGACTTTATTTCCCTAGCCCTATGAAATGATCTTATTCATAGTTTTGGCTTGTCCATGGTTGGTAATTCTTATGAGAGAGGTGAACCATGTAGTGTTCCATGTGAGTCTATACTAGTTAGATAAGATTGTTTGTCCTTACCGTGGGGAGTCCCACTGTGGGTCTCATGGAAATTACTCTAGAGAAATTCAGTGTTGAATTCTATCTTATGGTCTGAAGACCATTTGGGCCCCCAATGATGGGTATCACATTGATTTTCTCGATTTTACATATCAATGGATGGTCATGTTTGAAGATATATCATTTCATGTCCCATTCTTGAGTAAATGTTGTTGCTGGTGAGCCCCCAACAATCATGGTGAAGGAAGGTTGTGGAATGGTTTATCGAAGTTAGGTTTGGGTTCCTTTACTCGTGGTAAGTGACATGAGATTTTATTGAATTTTTTTAATGTGTATTGTCTCCAATAACTAAATTATGAATCGTGAATGTTCTATTCCTTCCCTTTGATCGATCAAATGGAGGCGATTAAGATTTTGGGTGTTGGTGGCACATAGTACAGAGTATATTTTTGTCTACCATGATAAACATGTCATCCTCTTTTATTTTTCAGGTTGTTCTTGTATATTTATTGTTTTTCATTCGTTTGTAATCTTCATGAGTTGTAAATGATTATCTATTTTTTCATTTGGATATAGAATTTTTGTTTCTTTTTGGCGGAAGAAAGAATTATGGTGGGGAGAATTGTAACATCTGGGTTTTTAAAATAACCTTCATTTCATTTCAGGTTAGTTTCTCGTTTATATTCATTGGATCCATGTGTAATTGGTTATATATTTTTGAGGTGTTATCATTTGATATTCATAGTCTAATTCTCTTCCATGAATTCCCCGTTCAATTTTCAAGAAAAAGTGCCAAAAATGGGTGGAATGAACATGGTTCATGGTGATCACACTATTATTAATTACAATGTATCCTTCCTAGGTAACTGTGTTATATGTCTGAGTTGCTTCTATAAGTGACCGCATATATTTCACGTGGAAATTCATACCAAGTAGGTACATCATGATATAGGTGTCCATCTTGGAAGAGGGGGCAACATAGTTTCCCCAGGTTTTCTACATAGTTTTAAAAATAGTGTGGACTAAACATGTGTCCTCTCCGTATAATTAAAAACGTTTTTCCTATTTTCCTATATCCTTGGGTTTAACCCCATCTTTCTCTTCTAATAGTCCAATACATCCTACCCAATTCTTAGTGTAAACCCATCCTTCTTCTCGTCTCTTTTGGCATCGATTTCAAAGAGTTTTTTGTTCATATTCATCCTGATCTCTCATGTAAGTCTTTAGAGACCCTAAGCTTGACGTACATGGACATTATGTTTCTTTTTTGGAATACTTAGTACATAAAAAAACACGCACACAAGGACCGTAATAGTTTTGTTTCTTTGGAAACACGAACTATAATCTTCTAATCGTGGTGAAGGATCTTCAACATCTCCCATAAAGATCTTCCCTTTTTTATTAACTAAAACATTTATTTATATCCTGGGGAAAAGAAAACATAAAATGGTGATCTCAAATTCTCAGTAAGGGTAAACACATGAAATATCAATCACATCATATTCATATGAACATTACATTTTGGAAATCATAACCTGCAAATAAGATCATAATATCATAACATGGGATAAATCATAGTAGTGAAATGTAATCCCAATAATCATAACTTAAAACATGAAACATTGTGGAATATACACAAAATCATAGATAATAATTTCTTATTAGTCAAGACTCATTTCCAAGACTATCTTAGTGGACAACGCCCATTTCTGAACCGAGTTCACTCTTCGTTTCAGTCCTATTTCACTGAATCGATTTTACCTGCCGTTCCAGCCATGTCTATCTCATGAGATATAAAATATTTACCCAATTCATTGGAGGGAGATATAAGTCCCACCCATCTCATAATGATACCATTCTTATGTGTGGCACAAAATCATAAACCATACATCATAGCATAACCCATGTAATAAAAATGGGATTCTTAAACATCATGACATCATAAAACAATTCATATAAGATAAAGGAATTCATAAAAATAATTCCATCACAACATAATCAAATCAATGTAATAATAGGGATAGAAACAAAACCCTTTATTATCTTAGATGGAAGATAATTTTGATAAAACACTTGAACTACATTCATGAGGAAAATATCCTTTCTACTTCAAAAACACTTTTCCATTCTTAACATGTTATACAATTCTAAAAAAAATAAGTTGATTATAAGTAAACCTGAAAACTTGTAAAGGAAGTTTCTTGGAAATAATGTTTTAAAAATATATTCATTCCGTTCAAGTTAAAAAAACATTCTTCTCGTACTTTTGTCGGAAAAGTCAAAAAGTACCTCGTACGAAAAACAAAAAAAGATTCCTTTTATATCTTTTACTAAAAACTCAATGAAGGGTAAAATTGGATTTAAACAATTTTAGGTGGATGGAAACAATATTACATATTGAGAAAACATGTATGTGGATGATAAAATACACCCCAGTAAATACCAAAGTATAAACAATCTCGGATAAAATGAGATTGTGATATTTTCCCTTACCTTAGGTCTGATTTTCTTCGTAATTGTCTGAACCTCCTGTATAATGATTTAAATAATATTATTGACTTATTACAGAATCATACTTATTTTTTTGATATCATATATCATCATATTCATAGCTTCCTATTAGTAATAATTCATTACTACTTGTTATTTGGGTGTTTATTACTTTTTGTTCTTATGTGCGTTTTGTCGAATAAATTCTTATTTTTATTTTTAGGATATAGATACCACATTTCCAAAATGGTATTAGTGTAATATATATCATATTAATTCACTCAATTCATTTTTATAATCATTATGCAATGAATATCATGTATAACGAGTCACATCACATCGTGGAGACGGTATTTTGTACGTACGCATGAGCGATGATATCGTTCCCATGATAGTGGAATTGAATTGGAGTGTATGTATTCTATTTCAGAATAAATATCACATTACAATAATCATATATAGTTAGTATTGAAAACATTATACCCATCCGAGTAAGGTGGTGGTGGAATATAGATTACACCACGGCGTGGAGACAGTATTTCGTACGTACGCACGCGTGTAGATTTCATTTTCCGTAGAATGGATAGATAGTGAAATAGGGTTATTTCATATATATAATAACATATCAGTATACGAGTGATATTGATTTTATTACTTCATAATGATACAACTAAAGAATAAGTAGTAGAAGAATAAATAAAGATGAAACAATCGGTAACTAACATTACCTCTTCTTTGAAGCGCCTCTTTGAGACCTCCACTTAGGGCACTAAAATTGGACTTTGAAGAAGACCAGGACATATAGGATGTTTATAGAGAAGTGGAGATGAGATATTGGCAGGGGTTGGCCGAGCATGAAGGCACAATGTGGTGTGAGGAAGAGAGGGAGGAGGTGCCCTTTTATAAGGGAGGAGAGGGGAACCTTTGGAATAAATAAAAATATTATTTTATTATAAAGTCATATTAGGTTTTTAATAGCTCCAAATTGATATATTTCGAAGCTAAGGTGGGGATGGGTCGATATCCTCTCATCCAGTAGAATTTGGACAGGTTTAGTTTACTATTTTAACCTTGTCATTTAGATTAAACTTTATGTTAGATAATTTTACTTTTACCGTGTCTTTTTTTGTTCTTACAATATAAGGTTAATAAACTTACTATAAGAAGCCAAACGAACCCCAAGTTGTTTATTATTAATATATATATCCTTATATAAGTCATTTGTAAGAACCTTTGATTTTTAGGAATAAAATAACAATTAATAATATAATATTTGTTTTAAAAACTATTTTTTGACAATTTTGACACTATTTAGTAATTGATTATTGTGAAAAACATAACAGAATTCTTAGTTTGAAAAAAAGATAATTAAATCAATACTAACATGTCATATTAACCTATAAAATTATTTTATTTCATAAAAAGTCTCAAATTACATTTATTTTTGTATTTATATCATCAATTATGTCAATATTTCAGTAATACGATAATTACTGGATCATCTTTTTGTCATAAATAAATTAAATTATTTAATGTCTAAAAATTATAAATAAATTACCATTATGTAGGAAATCTATTTATATTTTTAATTAATACTTATAGTTGAATTTATCTTTTGTATAACCCTATATTAAAAATGGTTTAGTTATTAAACATTTATTTTAACTATTTTAACCCTTCTTTAATTAAATTAATAATAAATGTCCTAATCTAATCCATGTGGGCCTAAATTGGCATATTTTATTCCTAGGGTTGTTTTTGGTCGAATTAAACTTATCCAATATAATTAGGACATGTGTTAGGGTAATAATAATATCATTTTTACCCTTAATTACCCTATTTACTTTTAACTGGGGTAAAAAAGTAAAATGTTACTATTTACCAAAAATTATTTTAATCTCATTGAACCACATATCACTTACTAACATCAACCGTGTCTCTCAGATTTTTGAAATTCCACTCAGAAAATGTAAATTTGCAAATTCTCGTAGGAGGTGGGTAAAAGACGGTAAAAAGCTCAATGAAATTTTTATATATCTAATATTATTATAAAATTATTCGAATGAATTACATTGAACTTATATAGGTATTATGTATCAATTTTGACCTAAAAATATTTAAATAAAATAAATAATTATTTAAATAAAAAGTCAGTTTTTAAATAGTAACCCAGTGTTTTCACTATTCATCAAAAAGTGAATGTTTTCATAAAAATACCGAAATTTCACCCTAGGATAATTTCGATATTCTGAATCCAAAAATGAAGTCCATTTTCAGAAATAAAATTTATATAATTTCAATAAGTGGGTATTACTATTCATAATGGTTAGTATTAATAATATTTTAATAGCATATCGTTGTTTAGCGAAACTCGGTACTGCGTACAACACACGCTATCGTTGAAGGTCGTGATTGAGTGTAGTGAAAGCCAAGTCAAGGATGCGTGTTATGAAAGCTCCTTTTGGTGTAGCGTACAACACAAGACATTATTGAAATTAAAAAGAATATTTTTCATAAAATCTCGGGGTGCTACATTCTACCCCCCTTAAAATGAATTTTTCCCTTGAAATTCATCTGGGAAATAAATGGTTTACTACTAGAAAGTTTCTTTAATAGAAACCCACATCATAAAATGGAATACCAAAACCAATCTTTTAAAACAAAATAATGAAACGTAACGGTTACCCAAATAAACTGATCACTAGGTTTCCACATAGGTGAAAATATGGATATGGAAGAGAAATCTAAACATCATTTTCTGATGGAGAGTGGTAGAGAACATGGCTATAGAAAAGCCAACAATCACAAATCCATAGATTTGTGATGATCTAAGGTACCATATGATTCATCGGATATAAGGGCACTATGAAAACATTTTTGGTTTTCAAAATCATTTCCATAATGTTGAAGAATTTGAATTAGACAAAATACTTACATTATTTTGGTACAATCTCACTGTTTTTCGTGCTTTGAACAATTTACACTTCATCTCTTAATGAAATGAAGTTGAATTTGTTATTCGTGAAGTGTTAACAGATCATGTGATAGAATGATGGTTCATTATATCTGTTTCAAACAAATGGTTAGCAAAAGATATGAAATATACATAAGTCCATCTATGGTTAGGTAAATCGTATACGATTCCAAAAATGAACTTATACTTCATATATCATACCGCATAATAAAATAAAACTGGTTTCTATTAACCAAGAACTTCATGTAGGTCAGTGGTAGGTGATAAATGCCAGTCACACTTCGGTTGTGGGTTCGATTGCCACAAGCTTGTCCGACGCGATGGGCAGTCACCCATTCTACATGTTGTCCTTTTTCTAAAGCTATATTACTATAACATCCCATCAATAATATCGAAAAAGTTCTATCCTTAAACAATACTAACTTATGTCCAACATAATCCATTCCAATCTTTAGGCTTATCTAAAATACTTCGGTCCAAGATCATTGTATAAAGAAAATGATTACTTGAAATGTCACATAATAATCACGTGAATGCCATCATTTATCCCCCATATATCATAAGATATATCTTGTTGGTCAAATTACAAACATATGAATATCATAATCATGTATTATTTTTAAAGAATGAATACTCATTGAACCTTAGTGAAAACAAGATTGTAGTTAAAAGTTGACACTTTCCACAAACCAAAATCCTCAAAATTCATTATACTCAAAACATGATATCAGTTAATCCATATATCAATCATGAGCTCATGAATACAATAAAACATCTCATTATCTTCTTATCCCTTCATTATGCGCATATCATCTGCTTACCAAAAATATCTCAATCAATTTCCATGGTTACCGGTACCATAAAATTATTGAAAACCACAATAGTTCAATACATAAATATTCCAATATTCAATGATACTATATACAACATTATTTTGGAATCCCATTACATAAACACTTAATCAATCCACCACATCCTTGTCATATTCAACATCGCCAATTGTGATAGCATGTGACATCCCTTTGTCCTTTGCCTTAAGTGGTTTCTCATGTCGATCATCATTAACCCTTGTATTAGGGCATTGATTAGCATAATGCCCCATTTCATTGCACTTGAAGCATTGGAGTGTTGTTGGTGAGTTCTCTGCAGTCTTTTCTTTATTCCCATCATTAGAAACCCATATTCCATTATATTGACACTCAACTGCTCGATGACCATATCATCCACACTTAAAACATTTTCTAGTCCCATTAATACAATATCCACCATGCTTCTTTCCACACTTTGAGCATAATGAAACATTCATCTTCTTTTCACCATTATTCTGAGATTTCTCCTTGAACTCCATCTTTCGTTTCTTGTCAAAACCATGAGATGGATATGTAACACCAACTTCCATTTCTACCTTAATAGCAAAACACACAATTTCTTCATAGCTACTTAAGTCTCTTATAGATAATTCCCTTCAAAGATTTGGTTTTAATCCACTGAAGAATCGATCAACATTACATTCTGGTTGGATGATAAAGCCAGATTCATACCTTGCAAGACTTGTAAAATTCTCTTCGTATATACCAACAAATTCATCATCTTTTTTCTTTAGTTCATGAAACTCCTTCTCCATCTTTGATCGAAGAATAAGATGGAATTACTTATCGAAAAATAAGTTCTTGAACTCATCCCATTCCATGGACTCAATTTCATCTCTTGGCCTAGTATTCTTGATAAGATTCCACCATTGATCAGCTTCACCTTCCAAAAGATATACCGCTAAGATGACTTTATCATGTTTAGAAAATTGAAGAACTGAAAATATCTTTTCAGTGGTACTGATCCATTGTTCATCAACAAGTGGATCAGAAGACCCATTGAATGAAGGTTTACATCGCATCATGAAGGACTCAGTAGAATATAGTTCCCTTCTCTACTCATTTGGAAGTCCAGAATGATTCATAGATTTTGTAAGTATAGAAATAATATTTTGTATTCCATCTCCCATAAAATTTGTTTGTTCATGAGGACAATCCTTACATTGTCCATTACATTGATCAACATGGTTCCTTCGGGTTCCAGCCATCACCTAAAACCCAAAAAGAATAGTGTGAGAGGAAAAAATCATGCTAGGGAAAACAACATAATAAAGGGGGAGTACCTTCAATATCTAACATATTAGGTTACAGTAATTATAGTACTATAACCTCTACATATACTTAACCTTAGTGACATCCCTATACATACCATAGATATATCTATGGGGATCTCACTAAAGTTCTCGCATCCTAGTTTCCAAAGGATGACTAAACATTTCGTCTGATACCAACTGTAGAGACCCTAAGCTTGACGTACATGGACATTACATTACTTTTTAGGAATACTTAGTACATAACAAAAACACACACACAATGACAGTAATATTTTACTGTCTTTGGAAACATGGACTATAATCTTCTAATCGTGGTGAAAGATCTTCAACATCTCCCATAAAGATCTTCCCTTTTTTTTCCTAGCTAATACCTTTCTTTATATCATGGGGAAAATAAAACATAAAAGGGTGAGCTCAAATTCTTAGTAAGGGTAAACAAAATAAATATCAATCACATCATATTCATATGAACATAACATTTGGGAAATCATAACCTGCAAAAGAGATCATAATATCATAAAATGGGATAAATCATAGTAGTGAAATGTATTCCCAATAATCAAAACATAAAACATGAAACATTGTGGCATACACACATAATCATAGATAATCATTTCATATTAGTCAAGACTCATTTCCAAGACTATCTTAGTGGACAAAGTCCATTTCTGAACAGAGTTCAGTCCTCGTTTCAGTCATGTTTCACTGAACCGGTTTAACCTGCCGTTCCAGCCATGTTTATCTCATGAGATATATAATCATTACCCAATGCATTGGAGGGATATATAGGTCCCACCCATCTCATAATGATAAAATTCTTATGTTTTCCACAAAATCATAAACCATACATCATAGCATAACCCACGTAATAAAAATGGGATTCTTAAACATCGTGACATCATAAAAAAATTCATATAAGATAAAGGAATTCATAAAAATAATTCCATCACAACATAATCAAATCAATGTAATAATAGGGATAGAAACATAACCCTTTATTATCTTAGATGGAAAATAGTTTTGATAAAACACTTGAACCCCATTCTTGAGGAAAATATCCTTTCTACTTCAAAAACACTTTTCCTTTCTTATCATGTCATACAATTCTAAACTAAAAGATGTTGATTAAAAATAAAATTGAAAACTTGTAAAGGATGCTTCTTGGAAATTATTTTCTAAAAATCCATTCATTCCGTATAAGTTAAAAAACATTCTTCCCGTACTTTTGTTGGAAAAGTCAAAAAGTACCTCGTATGAAAAACGAAAAAAGATTCTTTTTATATCTTTTACTAAAAAATCACTGAATGGTAAAATTGGATTTAAACAATTGTAGGTGTATGGAAACAATATTACATATTGAGGAAACATGGATGTGGATGATAAAATACAACCCAGTAAATACCAAAGTATAAACAATCTTGGATAAAATGAGATTGTGATATTTTCCCTTACCTTAGGTCTGATTTTCTTTGTAAGTGTCCGAACCTCCTGTATAATGATTTAAATAATGTTATTGACTTATTACAGAATCATACTTATTTTTATGATATCATATATCATCATATTCTTAGCATCTTGTTAGTAATATTTAATTACTACTTTTTATTCGGGAGTTTATTACTTTTTGATCTTATGCGCGTTTTGTCAAATAAATTCTTATTTTTATTTTTAGGTTATAGTTACCTCATTTCCAGAATGGTATTAGTGTAATATATATCATATTCATTCACTCAGTTCAATTATATAATCATTATGAAATGAAGATCATGTATAACGAGTCACTTCACATCGTGGAGATGGTATTCTGTATATACGAACGAGCGATGATATCATTTCCATGATCGTGGAATTGTATTGGAGTGTATGTATACTATTTCAGAATCAATATCACTTTAAAATAATCATGTATAGTTCTTATTTACACCATTATACCCATCCAAGTATGGTGGTGGTGGAAAATAGAATACACCACGGCGTGGAGACGGTATTCCGTACGTACGCACGCGTGATGATTTCATTTTCCGTAGGATGGATAGATGGTGAAATAGGGTTTTTAATACTTATAATAACATATCAGTATATGAGTGATTCTTATCTTATTACTTCATAATGAAACAACTAAATAAGAAGAATTTGAAGAAGAAATAAAGATGAACGAATCGGTAATGGGCATTACCTCTTCTTTGAAGCGCCTCTTTGATACATCCTCTAGGGCACTAAAATTGGTCTTTGAAGAATTCCAGGACCTCTAGGATCTTACTAGAGAAGTGGATAGGAGATATTGGCAGGGTTGGGCCGAGATTGAAGGCTCAATGTGGTGTGAGGTAGAGAGGGAGGAGGTTCCCTTTTATAATGGAGGAGAGGGGCACCTTTGGAATAACTAAAAATATTATTTTATTATAAAATCAAATTTGGTTTTTAATAGCTCCAAATGATATATTTAGAAGCTAAGGTGGGGATGGGTCGAAATACTCTCATCCAATAGAATTTGGACAAGTTTAGTTTACTATTTTAACCTTATCATTTAGATTTAACTTTAAGATAGATAATTTTACTTTTACCGTGTCTTTTTGTGTTCTTAAACTATATGGTTAATAAACTTACAATAAGAAGCCAAACTAACCCCAAGTTGTTTATTATTAATATATATATCCTTATATAAGTTATTTGGCCAATCCAGAGATTATTAGGAATAAAATAACAATTAATAATATAATATTTGTTTTAAAACTATTTTATGTAAATTTTGACACTATTTAGTAATTGATTTTTGGGAAAAACTTAACAGAATGATTAGTTCGAAAAAAGTTAATTAAATCAATACTAACATGTCATATTAACCTAGAAAATTAGTTTAATTAATAAAAAACCTCAAATTAAATTTATTTCGGTATTTATAACATCAATTATGTATGTATTTCATTAATAAGATAATTACTGCATCATCATTGTGTCATAAATAAATTAAATTATTTAATGTCTAAAAATTATAAATAAAATAACATTATGTAGGAAATATTTTTAGATTTCTAATGAATATTTATATTCGAATTTATCTTATGTATGACCCAATATTAAAAATGGTTTAGTTATTAAACATTGATTTTAACTATTTTAACCATTCTATAAATAAATTAATAATAAATGTCCTAATCTAATACATGTGGGCCTAAATGGTCATATTTTATTCCTAAGGTTGTTTTTGGTCAAATTACACTTATCCAATTGAATTAGGACATGTGTTAGGGTAATAATAATACTAGTTTTACCCTTAATTACCATATTTACTTTTAACCGTGGGGAAAAAAAGTAAAAAGTTATTGTTCACCGAAAATTATTTTCATCTCATTGAACCACATTTCACTTACTAACATCAACCGTGTCTCTCAGATTTTTGAAATTCCACTCAGAAAATGTAAATTTGCAAATTCTCCTAGGAGGTGGGTAAAAGACAGTGAAAAGTTCAATGCAATTTTTATATATCTAAAATTATTATAAAATTACTCCAATGAATTACATTGAACATATATAGGTATTATGTATCATTTTTGACCTAAAATAAATTTAAATAAAATAAATAATTATTTAAATAAAAATTCTGTTTTTAAATAGTAACCCAGTGATTTCACTATTCATAAAAAACTGAAAGTTTTCAGAAAAATACCAAAATTTCACCTTAGGCTAATTTTGATATTCTGAATTCAAAAATGAAGTTCTTTTTCAAAAAAAAATTTATAAAATTTCAAAAAGTGGGTATTACTATTCATAACGGCTAGTATTAGTAATATTTTAATAGAATATCGTTGTTTAGTGAAACTCGGTATTGCGTACAACACACACTATTATGGAAGGTTGTGATTGTGTGTAGTGCAAGCCAAGTCAGGGATGCATGTTGTTCAAGCTCTTATTGGTGTAGCGTACAACACAAGACATTAATGAAATTAACAAGTTTATTTTTCATAAAATCTCGGGGTGTTACACAGTCCCTCTCTCCATTGTTTCCTCTTTCTATTGGGTTTTCTTCCTCTCCTTTGGGGTCTTGGTCCTCTATATGGAAGGGTTCTAATTTTTGGGATTGTTCTTATTCATTATTGTACGATATTGATGTATTTTTTCGGATCATTCCCTCCTAGGGTTTGGTTGTGGAGAGGATAAGGATAAGCATCATTTTATGGAATCTTCTTTGGTCAATGAAGGTCATTACATGCTCTATAATTTTTAGAATAATTTATTTGCTCATTTATTTAATATTCACATGTTCTATGATTTTTTTGTGTGGTGAAAAACAATTTATAATGGATTAAAGTTATTATGTGTTCATAATGGGTTTCATTTTTGAGATGTTTATGTTTTTGTTCGTGATTTAGTGTAGAATATTACGGAAATGTTTTGTGGATTGGTTTAAAGGTTATAATCTTGTTTTCAGAGGCACATCATGTGGGAATTATTCATAAGTATGTTTTTAGAGAAAAATTCTTATATTTTGTCATGTAGGTCTTGTTGTTAATTATTAAATATGAATTATAAATTTTTTTTATCATGCAAAGAATATTTTTAAAATGATATTGGTCTGTGTGTAAATTTAAAATGGGGCATAGAACCTGTAATTGGTGGATGAATTGAATTATAATCTTTAGTTTTATAAAAAGGGAATTTATGAATTGTGTATGTGTTGTTAAATGTGTCTGAAAGAAGTTATTGGTCTAAGTAAAATAGAAAAATTTTATCTTTGGAAATTATTTGATCTATTCAAAATTTTTATTTTATAGGTATGAATGGCATTATTTTTCAAAAGTTGTCATATGTATGGTTTTTGAACATGATCTTGATCACATAGTAATCATCAGGTTTCTACAAGAGTGGACTAGAAATAGTACACTAGACCTCATAGAAGTTGTTTATCCCGAATTCATCTAATATAATTTATGCCTACAATACTAACTAAACTATAGTTATGACGAATCACCAATTGAATTTTTTATGTTTCTCCTATATAGTGGTAAATGCACAAAGACACTGATGGTTGTGGTTTCTATACCACATTTCAATGATGTATGTGTTTCTAGGGTCCTACTCGAGCTAGATTTCCCCAAAGGATTTACCCATGGTGCTCCTTTGATATTACTGTGATGTGGTACCAACTGTCAGCATACGTCGGACCTTTATTGTTTCTTTTCTAAATAGTTTAATAAATGATTCTTATATGGATGGTTCTCCTTGAATTGTTATCATTGAAAATGGTTTTCATGAAAAATGTTCTCCTTGTAACAGTTCTACATTTTTCATTATATAAATTATTGTGTTGAATTGTATTTTAATGTTACAACATGGAATCCTTTTAATTGTGTGGAATCCTCTTAAGAAATGGCTCACACCATATATACACTTTGAGTGTATATATTCCTTGGTATATGTTTTTTATAGGTAATGTAAAGTTATTCTGGATGGCAGTTTGGGTTTATAGTGGTCACCCTTGTGGATCTTGGTAGTGGTGGCTTGAGGATGTTGCTCCTCTCCTTACATAGAGGTTTGTCTTGGAGTTTAGATTCCATATTATTGTAGACAATATGGTTTTGTTAAATGATGTAATGATTAAATTTGGAATTTCTTTATGCCAGGTTTGGTTATTTATTTTTAGGGTTTATTTGTCTTGTTTATATTTTATATGTACGCAAAGGGGTAAAATCGTTCCCAAAGCATGTTATAGATACAAAAGACCTAGTTTCCAACCCATGTGGATCATGAAAACCCACCTAGACGTGCCACTTATTGGGTCGAGTGATGATTCAGATTCAGACCCAATATGGTTCAAGAGATACAACATATAAATAATCACAGGAACATGAAAGGTAACCATGGCAATCCTAACTAATTGAACAATCATAAAGAATATAAATAATTGAATTTAAAACTACAGAATGTGTAACAATGTACATCTAAAACGTACCATTGAGGACTTATAGAATGCGTTCTAATGCCATTATGTCCTTGTTCTAATACATTTATATAAATGGGTTAGGCTTCATACAAAACCCAATCTAGTTTTTATTATGAGAACAACTGATGAATTATGGGGATATAGAGGCCACAACCCATCACATACTAATTCTAACGAATTACACATTCGATTGGTTTGATTGATAATCAATATTATTATTCATATTAAAAAAACCATATATCATATTAATGTTAACCCTAATCAAATAATCATAATCATAAACCCAACAAATAAATTTCATGAATGGTATTAAAAGATTACACCATCAATTTAGTTGATCATAAGGATTCCAAATAAATAATAAGGAATATAACAATTTAATTTATCCCTAGTGCAATATAAGTACAATGATGTTTTTGGGTCATTTATTAATAGAAATTCCATTAAAATATATTCAAAAACATTCTTGATGAAAATATCAATATCATTTTTAAAATCCAATTTTGGAAGTTAATGTTCTCAAACATTTTAAAAAAAATTATTTAAAAATAAACATTTAGGTATAAATTTTTTTTAAACATATATTGGTCATTACTATAGTACATTTTTTATATGATAATTATATTTAAAATAATGTTTACTCATAATTTTTGTTAAAATCCAAACATTCCATGTGTAGAAAAAAAATTGATGATTTCATAATAAAAAATTAGAAATATTATATGGCTAAAAATATCACCAATGAATAACTTGGAAATGGATTATAAACATTAATGAATAATTTTTTAGAAAACTTTTTTTAGAATACAATTCATTTTCAACCGTAGAGAAAATTAAAGTCAAGTCTTATTAAATACATGTTCTTAATAATTTGAAGTATGAAATAGTATATTATTGGTACTATTTGAAAAAAATATTCCTGAATCATTATAGGATAATAAAATTTGGTATTTTATTAAAATAGTGATAAAATTATTTCATTCAAGTGAAATTCATGTATAAAAACTCTTGATTAAAATCAGATTTTGAAATATACTCTTAAAAAGATCGTAACATTGAATTGAAAATTATTTATTGAATATATTTTTTATATAAAATAAAATTCCAAATGAAACATTTTCAAATAAAAAATATGATATTTATAATTCATTAAACACATTATAATAGATTATCACTGTCAATGAAGAAGTAATTCAACCTAAGGAAAATAAATTGAGTTATGAATTTTTTACCAAATTTTAACATTAAATTAAAATCTAATTAGTTAAAATAGTTCAAATTTTGTACTAAAATACAATGAATTAATATTTAATCAAGATAATACCTATAAAAATGTATGTATTTAAACACTAAAAAATGAATTAGGTGCTTAACCTTGTAATATTCTGTAGTGAAGGGAAATTGAGAATAAGTTACCTACATCATGCTTGATTTTTGTTGAAAATGCTTTAAAATATTGTATATTTGTAATAAAAATTTTATTAACTTATATAAGAACCACCTAAATATATATAATATCATATATTCTCATGCGAGAATAGAATAACACTCATTCATTAAAAATCATTCATTATTTTCATTGTTTTGGGTGTTCGTTGTCTTGTTTTGTCATTCAAGGTTTGTAATGAATGTTCAGATTCTTCTGAATATTATATTGTTATATCATATATATAATAATAATAATGAAATAATTATCATATTTATATATGTAAAATATACTATTAATAATAATCTAGAGTTGTTGTTTTGAAAAAAAATTATGTGATGTCCATGGATATGATGGGTCGGACGTACACATGGGTTACATTACCATTTTTTAATGATCATTATGGAAATGTGGTAAGGGATATTTTATCATTATATAATGATACTGATATAAAAAATAACGTATTATTTTTTTATATTTACTTATATATATCATCTCTGTGGTGGAGTGATGAAAACAGAGTCGCATTGCTTTCTGAATGTTGTAGACCACAATTACAGAAACAATGTTTTCCTCATTATGTCAGTTAAAATTCAAGAAATTAAATAATCTATTATCTGTTAATAATGATATATATTTTATTCATATCATAATTATCTCATATATACCTCATATAATCCTTAAATATATCATTAGTTTCATCCATGTAAGGTGTTAGTGAAAAATGAATCACATTGCTTTGCAAGGTGTAGTTTGTTATACACACAAATGACATTATCATATTCCATATGAAAAGAAATTAATAATATATATAATATAATATCTCTATGGGAATAATTATTTTTAAAATATCATATATATATATATATATATATATATTAGTTTCATCATCATACCCAACTATGAGAGGTTGTAATGGAAAAATGAATAAAATCAGTCTGTGAGGTGGTAGTCCTCATTACACTTGAATGATGATTTCTTAACAAAATTGATGAAAGTGAGTAGTTTGTAGGTTACAAAAATAAAATAAAATTATATTTGTATATATAATTTTCTTAATTTTTTATATAACCATGGTTTACTAATAATTGAATTTGTTTTAGTAAGAAAAAAATAAAAAATCTCATTGAAGAACCACATGTGTTTTGATTCCCATCATCCCTGGATACACAGAGAATTAACCCTAATAGTGACAGTCTCGAACTCCATTTTTTTAAATAACTACGTTTGTCTTGATTCCCCTCATCAATGGACACTTATCAATGCCCAAAATTGTATTCTTTGGGCCCTACCATGGGATCCATTGAATCATTGGCCCCTTGGCCTTGATTATGGACCTCAAAATATGACCTTAAACTATATGGAGAGTATGGGTTTGATTCCAATTCTCTTTTACATTCATTTATCACAAACTAAACCTTACTTGGGATGCGTTTCAATCTTTCTTACAATCAATATGGACCCCCTATATGATGATGGTATCATGACACCTTTGTCTTACATCCCATTTTTTCAAATGCACCAACGAATTCTACAGTATCAAATTGCATATCTTATGTTTTCGAACATAGTAAATAGATTATTTTTAATTTTATTTCACTATTCAATGATGGTTAGGTATTTAATTTGTTCATTAATAACATGTTCAGCAATTTATCCTCACTCTCAGTAAGATCCTCTGGTCACAACGTTGAGGGTGTTAGATGTCTTTCTTTTTAGTCCCTATGCACTCTTAAATATAGGAAGATCCAAAATACAATTAATTGTATCCTACATCCAACATGGCCCATGATGACTTATAAGTCTGTTAAGGTGAAAATTTTCCTTATATTAATGGTTTTTACTATATTACCTTAATCAAAAATCCTACTTAAATGAAATTATGGCTTTAAATTACATGAAAATACCAAGGAATATGTGGTGTGGTGTTGGACCTCCACGGAATCACACATGCTAGGGTTCGTTAATCTATCACATCATTTGTACCCTTTTGGTATTTCCATTATATGGGTCCAAAATTTATGAACTTAACCTATTTAGTGCCCCGTGAGTCTGAGACCATGACTTCAAACTACTTGAATGGCCCAGGTTTCGACTCTTCCTTCTAGTGTGGTCCATTACACATTTTATGTCATTCATGATATGGGATTCATCTATATTTCACAACCTGATTGTCCCCCAAACGATGATGGTCTCATGATAACTTCTTCTCACCTCCCATAATAGTCCAATGTATTAATGGTTTTTCAGTAAAAAAATAGTTCTCTACGTGTTTAGAACTCATTCAATAGTTGATTTCACATTATTTTCTCCCCCTCCAGATTGATACGGTAATGGTATCTATGTTTCAAACATTGTCAAAGGTCTAATGTCACTTAACAGACACTCTATTAATCATCCAAACTCTATGACAATAAACAAATAGTCACACTATGGTACTCTCCCTGTGTCTTATCGCATGTACCTCCTTCCCATATGTATCCTAGCTCTGATGTGGTCGGTTAGGCATCCATGACCTCATTCACATCATGTTAATTTACTATGTGCTACATAATTGTTTAGTTATTAAACATTTACATGTTCCAAAAAACATGAATTTAAACATTTTCCATGTTACAGGTAGTTGGACATTACACAATGTACAACATCATAGCCACATGATGTTAATCTATGGAACAGGTACTGATCACATGATGTTAAACTATAACCTACATCATACTCACTATATGATTTTTTAAATGTGTGTTAACTATCAATATTTGTACAAAAAATTCTTCGAGACATCTTAGGCCATCACCGGATAGGTCCTCACAGAATGATGGGTTTGATATTTGTTCAATCAATGGTTTATACACCAATTTTCTCTATGAAATGGTGGAATAATTACATGAGTTTTAGAATAAATTATAACAATCCATCAATTGGCTCCCTTGATTCTCATTCCCCTTGTTTGGATTATTATCCTCTTTTATGTCTTATAGGACACCCAAATGTCCTGGTTATCCTGCTTCAACTCACCAATCATCCTGGTCCAATATTGGAGATGGAATCAGATGAGATTTTTTGTTTGGTTCAGTGTTTAGAACATGGCCAATTGGGAACCCTCATTTTCCACCCATTTCAGGCTAGCACTACGGATATTGTGTCATGAACAGGATCAGTAGTCATCGTATTTCGAAATTCAAACATCCCCACATTCATAATATTGGGCATCAGGATTCACAATTTTCATTCCACTTAGTTCATGTCAATTATAATCTCCCTAGTGGCATCCCATTCATGAACTAGATCACGTTTGGAAGAGAAAGTTATTTGTTCCAAGAACACTATTCTATAGTCAAGTATTCCCTCAGTGCATATGATCTTAGTGTTCGGTCAACAATAAAAGACCTTGGGACTTTGATCATAATCTTCCACTCTCATATTGGGAAGGATTTTGTAGTTGTCCCTTATTTATCACATTTTTTATGATCAACATGAGCTTTGGGATTGGTAATTAGTTTCCTCACAAACATGATTGAAGTGAGATATTGTAAGAGTGAAAAATTATGTGTCCATGCACACAAAATAAATAAAAAATGAGACAACATTGTGTCAGTAAAATGGGATATCCACATAATTCTTATAGAAAATTTCAAATATGGTTCTTATCTAAGGATTGAGCACTTTAGCTATACCATACATTGGTCTGTAGTGTCCAGGATCTGTTGTTTCTTCCTGAGATCCCTTTCCTCCTCATCTACATATAGTCAAATCTCATCCACCTTAATATGGGTATGGTCCCACTAGACATGGAGATCAACCACATGATGGAATGATTATTTTATATACTCCTTGTCCACCTCTATATGGGCTCTTGATTGAGTGACAATCAATGTTTGGGTGGAAGAAATTGAGGAAATCAATCCGGACTGTGCTACCAAGAACTGAATCTCCTAGATGTAGACTTTTATATTTAAGATGTTTTCTTTTTTTTCTTCTTGATTCTAGAATATGACCAGATGCCGACTAATTTATTGTATCGTCAAGGCATGTTAGTCCCAAATTTGTATGTGAATGCCCTGAGCATCAACCCATTTGGTGAAAAAACAATGTAGTCATTGGCGATGACACCCCATATATCTTATCCATTATGACTCTAGAACTTCGTCAATTAAACATTTATGCACTTCCACGCCTAGCTTCATATGATCCGGTTTTCAATGACCACATCAAAATCAGACACATACAACTCCTCAGGATCTATTGGCTCCTATTATAGAAATGTAGTCAGTATTTTAGTATCGGGATCCTCCTATAGAATCATGTCGGACGGGGTGGCCACATTTCATGAGGTTGGTCATCGTCAATTCACTATACCTCAATAAGGATTTCTATATCATCACCAGGTACCACAACACCAGTGGAATCACCTACATCAACAACGGGTTGTTCACTAGAGACCATGACCTGATCAGCTTGAGTGGTCAGCTCCACATGGCATGTCTCCACAATCAGAAAGCATCCCTAGATCATCTAGCCATTTCCCATAGTAGACTGAATTCCACTCCTAGAAATGTTCAGACATGAATCATGTTAGACAACCTAATCAATAAACAAAATATGTGTTTATGTAAGGTATGAAACTTACAGAAACCATGTTCTGGTGTTTCATGCTCTAAGGTTCATGCCATTAGGGTCATGAGATTTGTCCCTACTTATATGATTGGGGGTTCAGGGGATTTTATGGTTGTCACTCTGGCCTCCCCATCTATTGTTGACCGTATGGCCACATTCTCCCTTGACCCAAATCATGGGGATTTGTCTTGTTCCCCTATTTTTGTCCATCATTCACCATTAGTAGTTGTACCTTGCGCATGATCCTCCTAAATGAAATAGATTTAATTTTGGGATTCTATAGGGAGTGTAATGGAACATGAAACATGAGAAGTAATAATTTAATGATTACCTTGAGTTATTTAATGAATTACCCAAGGAGTCTATTCCTTCAGCATTCTCTAGAAGAATCCCCACATTTTTCCTTCCCTCCAAGATTTATTTGAATATTTAGGAAAGGGATACAACACTTCTATATTAGCACATTAATGTTGGGATGGAAAGGTTATATCTAATATTATTCTCACCAACTCCATAATCAGATGCGTAATTACCTAGGATTGTAATAGGTATGTCAACTCTTCAATATACCCTTCCACCTCTTTCTAGGACATGAGGAAGCCGAATTTGGAATAGGAAATTGAAAATTGTTACATGCCATGCTTTTTGAGGTGGTACCACATTCTTCTCAATCCATGTAATTGTCTATTGATGTCCTAGGTCTCCCAAGATTAAGGGTAGATAGCATCTCCATGATTGTATACACAACATATTCGAATCCTAGGTGATTGGGTAGGAATCATATGAAACCCTCTTAAGGGTTCTCCTTCCTCCTAAGTCTTCCTGACTAGGATAGTTGGGTTTCCTACGGCTCCTTCACTTCTAGTTACTACAAGCCCCAGAACTGTTGTATTTTTTGATACAACTCCAACACAATTATATACCCTATCCTTATTTACATGGATCTCTCTCTCCAACTTTTAAACTCATCCCCAAGACACTCTTTTATTAGATTAGATGGTATATTTCCTTAGTGTTTCTTTGGGATATGCAGCATCCAATCACTTTGTGTATGGATAGATCACCCCATAAGATACATTGGATGGTGTAAGATCATTTCCTATATTTTCATATTCATGTTTTAAAATGATCTAGATCTACCTTATCATAAATGTGTGGTCCTCATGACAAACTATTAAGTAGACATTGGTAGTATGACTCTACAAAACTTGAATTTTCACATGAATCAGTGAAGGTTGTACGGTTCAAAAATAATCTCAGATTCCACCAGTTCCACCAGCACTTTAGCTCAATATGCTATGATATAATACCTATCCTCATTAGTTCATGTTCCAAAATCCTTAATGAACTCATTTAGTATAGGTAACATATGGATTGTGAATTTACCTGGTCTCATGACTTTGCACAACGTTGTCTTTAAGCCCGGGTTGAACGAGAATGTTTATGTGATATTTAGAATCATCAGACAAATGTTAATCATGGGAGGGGGATAATAGCAGGATTATAAAAAACTTCTATTTTGACTGAAATCTAGATGTACTTAAATTTGACTTGTCCACACATGTTCATCGGCTTATTCCCTTGATTATATGTTAGAGCACTTTATAATGCTTCAACAACAATAGAATCATAATGATGATGTTCTGTCATGTTTCCATCATCTCTTCCATTATTAATGTACACATGTTCACCCACTTGTGTGCATATGTCCCTGGTAGAATCCACCTACAGAAGAGTGCAATAATGAAGCCGTCCAACCAAACTATCCGTTGAGGCTTAGTCTTGATTCTTTATCCCATTGATTTCATTATCTATCTTCCATGACCCACTATAACGAGACATAATTTTCTCACCGGTCTCCTCTTGGATAGGTGTGGGGTCTTGTTGGATTCATTCTTGTCTACCTCATCCACCATATTTTTCTCTTACACTAAATATTTGACGATGTAATTGAACCACTGCGTGAAATAGTCATCCGCCATACCCTACATTTCATTAGTAGAGACTGAAAGTAGATATAGAATCACATTCTTCTATGTTATTAGTGCCTCAAGATCCACCCATGAAATCTCAAAGGGGAGAAACACTTCATACATATACCCCTAAATCAATATCCTCAAAATATGATGGTGGTCCCAAAGGCTGATTCCAACATCTAGGTGTTGGAAGTGGAAAGTGCTTGTCCCTGATGAAAATCTACTCACCAGCTATAGAATTATCTCTTAATGTTGGAAGAAATTGATTTGGAAATCCCATGCCGCATTATAGGGGAGTAATTACCTCAGATATTCCCTAAAATCATCCTATGGTGCTGATAATTAGTAGGAATAGCCTCATTTCTCTTTTATGTTACCGCCATGATACATATATCAATCATCGGTCTATCATTTCACATAGTTACCTAATCCCTCATTGAAGATTTTATGGTATTCCATGGGAGATGTTTAGTTCTCTTACTTCCTCCAATATATGTTCTTGAGGTGGTTGTGTAGGTAGTCAGTGGTGATAGTTGTGTGATCCTTCCTGATCAATCTAGCACCATCCACGTAAAACTGGAGTTCTCCAAGAACTCCCCTGAACCATTAAGTTGTTTTATACCTAATCAATTGCAGGATGATGAAACAATCATATATACTGAATCCATGTAGATACAACCTCTTTCATGCAGTATAATACATTTTTTCTTCAGAAAATATTTCATGGAATGTATCATGGTCAATGTAGATCTGAATTTAATCCCAATTCATGATGTGGTTCACAATTGCATCCCTTTAGGAAACAGAATCATGGACCATTGGAAAAATGTTTTTGGGACTCCATTAGATCCACAATATATATTAACTTATGGGTCTATTAGTGTAGATCAAAACTGATGGTCAATCGTGGAGCACAAGATTATGGAACCTCGATGTAGTCGATGTGTTTTGCTAAGCGATATCAGATCGTCATTATCAGTTCTCTAGGTAGTGATCACAGAGAAAGGTTCATGGGAACTTATTTCATAATGATTTGTTTTCATGGTGATAGAGCATCATGAAAATAGATATTATTGATGTTTTTAATAATGATATTGTATGGATCAGGGGCCCTCATACACAATTAATAGGTGCATTGCTGACCGGTCTTCATTGAGGCTTCAATTCCTAAGTGCATCACGCGAATTGCATCGCAACCAAGATTCATGTTGAGAAATGTTTTTAGTGATTGAACCCTGTAATACAACCTCCATTTCCAATCATGTCTTATTATGAGGGGGATATTTTTTGGCACCAAAATTTGTGCCTTGCAATAAGATAACAAAGGATATGACCATTTGGGATGGAATTAAAACTGAAACAGCTCATAAATCATCCAAATTGGATACCTTATGATGAACCATTATGGAGTCGACTCCCTCACCATGAATGTGTGAGGCCAGGGTGCGACTCTCATGACTTTGGAACACTCGGTGACCACACTATGGTATTTCATGGATATCTTGTCGAGTATGATAGAGCCACAACATTTCACAAAACCTAAATTGTCTACGTGGAACACCTACATGCATTGAAACTCCACAAGTCTATAAATATATGGATCATCCACCTTAAAGGCATGTATTCCTAGAACATTTTAATTCTGATCACTAATTTTACAAATCACTTCACCATTGTGAACCCTAGAATATAATGGAACATCCAATGTACTAGAGAATCATAATACCCCCTTTCCCTTGATATTATGTACCTATAAAGAAGGTATGTATTCCATTCGTGAAGCCCTAATCTCTTCATGGGGATGAAGTCCCTCTGGGATACTTTATAACACATAGAGAATTAATCTTTCACTAGGCACTCCATTCCTAGATCCTAACATCATGCCACGGTACGGTCACCATGTCTTGTGAAACCCTTTACATCATAAATCATATGTACTTAGTAAAGTACCCATGCTTCAATTAAAAACACTTAATGTGTCCCCCTTATTTTCAACACCCTCCTCTATCTGACACTTAATGCATGTGTTTAGTGATTTCTTAGTCCCGTATGAAGTTTCCCCTTCTGTGGGGACCTACATCATAGTTTTCATTGTGGGTACGCAAATAAATTTTTCTTTTCAATATAGATACACTAACATAGACCTCACGAGTGACCATTCATCCAAACCCTCACCTTAGTTCATTTTTGATTCCATACCATCCCTATGTGTAGATGTGAGATAATTATGTAAGCCCGAGGGTTGATGAGTGAGTCTCGTACGTTTGATCTGCTAGACGTTAAACTACCTATCACAAACATCCTCAACACATTATGTTACATTTTAATCTCACCCTATGTATCCTTGTCATGATGTATCTTTTTATGAATCACAAGTAATGATGTATTCTAAACATGATCAAAGAGGATATGGGCCCCAGGAACCACTCACTTCTCACACTCTCATTATTTCACCTCTCTCCCTTTGGGCATCGTCGCTATCGTCACCTCAGTGTGTTTCCACATATAATCACCCGCATTACCTTGATAGTATTTTCTATGTGTGACTGAAATAGAATGATATCCTCTAAATGATTTTATATCCTTTTCATAAAAAATAAAACACACATGGGTGTTTCCATGTGTATGCCTCATCCCTCTCTCATCGACGATTCTTTCTTGACACAAGAATCCGACACGTTTCATCTTATAGTTTCTCACAATGATAATGACTCATTTGGGATTAGGGGTTTGTAGTGACTGTGAAATTAATCCATACCCAATGGTCACCCCAATGAAGTAATCACCAGTTGTTTTCATATCCAGATGAGACATTCTGAAACATAAAACCCAAAATGCCCCATCTAATGGGTATCCACTTTTGGTATAATACCCAACCACATGATCAACATCTATTTGGATACCTCCTTTAGTGTAATAACAAATTCAAAATCCATAACTATGTGTACTTTGATTACCATTTTATTTGGTCTGTTATGAATACTACCTAAGGATCAATCCCAACACCCTCAAACACCTCCATACATTACATCCAATCTTCTAATAATCCAACTTTATTTTGCATGGGCTACCACATCCTGGTGAGATCATGCCACACACATGGGTGGTTCCAATACATAAGACCCATCCAAATCATCAGATATACAACTAGAACTCAGGCATTTCTCATGTTTAATACCCACACAATCCAACCAAAACCAATCAATATAAATCATCTTGCTATGGGAAAATCCCATGCATAAGCCAAACTCACTCCATCAAACTATGTGGGTTTTGATAATAGTCTTTCAAACTGGGTATGCACGATGCCACCATAAGGTTCAATCCTAGAAAATAGTAAAACTTGGTGTCCCCTTCATATGGCTGAACCTATCTTATCATTTCGTAGTGGTGTCTATATCATTCTTCATGGTTTGAAACCTTCCCTTGATGGGATATGACACCACTGCTCCGACCTCATTCGGAATTATAACACATCCATATGGTAAACCATTGTTCCTCCCTCCAAGGTATTTACCCATTCAATATGTGACATCTTCCATTTATGGGACACACCACCCTTGGTCAGCACTCACTTTTTGTTCTTAACCATATATATGATAAACCTTTCAGGTTCTCATTCATTGGGATGCCACCCCTATAATGCGCCTCCATGTATTTTTTTTATTATCCTCTCTCCATCTCTATATGATATTAATCTCACAATTTACCTCAATTTAAATATGGGATCATTCAGTAAAAAATCATATGACAGTTCATTGGAATGAGATATCCCATCATTGTCATCAGATGACTCATGTTCCATGCCTGATATACCTCCATGAGATGGCTTCTGATGAGGATGATATAGGTGATTGATGTTCCATCATCTAGCCAATCCAAAATGATTCCTAACATGACTACGCCTGTAACCAAAGGATTAAAACCATTCATGAACTCTGGAATGTCCAAATAGAAGTATAATAAGTATTCGACATCCACAAAGAGATGTCTCTATGAATGGGTTTCAAGAACCACATCTTATTCTATAAAGGAGTCAAGGAATGAGAAACTATTTACTAGGAGGAATCCATGGAAGTAGGAATTAGCATCGCATCATCCAATTTCGATCAGGAATAAAAGATCACCATGAATTTTTTGAAAGTCTCCCACCATTCCAAATTGGAAATTTGGCATAAAACATAGCTGCAAACATCACATCAATGTGTGAGGCATCCCTCCCAGATGAAAGAACTGGAAATAATACCCTACTTAATAAATTATTCAAAACCTAGTGAAAAGAAGCAAAAAAAAGAGTGAACTAAATTTATCAGTATGGGTAATCATGGAAGATATCAATCTACGTTCCTTTTTATGAATAGGATAATCAAGTGTTTATTTGATTAATAATACATAATTTAAAGTTCATGACCAAGCATTCATGTATTGTAACAATGATATAGGGAGTAATACATTATTATTTCAAAATATATGAACCATAATAGTGGAAATCATCATAAATCAATCGTAAACCATAAGTTAACATCATATAAGTGTATCACCATCATTATTATAGAAACAATCTCATATTTCAATGTTAAAACTAGAGACCATAAATTATAATTGATCATTAATCGAAAAATATTTCCAATTTCATAATAGACAGTGAATCATTAATTGTTTCCCATTTCATAAGGCACCAAACACAATCACCTATTTCCTATAATGGATTTATAAAATATTCTAGAATATCATATAAGGGGAATCATGTCGACTTATTTCCCATTATTATTTCATAATATATAATACATTAAATATTTATTTTCTGGAGATGTAGGTACCAATCAAAACATAATCTATACATTTTTGTTCAAAAATATCACTACACATCAATCATTCCATAATCCATAAAAAATAAATAAGACTAATAACTATTTTATCATATAATAATACATGGAAATGAAACTACTTTCATGATTTTTTGATAATGGAATAACCCATGGAAAGAAAATGGGTGTTATAATCATTTCATCAATTCATCTTCACATAGCCTTTAGAAATGGAACTTGTTTCTGAATCATTTTAACATAATTATCATAAACTATCATGAGAAAGTATAATTATAGTCTCATTAAATGATATCCCCAATAAAAATTTGGGAAACTATTTTTGATGCTTTTAGTCGGGGCCTGCACATCCGTCTCTTTGGAGACACGTAGCTACTGCCCTGCATTCCTACTTTGCAAAGGCATGCAGCATACATCCCTTGTTTAGGGAAATTTTCTCCTTGAGTGAAATGAGATGATGGGATGTCATTTCTTCTATCTTTGTATTCCTCCTCGAAACTCATTACCTCATTCGGGTTTCCCTTATAGTCTTAATATGTTGTTAGTGAAACTCTTCCTAGTGCCATATCTTCATGGACTCCACTTAATTACACTACTTCTTTTTGGACATTCTAAATGTTCTGGTCAGGGCAGCATCCATTGGTTAGGGGTGTATTCATGTTGGATAACACTAGCATGTCTGGATGCAGGAACACTAGCATGTATGGGTTTCTTCCCCTTATTATGGAGTTTCTCAAGGGTGTGGAAGCCCAAAGAATCCCACATTGAATGCGTGGAATTATTTTCCATAGGCTTGTCTATGAGGTTTTCCTCATCTTCTCATTTTTAAAACATGACATGCTATGAGTTTAACATCCATCAGAGATAGATCTAACTGATCAGAACACAAAATAGAGTGGATCAAATCGGTTCGACCTTATGAGGGAATGATGAAGTCAGGGACAACATGTGGTTAGTTACATGGATACTAATAGGAGCAGTGAAGAGACGAATTGGACATATCACACTAGGATGTAGAGGCCCCGGTAGGAATCAGGATGATTGATGGATGGTCAAGTGAAGTGGATGCAGGATGAGATGGAGTCGACTCGAGGGTGGCAGTGACATTGGGTGTGATACTTGAAGAGACTTCCTAAGTATCCCCTTGTTAGGGAATCAATGTCCGTGTAGTTTAGTGGGATGATAGGACACCTGAAGAGGCGACCTATGAGAGTGAACGCATGGATGGGATCTGGAGGAAGTAAATCCTCTGGTTTGGGGAAATGACTATCTCGAAATAGATAGGCTCGAGGGAATGATTAGGATAGTACATGGGTGATGGGATTGAACCTCAGGGATGCTTCCAAAGTATCTTGCCTTGGAAAGGATCCATGTCCACGTAGTTCAATGTGAGGGGGTATAGAATTGGGGTCTGTGCAGAGAACAATGACCTGATGATATAATGGGGCTTATGTGTGGTTTACAGCCTGGGTTGGTCTAGCACCTGAGGACGAACCAGATAAATGGGTCCCAACAAGAGGGACTACAACAGCATACCGTTCGATTGGAAACTCAATGGCTTGCCGCAGGATGGTGTAACAACGGCTTACCACAGGATGGGGTTGAACCTCATGGAGGCTTCCTACGTACCCTGTCTAGGAAACTTGTATTAAATCACACATAGTTCTAGCGGGTACAGTATAACACCATGATATTTTATGAGAAATATATATATATTTTTAATGTATTATGTTCTATGAAACACCAAATGAATATTTCACTACACACAATACTGGCTTGGCTTGTGTTACACGCAAGAGCAACCTAACTCGATAGCTTGTGTTGTACCTAATACCGAGTTTCACTAATCAATGATAAATTATTATAAAATTATGAACTAGCTGTTATGAATATTTTTAACTGAAATTTAATATTTAAAAACAATATAATTCATCTGAAACATTTTCTTGAATGAGATATGAAAACAATGTCAATTGTTCGGATAAAAGAATTATTTTTCCCGAAATGAAGTTTTACTGCCTTTTGATAGCATTCCCATTTTAAATAATTTTTTTGACTATTTTATAAGTCCAATATTACAAAATAAACTTCTTTATTTGAATCAGGTTATAAAAATTTACATTGGATAAATTTTTTATACTAATCTGATAACTTTCGTATTTGGATGAATAGTAAAAATATGATAAATTTTTCTTAATAACAACTTTTTTCATCAAGATAAATTTAATTGTTAAATGATAAAATTTAATGGATTTATTGTATAAATAGAATTTTTTTTACCATTTAATATAATTTATTTCATTACCATTAATTTTACATTGAATTAATAGGTTAAGACATTTCAATATTTGACAATGTTTTAACTTTTAAAACATGTTTTCTTAACAATGGGATTAATTTTAAATTAATTACTGGAAATTATGTGTTTTTAATATTGGAAAATGGATTCCATTATGGATTTAATGGGTCCAAATTATAATAATAGGTCACATTTATTTTTTTGACATTATGAATAGTAACTATGGTACTTTTTATCTACCATAATTAATGGTAAATTAGGTAATTAAGGGTAAAAATAATATTATAAGATTACCCTAACACTTGATAAAATTATATTGGATTAATAAATGACAATCCATATCATATAAGGGTCTCAATTGATTTGTTTCAGGGATTGTAGACCATGAAAATGACCTAATCATAATTAAAACCAAATAATGTGACAACATGTCACTCTCTTATATCTTATAAGTGTAATAATTTTAATTTGGTGAAAACTTCATAAAACATTAAACATTAATATTCTTCGGAAATATAATAAAATTATCTACATCATGTGAATTTATTTATAATTTTTAGACATTAAATAATTCTCATTAATGATAAAACAAGAGTGATGTTGAAATTATTTTATTGATTGAAATATCAAATAATTGGTTTTAAAAATATTAAAATAAATATTATATGAACTAATTAATGTTCTCCTCAAATTTTATAGATGAATATGACATGTTAGGGGTCAGTTAAATATTTTTGTTCGAATATATACTTTGTGTGGATTTTATTTAATTTCAAATAAATAAATAGTGTCAAAATTGAAAATAAAATTATTTTATAAAAATAACATATTATAAAAAAATAAAAAATCACATAAATATTTAAAAATAAAAAATTTATATTTATATGGTCTAAAATGTCATATTTTATCCAATTATGGACAATTCAGAACACATAAGTAATTATTTATAATAATTTAAAATTTAAATTATTATTACCACAAATAAAATTAAATAGATTAAATAAGGATAAATCTAGTGGATAATGTTTAAAATAAATTCCCAGTATGTCTAAATATTATTGGTTGATTAGATTAAAACCCTATCTCATCTCATCTTAGTATTTTAGTCATTTTAGATGTAATTATGTGGGATTCAAATTTATTAAATATTAATATTTTTAGGTTTCCAAAGGTGCCCCTCTCCCCCCTTTTAAAAGGGAACCTCCTCCCTCTCCTCTTCACAACATTTTGATCCATCAATGCTCAGAGAAAACCTACTAATTTCTATTCTAAACATCTCTAGTTATATAATAGTGGTTTAGGTATTCTCCAACGACCAACTCTAGTGCCCTAAGAGGAAGTTTAAAAGAGGCATGTCGAGGAAGAGGTAATCTCTTTTACCTATTCTTTCAAGAATCTTTATCCTTCTACCTCCTCCTCATTATTTTATTCATTATAAATTAATAAACCCAGTATCATTCAAATTTTTATCTGTTATTATAAATATGAAACAACCCTATTTCACTTTCTATCCATCCTACAGAAAATGAAATCACCACGTGTGCGTACGTACGTAATACTGTCTCCATGTCGTGGTGTAATCTGTTTTCCACCACCACCATTACATCGATGGGTAAAATGGTGTAAATAATAACTATATATGATTATTATAACATTATTCTGATTCCGAGATATTATATCATCAACTCCAATTCCATTCATATAATTTTGGGAACAATATCATCGCTCGTGCGTACGTACGGCCTACCGTCTCCACGAAGTGATGCGACTCGTTCTCAATGTTATTCATTGAAAAATGATTATTTAAATGAATTTAAGGAATATATATGATATATATTATACTAATACCATTATTTAAATTATATAGTTGTAACCTAAAAAGTAGAATAAGAATTTATTCGACAAAACACGCATAAGAACATAAAGGAATGAACACCTGAATAATAAGATGCAATGATATATTACTAATAATAAGATAGGAATATGACCATATATGATATCATAACAATGAATATAAATCTTTAATAAGACAATGAAAATTTTTAATTCATTATACAAGAGGTTCGGATATGTACAAAGCATATCGGACCAAAGGTAATTTAAAATCTCAAAATCTCATTTTTTTCCGAGATTTTTTACACTTCAGAATTTACTGGGGAATATTTATAATCCAAATTCATGTTTCCTAAATATGTATTATTTTATCTATCCTCATAAAATTTATAAAATCCAATTTTACCTATTGGTGAATTTTTAGTGAATGATATGAAAAGAATCTTTTGTCATTTTCAGAACAAGTTACTATTTGACTTTTTTGGAAAAAGTACGATAAGAATGTTTTTTAAACATATATTCCATGAATGGATTTTGGTGATTTCATTGAACATTATTTCCATGAATCATCCTTTACATTTTTTAATGTTAATTTTCAATTAACTTATTTTAGTTTAAAATTATGCTGAGAAATGAAAATTGTTTTAGAAGTAGAATGGATATTTTTTTCAATAATGGAGTTCAAGTGTTTTATCAAAATTATTTTACATATAAGATAATATAGGGTTCTATTTCTATTCCTATTATTACATTTCTTTTAATATTTTATGATGTAATTATTTTTTATGATGTCCTTTTATCTTATATGGATTATGTTATGATGTCATGATGTTTTCGAATCCCATTTTTATTACATGGGTTGTGTTATGATGTTTGATTTATGATTTTTTGGCATACAAAATAGTGGTTTCATAATGAGATGGGTGGGACCTATATCTCCGTCCAATGCATTGGGTAATGATTTATATCTCATGAGGTCGACATCGATGGAAATACATGTTAATCTGGTTCAGTGATACAGAACTGGATTAAGGAGTGAACTAAGTTCAGTAATTGACTTTGTCTGATATGATGGTCTTACAAATGTGTCTTGACTAATATGAAATGATTATCTATGGTTATGTGTGTGTGCCACAAAGTATCATGTTTTATGTTATGATTACAGGGATTACATTTCACTACTATGATTTATCCCATGTCATGATATTACGATCTCTTTTGCAGGTTATGATTTTCAAAATGATATGTTTTTATGAATATGATGTGATTGATATTTCCTTTGTTTACCCTTACTGAGCATTTGAGCTCACACTTTTTGTAGGTTTTCTATTCCCCAGATCAGGAAGAAGGGTATTAAGTTGGATATGCCAAAAAAGAATCTAGATATAATGAAATAAGCAGGAGATAATGTAGATGATTTATGAACTAGTTGTTTATGTTTCCTAGTTTATAAAGACATTATACCTATACGGTACTATCATGTTTTTGTTAAATTTTTTAATAAGTATGCAACCATTCAGAATTAATAATAATGTATGTAAAGTGTGGGTCGTTATAGTTGGTATCAGAGGAAAGGTACAATCATCCTTTGGAAACGAGGATGTGAAAGCCTTATTAAGAACCCTAAGGATATGCATAAGATTAGAACACAATATTAGTGTTTTAGAAATGGCCATGAATAAACTGTGATAAGATCTGAAGTATGCAGTTTTATTCTGGATTATGTGGTTTTCCTATTATGATTAGTGTTTCTCACACTATACTTCTTGGTTTTATTCAATGGATGGAACCTGGAGGAACCGTGTTAATGATGAATGTGACAGGAAATGCAATTATTGTCCCCCTAAGCAACCAAACGTTATGGGACTTGGAATGAAAAATCTTGTATCCATGCTCACACACCTTTCTCAATCTATAAATCATGATGGACTTCCAAACGAGCAATGGAAGGAGAAACATTCTATTGAATACGTCATGAGGAAGTATCCACCTTCATTCAGCGGGTCTTCTGATCCATTAGCGTCTTAACAATGAATTAGTACCACTGCAATGATATTTTTAGTTCTACAATGTTCTGAACATGATAATTTCATCTTAGCAGTTTATCGTTTGGAAGGTGAAGCGGATCAATGGTGTAATCTTATCAAGAATATGAGGCAATAATATGAAATTGAGTCCATGGTAAGATACGATTTCATGAAATTATTATTAAATAATTACATCACATGTATTCTTCAAACAAAGATAGAGAAGGAGTTTCTTGAACTAAAGAAAAAGGATGATGAATTAGTGGGTAATTACGAAGAAAATTTTAGAAGACCTACAAGGTATGCATCCAGAATTATTATCCAACCCGATAGTATGATCGATCGATTCTTTAGTGTCTTAAAACCAAGTCTCCGAAGGGTGTTAGCCATAATGGACAACAATAACTAAGAGGAAATTGTTCAATGTGTTGTCAAGGTTGAGATGAAGATTGTAGTAACCTATCAGTCTTATGGGTCTGATTAGAAAATGAAAATGGAATTCAATGGAAAATCAAAAGACCACACTAAAATGAAGATGAGTTTTCCCTTAGGGTCAATGTGTGGAAAGATACATGGAGGGAACTGTCTTAAAGGGAAAAGTAAATGTTTTATATGTGGAAAATAATTTCATTGGGAAATTTAATGTAGAAATAATGGGAAGAAGATTTATAATGATGAGAATAAAGAAATGGATACATATAATTCCCTCCTACACTTCAATGTTTCATGTGCAAGGGGATAGGGAATTATGCCAATCATTGCCCAAATACAAGGGTTGTTGATGATGATTGACACCAACAAACTCATAGAGCCAAATACAAATGAATGTCACAGGAAATTACTATCGGTGGTGTGGAGTACGATAATGAAGTGGTGAAAGGTACACATACCATCCACTCTAAAGTGGAAAATGTTTTATTTGATTCTGGATCAACCCACTATTTTATTTCTGAATAATTTTCTAAGGTTATCACCATATTACCTCAACAATTAGATGGTGATTTTGCTGTGAAAACCCCTAATGTCTCAACAGTATCATCATAAGTTTACAATTCATCTCTGATTGATGTTTGTGGGAAAGTGTTTCCTGCAAATCATGTGATCCTTCTTGTAATGGAATTGGATGTGATTCTTGGCATGGATTGGTATCCATTATATGGAGCTCATATCAATTTCCAAACAAGGGAAGTAATATTTCATATTCTAGATCAATCAATGATCATCTATCGATGCAAGGATGAATATAACCTTCCAGTGGAAATTTCTTCAATCTTATTAGTCTTGATTCCAATAAATGAAGGTTATTTATCTCAAGTGTTTGTAGAGAAACTCATGATTAAGAATACACACATTGTACGAGAGTTTGATGATGCCTGTCCAGAGGAATTTCCAGGTCTTCCACCAAATCATGAAGTTGATTTTTCAATAGAACTCATACCGGATGTTATGCCCATTTCTAACACACCTTATAGAATGGCCCCAATTGAGTTGTAGGAATTGAAGAATAATCTCCAGGATAATCTTGATAAGGGATTCATACAAACTAGTGTATCACCTTGGGGAGCACTAGTTCTATTTTTTAAGAAGAATGACGGATCAATGAGACTCTTCATTGATTCTTGAGAACATAACAAGATCACTATCAAGAACAAATATACTCTCCAACGCATTGATGACTTTTTTGACCAACTACGTGGGGATCAATACTTTTCCCTGATTTATCACCGTTCTGGGTATCATCAATTAAGGGTCAAAAGGGATGATATACCAAATACGACTTTCCATACAAGGTATGGACACTGTGAATTTATAGTGATGCCATTTGGTCTTACTAATGCCCCTACTATCTTCATGGATCTAATGAATAGAGTCTTGAGAACTATCTTGATCGGTTTGTGGTAGTATTTATAGACGACATTTTTTTCTATTAAAATAGCGAGGAGTAACATGAATATCACTTGATAACTATATTAAAGACCCTATGAAAGGAGAAGCATTATTCCAAATTTACCAAGTGTGAAATTTGGTTTCAAAAAGTTTCATTTTTTGGTCACATAAAATCAAAGATGGGATATCTGTGGATCGAGCAAAAACATTGGTTATAAAAAGATGGTTGAGACCAACAACAATAACTGAGATCCAATGTTTTCATGGTTTGGCTGGATATTATTGACATTTTGTGAAATATTTTCCAGATTATCTAATCCACTAACAAGGTTGACTTTAAAAGGAGTTATGTTCATTTGGATGAAGGTGTGTGATGAGAATTTCAAAGAGACAAAAAGAAGGTTATCCAATTCACCTGTACTCACGCAACCATGTAGGGGAGAAAGGTTTGTGATCTATAGTGATACATCAAAGAAGGGATTGGGGTTTTTTCTCATGCAAAATGATATGGTGATTGTTTATGCCCCACGTTAGTTGAAAATCCATGAGCAAAATTACCCAACTCATGATTTGGAGTTAGTTGCAGTAATCATTGCATTAATGATTTGGAGGCATTATCTTTATGGTGAATGTGGTGATATTTATACTGATCATAAATGTTTAAATTATATTTTCACACAAAAGGAGTTGAATATGTTCCAAAGAGGATGGTTGGAACTGATTAAGAATTACGACTGCTCAATTCCTTATCACCCAGTGAATGCAAACAAGGTGGAAAATGAATAAAGTCTATAATCCAATGTAATATTATCCATGATGTGGATAAAAAAGATCCAGTATTTATGGTTTTATAAAGGATTGATCTTGGAATTATAATGGAAGGAGAAAAATCATATCCTTCATTAATGAATGTTCAACCATCTACAGATGTGAAGATTAAAGTGGCACAAAAAGAAGATGTAGAGTCACAAAAGAAGGTGAGATATGTTCCTAAATTCCACATTGATTGTGATGAAATAATAAGGTTCAAGAATCGGGTTTGTGTTCCACCCATCCACGAATTAAAAAATGAAATATTGGATGAGGATCATAGTTCTTCATTCTATGTTTACCCAGGAAGCACGAACATTTATTGGGACATGAAATAGTACTTCTGGTGGGATGGCATGAAAATAGATGTTGTTGAATATGTCTCTTGATACTTGGTTTGTCAACAAGTTAATGCTAAGAGACAGATGTCTAAGGGGATGTTGCAACCATTACACATACCCGAATGGAAATGGGGAAACATCACTATGGACTTTGTCACTGGACATCCAAAAACATCCAATGGCAATAATGCTATCTGGGTTTTAGTTGACCGTCTTACGAAATCAGCACACTTTATTTATATTAGAGTGGATTTCTCTCTTGATAATCATCCCATGATATATGTAAAGGAAGTGGTAAGATTTCATGGAGTACCACTTTCAATTATATCTGATCGGGATCCAAGGTTTACCTAAATGTTTTGGCAAAGTCTTCATTATAATCTAGATACAGAGTTGAGTTTCAACACTGCTTATCATCCTGAGATGGATGGTCAGTCTGAGAGGACAATTCAAACTCTAGAAGACAAGTTGAGAGCTTGGTATATGGATTTCAATGTTGGTTGGGATCAACACCTACATTTTTTGGAATTTTCTAATAATAATAGCTTTCACTCCAGCATTTAGATGGCTCCTTATAAAGCTCTCTATGGATGGAAATGCAGAACTCCAACTTTCGAGGATGAAGTTGGCGAAAGAAAGCTACTAGCACCTGATCATGTTGATGAGATGGCAGAAAATGTAAGATCTATTTAACAACAAATAAGAGCAACTGAGATTCGACAAAAAAGTTATTCTGAAAACCGAAGAAAATAACTAGTGTTTGAAGTGGGTGATAAAGTGTTCTTACGAATATTTCCTTCGAAAAGAGTAATGAGATTTGGAAAGAAGGGAAAGTTGAGCCCTAGGTATATCAATATCTTTGAAATAATTCATCATGTTGGGAAGGTAGCTTACCGATTGAAAACTCCACCAAATCTCTATCATGTTCATGATGTGTTCCATGTATCTCTCCTGAGAAAGTACATACCTGATCCTTCACATGTACTACGCTTCGATGTTATACCACTGGAGAAAGATATTTCTTATGAAGAACAAATAATATAGATTCTGGATTGTAGCAAAAATTCTCTATGAAACAAGACCACTCTCTTGGGTAAAGTCTTATAGAGGAACAACCAATTAGAAAAAGCTACAGGGGAATTTGGGGATATGATGAGGGATAGGTATCCTCATCTGTTTGTTACGATGTGACGAATTTTGAGGTCGAAATTCATTTTAAGTGGGGTAGAATGTAAAACCCTGATATTTTATTAGAATAATATATATATATATATATATATTTAATGTCTTATGTTATACGCAACACCATAGAAATATTTCACTACACACAAAACTGGCTTGGATTGTGTTACATGCCAGAGTAACCTAACTCGATAACTTGCGTTGTACGCAATACCGATTTTCACTAAACAATGATATATTATTATAATATTATGAACTAGAAATTATGAATATTATTAACAGAGTTTTAAAATTTTATAACATTATGATTCATCTTTAACATCTTCTAGAATGAGATATGAAAACAAAATCATTTTTTCGTATAAAAGATGAATGTTTCAAAAAATGCAGTTTTACCGCCTTTTGATGGAACACCCATTATAAATCTTATTTTTTACCAGTTTATAAGATAAATATAAAAAAAACATCTTCCTTTGAATCAAGTTATAAGAAATTTCATTTGATAAATTTTTGATACTTTTCTGATAACTTTTATATTTTGATGAATAGTAAAAATACGCTAATATTTTCTTAAAAATAACATTTTTCATCAAAATAATTTTCATGGGTAAATGAAAATATTTAAAGGTTTTAAAGTATAATTAGAATATATTTTTACCATTTAATATAATGTATGTAATTACCATTAATTTTATTTTGATTTCATAGGTAAAAGTGTTTCAATCTTTGACAATTTTTAACTTTTAAAACCAGTTTTTTAAACAATGAGATTAATTTTAAATAAATTACTGAAAATTATATGTTTTGTATTTTGAAAATTGATTCCTTATTTGGATTCAGTGGGTCCAATTTATGTTAATAGGTCACTTTTATATATTTTATGACATTATAAATATTAACTACAGTAAATTTATATACCATAGTTAATGGTAAATTAGGTAATTAAGGGTAAAAATAATATCATAAAATTAACCTAACACCTGCCAAAATTATATTGGATTAATAAATATTGTCCAATATCATCAAAGGGTTGGAATAGATACGTTTAATGTATTATTAACCATGAAAATGACATAATTATAATTAAAACCAATGAAAGTGACAACATGTCACTCTCTTATATCTTATAAGTTTAATAATTTTAATTTGGAGATAAACATCATAAAACATAGAATATTTGTAGTATCCGAAAGCCAAATAAAATTATTTACATAATGTGTATTTATTAATAATTTTCAGAGATTAAATAATTATCATTAATGATGCCACAATAGTGATGTTGAAATTATTTTATTTATTGAAATATCAAATAAATGGTTCTAAAATTATTAAAATAAATATTATATTTACTAATTAATGTTCTCCAAAAAATTTCTAGAATAATATGACATGTTATGAGTCTATTAAATATTTTTTTTCGAATATATCCTCTATCTGGATTTTATTTGAATTCATATAAATTAATAGTGTCAAAATTTGAACTATTGTTATTTTATAAAAATAACATATTATAAAATTGATTACAAATAACAAAAATATTTAAAAATTATAAATTGAAATTTATATGGTCTAAAATTTCATAAAGTATCCAATTAAGGACAATTCAAAACATATAAGTTATTATTTATAATAATTTAAAATTTAGACTATTATTACCACAAATAAAATTAAATATATTATATAAGGATAAATTAAATTGATAATGTTTAAAATAAATTCCCAACATGTCTAAATTTATTTGGTTGATGATATTACAACCCTATCTCATTTAATATTCTTATTTGAGTTATTTTGGATATTTTTTTGTGGGGTTTGAATTTATTATAAATTATTTTTTTTAGATTTCCAAAGGTGCCCCTCTCCTCCCTTATAAAAAGGAACCTCCTCCCTCCCCTCTTCACAAAATTTTGAACCTTCATGATCAGCCAACCACTGAAAATTTAATTTCTATACATCTTTAGTTATATCATGGAGGGTCTGGTCTTCCCAAAAGACAAACTCTAGTGCTATAAGAAGAAGTTTAAAAGAGGCACGTTGAGGAAGAGGTAATCTCTTCTACTGATTCATTTAACGTTATTTCTTATTCTACATTATCTTCATTGTTTGTTTAATTATTAAGTAATAACTTCATTATTAGTCATATACTGATATATTATTCTAAATATAAAACAACCCTATTTCACCTTCTATCCAACCTACGAAAAATGAAATCACAGCGTGTGCGTACGTACGGAATATTGTCTCCACGCCATGGTGTAATATGATTTCCACCACCACCATTAATTGGATGGGAATAATAATTTAAATAACAACTATATATAATTATTATAACATGATATGGATTATGATATATTATATCATCAACTCCAATTCCATTCATATAATTATGGGAATGATATCATCGCTCGTGCGTACGTATGGCCTACCGTCTCCACGATGTGATGTGACTCATTCTACACGATCTACATTGAATAATGATTATATAAATAAATTGAATGAATATATATGATATATATTATACTAATAAAATTGTCTAAATTATATAGTTGTATCCTAAAAATTGGAATTAGAATTTATTCGACAAAACATGCATAAGAACATAAGGCAATGAACACCCGAATAACAAGTAGTAATGAAATATTACAAATAAAAAGATAAGAATATGACCACATATGATATCATAATAATGAATATGATTCTGTAATAAGTCAATGACATTATTTATATCATTATAAAGTAGGATTGGATATGTACGAAGCATATCAGACCTAAGGTAAGGGAATTATCTCAATCTCCTTTTTATCTGATATTGTTTATACTTAAGAATTTAATGTGGAATATTTATCATACACATCCATGTTTCCTCAATTTGTATTATTCTCTCTATCCTCATATTTTTTTTTAAAGACATTTTTACCTATTGGTGAATTTTTAGTGAAAGATATGAAAAGAATCTTTTGTTATTTTCAGTACGATATACTTTTTGACTTTTCCATCCAATATATGAGAAAATTGTTTTTTAACATATAGGGAATGAATGGATTTGTATGATTTAATAGAACATTATTTCCATGATGATTCCATTACAAGTTTTCATGTTTATTTTCAATAAACTTCTTTTAGTTTAAAATAGTGTTGAGAACGAAAAAAAATTGAGGTAGAAAGGATATTTTCCTCAAGAATGGAGTTCAAGTGTTTTATCACAATTGTATTCCATCTAAGATAATATTGGGTTCTGTTTCTATCCTTATTATTACATTGAATTGGTTATGTTATGATGGAATTATTTTTTATGATGTCCTATTATATTATAAGGAATATGTTATGATGGCATGATATTTAAGAATCCCATTTTTATTACATGGGTTCTGTTATGATGTATGATTTCTGATTTTGTGGAACACAAAAGAATGGTTTCAATATGTGATTGGTAAGACCAATATCTCCCTCCAATTCATTGGGTAAAGATTTATATCTCCAGAGATAGACAAGACCGGAATGACGAGTTAATCTGGTTCAATGATACATGACTGGAATGAGGAGTGAACTCGATTTAGTAATGGACGTTGTCCACTATGATGGTCTTGGAAATGTGTCCTGACTAATTTGAAATGATTTTCTATGATTATGTGTGTATGCCAAAAAGTTTCATGTTTTATGTTATGATTGTTGAGATTACATTTCACAACTATGATTTATCCCATGTCATGATATTGTGATCTCTTTTGCAAGTTAGGATTTTAAAAATCCTATGTTCTGATGAATAAAATATGATTGATATATTCTCTGTTTACCCTTATTGAGTATTTGAGATCACCCTTTTTTATGTTTTCTTTTCCCCAGGCTAGGAAGAAGTGTATTAATTAGGATATTCTAAAAGGGAATCTATTTATGATGAATTAAGCACGAGACAATGTATATAATTTAAGAACCAGTTGTTTATGTTTCCATGTTTCTAAAGACACTATATCTACACGGTCCTATCATGGTGTTGATAAATGTTGTAATAAGTATGCTTCAATTCTGATGTATTAACAATGTATGTAAATTATGGGTCATTATATACAGTTTGACATCGTGTGGGACGATATGGGGGAAAGAAGTTTAATGTAATGCAGGAGGAAGGTGAACCGATGTGAAAGGGGGTTGGAAAAATTTGGTATTGGTCTTCAACCTCAGATATGTTTCCTACGTACCTTTCATTGGGAAGGATGAAAGTATCTGTAGTCTAGGGTGGTAACTGATGTGAAGGGGGTCGAAACAACTGGTTGGTGGGCTTGACCCTCAGGGAGGCTTCCTACGTACCTTTCCTTGGCAAGGATCTAATTCCACATAGTTCAATGTGATGAGAACCTATGTGAAGGGAGTCAGAACAAATGATTATTGAGCTATAACCTCAGGTATGTTTCCTACATACCTTGTTTTCTAAAAGATCAAAGAGGACATAGTTTAATGTGATGGGAACTGATGTGATGGGGGTCAGAACCGATGGTTGGTGGGCATGAACCTCATGGAGGCTTCCTATGTACGTTTCCTCGGAACATATCAAATTCTATATAGTCCAAAGTGATGGGAACCGATGTGAAGGGGGCAGAACTGATGGTTCATTGGCCTGAACCTCATGGAGTCTTCCTATATACCTTTCATTGTCACGGATGAGTGTCCACGTAGATCAATGTGATGATAACCGACTTTAAAGGGGTCTGAACCAATGGTTGGTGGGATTGAACCTCAGGGTGGATTCTTACGTACCTTGCATTGTCATGGATCAATGTACCTATAGTTTTTGATGTGAACTAACGTGATAGGGCTCGGGACAACTTGTTGGTGGGCTTGAACCTCAGGTTGGATTCCTACGTACCTTGCCAAGGAAATAATCAAATTCCATGTTGTTCAAAGTGATGGAAACTGACATTTAGGTGGTCATAAACATAGGTTAATGGGCTTGAACATCATGGAGGCTTCCTACATACCATTCCATGCCAAGGATCAATGTCCACGTAGATCACATTGATGGGAACCGATGTGAGGGGGCCTGAACCAATGGTAGGTGGGCTTCAACCTCAGGAAGGCTTCCTACGTACCATGTCATGTCAAAGATCAAATCCCACGTAGTTCAAAGTGATTGGAATAGATGTGAATGTGGTTGGAACCAATGCATGGTGGGATTTAACCTCAGGTAGGCTTCCTATGTACTTTACCTTGGCAAGGATCAATGTCCATGTAGTTAAATGTGATTGAAACCAATGAGAAGGGGATCAGAACCAATGGTTGTTGGGGTTGAACCTCTGGGAGGCTTCCTATATACCTTGTCATGGCAAAGATTAAAGTTCAAAATGAGTGGTATGGGTGTGGGGCTTACACATTAGGCTACCTAGAGAGGGTCTCAAGGTCGATGCTTACTCTATGATAACTTATGTCATGTTCGTTGTGAGAAACATGAGGCAACGAAGACGTGACGATCATGGCGCAGAGGAGAGTCCATGGGAACTGGAATGGGGCTTACACATGTTTAGATTCCCAGGTAGAGGAAGACTAGTAATTACTCAATGATGGAGGCCAGGGAGGTGGCAATGCCTAGCAGGAGAGGGATGGGGTAACATATTTCCATGTTCCCCTCTAACCTCTTGGTCATTGGCACGATATAAGAGAGGAAGTGTAGGGGTACTACACCCAAAAGAAAGGGTAGGGGCTTATACAAACGTTGTTTCCCTTTCCCCATGGACACACTCTACTATGTTAAAGAGGGTCTCATTCCATGCGTGGAATGATTTCACTCACGTGGAGACCTGTGGGAGTGGAAAATGTACAAGCTGGGGGTACTTTGTGCGATACATTGGGCGAGGTCATAGTTTAATGTCATGTAATGAGAACGATGGTGCTTGGCAGATTAACGTCCAACAGCTCGTACAAGGTGGGTTCACTATGCACCCCTTAGAACATACATAAAATATACCTTCTTCCCCTTGTGGAGATAATTCATCAGAAAATCCATGGTTGTGGGGTGTCATGGAGTGATCCACTAAGGGTTCCACATGAGTGTGTCTAGGAAAGAGAAGGAATAGCCATTATCATGCCTATGCGATGAAGCATGAGGTGAAGCAACATAATAAAAATTATCAGCCAAGGGACTTTAAAATAAATTCTTTCAAACTTGTAGGGTCGCATGGGAAAAGGAGTCGCGGCACAAAGGGGTCATAGATAGAAGCCTCACGATGCTTTGGTGCTCTATTAAGTGGAGGGCTTCGCGAAGGGGTATTCATTGCGAAGTGATGTGTCCTAGCCTAGGAATAAGGAAGGAGTTCATATAGAAGGTGCTTTGTGAAGTGTAAAGGACCTCGTGAAGCAGTACATCATGAAGTAAGGGTGCATTTTGAATCATAGCATTGTGAAGCAATGTGCTTCATGAAGCACAGTGACCCCGCCTAAGAATGCGGTTCCCATGTGCATGAAGGAAGCTTCACGAAGCATAAACACACTGTGATGACCTGAGTCCCCTTGGGGATCCCCTTCCTTCACGGAGGCCCATGGGCTCCACCAAGCGCATCCCTCATTGAAGTGGGGCCTAATTCATGCAAAGGGGGAGTCACTAAGAGATAAAAATGTACCTTGAAGAGCTCATGGTTCTCAGAGTAGAGATTACTTCGCCATTTTGGATCTATGAATGTTAATGATCGGAGGATCCGTCCTTTGGGCTGGGTGGGAGCCCGATATTTATAGGAAATAGGCACTTCGATGTAGATCTCACTCGGCTTGTAGACAGAGCTCGCACCATGGTGGGTCACGAATGTCAACTAGATTTGTGGAGCATCTCGCCTCTTTGCTTGGTGGGGGCTTGTGAATGTCAAATGGGTTCACGAAACATTCTGCCTCCTTTATTGGTGGGGGCTCGCAAAAGTAAAATTGGTTCACAGAGAATCTCACCTCGTGGCTCTGCGGCAGGCCCACAAACATCAAATCGGTTCATGGAGAATCCCACCTCCTGGATCCACAACTTGTTCGCAAATTTCAAATGGTTCACTGAGTAGCCCACCTCCTTTCCCCATGTTGGATTTTCCAAGGGGTGATTTTTACTGGTTGTGGGGCGTGTGGAGCTGTGTGAGTGTGCTTCATGAGGTACCTCCTAAGGAATTATGTTTGTTCTTGTTCTTCTAGAAATTTTTCACCATCAAATACCCCCCCCCCTCATACTAGGAACCAAAATGAAATTGAGGTTCCATGTTTCTGGGTCAATCGCAAAAATCCATCGATCAATGGTGTTGCTGACTTGCGAAGGAGTCTCGTGAAGAACAGTGGCGTCGTGGGGATGAATGCACCACGAAGCTTCCACAATTTGACGCGCAATGAAGAACCATGGGTCCTCACTTAAAAATAAGGTATCTGGCATCTCTTTTATTCTTTCTCATCTCCGCGTTTTTGGCTTTTACCACTCTCGGTTCGTGAGGCTCTACGTACTTCACGTTTTTCACCTCAAATTGGGCCTTCTACTTCATGGTGCTCAGTGTGTCTTTGACTTCATATCGAGGTGTTTTGAGACTTTTGGTTGATGGCTGGGGTAGGGCTCTAAGAACATCCTTCACGAATGACCTCTGTGTACTTGCTTCGCGAACCAAAACCAAATTACAACCAAACTAAAAAATTGAATGGCTCAGTAGGAGACTTCCAGGGGGTCCATGAGGTCGCTACCCAAAATGAGGAGATAGAGAATATCTTAGGTCTAGGGGAGTGCATACAGAGCCACTTAGACAATGGTTTGCTAGTGTAGTTGTTGTCAGAAAGAAAAATGAATTATATCCTATGTAAGAGGTTTCCAATGTAAGGATTTTGGATGAGGGATGACGGGTTAATCTCTGAACCAAGTAGGTTTGAACCAGCTATTTGGTTTTGGGGCACACCCTGCCAACTCCAGTGGTTCAAGGAAGCTTATGGCCATGACCAGGAATACATCACGCATGTTATAGATGATTGTTTGTACAATTATTTAAATAATGTTGACAGGAATGAATTCCAGCCGGAGACATCCCCCCTGTAAAAAAGATGATCTTGAAGGAAGCACTGATGAACCTATGGAAGGGATGGTCCGATGAGTAGGATATTCGCTAGTGTGACAACTTCACTGATGACTGGGATTGGGCCTACTGGGGTGGTGCCTCATGTAGAGAGTTCGGTGAAGAGAAGAGAAGAGTGGGCCTTTATGAGGTGGCTTAGGCTTCCAAATTTTCAATATACTGACTGAAGTAGCTCATGTCAGAGTTGTTGAGTTGGTGGTCGTCGAGGACCAATATCTTCAACTTACACAATAGGGAGGTTGGCATCAGTTTATGGGATGTGCATCAAATATTGGGGGGGTCCCAATACTGGGGGTGATGCATGATGAATTCCTCCCTATTATGGGTGCATGGGAGGATCCAGAGAAAATTCCGCCACTAGTGATGGTGTTGATGGCGCTGGTGCCGGGAGAGGAAAAGGATGCAGTGGGGGATGTCCATTTCAGGTGATGCTTCATGCTGCTTCTGATCTTCCCAGATGATAGGTGGATTCATGTGAGGCCTCAATCATTCCCGAAGGGGGATCAATGAGGCAGGGATCAATCTTATTGGTGGCTCTTGGAGGATAGCCAGTGGAAGACCTGGGGTTTCACTATCAGTACCAATAATCAATCGGTAGTCAGGTTGGTAACATTCATTGAAACTCTTATTTGCTGTTGGATCCTACCAGTGAGGGATACGAACAAGGGAGTGTGACCTGGAATGTTTATCATGGCATACATGTTTGAGATAGGTGGGCGGGTCCACCTCATGATCTCCAAGCTCACTATGATGTACAAGACGTTGGGGCATATAAGTGAGGGGAAGAGGACATAGAGGATATTTGGTCCATTCCACCTTCTGTATGGGTGGTTATTGCCGTATGTAACACCCCAAGATTCCATGGTATGCTTCTCTTTGAATAATACAATAACATGTGTTGTATGAAACATCGAGTTATAACACAACACAACCACTCAAACTAGCCGTTATGGATAGTAACACCCACATTTTGGAATTTTATAAATTTTATCAATCAAAATGTACTTCATTTTTGGATTTGTAATATCTAAATTATCATAGGGTGAATTTTAGGAATTTTTCTGAAAACATTCAATTTTTTTTGAATAGTGAAAAACACTTAGTTATTGTTTAAAACCAAGTTTTTATTTAAATTTTTATTTATTTTATATAAATTTATTTTAGGTCAAAATATATAAATAATACCTATATAAGTTAAATGTAATTCGTTGGAGTCGATTTATAATAATTTTAGATATATAAAAAATTTATTGAAAGTCTCAAAGTCTTTTACCCACCTCCATGGAGAAGATGCAAATTCACATAAAACATAATTTCACCACTTCTGTTAATGGAATATAAAAAATCTGAATGACATGGTTGATATAAGTAAGTAAAACTTTGTTCAATAAGATAAAAATAATTTTTGGGGAATAGTAACTTTTTACTTTTATTTAGCAGGGTTAAAAGTAAATCGGGTAATTAAGGGTAAAAATGATACTATTATTACCCTAACACATATCCTAATTCTATTGGATATAAAAAATTAGACCAAATAACCCTTATGAATAAAATATGAACCTCTTTCGTCAACATGGATTAGATTATGACACTTATTATTATTTTATTTAAAGAAGAGTTAAATAAGTTAAAATCAATTTTAATAGCTAAATCATTTTTAATATAGGGTTATACGTAAGATAAATTAGACTTTAATATTCATTAGAAATATAAAAATATTTCCTAAATAATTTTATTTTATTTATATTTTTTAAACATTATATAATTAAATTTATTTATGACACAATGATGATGCAGTAATTACTCAATTAATGAAATATTTGAATAATTGATATTATAAGTATCTAAATAAATGTAATTTGAGACTTTATATGAATAACACTAATTTTCTATGTTAATATTACATTTTAGGATTGTTTAGTTGAATTTTTTCAATGTAATAATGCTATTATGAATTTACAAAAAAATTACCAAATAGTGTCAAAATTGACAGAAAATGAGTTTTAATAATAAATATAATATTATTAATTTATATTCAATTCATAAAAATCTATGGTTCAGCTAAAAGGATTGTATAAGGATTTATGTATCATTAATGAACCACTTGGGGTTCGATCGGATGAATATATAGTATGTTTATTAACAATATAATATAATAATACAAAGAGACATGTTAAATGTCAAATATTTAACTAAGAGTTAAATGGAAAAGATAACGTTAATATAGTGACCCAAACCATTCTAAAACCAATTGGATGAGTGGGTTTTGACCCATACCCACTTTAGACTTTAAATAATCCACTTCATAACCATTAGAAACCGAAAATTATTTTATTATAAAATAATATTTCTAACTTTTCCTAAGGTGCCCCTCAGCCCTCTTATAAAAGGGAACTCCCCCTTCCCTCAAATTGACACCTCATAGCATTTTTCCTTTGAAATAATCAACACGGATACCCTATCAACTATCCTCTCTTCATCCTATAGGCCATCCTTAAGTCATAAATCTAACATAAATATCCCTTTTGATCAAATCAAAAGGAAAAACTCGAAGAAAAGGTAAATAATTCATCACCTCATTCAAGTTCCTTTCTTCTTCCACTTCTTCGTTCATTTTTGTTTCCATTATAACATAATAACTCCAGTATATTCTATATATTGTGATGTTATTACAAATATGGTACAACAATATTCATTATTCTACCCATGCTTTGAGTGACATATCACCATACGTGCGTACGTAAAACTTACCGTCTATACATCATGATGTAATTGTTATTCAATACATTATTATTTGGATGGGTATAATAATGATATGTAATTGATGTAAACAGTAAATATTACATTACAATGATTATTTATATATGATATTCCATCCAATTATATATTATTTTAATATCAAAAGAATGATTTTGTCACTCGGGGGTACGTATGGATTACTGTCTCCATGAACGCGATGAGATTCATTCCTCATCCTATACATTCAAGACTAATTTTCATTTAATGATTAAAATTAATGTTTAACGACTAGATATAATTTTGTATATGAATAAGATACATCTCATCCATAAAGAATATGTCTCACATAACAATGAATATAAAGGAAATCGAATCTGTTAACACCCAAAACAACGATAATACTAAGATATTATTAACAATGTAATATTAAAATATCATATATGATGTCATATTATTGTATATGATTCTTGTTTAAATTAATAACAAATATTTGACCATAATAAAAGAGGTTAACCTTCCCTCGACTGAGAAAAAGTACAAGGTAAGGGTTAATTTCACAATCTCTTTATTATCCGAGGTTGTTTAATATAAGTATCTACTAAGACTTCTTTATCATCCACATCCATGTGTCTTAAAAATATATTTCAAAACATTTTTACTCTTTTATAGACTATGGTTTAAATTCATTTATACCATCGTTTGACTTTTTATAAGATGTCTATAAAGGAATCATTCTGTCATTTTCCAAACAAGGTCCTTTATATCCTTTTCGACAAAATTATGGTAAGAATATTTTTTTTAACATATATGGAGAGTGTAGCTATTTTTTCCGTTATAAAAACATCGAAGCATCCCTTAATATTTTCATAAAATATTTTTAAAAATAAATATATTCTTTTATAATAACATGAATTATTAATTATTTCAAAATATAATGAGATATGTCTCTAAAAGCGTTTTTATTTCACCTATATCAACATCCATTGATGGATTTTAGTCTTATTTGAATTTGATTTATTATGATACGAAACATACATGTTGTATTGAAGGTTATGTGATATGTTTGACTATGGATGGGTTATTTTTTTCACCATTCATGGTTTATGGATAATGTATTGACATTTCGTATGCCTGTTTTAATATAAATGTTTATGTTATGTTTTAACCTTTTCATATGAGAATGCATTGGACTTAGTAACTGGAAGGTGGAGCCCACTATAGCACCTCGAAGCATCAGTAGGTCTCATTAGACAAACTATTGTATTGGCACAATGCCATGACAAAATCTTTTCTGTAGTCTTGGCGCACGCCTTTACTGGGTCGTTATGAATGTCTGGAATTATACATTCCTTTGTCATGAAAGTTGTTATTAATATTTCATGTCATTATTTGATTAGTAGAATATCTATGTGATTAAGTAAATGGAATTATTTCATTTTATATTTTCCATAATATGACGAATTTCATGTATTAAAAGAATTTGTTTTAGTTATACATTGCCTAAAATTTTTCTCCTTGTTTATGAAACTTTCCGTTATATTTTTGTCCTAAATGAGAATCTGAGAAAAGCCATTTCTATGTTTTATTTTTCCCAGGATGTGAAGATGTATTATATGACAGACCTACAGGGATAGTATGAGGGGATGTGAGTGTGGTCTATGGAGACAAGATGTTGTTGTTGTTTTTATTTCATGATGTAATATAAAAGTTATGTTTGTATCTATTACTTCCAATGCTACTAAACTAATCGTTCTTTCGAGCCTTTATATTTTTTGATCATGAAAATGTTATGGAATAATGTACCAAATCTAGGTAACTAGGTTCAGGGCATTGCAGTTGGTATCAAAGGATGTTTACTACAATAATTGGATGCTAAATTATGATATACTATTATTACTACACATAGCCCTAAGATAGACATTGAGGATTCGTATAGAAGAACATCCTATAATATTGGTAATGTAGAGTTTTGGTATGTTATCTGAGAAATACATCTCTGTCTGGATATGAACAAGAAGAGGTTTCTCTGCCACAGATGTACCTAGTGGTAAAACCTGAAAACACCACTTTGAGCTAGACTCGAACGAGAACTGGTGCATGAAAATAGGTCTTGCTGCACTCTTGGTTACAAAACTGCCAGGGGATATTCTTAGGATAATTCCCATATTCATTACAAGAAATTATGAAGGGTTTATGAGTATATATTTTTCAAAGAAAAAATTTTTATGATTATGGATAATATCCATAAACTGTTCAATTTATGATATGTGTTTTACAAGTTTGGATTTATGATTTTCAATTCATAAACTAATATAGTGTATGAAATTGTATAGAAATGGTGCCTAGTGGAAAGAATGGAAACTGTATCAATGGACATACTCCATATAGGGATTTCCTTCCTGCTCAATATAATTATAGTGGAGCTGGAGATACAACTACTACTGATAAGAAAATCACCATATTGGGACAACTCACTCAGGTTATGAATAATAACCTTACACTTATGGAGAACCCAGATACACAAAGTGGAGGATCAGTGTTAGACAGCTTCATGAGGAGACAACCGCCAACATTCAATGAGAGTAAAAATCCATTTATAGCTGAGCAATTGATAAGTTCCCTAGATAAACTATTTTCGGTTTTGGGGAGTCGTGAAAGGTAAAAAGATATCATGGCATTTTATCGCATCACTGGAGATGCTGATCAATGGTGGCCATTGATACAAAACACAAAGGAAGTTGAAGAAGTATCAATTATGGAATGGACAGATTTTAAAGAAATTTTAATATAAAAATACTTTCCTCATGACCATCGAGCATATAATGAAAGACAATTTCTATGTCAGAGGAAAGCAGAGGATAAGAATGTCGCAAAGTATGAGTCTAACAATACATGGTTTTCAAGGCATGATGCTGATTATATATGTAACCTGAGAAGTAAGATTGATCATTTCGTTGATGTGGTAAACCCATTTATCCATTTAGAATTAGTCTCCAAAAACTTCTAATCATACAAAGATATTGTCTCATGTGCTATCAAGATAGTAAATGAATTCTCTAAGTCTTACGACTTTAAAGAAAAGAAAGAGAAGAAGAGATCAGCTGATCACTCTGGAAATGGAAATAAGGGGAAGAAGTGAAATGTTAAATATCCATCCTGTATTAAATGTGGGAAGAAACACCCTGCTACTTTCTTGAAAGGAATGAGAGTCCGTTAAAAGATTGGGGAAAATGTCCACCATGCTCGTGATTGCAAGGGGAAGAAAGAAGTTACTAATGTTAAATGCTACAATAGTAGGGAGATGGGACATTATGCAAATTAACATTATAAGAGTCTAAGAAACTTAACCTAGAAAAGGAAAAGGGATCAATTCCATGCTTATGTTATCACTACTACTGAGTTTGAAGCTTCTAAAGATGTGGTGTAAGGTAATTTAATGGTTTCCTCAGATTTAGCCAATTCATTATTTGATTCTGGATCATCACATTGTTTCATATCATCCCAGTTTTCTATGAAAATTTCATATTTACCATTTTATTTAACAAGGGAGTTGTCTGTCAAAACTTCTATGGGAAGTATCATTGCAAAAAAAATTATGAATCAGTTCCCATTAAGGAATATACACATTATTTATCTACTGATCTCATCATCATACCCATGATGTAATTTGATATAATCCTCGGTATGGATTGGATTTTGGAACACGATGCGAAAATTTATTGTAATAATAAGGAGGATACAATTTTTGATAATGATAAAGAGTACCTTATCTTTAGAGTAGAAACATCACCACCTAATTCTTATCTAGATCCTCCCCCCAATATCTCAACTAAATTCAATTAATGGGAAGGAAGAGAATGGAATAACTCTGGATGTGGAACATAATTTTTAAATAGAGGATGTACCTATTGTGCATGATTATGTTGATGTTTTTCCAGTGGAATTACTTGGACATCCTTCAGAAACATAAATTGATTTTTCCATTGACATAATTCATGGTTCAAGGACCATATCGAAGACCCCATATAGAATGGCCACTATGGAATTAGTGGTACTAAAAAAACTAGTTAAATTGATTAATATGGGATTCATTCTCCCTAGTGTTTCTCTATGGGGATCCCCTATCTTTTTTGATAAAAAGAATGATGGATCTATGAGATTGTGCATTTACTATAGGGTGATCAATGCAATAACAATAAAGAACAAGTATCCCCTTCCTCACATTGATGATTTATTCATCAAAATTCATGGAGCACAATACTTCTCAAAGATTGATCATTGATCTAGATATCATCAGTTATGTCTGAAGATGGAAGACATTCCGAAAAAAACATTTCTAACCAGATACTGTATTACTAGTTTACAGTAATGGCTTTTGGGAGGACTAATGCACCCTCTGTTTTCATTGATCTAATGAACAGAGTTTTCAAGGAATATCTAAATGACTTTGTAGTGGTATTTATTGATTATATATTGGTATACTCTAAAAGATATGAGGATCATGAAAATCAATTGCGCATTATTCTAAAGACTCTTAGAATAGTTGAATTATACGGGATGTTTTTCAAGTGTGAATTTTGGATTCAGGATATTTCTTTTCTCGGCTATATTGTATCTAAGGATTGAATCTACATTGATCCTTCTAAGAAAAGGGAAATCCAAGAATGGCCAGCATAGATGAGTATAACAAAGGTATATAGTTTTATTGGTTTAGCATGACATTATTAAAGTTTCATCTATATCTTTTCCCGATTGGCTAACCCATTAATCAAGCACTCACGTAAAGGGGTTAAATTTGTTCGGACAAAAGATTGTGAAGAATGTTTCGAAGAACTGAAGAGAAGATTATTCAATCCTCTTATCTTGACTCTACCATCGGGTAATTATGGGTTTGATATTTATATTAATTCATCAATGAAAGGACTTGGATGTGTCCTTATTCATACTAATATGGTCATTGCATATGCATCACGACAACTAAAAATTTATGAGCAAAACTATCCTACTCATGATCTTGAGTTTGAAACTTAAATCATTGCATTGAATATTATGAGACACATTCTCTATTAAGAAAAATGTGATATTTATATTAATCACAAGATATTGATGTATATTTTCTCTGAAAAAGAACTCATCATGAGGCAAAGGTGATGGCTTGAACTACTGATGGATTATGATTGCAGGATACACTACCACCAGGGGAAGGATAATAAGGTGGAAGATGCTTTGAGAAGAAAGGATCATGGAGTCTTGAACAATATGAGAGTTGAAAAGGATCCTATTTTCATGGATCTAGTAAATATGGATATGGTAATAATCATGGAAGGTGAAACATCAATGATTTTTCAAGGGTTTTCCAAACCATCATTACTATAAAGGGTAAAGGGTTCTTATACCGATGAAGAAGAATTTCAAAAGAAGATTAAAGCTGTGAATGATGGGATATTAAGAGTCTTTGTTTATGAAGATGGAATTTTGATATTTTGGAAGAGACACTGTGTTCCCGATATAACTGAACTAAAAAGGGAATTGTTGGATGATACACATAGTTCTAATTTCTCTATACACCCTGGTAGCACTAAGATATATAGAGATTTGACGGAACATTTTTGGTGGAATGACATTAAGATGGAGATTGCTAATTTTGTGTCATGATGTATGGTATGTCATCATGTAGAATATGGAAGGAAACAACTTGGAGTGGTCTTGAAACCTCTTCCCATACCATAGTGGAAATAGGATATTATTACGACAGACTTTTTCATGGGACTACCAATGAATCCTAGAAGGAATGATGCAATATGGTTCATTGTTGATCATCTTACCAAGTCAACACATTTTCTTGCTATAAGTGAATATTTACCACTTGAACGTCTAGCTAGACTATATATTAATGATGTTGTATAACTTCATGGAGTACCCCAATCGATTGTTTCTGATCGTGATCACCATTTTACATCATGATTCTCGAAAAGTATTTAGATAGCCCTGGATACTAAACTTCGTTTGAGCATTGCCTACCAACCGCAAACTGATGGACAATCAGAACAGGCAATTCAAACCGTAGAAGACATGTTGAGTCATGATCACTTGATTTTCAAGGTATGTGGGATCATTATTTACCTCTGGTAGTATTTTCCTATAACAATAGCTTTCATTCAAGTAATCATATAGAACAATTTGAAGTGTTATATTGAAAGAGATGTCTCACACCAACCTGTTGCGATGATGATGGTGAAAGAAAACTCGTAGGCCTAGTACTTGTTGAGGAAACGATGGAAAAGATGAAGTTAATCCAAAACCACATCCAAGAAGCTCAATGTAGACAAAAGAGCTATGTGGATAACCAAAGGGAGGATTTGAATTTTAGGTAGGAGATCATGTTTTCTTGAAGGTATCTCCATGGAAGGGTGTTATACATTTCGTTATGAAGGGTAAATTGTGTCCCAGGTACATCGGGCCTTTTGATGTTCTAGAATGTATGGGGGCTATAGCTTACCATTTCGGAATGCCTCCAATTCTCTCTAATGTTCATGATATATTCCACATATCACTGTTGAGAAAATACATGCATGACCCAATAAATGTACTCACTTATGTTGAATTAGAACTGGAACCTAATAAATATTTTTGTGAAGAGCTTGTCCAGAGTCTTGATACAAGAGAACTTGTGAAGAGAAACAGGACAACTCGTCTAGTAATAGTTCTATGGAGAAACCATAAGATGGAAGAGGCAAGGTGGGAACCCAAGAAACGTATGATGAAGAAACACCTGATTATTTTGAGGCATTAATATTCTTGAAATTTTGAGGATAAAATAACATGAAGGTGGGGAAAATGTAACTCCCCAAGAATCCATGGTATGCTTCGCTTTGAATAATACAACATCGTGTGTTGAACGCAACATCGAGTTCTATCACACCACAACCACTCAAACTAGCCGTTATGAATAGTAATATCAAATTTTTTTAAAATTTTTTAAATTCTATCTTTCAAAATGGACTTCATTTTTGGACTCGGTATATCAGAATTACATTAGGGTGAATTTTTTGTATTTTTCTGAAAACATTCAATTTTTTAAGAATACTGAAAAATAATTAGTTATAGTTTAAAACAGAATTTTTATATATATAATTATTTATTATATTTAAATTTATATTAGGTCAAAATAGATACATAATACCTATATATGTTCAATGTAATTATTTGGAGTCAGTTTATAATAATTTTTGATATATTAAAATTGTATTTAACTTTTCACGGTCATTTACCCACCTCCTAGGAGAAGATGCAAATTCACATAAAACATAATTTTTCCGCTTCTGTTCATTGAATTTCAATAATTCGAGAGACACAGTTGATATCAGTAAGTAAAATGTGGATCAATGAGATGAAAGTAATTTTTGGTGAATATTAACTTTTTAGATTTATTTACCACGCTTAAAAGTAAATAGGGTAATTAAGGGTAAAAATTGTATTATTATTACCGTAAAACATGTCCTATTTCTATTCGATAAGTATAATTAGACCAAAATGAACCTTAGGAATAAAATATGAACCTATTTGATCCACTTTGATTAGATTAGGACACTTATTATCATTTTATTTAAAAAAGAGTTAAAAGAGTTAAAATCAATCTTTAATAAGTAAACCATTTTTAATAAAGTGTTATACATAAGATAAATTTGAATATAAATATTAATTAGAATTTTAAAACGATTTCTTACATAATTATATTTTATTTATATTATCTAGTCATTAAATAATTTAATTTATTTATGACACAATGATGATGCAGTAATTACATAATTAATGAAATATTACAATAATTGATATTATAAATAATGAAATAAATGTAATTTGAAACATTTCATAAATTCCACTAATTTTCTAGATTATTATGACCTATTAGGGTTTTTTAGATGAATGTTTTAGAAGTTATAATGCATTTATGAATTTAGCAAAAACAAAATACCAAAAAGTGTCAAAATTGACATAAAATGGTTTTAAAAAAATTATTATATTATTAATTTTTATTATATACCTAAAAATATATGGTTTGACGAAAGGGCATATATAATGATAGGTGTATCATTAATTAACCACTTGAGGTTCTCTTGAATGTATATAGTATGTTTGTTAACCATATAACATAAAAATACAAAGAGACCAGGTAAATGCCAAACTATTTAACTAAGAGTTAAATCTAAATGATAATGCTAATATTGTGACCCAAACATATCTACAACCTAGTGGTTGAGTGGTTATCAACCCATTCCCTCCATAAAATTTAAATAATCCTCTTTTTATCCATTATAAACAAAAAATATTTTATTATAAAATAATAATTCTAGATTTTCCAAAGGTGCCCCTCACACCTCTTATAAAAGGTCACTCACACATCCCTAAAATTCACACAATAAAAGCTTTTTTCTCAGCCAAACTATTCCCAAATACCCTCTCAACTATCCTACATTCATCTTAGAGTCCTTAATTTTGTCAAAAATCCGTTTTATGGGGCCCTTTTGATCAAAGCAAAAGGAAGAACCCAAAGAAGAGGTAAATATTTCATCACCTCTTTCAAGTTCCATTCATCATCCACTTCCTCTTTCTTTGTTGTTACCATTTTAAAATAATAAATACATTATATTATATATACTATGACGTTTGTATAAATATTTTACAACAATTTTCATTATTCTATACATCCTTTGAATGACATGTCACCATACGTGCGTACGTACGGTTTACCCTCTCCACGTCGTGGTGTAATTGTTATTCAATACATAAGTATTTGTATGGGTGTAATAATGATGTTTAATTGATTAAAATAATAAATATAACATGATAATGATTCTATATATAAGATATTTCATCCAATTATATTTTATTTTAATATCAATAAATGATATTGTCACTCGTGCGTACGTAAGGATTACCGTCTCCACGAACGCGATGACATTAATTCCCCAACACATCCATTCAATACTAATTTTCATTTGAAGATTAAAATTAATGATTAATGACTTCATATCATTCTCGATATGAATAAGATACATTCCATCCATAACAAATATGACTCTCATAACAATGAATATAAAGGAAAATGAATCTATTAACACCTGAAACAACGATAATACTAAGATATTATTAAAAAGCAATGTTAAAAGATCATATATGATATCATATTAATTTATATGATTCTTGTATAATTTAATAACAATAATTTCACTATTATACATGAGTTTAAGCTACCCCGAGTCGTAGAAAAAGTACAAGGTACGAGCTAATTTCACAATCTCTTTATTATCTGAGGATGTTTAATCTAGGTATCTATCGTGACCTCTTTATCATCCACGTTCTTGATTACTAAAAATGTATTTCAAAACATTTTTACTATTTTATAGACCTTGGGGTAAATTTATTTATACCCTTGTTTTATTTTTTATGAGATGTATATAAGGAAATTATTCAATCATTTTCCAAAAAAGGTCCTTTAAATCCTTTTCGACAAAATAAAGGTAAGAATTTTTTTTCAACATATATGGCAGGTGCGGCTATTTTCTGCAGTTATAACTACATCGAAGCTTTCCATAGAAACTTATAAGAATTTTTTCAAAAATAAATGTTTTCTTTTATAATTAAATAACTTTTAAATGATTTCAAAATAGAATGAGATATTTATCTAAAAAGTTTTTGATTTCACCTATGTCAACATCCTTTGATGGATTTTAGCTTATTTGAAGATGATTTATTATGATACAAAACTTCTATATTGTATTGAAGGTTTTTTAATTTTTTTACTGTAGATGTGTTATTTTTACACCATTCATAGCTTATAGATAATGTTTTGACATTTTTTATGCCAGTTTTAATACGAATTTTTATGTTATGTTTAATCCTTTTCATAAGAATAATTCATTCGAATTAGTAAGTGAAAGGTTTAGCCTACTATAGCTACTCGATGAATCGGTAGGTATAATGTGACAAACTAGGGTCTTGGAACAAGGCCTTGATAAAATCTTATTTTTAGTTTTGGAACAAGGCCTTGACTATGTGGTTTTGAAATTATGGAAATATGCATTCCATTATTATGAAAGTGGTTATTGATATTGCATGTGATTATTTTATTAGTAGAATATCCATGTGAATAAGTAAATGGGTTTTATTTCAGTTTATCTTTGTCGTAATATGATGAATTTCTTGTTTAAAAGTATTTTTTAGTTATACATTGCCTAAAATGTTTAAACATATTCATTAATGTTTATGCTATATTGTTATCCTTAATGAGAATCTGAGCTCACCCATTTCTATGTTTTACTTTTCCTGGGATTTGAAGATGTTTTTTATTACTGAACTACAGAGATAGTATGTGGGGATATGAGTGAGTTCTATGGATACAAGGTGTTGTTAATGTTTTTATTTCATAATGTAATGTAAAACTTATGTATGTCTGTAGCACTTACAACGATACTAAAATAATCGGTCTTTCGTGAATTGATCTTTTGTGATCATGCCAATGTTATAGAATAAGGCACCAACTCAGGGTAACTGGGTTTAAGGCATTACACCGTACATATGGGGGTTCTATGATTATCCTAACCCCATCTCTCCTCTCGGAACAAACATCCGCCCATCCATTATTAACGTCGTTGGGAGATTTCCAGCCAAGATGACTGTGAAAATGGTTCTGAACCGTGTATGGAAGTCAGAGTAATTCATCTTTAATATGTTCCCACTTATAACAGGTTCTTTCACAGATGATATCCATGGATGGTTAGATCACTGGTCCTATCTCTTGGCCTTTCGAGGTGGAGTGCTGGTGGAAAGAGTGGACGGTGAGCCCCTCTGTGAGTCGTAAACCCCACATCGATTCTCTAGGAAATTTCATTGTATGCAGTGACTGACCCAACTAATCTATTTATGTATGTTCTATAAGGAACATACATGTTTGATGAGGTAGATATAGATCTTGTTCACTATGGAATATGGGATGATGTGGAATGAGTTTCCTCCACCCATGGTTGTCTTCGGTTTGGTGAAGGAGTATGCTAAAAGATGGGAGGCGGCATACCTGGGAGAGATTATGAAGAATGAAACCATTCGGTCTGGTGATGGTGTGCCTCCCCAACCTAGAGGTCGAGGCCAGAAGGTGGTAATTTCATCCTGCGGTGGCAGGGCTACCATGACGGTGTGGCACGCATAGGTTGAGGCAGTGGAAATGGATCCAGCAACGGCAGTAGACCCGGTGATCCCAAAAGAATAGAGTTATCCAGAGGGGAGGCCACTAAAAGGATTCTGTAGAATATCCACCTAGGCTCCAGGTAAGCGGCTGCACCATGTAGACATATCAAAGAATGTTGTCTTCCCGGAGGCCTGGGACATCTGGGGTGTCAACAAGAAATTCCTCGGTCCATTTGAGAAGGTGCAAAAAATGAACCATATTGGGAAGGATTTTCCAGAGATAGGCCCTATCAAGTATGGATTTGTGGTGTCCCAAGAAGAGTCTTAGCAATACCTGGATGAGTATGGGGACTTTGTGCACTCTTGAGATTCTCCGCATCTAATGGATGATCGGGTAAAGGTGTTGTTAGATCGAATGACTCCTCCAATGATGTCAACCTATGAAGTGAGAGAGAACTTCCCTCTTCTAGAGGAATCATATGATTACTCTTGGGGGAGGAGGTCGTTGGAGGGATCCCTTTGGAGTAGTGAGAAGTCAGTGATCAAGGTTCTACTTTTGACGAATTGTCTGAAGACTTTGAGGTAAAATACTGAATACATTCTCCAAGATTCACTTCCAGACTACATCAGACTCCTCACCAATGTTTAAACATTACAGGAGATCCTTATTCATAGAACCTGTTCTCAAAACTCAATGGTGCAGACCCGGTGACTTCAAGATCCACCCCTATAGCTATGGAGATTAGTGCGTCTGGATGGGCCATGACATCTGATATGGCTCCCCTATAGTTTACAGATGTCCCTCTAATATATAAAGGGCCACCTATCATGGTCCCCAAAACAAAAACCCAAGAACAAAACTGAGAGTCTAATCATTATATGTCTCTATCACACAATTCATGACTGCCACTCATTAATCAGGATTACGATATTTGTGCCCTTTTGATATGCAGACTCCTTAAAATGGCAGGGGCTTCCTTGGTGAGGTTGATTGGTACTGTTGGCGGCACATTTCCTAAGATATTGATGGTGTCTGTGGAGGAAAATATCTGTCTAACCAAGAGGCGGAGCTCCTAATCACTGGTGGGACCATTAGTAGGGTCAGGCATGAAGTTATTGAATAGGGATTCGATAATGATGATCGATCAGATAGCCCGAGTCCAACAATACCCGATCAAACACTAGATATGGATCCAGCTGATGAGTTTTTGGGGGAGTTCCCCACATATTCTCCTACCAACCAGGTAGATTGGGTCAAGATGACATATGATGAAGAGAATAACAAAATATTCTATCACCGATCATGGAATATAATCAAGTGCTTCATCGATGACACCCCTAAGCACATTGACTAGATGAGATGGAGACACATTGCTCGTGATTTCTTGAACTGTGTGCTAGGGGATGGATGTCCAACACCCCTACATGCTTATCCAAGTTCATATGGAGGAGAATATTTGAAAGTATGATTGTGGTCTCAGTGTGGGATGGAAGTGGAGAAATGTGGTGAACCTCAAGAGGGTCTGGGAGGCCAAATATTTGGTTCAACGGATGCAGGTTCGGGAGGATAAGCAATATGTCTCCCTCAACGCACAATCAAAGCTAATATTAAAATTGAATTCCCATCTGGAAGAGGTAAAGGAGAGAATGAAGAAAGACTCTAATGAAATGACCACCATCTAGAATGATGTGGAGTGGGCACGGACGGCGGCTGGCGAACCGCGCTCCATCGCTGCCGAAGAGGTGTGGGAGCTGAACAGGTGGTATAAAATCATGGATGCCACAATCCAGAGGGTGGCGGATCAGAAACATTCTTTTTATAGGGTCAACCTGATGATGGTAGGGATTGATCACCATGTTCTATAAAACTTGAAAACCATGAAACATACAATCATGTTTTGATCATTTAATGCTTGATACATGTGTGAATTCCATTATTTTTTTGGTTTATTGTATTGCAATTATATTCACGGTGCTTTCATCAATCATTCTCTTAGATCACGGGGGTTAGGACCGATGTGAGAAATACGGGATGGCCACCTTATTATTCCTCCCAAATGTAAGAGTGCATTCCAAGCATCGAGCATCTGTGGGTCTGAACAACCAATCAAGATTTCTAGGAAGAAAAGGGCAGTACTGATTGCAGGATGAGGACCTCATAACAATCGATGTACCATCCTACCAATGTGATCTAGTCCATGAGCAGTGTAATTCTAGGCACGTTGGAATTAATCTGAACATATGGGTGTGGAATGTTTGAATCACAATACCCAAAATTTGGAAGTTTTTAGGATGGTGTGACAATAATGAATTACTATTGACAGTGTTTGAAACAAAATATCCTTATTATGATAGCCATGGGGATAACAAATGATGAACCACCACTGACCATGTTCGAAACATGGGGCCTGAATCAAAATGTCATCCATTTTTCTTTTAGAACATTGGCCCATGATAGTAGGTGAGCTATAGGAAGAGCATCCAAACTCTTAGGGGCTCTTTTGAACATGACATAGGATGAAGGTCCAAATATAGGACATGTACGGCATGGAACATCATGTAATGGGTAGTTAAAATGGATACCAACACTCTTGATATCAGGCCACCTTGGTGGAAACACAATAGTTGTGTGCGTAGATCTGACCATGGATCCAACATACTCCCGAACAGGACCTCTCGGATGAGGATGCTGACACATCCCAACATCATCATGGGGAATCCCAAATTTTTTCAGGTAGAGCTACAGTTATTTGGTTCCTAGAAAGTGTTCGGGCCAAGGGGATGAAAGAGAGGGGGAAGAGGACATACAATTCTTGGGGCTAGATATGAAGGCAGGAGGCATTGTTGTTCCTTCGTATCCCATGAGGATGGTAATCAACCCACACGTAGTTCTAGTGATGGAATGGTAAGATACCAGTGTCAGGGGTGATATGTTCATGCGTTTCTAGCCCTTATACCAAAATAAGAGACATTTTATAGGTCATGTTTGTCCATTAGGATGAACGGGTGTTTTTTTGGGAGGTGATGGACATAGAATAGAATGTCCTGACATCACCACAAGAATAAATTTGTATGCATGCATTGACAAATGTCACATTGAGTAACCAAATCCAAATATGATGTCCTCTCATGTGATGACACAACCATGCAGTTTCAGTTTTTATCGTGCATCATGGACGATAATGTCACAGTTTAAGGTCATGTGGCTGGAACAATCATGCATTTTTACTTCATGAAAAACGCCTCAATAGTTTAATGTCTTGTGGGAGTATCCAACATAGTTTAAATTCATATGGCTCATAGGAATATTGTAGAGATATGGTTCAAGAGGAAATGTGGACGGCGTGATAAATCATACTCGATGTGATTTAGGAAGAGGTACACATCACACTTCATGTGATTCCCAGGAAGTAACCATAGGCCATGGGGCCAGAAAAGGTTTGCAAATATGGGGTAGGCGTGACAGTCACTCAGTTGAGGTCTGTGTGTTCGAACATATCCAATGAGGATGGGAATCAAGATGGATGTAGTTCTGAGTAGGTCCCTTTTAACGTCATGCATGGAAACATATTGTTTAATGTCATGATGGACAAGAGGTATAACAACCCATAATCTACATACATTGTTATTACATCAAAATTGAAGCATACTTATTACAACATATAACAAAACCATGAATGGACCGTATAGGTATAATGTCTTTAGAAACTGGGAAACATAAAAAACTGGTTCATAAATCATCTACATTGTCTTCCATTAATTTCATCATATATAGAGTCCCTATTGGGATATCCTACTTAATAACCTTCTTCCAGAACTGGGGAAGAGAGAACATACAAAATGGTGAGCTGAAATGCTCAGTAAGGGTAATCAAAGGAAATTTCAATCATATCATATTCATAAGAACAGAAAACATTGAAAATAATTACCTGCAAAAGAGATCATAACATCATGAGATGGGATAAATCATGGTAGTGAAATGTATTTCCAAGTAATCATAACGTAAAACATGAAACTTTTTGGCATACACACTTAATCTGAGAAAACCATTTCATATTAGTCAAGTCTCATTTCCAATACTATCATAGCGGACAAAGTCCATTACTAAACCGAGTTCACTCCTCGTTCCAGTCATGTATCACTGAACCCGATTAACATTCCGTTCCAGCCATGTCTATCTCATGAGATATAAATCTTTAACCAATACATTGGAGGGAGATATAGGTCCCACCCATCTCATAATGAAACCATTCTTATGTGTTCCACCAAATCATAAATCATACATCATAACATAACCCATGTAATAAAAATGGGATTCTAAAACATCACGTCATCATAATATAATCCATAAAAGGAAATCATAAAAATAATTTAACCATTACATTATCTAATCAATGTAAAAATATGGATATAAATAGAACCCGATATTATCTTAGATGGAAAATAATATTGATAAAACACTTGAACTCCATTTTTGAGGAAAATATCCTTTCTAATTCAAAAACATTTTTCCTTTCATAACATGTCATACAAATTTAAACTAATAGAAGTTGATTAAAACTAAACATGAAAATTTTTAAATGAAGTGTCATGGAAATAATGTTCTATGAAATCATAGAATCCATTCATGCCATATAAGTTAAAAAACATTCTTCTCCCACATTGGCCAGAAAAGTCAAAAAGTATCTTGTACTGAAAACGAAAAAAGATTCCTTTCATATCTTTTACTAAAAATTCATGAAATGGTAAAATTGGATTTAATAAATTTTTGGAGGATAGAAATAATAATAAAAATTGAGGAAACATGGATTTGGATGATAAATATGCCTCAGTAATTACCGAAGTATAAACAATCTCAGATAGAAATTGAGATCGTGAGATTCCCCCTTACCTTAGGTCCGATATGCTTTGTACGTGTCCAAATATCTTGTATAATGAATAAAATAATGTCATTGAGTTATTCTAGAATCATACTCATTGTTATGATATCATATATGGTCATATTCTTAGCTTCTTATTAGTAATATTTCATTGCTACTTGTTATTCGAGTGTTTATTGCTTTGTGTTCTTATGTGTGTTATGTCGAATAAATTCATATTATTATTTTTTAGGTTATAGATACCTCATTTCCTGAAATTTATTAGTGATATATATATCATATTTACTTATTCAATTTATTTATATAATCATTATTCAATGAAGAGCTTGTAGAACGATTCACATCACATCATGGAGATGGTAGGCCGTACGTACGCACGAGTGATGATATCGTTCCCATGATTGTGGAATTTTGTTGAAGTATATGAATACTATTTCAGAATCAATATCACTTTAAAATAATCATATATAGTTATTATTTAAACCATTATACCCTTCCAAGCCAGGTGGTGGTTGAAAACAGATTACACCACGGCATGGAGACGGTATTCCGTACATACGCACGCGTGGGGATTTCATTTTCCACAGGATGGATAGAAGGTGAAATAGAGTTGTTTCATATTTATAATAACATATCATTATATGAGTGATACTTATGTTATTACTTCATAATGAAACAATTAAATAAGAAGAAGTAGAAGAAGAAATAAATTTGAAGGAAATGGTAACGAATATTATCTCTTCTTCAACATGCCTCTTTGAAACCTCATCTTTGGGTACTAAGATTGGTATTTGAAAAATACCAGGACCTCTAAGATGTTTATAGGGAAGTGGAGAAGAAAAATTGGTTGGGTTTGGCCGAGATTTAAGGATCAATGTGGTGTGAGGTGGAGAGGGAGGTGGTGCCATTTTATAAGGGAGGAGCGGGGTACCTTTAGAATTATATGAAATATTAATTTATAATTAATTCCAAACCCACTTAAAAACCTCGAAAAATGACTAAAATCCGAATATTAGATGACATAGGGTTGTAATCACATCAGCCAATAAAATTTAGACAAGTTGGTAATTTATTTTAAACATTATCAGCATGATTTATCCTTATATAATCTATTTAATTTTATTTTTGGTAATAATATTCTAAATTTTAAATCATTATAAATATTTACTTATATATTGTGGATTGTCCATAATTGTATACTTTATTAAATTTTAGAACATATAATTTTTAATTTACAATTTTTAAATATTTTTGTGATTTATAAAAAATTTTATAATATGAAATTTCTATAAATTAACAATAGTGTCAATTTTGACACTATTAATTTATTTGAGTTCAAATAAAATATAAATAGAAGATATATTCAAAATAAAATATTTAATAGATTCATAAAATGTCATTTTTATCTATAAAATTATTGGAACACATTAAATAGTTCATATAATATTTATTTTAAATCTTTTGAAATCATTTATTTGATATTTCAATCAATAAAATAATTTCAACATCAATATTGTGTCATAATTAATGATAATTATTTAATCCCTAAAAATTATAAATAAATTCATATGATGTAGATAATTTTATTATATTTTCATGTACTATTTATATCTGAATTTGTATGTTGTTTATCACTAAATCAAAATTAATTTACTTATAGGATTTTAGAGAGTGACATGTTTCCACTTTCTTTGGTTTAAACAATAATTATATTATTTCATAGTCAAAAGTCCATGAAATAAACCTAGTATGACCCTTAGGTGATATGGGTCGACATTTATTCATCCAATAATATTTTTTCAAGTGTTAGGATACTTTTATAATCTTATTTATAACCTTAATTACCTGATTTACCTTTAACTACAATAAATAAAAATTATCGTAGTTACTATTTATAATATCAAAAAAAAATAAAAGTCACCTATTTACATAATTTGGAACCAATTATTACAAATATGGAATCCTTTTTTCAATATTCAATATACAGAAGTTGTAGTAATTAATTTAAAACTAATCCTATTGTTAAACAAACCGGTTTTAAAAGTTAAAACATTGCCAATGATTGAAGTGTTTTTACCTATGAATTCAATGTAAAATTAAGGCTAATGACATAAATTATATTAAAAGGTAAAAATATATTCTACTTATACTTTAAAACCATTAAATATTATAATTTAACAATATAAATTACTGCGATGAAAAAAGTTGTTTTTAATTAAAATATAGCGTGTTTTTACTATTCAACAAAATAGGAAAGTTACCACAATAATATGAAAAATTTATCCAAAGTTAATTTTTATATCCTGATTCCAAAGAAGAATTTTATTTTTTCAAATTGACCTTATAAAAATGTCAAAAACTATATTTAAAGTGGGTGTGCCATCAAAAGGTGGCATAACTACATTTTTTGAAAAATACTTATTTTACCCAAAATATTTATTTTGTTCTCATAGAATGTTCTAAAAAATATGTAAGATGAATAATATTTTCATAAAATTTAAAATTCAGTTAATACTATTCATAACAGCTAGTTTATAAAATTATAATAATATATCATTGTTTAATGAAACTCGGTATTGCGTACTACACACGCTATCGAGGAAGGTCATGATTGCGTGTAACACAAGCCAATATAGAGTTGTGTGCAGTGAAGATTTCCTCTGATGTTTCAAATAACATAAGTCATAAAAAAATACTTCTCATAAAATATCAGGTTGTTACATTTTACTCCCCTTAAAATGGAATTCTCCCTCGAAAATCGTCACTTCTTAAAAAACAGATGAGGATACATCTCCATCAACAAATCCTCATGCTCCCATGTAGCTTCTTATTATTTGTGGTTCCTTCATAAAACATTCACCAAGAAAGTTGTCTTGTTCTGTAGAACTTTTTCACTATGATCCAGAATCTCTATCGGATGTTCTTCATAAGAAAGATCTTGCGCCAGTGGTACAACTTTTGAGTTGAGTACATGTGATGGATCAGGTATATAATTTCTTAGGAGAGATACATGGAATACATCATGAACTTGATAGAGATTTGGTGGAAGTGCCAGTCTGTAATCTACCTTCCCAGCACGATCCAGTATTTCAAAAGGACGGATATACCTAGGGCTCAGAATGCCCTAAACTCCAAATCTCATTACTCTCTTCAAAGGAGATATTCGTAAGTAAACATTATCACCCACTTCAAACTCTAGGTCTTTTCTTTGGTTATCGGCATAACTTTTTTGTCGACTCTGAGCTGGTCTTATTTGTTGTTGAATAGATCGTACCTTTTCTGCCATCTCATCAACAAGATCAGGTCCTTATAGCTTTATTTCTCGAACATCATCCCAGCAAGTTGGAGTTCTACATTTCTTTACATAGAGAGCTTCATAAGGAGCCATCTGAATACTGGAGTGAAAGCTATTATTATAAGAAAATTCCACCAAAGGTAGGTGTTGATCCCAACCACCTTTGAAATCCATCGAGAAAGCTCTTGATATATCTTCTAGATTTTGAATTGTTCTCTCATATTGATCGTCTATCTGAGGATGATAAGCAGTGCTCAAACTCAACTTTGTATCTAGAGTATGCTAAAGACTTCGCCATAACTTCAAGGTAAACCTCAGATCCCGATCAGATATAATGGAAAGTGGTACTCCTTGCAATCTTACCACTTCTGTTACATATATCCTGGAAAGCTGATCCAGAAAGAAATCTTCTCTAATAGCAATGAAGTGTGGCGACTTCGTAAGACGATCAACTATGACCTAGATAGCAATATTTCCATTGGATGTTTTAGGAAGTCTGGTGACAAAGTCCATAGTGATGTTTTCCCATTTCCATTCTAGTATGGGTAATGGTTGTAACATCCCCTTAGACTTCTGTCTCTCACCTTTAACTTGCCGACAAACCAAGCACCGAGAGACATATTCAGCAACATCTCTTTTTATTCCATCCCACCATAAGTACTCTTTCAGGTCCTTATACATCTTCGTGCTTCTAGGATGAATAGAGAATTAAGAACTATGAGCCTCATCCAGCAGCTCCTTCTTTAATTCTGGGATGGGAGGAACACAAACCCGATTGTTGATCCTTTTTATCCCATCACAATCAAGGTTGAATTCAGGAACATTTATCACCTTATTTTGTAACTCTACATCATGTTTTTGTGCCTCTTTAATCCTCACATGTATAGATGGTTGAACATTCATTTGGTAAAGATAATAATTTTCCCCTTCTATGATAATTCCAATATCCATCCATTGTAAAACCATAAATATTGGATCTTTTGTGATCCTCATCATGGATATGCTAGCATGTTCATGTCGAATTAATGTGTCTTCCACCTTGTTTGCTTTCCCAGGGTGGTAATGAATTGAGCAGTCATAATCCTTAATTACTTACAACCATCTTTTTTAGCACATATTCAGCTCCTTTTGTGTGAAAATATACTTTAAAGTTTTATGATAATAAAAATATCACACCCTTCACCATAAAGATAATTCCTCCAAATCATTAATGAAAATATTACAGAAGAAAACTCCAAATCAAGAGTTGGGTAATTTTTTCATGGATTGTCAACTCTCGTGAGGAATAAGCTATCACCATATCATTTTTCATGAGAACGCACCCCGACCCATTCTTGGATGCATCACTGTAGATCACAAACCATTCTCCACAGCAAGGAAGTGTGAGCACAGGTGCACTGGATAACCTTCTTTTCAACTCCTTGAAATTCTCTTCACACTCCTTCGTCCACACAAACTTAACTCATTTTCGAGTCAATCTGGTGATTGGATTGGATAATCGTGAAAAATCATTTACAAAACGTCGATAATATCATGCCAATACATGAAAACGTCGGATCTAAGTTATTGATGAGGGTCTCAACCATCTTTTGATAACCTCTTTCTTTGCTGGATCCACAGATGTCCCTTCATTTGAGATTATGTGACCCAAAAAATGAATCTTTTTTAAGCCAAAATTCACACTTCGTAAATTTGGCCTAAATCTTCTCCTTTCTTAGGGTCTTTAATACAATTCTCAAGTGATCTTCATGTTCTTCATTGCCCTTTGAATATACAAAAATATCATAAATAAAGACTACCACAAACTAAGCAAGATAATCTCTAAAGACTCTATTCTTCAGATCCATGAAGATAGCAGGGGCATTAGTAACACCAAATGGCATTACTATAAATTCCTAGTGTCCATCCCTTGTACAAAAAGTCGTATTTGGTATATCTTCTTTTTTGACCCTTAATTGATGATACCCAGAATGAAGATCAATCTTGGAAAAGTATCGAGCTCCGCGTACTTGGTCAAATAAGTCATAAATGCATGGGAGAGGATATTTGTTCTTGATAGTGATCTTGTTATGTTCTTGATAATCAATGTAGAGTCTCATTGATCCATCTTTCTTCTTAACAAACAGAACATGTGCTCCCCAAGGTGACACACTAGGGCGTATGAATCCTTTTTTATGATTCTCTTGGAGTTGATTCTTCAATTCTTACCACTCAATTGGGACCATTCTATAAGGTGTCTTTGAAATGGGCATAGCACCCGTTATGAGTTCTATTGAAAACTCAACTTCACAATTTGGTGGAAGACCTGGAAATTCCTCCGGAAAGACATCATCAAACTCATGTACAATTTGTGTATTCTTAATCGTGAGTTTCTCCCCAACCATTTGAGATAAATAACCATCATTTATTGAAATCATGACCCATAAGATGGAAGAAATTTAAACTGGAAGGTTATATTTATCCTTGAGTCATTAAATGATAGTTGATTGATCGGGAATATTAAATGTGATTTCCCTTCTTTGTAAATTGATATGAGATCCGTATAAAGAAATCAAATCCATGACAAGAATCACATCAAATTCCACTATAGGAAGGACAAGATTTTCTGGAAGTACTTTCCCACAAACTTCAATCGGAGACTAATTATAAACTTTTGATGCGACTGTTGTGCCATTAGGAGTTGTCATAGCTAACTCAATATCTAATTGTTGAGGTAATATGGAGATAACCTTGTAAAACTCTTTAGAAATAAAAGAGTTGGTTGATCCAGAATCAAATATAACATTTTCCAGTTTATAGTTGATGGTGAGTGTACCTTTCACCACTTCGTTATTGTACTCCACGTCGTTGATAGTAATTGCATGTGACATTCCTTTGTCTTTGGCTCTAAGAGTTTGTTGATGTTGATCATCATCAACATCCATTGGATTTGGGCATTGATTGGAATAATGCCCCAACTCTTTTCACTTGAAACATTGAAGTGTAAGAGGTGCATTATATGTATCCCTTCCTTTTTTCGCATCATTAGACATCTTCTTCCCATTATTTCATCATTCAACTGCCTGATGACCTTCTTTTCCACACATAAAATATTTTCTGGGCCCATTAAGACAATTCCCTCCATATTTCTTTCCACAATTTCAGCATAAAGAAAAAATCATCTTCTTTTCAGTGTGGTCTTTATATTTTCCGTTAAATTCCATTTTCCTCTTCTTATCAAACCCATATGGATGATGGGTAACTCTAATCTCCATCTCAATGTTGAGAGCACATCGAAAAATTTCCTCGTAGCTATTGATGTCCCTTATAGCTAACGCCCTTTGAAGACTTGGTTTTAAGCCACTAAAGAATCAATCGCTTTTACTCTCAGGTTGGACAATAATTCCAGAAGCGTACCTTCCATGTCTTGTAATATTTTCTTCGTAGGTACCAATAGATTCATGATCCTTTTGCTTTAGTTCAAGAAACTCCTTCTCCATCTTTGTTCTAGGAGTACGAGGGATGTACTTATTGAAAAATAAGTTCTTCAACGCGTCCCATTCCATGGACTCAATTTCATCTCTTTTCCATGTATTCTTGATATGATTCAACCATTGATCAACATCACCTTTCAAATGATACACTACCAAGATGACTTTGTCTTGTTCAGAACATTGTAGAACTGAAAATATCTTTTCAGTGATACTAATCCATTGTTCAGCCACAAATGGATCTGAAGACCAGCTGAATGAATGTGGACACTACCTCATGAAGGTTTCAACAGAATTTTTCTCCTTCCTTTTCTCGTTTGGAAGTACTTAATGTTTCATAGCTTGAGAATTTTGTTTGAGCGTGGATAATGATTTTTCATTCTAGCTCTCATAACGTTTGGTTTCTTAGGGGGGAAAACATTTCATTGCTCGTCTCATTCATCATTAACATGGTTCCTTCGGGTTCCAACCATTGACTAAAACCAATAAGCATAGTGTGAGAAACACTAATCAAAATAAGAAAACCACATAATCAAGAATAAGATTTTACACTTAAGGTCTTATCGTAGGTTAATCATGGCCATTTCTAAAACACTAATATTATGTTCTATGTTTTGACATATCGTTAGAGTTGTTATTAAGGCTTTCACATCCTAGATTCCAAAGGTTGACTATACCTTTCCTCTGATACTAACTATAATGACCCATACTCAACATACATTGATATTAATTCAAAATTGAAGCACACTTATTACAACATATAACAAAACCATGAACAGATCATATAGGTATAATGTCTTTAGAAACTGTGAAACAAAAACAATTGGTTCGTAAATCATATACATTGTCTCTCGTTTATTTCAACATATTTAGAGTCCCTTTTTTCATATCCAACTTAATACCCTTCTTCCAGACCTGGGGAAAATAAAACATACGAAAGGGTGAGCTCAAATTCTCAGTAAGGGTAAAAAAGGAAATTTCGATCATATCATATTCATAAGAACATAACACTTTGAAAATCATAACCTTCAAAATAGAACATAATACCATGACATGGGATAAATCATAGTAGTTAAATGTAATCCCAAATAATAATAACTTAAAACACGAAACATTTTGGCATACACACAAAATAATAGAAAATCATTTCATATTATTCAAGACTCATTCCCAAGACTATCATAGCGGACAAAGTCCATTACTAAACCGAGTTCGATCTTCATTCTAGTCATGTATCACTGAACCATATTAACTTGTCGTTACTTCCATGTCTATCTCATGAGATATAAATCTTTACCCAATGAATTGGAGGGTGATATAGGTCCCACCATTCTCATAATGAAACCTTTCTTATGTGTACCACAAAATCATAAATCATTCATCATAACATAACCCGTGTAAAAAAATGGAATTCTTAAACATCATGTCATCATAACATAATCCATAAAAGGACATCATAAAAACAATTCCATCATAAAATAGTCAAATCAATGTAAAAAATAAGGATATAAATAGATCCCTATATTATCTTAGATGGAAAATAATTTTGATAAAACACATGAACTCCATTATTGAGGAAAATATCCTTTCTAATTGATTTTTTTTTCCTTTCGTAACATGTCATAAAATTTTAAACTAAAAGAAGTTGATTGAATATAAACTTGAAAACATTTAAAGGAACCATCAGGGAAATAATGTTCTATGAAATCATAAAAACCATTCATGCCGTATAAGTTAAAAAAACATTCTTCTCGTACTTTTGCTGGAAAAGTCAAAAAGTATCTCGTACTGAAAATGACAAAAGATTCCTTTCATATCATTTATTAAAAGTTCACCAATAGGTAAAATTGGTTCTTAAAAATTGTTGGAGGATAGAAATAATATTACATATTTTGGAAACATGGATGCGGATGATAAATATGCCCCAGTAATTACCAAAGTATAAAAAATCTCATATAAAAATTGAGATTGCGAGATTCTCCCTTACCATAATTCTCATATGCTTTGTACATGTGAGAACCTCTTGTATAATGATTTTAATAATGTCATTGACTTATTCCAGAATCATAGTCATTGTTATGATAAAATATATGGTCATATTCTTAGTTTCTTATTAGTAATATTTCATTGCTACTTGTTATTTAGGTGTTTATTGCTTTATGTTCTTATCTGTGTTTTCTCGAATAAATTCATATTATTCTTTTTAGGATATAGATACCTCATTTACATAATGGTATTAGTTTAACATATATCATATTTACTCATTAAATTCATTTATATAATCATTATTCAATGAAGATCATGTAGAACGAGTCACATCACATCATGGAGACCATAGGTCGTACGTACGCACAAGCGATGATATCGTTCCTTGGATTGTGGAATTGTATTGAAATGTATTTATAATATTTCAGAATCAATGACACTTTACAATAATCATATATAGTTTTTCTTTACACCATTATACCCATCCAAGTAAGGTGGTGGTGGAAAACAGATTACACCATGGCGTTGAGACGGTATTCCGTACGTAAGCATGCGCGGTGATTTCATTTTCCATAGGATGGATAGAAGGTGAAATAGAGTTTTTTAATATTTATAATAACATATCATTATATGAGTGATACTGATGTTATTACTTCATAATGACACAACTAAATAAGAACATGTAGATGAAGATAAAAATTTGAATGAATTGGTAATAGATATTACCTCTTATTCGACACGCCTCTTTGAAAGCTCCTCTTAGGGCACTAATATTGGACTTTGAAGAAGACCAGGACATCTAGGATGTTTCCAGGGAAGTGGATAAGAGAAATTATCAGGGTTTGGATGAGCTTTAAGGCTGAAAGTGGTGTGAGGAGAAGAGGGAGGAGGTTCCCTTTTTTTAGGGAGGAGAGGGGCACCTTTGAAATTATAAGAAATATTAATTTATAATAAATTACAACCCCACTAAAAACCCTACAGAAATGACTCAAATCCAAAGCATAGATAAGATAGGGTTGTAATCTAATCAGAAAATAAAATTTAGAGATGTTGGGAATTTATTTTAAACATTAACAACATGATTTATTTTTATATTATCTATTTAATTCTATTTGTGGTAATAATATTCTAAATTTTAAATAATTATAAATATGTACTTATATGTTTTGAATTGTCCGTAATTGTATACATTATTAAATTTTCTACTATATAATGTTTAATTTACAATTTATAAAAAAAAATTGGTTTTGAAACAATTTTATAATATGTAATTTCTATAAATTAACAATAGTGTCAATTTTGACACTATTAATTTATTTGTGTTTAAATAAAATATATTAAGAAGATATGCTCAAAATAAAATATTTAATAGATTAATAACATGTCATTTTTTTCTAGAAAATTAGTGAAACACATTAAATAGTTCCTATAATATTTATTTTAATACATTTAAAATCATTTATTTGTTATCTCAATCAAAAAAATAATTCCAACATCACTATGGTGTCATAATTAAAGAAAATTATTCAATCTCTAAAAATTATAAATAAATATATATGATGTAGATAATTTTATTATATTTCTATGGACTTTTTAAATCCGAAGTTTTATGATGTTTATCACTAAATTAAAATTATTATACTTATAAGATTTAAGAGAGTGACATGTTGTCACTTTCTTTGGTTTTAATAATAATTATATTATTTCATAGTCAAAAGCCTATTAAATGAATATAGTCCGACCCTTAGGTGATATGGGTAGACTTTTATTCATCCAATAGTATTTTGGAAAGTGTTAGGGTAATTTTATAATCTTATTTTTACCCTTAATTAGTTGATTTACCTTTAGCAGTAGTAAATAAAAATTATCGTAGTTACTATGCATAATATCAAAAAAAATTAAGTAACCTATTAATAAAATTTGGACCCACAACCTCCAAATATGGAATCCATTTTTCCAAATTCAAAACACAGAAGTTTCATTAATTAATTTAAAATTAATCTTGTTGTTAAGCAAATAGGTTTTAAATGTTAAAACATTGCGAAAGATTGAAATGTTTTTACCTATGAATTCAATGTAAAATTAGTGCTAATGACACAAATTATATTAAATGGTAAATATATATTCTATTTGTACTTTAAAACCATAAAATATCATAATTTAACCTTATAAATTATTGATAGGAAAAAATGTTCTTTTTAATTAAAATATAGCGTGTTTTTACTATTCACTAAAATATGAAAGTTACCAGAATAATATGAAATTTTTATCCAAAGTAAATTTTTATATCCTGATTCCATAGAAAAATTTTATTTTGTCAAATTTAACTTATAAACATGTCAAAAACTAGATTTAATATGGGTGTTCCATCAAAAGGTGGCAAAACTGCATTTTTTTAAAAAGACATATTTTACCCGAAAAATTTATTTTGTTCTCATACCATGTTCTAGAAAATATGAAAAATGAATAATAATGTTATAAAATTTAAAATTTAGTAAACACTATTCATAACGGCTAGTTTATAATATTATAATAATATATCACTGTTTAGTGAAACTTGGTATTGCGTACTACACACACTATCGAGGAAGGTCATGATTGTGTGTAATGCAATCCAATATAGTGTTGTGTGCAGTGAAAAATTCCTTTGATGTTTAAAATAACATAATTCATAAAAAAATACTTCTCATAAAATATTAGGTTGTTACAGGAGGTAGGAGGTATTGGCTCTATTAAGGGGAGTTCACAGTGGGAAATTATAAACCCGACATGAATGAAAGAATAAACCCACACACGCTGTTTCGCACGGAATTCGGGGATGACCTCCTGGACGAGAGATTCAAACGTTCTGATCGGTTTCTAGTGGGTTTGTTCGTAGAACCGGAAACATCCAATGATTCCACATCCGTTTGGACCTACATTCCAAAGTTAGGCGCTCATTAGCTTGTGGACTAATGAGGCTTTAGGAATTTGCATTGGTCGAGAGGATGGGAGGTCGGACTAATCACACCTTTTTGAGGGGAATTATTGTCTAATCCGGGACTCTATTTATAGATTTAAGTTATGTTCATGAATCTTTATTACATTACCAAGTATAAAATGATCTTTCCATTAGTTTTAACAATCAATTATTAAATATGCAAGAAATTTGGAGAATCTTTTATATGTATTCGAGGTTCTTCATCAATAGAGAATCATCTATATCTGTTTAGAGATTCTTGATCAATGGTATCCTTCAAAACATTTATATAAAAGTCTCTTGGTCATTATGATGACCAGGCTGGTTTTAAAGCCACTCAGTGGGGCACTTGAAGTTTATCGTCATTCAGAAGGACATGGATTATTTCAAAGTCGGGATCAAACCCATAAATGGGCTACCTACGTATCCTTTGTTTTGGAAAAGGAATCAGAACCCACGTAGTTCGAGTAATGGAGTATGATATTTATGATTGATGGATCAAAGAAGAATGTCATAATTACTTTTACACTCTATGCTCACATGAGTCATGCTCGGTGTGAGAAACAAGAGGTATTGGTAAAAATTAGACGATTGTTCCATGAAGGATGAAATCATAAGAAATTGTTTGGGGCTTATGTATGTATGACTGCCCAAAATAGATGAAGGTTTAGGATTTACTTTTAGGGAGAAAATCCAGGAACAGGGTCCATAAAGGTACATGTGCTTTATGGAGATTTGAATACTCTAACATGGGACTTATTCCTGAAAAGGAAACCCAAATTAGGAGAGGATTGATAATTGGGTTTTAATCCTGAGAAGGAACCCCATATCAAACATAATTTATGACTGGTTAAGAGAAATTAAGGGACTTGGGGTTTACTCCTGAAAAGGAAGCCCAAGATTATGACTGAGTCTTATTCCTAAAAAGGAGACCCAGGTTAGGGATTAAGGTTTGGGGCTAACTGCTGAGAAGGATGACCATAATTGAGATTGGGGCTTACTCCTAAGAAGGATGCCCATATTAAAGGATTATGATTGGGGCTTACTCCTGAGGAGGATGCCCAAGTTTGGAACTTTAAGAATTTGGGGCTTACTCATGAGGAAGATGCCCAGATTAAAGGATTTATAACTGGGGATTATTCCTGAAAAGGAGACCCAGGATAAGGATTCTCTCATCTTAAAGGATGAGGTTTAATGAACGAACTCTCAATCTTTGGTGACATAAATATGTATAAATCACTAGGTTTTGAGAGATATTCCACCGAATTCCTTTCAGATAAGGAAGTCAAATCAAGAAATTATTCCATAAATGACTTTGAAGAGTATATTGAAGACTGAATCTTGAATAGAAAAGGTGAAATGGCTTAAGAGGGGTAAAATGGGCAAGATGGGCACCCAGAAAGGTAGGGGCGCGCATGTCTTGAAAGGCGCGCAAGTCTTGCGTGGGCGCGCAGGTATACCTTGCGCGACACATGGTGTAATTGCACGATTTTCAATCGGAATTGAAATACTTGAGAGACTACTTTTTAAACCCTTCAGAATCCCCTTCAGGTTCTTCCAGAAAAGGGGCGCACAAATTTTATTGAAGGAATAAGGCGGCGCACAAGTATGACCAGCTCCCTTAAGGGCTGGCCATTCAGGCGCGCAAGTGTTGATGAGTTTCAACACTTAGGACTTCCTCCCTCTCTTTAGATCTTCCGTTCTAGGTATGAAATTACCTTAGAAGTGTTCTATAAGCTTTGAGAAGAGACTTGGGCGTCGGGAGCTTCAATCCGAGTTTCTGAAAAAAGATCCTCCTGAATGGGGGGCCCACAGTGTCTATTTATAGGCAGGAGAAGACCCCGGGTGGTTACCTCTTAGGTCGCGCAAGTCACTTGCGCGACCAAGAGCGTCGCGCAAGTGTACTTGCACGGCAGTGATATAACTTGCGTGGTGCAGTTGATGTTGATCCTTTCTTCCTGCCTTTGTCGATTTTTGATGTTTTCTTCAAAAGATGAATCACTTTGAGCTCAGATATTCCCTTTTCCGATCTTTAGATTCTGTGGTGAAAGGAGCGTCAACAATAGTCCCCCCTCAGAGTTGGATCTGGAGAGAAATGAGGATTTGACTCTGAGGAAATCGAATCCTATCCAAAGGAAAAGGGGGTGCGCAAGTCTTCATGCCAGACATAAAGGGGCTAATGTTTAACGTCGAAATAGCTTTGACCAAAAGGGATTAGAATGGACACAATTCCTTGAAAGTTCTTCTGAAAACATACTACCATACTCATGTATGAGGGAAAATATGTAAACTATGGCTTAAGAATATTTTAATCTGAGGAATGATATGAAAAAGAGCTAAAAGTCATTAGAAGAAGTAGTTTCCAAGAATGAAGTTACTATTATTTAACAAAACCTGTTAGGGGGTTGAAATATGCAGGGCCACCTAAGGGCATTGGCTGCATGGTTAAATAAATAGCATCTTTTGGCTGACAAGTCTGTTATGTGGACTGTTTATGCAAGGCCACCTATGGGCACGTGCTGCATAGTCAGGCGAAAAGAACTCTCAAAAAGTTACTTTCCTAGTGCTAAAAGCCAATGAAAGTTTATGGAGATTCAAATTTTCTAAAGTATAGAGTTTGTTGTATGGAAAGAGGTACTTGAAATATGGAGAAGATATTCCCGAACAAGAATATCGAAGAACTCGATGAATATCACTCCTATGAAGGTCTGAAGAAAACGTAGGGAAGAAGAATAAACCATAGACTTGAGTACTTTTAGATCATGAAAAAGGATATGGGACAAATATGTTAAGGATGGCTATTTTTTGTGGATCCTTACATAATGTCTTTTAAGACAAATAAGGACAAAAGAGGCATTCTTCCCAAGAATGAAGTTACTATTATTTAACAAAACCCATTAGGGGGTTGAAATATGTAGGGCCACCTAAGGGCATTGGCTGTATGGTCAAATAAATAGCATCTTTTAGCTGACATGTCTGTTATGTGGACTATTTATGCAAGGCCACCTATTGGAACGTGCTGCATAGTCAGGCAAAAGAATTCTCAGAAGTTTGACATTTTTGTGATTAGACGTCATGAAAAGGGTTATGAAGATCTGAAAATATTTAAGGTTAGGATTATAACACATAAATATGGGTATTGTCCAATGTGTATAGAGATACATAAGTCAATGAAAACCATAATCATGTTGTGGCTGGGTCCTGAATTGAAATTTTGGACTTCACTACGTATCTCATAAGAATGAGAATGAAGCCATACGTAGTCCTTGAAATGCAGTTTGACGTCGTTCAGGATGAAAGTATGAGTGATCTTAGTTTAGGGTCATAGAATTCGGACCATAATAATGAATACACAGTGTGTGTTTTCATGAGGACTTTTCAGCCAAGGGACTGAAAGTGAAATTTGGGGTTAGGCCCAAAAGATGTGGGACTGGATTCGAGGGACACTCGAATGTTCCTACGTATCCCATAGGGATGGGAATCAAGGCCACGTCGTTCTAGAATTACCCTTTGTACAAATTTGGTTCGTACATGTGAAGGGTGAAAGGGGACTTTAGTGCAATGATGGTTTAACCTGAGATAAAAAAATTAGGCATTACCATGTATGCACGTAGTCTTTTTAAAATGAAAACCATTATTGAAAAATCAATGTCAATAATAGTTCTCTCTCAAATGGGGAAATCAAAGAATATTGTAGTTTATTGTCGTACTGGACAAAAGTGTTTCATAGTTTAACGTCATCTAACAAGGACGAAAGTGAATCAATGTAAAGATATTGATTCTAGGTGCGTTTTCACGAATCAACATCACATGAGATGGTGGTGAACCGATGTGAAGAGATTATTTTTGGGCTTGAACCTTGGGAGGCTGCCTACATACCCAGCCTGGAGGGAAAGGATCAAAGTCTGTGTAGTTCAATTAATGAATGAATTAATGATCAAGTTGTTCTTGGGGACAACGATCTAATTAAAATGTTGTTGGGACTTACACATAGTTAGGGGACCAAAGAGAGTGTTATGGTTGAGGTTTGCTCTAATCTCACGTGAGTCATACTCGGTGTGAGAAACAAGAGGTAATAACAACCTTAACAATGCACAGTTTAATGTCATGTAGAACATATTCAGGGACTATGCAGTTTAAAGTCTTGCAGTTAGGACTATTGGTGCAGCACAGTTTAGTGTCATGTAGCAGGGACAATATAACAGTTTAATGTCATGTAGGACATATCAAGGACTTTCTGTACAGTTTAGCGTCATGTAGTTAGGACGATGGGGACAATACAGTTTAACGTTATATTGGAAGAAAGGGGGATTATGCAGTTTATTGTCATGCAGTAAGGACAAAAGAGTGTACCATTTTAACGTCATGTCGGACGAAAGTGCGAATAGTTTAAGGTAATATGCATGGACCGTGAATGGTGTAGTTTAATGTCATCCTGGACCTTTGAGATTATATAGTTTAACGTCGTTCCGGACGTAAGGGACTTTTATACAGTTTAGCATCATGTAGTTAGGACGTCACAGTTTAACGTCTTGCTAGACGTAAGGGATTTTCAAATAGTTTATGGTCATATACATGGACCAGGGATGATGCAGTTTAAGGTCATGCTGGACGGTTTAGGGAACTTTTTCACAGTTTAATGTCGTGTGGGATGAAGTTGCAGTTTAAAGTCATACTGGACCATTGCTGTATAGTTTAACGTCATATAGAAAGGAAGAATTGGTGCTGTATAGTTTAAAGTCATGTAGCTAGGACTAAGGTGAACCAATATGAGGATATCAGTTCTGGGGACTTTTTACAGTTTATCGTCATGCTGGACGATGAAAGTGCCACACAGTTTAATGTCATGTTGCTAGGACACAATATAGTTTAATGTCATCTCGGACAAAATATAGGAACTTCTGTACAGTTTAACATCATGTAGATAGGACATAATACAGTTTAGTGTCATGTAGGACATAATAAGGAACTTCTGTACAGTTTAATGTCATGTAGATAGGACATAATACAGTTTAGTGTCATGTAGGACATAATAAGGAACTTCTGTACAGTTTAATGTCATGTAGATAGGACATAATACAGTTTAGTGTCATGTAGGACATAATATGAACCAATGTGACTGTTTTGGCTCTGGGAATAATATTTTGTGTTTATACAAAATACTTCTTCAGAAATCTGTCATTAGTTGGAGTCGTGATGTGTTCTCCATCCATTGAGATTAGAGAATACGCTCTATTGGAGTAGACATTATGTATTGAATAAGGTCCTTCCCATTTTGGTTCAAGCTTGGGAGGCTTCTTTCCTGGTATCATTGGTACTCTAAGAACCAATACCAATTCTCCCTGAATGAATGAACGAAGATGAAATTTTTTGTTAAAAGCTCGTGCTATTCGATTCTGATAGATTTCCAAGTGGTGAAAAGTGCACAATCATTTCTCATCTAACTGTTCCAATTCATTCAACCGCTTTTGGGATTGCTCATATGTAGATAACTGATCACAAATGGCTATTCTGAGTGAGGGAAATTGAACTTCAATTGGCAATACTGCTTCTGTTCCATATACTAATTAATATGGAGTTGACCGCGTTGCATTGCGAGTGGTAGTCCGATAAGCCCATAAAGCATGAAAGAGTTTATCAGGCCATGACCTCTTATCTTTATCCACCATCTTTTGCAGTATATTTGAAAGAGTCTTGTTGAAGGCTTCTATCTGGCCATTAGCCGCCGCATGATATCGAGATGAATGGTTGGACTTAATGTTGTATTCTTGATACAATTTATTTACCTCAAAAGAACAGAAGTTGGTGCCGTTGTCCGTCAATATGGTATGAGGGACACCAAATCTTGTAATGATGTTAGACTTGATGAAGCTAACAATACATTTAGAACTGACTTCTTTGAGAGGTACTGCCTCTGCCCATTTGGAAAAGACATCAGTAGTAGTAAGAATGTACTTAAACTGCTTGGCCGTAGCTGAAGGGTAAGGTCCCACCACATCCATTCCCCATATGGAAAATGGCCATGAGTATTTAGCTGTATGAAGCAACTCTGGAGGTTTATGAATGAAGTTGGCATATACTTGACATGAATGACACTTCTTGGTGAAATTAACACAATCTTGTATCATTGAAGGCCAAAAGTATCCAAGCCTCCGAATTTGATCAGACAGTCTATGTCCAGACTGGTGGGCACCACAGAATCCTGCATGCACTTCTTTTATGACAGCCATTGTCTCTTCACCATCAATACATCTGAAGATAACTCCATCAAAACCACGTTTGTAGAGAATTTTCTCAAGGTGGTTTGGGATATCATAAATTGTAAAATTGACCACACGTCGCCGGATTTGTTCTTTCTCGGCTCTATCAGGTGGAAGTGTTCCATTTTGAAGGTATTCCCTGATAGGTGACATCCATCCTGTAGTATGACATTACGGTTCAGGAATGGGACTAATTTCATTAATTTCCTCTATTCTGACTTGAACATAAGGTGAAATTGCACGACGGTGGGCAATACAGATGGATGTCTCGTCCCAATTTGGATCTGCTAAAGTTGTGGCTATATTAGCCAGTGCATCAGCTTGAGCATTTTGTGATCTTGGGACATAAGAAAATTTCGGTTCTGAAGGGAATTCCAACATTAACTATCTGACATAATCATACAAAGGGATTAATTCTTCTTTTCTGATGGCATAATCCCCATTGACTTGTTAGATTAACAGGTCTGAATCACCTTTCACCTTTAAGTGATTCACTTGTGCTTGAAGCGCTAACTCCAAGCCTGTAATGAGAGCTTGGTATTCAGCTTCATTATTAGTACCACCTTCCCACAACAAAAAGGAATAAGGTAACACTGCCTTATCTGGAGAAATTAGCACAATTCCTAAACCAACTTTGTTGAATTTAGGATTTTCCATTTTCTTCCCCGTTGGACTTCTAGAAGCACCATCAAAATACATTTCCCAAGTTTGAGGACTCTCTTGAATAGAGAAAACTTCCTCATCAGGGAGTTCGATATCTGAATACGTGTCTTCCACTGAAGGATGTTCAGCCAGGAAATCAGCTAGAGCTTGGCCCTTAATTGCCTTTTGAGACACATACTGAATGTCGAACTGCTGTAGAATAACCGCCCAACTTGCCAGACGTCCTTTAAGCATTGTACGACTAAGGATGAATTTGAGCGGATTATTACGAGATACCAATTAGACTCGTGATGTTGCAGGTAGTGTCTCAGTTTCTGAACTGCAAAGATTAATGCTAGGCAGCACTTTTCAATACTTGAATACCGGGTTTCCGCTTCAAGCATAGTTCTACTAAGATAGTAGAGACTATTTTCATTCCCAGCATCATTCTTTTGAGCGAGAAAGGCACCCAATGATCGCTCTAAAGCTGTCACATAGAGGATAAGTGGTCTATCCTCAACAGGTGGCATGAGTACTGGTGGACTGAAGAGGTATTTCTTGAGAACATCAAATGCTTCTTGACATTCTTCAGTACACTGGTAAGTGACTCCTTTCTTCAATAATTTGGTAAAGGGTAAACTTTTTCCTGCCAAATTGGCGATGAAACGCCGAATATAGGCTAAGTGTCCTTGAAGTCCTCTTAATTCTTTCAAATTCTGAGGAGGTGGCATACCAAGGATTGATTTGGTCTTCTCAGTATCGACTTCAATACCACGATGGCGTACAACAAAGCCGAGGAATTTTCCTGAGGTTACCCCAAAAGCACATTTTAAGGGTTCCATCTTCAAATTATGTTGTCGAAGCTTGTGGAATATGACTTCCAAATCAGCCAAGTGATTAGAACGTTGTTTGGATTTAACCACCAAATCATCTACATAGAATTCAACAAACTTCCCTAAAAGAGGTTTGAAGATACGATGCATGGCGCGTTGATATGTTGCACCTGCATTCTTTAAACCAAAGGGCATCACCCGGTAACAAAACACACCTTGAGGAGCTCTGAAGGATGTATATTCCTCATCTTCTAGGGCCATTCAGATCTGATTATATCCGGAATATCTCTCCATGAAAGAAATTACTTCATATCCAACCGTCGCATCAATTAAGAGTTCTGTAATCAGAACTGGGAAATCATCTTTAGGACAATACCGATTAAGATCTCTGAAATCGATGCAAACCCTAATTTGTCCGTTCTTCTTCATTACAGGGACAATATTAGCCAACCACTTGGGATATTGAACTTCTTTGACGATGTTGGATTTGATCAGCTTATCCACTTCAGCTTCAATTTTGGAAGCATAGGTTGGGTGTGTTCTTCTCGCGGCTTGCTTAAAACTTCGATGTTCTTTTGGTAAACCCAAATGATTAGTAGCAACATCAGGATCAAGCCCAGGCATTTCTGTATAATTCCAAGCAAAAATATCTTTATTTTGCTTTAGAAAAGAAATATACATCTCTTTCTCTTCAAGGGTCATGGCCGCACAAATTAAAGTGGGGTGGGAATCTTTCTCTGTACCCAGATTTACTTCTCTGAGTTCATCCACAGTGGTAGAGATACCCTCTTCAAATGCTGGAGGAGCATCTCTAAGACCATCCTCTTCCTCTTCATCATGTGTTATTTCTTCCGCTTCTACTTGCAAAGTAGATGAAAAAACGAAATTCTCATGATCATAAGAGATGTCTAAATTTTCACATTTTGAAGAAGAAGCTTCCATTTCCGACCCTATTGATGAAAAAGGGTCTTCTATGAGAAATAAAGAGGAGATGATGGATTGAGAATCGAAATCATTATTCACCTCTGGTGTTGCTATAACTTCTTCTGGCCTGATTAGCGAAGTATAGACTTGTTGGACTTCAGAAGATGAAATGAAAACGTCACCACTTATGCTTTCATCACTGCTTGGTAGGTTACCAATTTCTCCCATGTTGTATGGCTCGATCGCCGTAATTGACATTATGGATCTTTCCATAAGAGTATTTTGATTTGGGCCTATTCTGTCAATTTGACTGATAGGTAACACATAATCTGTACTCACATGTGAAAATGGATTTATTGGAATTTTCTCCAAACCATATGGAGCATTAACTTTGGTAATTTCCTTCATTGTAGATTTTTCTATTCCCTTCATGTGATAAAATTCCTCCTCAATGTATTGAGACTCACATGTCTTGAACGGGGACTTATCACCATTAAATGTTCCAACTTGACCATCGAAATAGTATTTGAGACATTGATGGTATAATGAAGGAATATCTGCATGCTGATGTAGCCAGGGTCTTCTAAGCAAGATATTGAAAGCTGAGTCTTGATCAATAATCATGAAATCCGTATAGGATACAGGATCTCCAAACTGAGTTTTGAGTGTAACTTCTCCTAGTGGTTCTTGTTCATTTTTATCATATCCTTGTAACATCATGGTAGAAGTAGATAAATCAGATTCCGTGAGGCCCAATTGACGAAGTGTACGAATGGGCATGATGTTGACTCCTGAACCATTGTCAATGATAGCTCTTCGAACATCTACACCATTGACTTTTCTAGATAAGTACAAAGGTTTTATGTGCCCATGCACAACATCATCTTCATCTTTATCAGTAAAGGATATCAATGCATGGAATTCTGCATGATTATTCTCTATGTGATAGATTTAAGCTGCAGTAATTTTAGCTTCAAACTCCTGAGGACTTGACAAAGCTACGATGAGTGCTTCCCAAAGATCTTTTGACAGATTCAAAGCATCCAAAATTGATAACTTGTCTGGTACTTGGGACAAGTGTTTCAATATATCATACTTTTGATCTAGAGGTCTGCGTTTCCCAATAAGAATATGCGGTTTAGCAGGTACCTTGGAAGCAGATGCTTTGGAAGCTGATGCATCTTGTATTGAAGTTGGCAACATCCTTGGTTTTGGAAGATTAGACTGATTAGATCCATTTACTTGCTGAGATAATGAAGATGGAACCTTTAATCGGTCTTCCAAAATAACTGTGCCAAAACTGAGTTGGCCATTGGCAGAAGAACTTGTCTGTTCTTTTTGAGCTCGCTGAAGGGCTCTACCACGAGTTTCTGCTGCATATATAGTGCTAGTAGGGGTAAAATTAAAGTAGTGTCTTCAGAAAGATCCATGTCTTCCCCTGTATCCTTAACCTCTAGAACTTCCTCGGATTCTCTTATTTGATACAGGGAATTCAGGCTTATCAAGACTGGAATATGGATATGTTAATTGAATCATATTAACAGAACCAAATATTAACTCTTCGTCTGATAAAGACTCTGCCTAGTTAGCCTGTTTAGGCTGTGCCGTTTGGTGGGACGGTGCCCGTGGCTCTGAAGTAGATGGCATGAAATCTGCCAGAGTCAAATACAATTTAGGCTTTGATACATACTCATCTTCTCCTGATTCCTCTTTCTTCTTTGAATTGCGCTGCCCTTTTTAGGATTTGTCTTTTGATGGAGGCTTTACTGCAGCTTTTGTAGGAGACACAATTAGCTTCTTCAATTGTGTTCGCAAAATGGAATGGGTCTGATTGATTGTTTTTCTGACCATCCAATCATCATATTTTTTCGCAGTTTTGCTTTTTACTTCCTGCCACTCGCCTCCTTCCTCTGGATCTGTAGCGGTAATACACGCTACATGAGCCAAAGAACCGTTCAATTTGACTTGTCCCAAGTCAACCATCTTTTGCAAGAGGTCATTAAAGACAAAACACTCCTGTATGGGATGCCCCAACATTTGATGAAAGGGACAATAATTGGGATGGCCTTCATCTCCTTCCTTGTTTGGCCTCTTGGGCACTGGTAATTGAACCAAATTATTTTCCAGAGCTGAAATGAAGTAACCAGGAACTTGCTCACTTCGGAAAGAGTATGTTTTACTCTTCAAATCCTCAAATTTTTTTCGTCGTTGATCTCTTTGATCATTTGGATGAAACAGCCTTTGTTGTTGGCGTTCAGGAGGTGGAGCCCTTCGAGAAGATGAAGGTTCTAAAGTAGAAATAGGTACAGGTTCTTGTTTAAGCATGACTGTAGCAGTTTCCGCTTTACCCATTCTCCTTCCTAGAGCTGATGGAATTATACAAGATTTAACCATAGCCTGTATAAGGGAATCTTCAATCTGTTGAGCGATTGAAGTAAGGACTCGAAACCCTCCTGTGTATTTCATAGGTATCAGTGGCGTGCGTAATTCGTCACGCAAATTTGCCACACAGATTGGCAACAATTCCTCCTTAGGGAGTGCTAAACTCAGGGAATACGTTAATCCCTTCAAACGAGCAATGAAATCAGAGACTCTTTCATTCTTCCTTTGCTTGCAGTTTGTAAGATTGAAAACTGTCGTTTTTGGAAAAGTTGAGCTAAACTGAAGAAGTAATTTTTGACGAAGATCCTCTCATCCGATGATTGACCGGGATTGCAAGCTTGTATACCAGACAAAAGCTGGTCCTTGCAAGGTTCGCACGAAGCATCTGAGTTTCACTACTTCTTACTGCTATGGAGTTCCCATCATAGGATCACAACAAGACACGTAATGCGTTAAATGTTGTTCAGGGTCACCTGATCCATTGAAAGTAGGGAAAATAGGGTTTCCAAAACTGGATGGAGGAGAAATTGAATATACCCATTCAGGGTAATCATTCTTTTCAGGTTGAACTCGCGCCTGTTTCCCTTCCATAGTTTCTAACCAAGCTGTTAATGACTCAATAGTAGTTATTAACTTTTGAGAAACATCAGGTTGAACTTGGTTTTGGGTAGGTGCAATGAATGGAGCTTGGACAGACATGGTGGTTGGTGCTGCAACTGATGGTAGTGCTGCCAACCGTTGTTGCGTTTTACCCGAAGGATTAGACCTAGGAGGGTGTACTGATAATGGATGATATTCCTGATCCATATCAGTAGTTACAACAAATTCCTTCGGCTGTCGGACTTCAGCATTCTTAAGAAGAAGACTACTCTGAAGTAGTTCTGCATTCATCCTTCTTAATTCATTCATTTCTTCCTCCTATTGTGAAAACCTTTGCTCTAATGAGAGCGATTGACCTCCTTCAGAGGAAGGGTGAGAAGTAACCTGATTCTTTCCTTTCCCCTTATTGGATCCTTTTCGGAGAGGGGGAAGTGAGTTACTTGAAGGAATACCCAGATTTTGGGTAAGCCTTTGATTACATGTGCGCACACCTTCTTCATTTAGGTCTGTGTGTGCAACTTATTGAGCAGGAACCTCTTCGTCTGATCCCTCTGATTGAGCCTCATCTGGTGAATCAGCAGCAACGACATTGATGACATTAATGGATGCATATTGCATGGAATCCTTTCTATCAACATTTCTGTGATATTGTCTTCTTCCATGTCCATGATGAGACATGGAATTCCATTGACTTGATCCCTCAGGAACTTCTTGGAGAACCGTAACTTGGAGAGAATATCCTGATAGCTTGGATCTTCGTTCCTCTTGAGGCTTATTCCCTAATCGAGAGAATACTGACTTTCTCTGAGGGAGGGATTGAGGATTTGAAAATGTCCCCAGTCCGGTGGACTGGGGATGTTCCTGCTGCTTCCGCTCAACTCCTCGAATCCCATTAGTTGACTCTGAGGGTTGGGTTAGAGAAGTCCCCAGTCTGACAAGATGGGGTGTCTCTTGACATGCTATGTCTGAGATCTTCTTAAAATCTCTCTTGATCTTGTGAATCTTAGTTCGGAAATTAGCTTGATGCATTAAGCTGTATCCACTTTTATCACCTGGTTCAACAGACCGTTGGATTATTTCCGAAAGTTCTGTCTTTTGATGACGTGTTTGCTCCAGACGAGAGGCTTGTGCAATATTCTCGCATGCTTGATGTAGGAGCAATTCAACAACTTGTTCTCTATATACTTGATTTTGAGAGGAACTAGTCGAAGCCTGTTCTTGAGCAATATTTTGATTATGAACAAAGCCCATTGAATGTTGCTGGCCATGGGCAATAACATTTCATGAAACCATTTTCGGTGGGCTTTGCTGACTGGAAAGCACTGTGAAATTTAGTGCTCCGTGAACACCCCACCCTCTGATATGAACATCAGATGGAGCATTGGCAATTAACTGACGCAATTTTCTTAGTGTGCCAAGGCATGAACGTTGAAGGGTTCTCTGTTGCTTTTCAGCCTTCGGATACCGAGAGACTGATAGAGATGCCAAATCAATCTGGCGTTGTAACCCTTCTATTATCTTAATATGATTTTCATAATCACCGTAAGATAATACTTTGTTCTTCAATTGACAAAGAGTCTTCCATATGTTGAGACAAATATCATGGATTCCATCATCCGTCAACATCTTTGGAATGTCGTACTGGGAGTCAGCCAAAGGCCAAAACATGACTGGTACTTCACCTTTTTCCAGTTTTTTCCTCATGTTCAGCATTTCCTCTTTATCATTAAATGAATATTCTTCTACTTGTTTTGACTAGAGTTGGTGCTTCCTTATTGCTTCATTAGGTTCGACAAGGTTGGTAGAGAGTCTGCTATTCATGCTGGAAGATGAATGACCTGGGGATGGTTCGGAGAATAACCTGAACCCCAGGCTATCCTCTGATGGAGAAAGAGTTTCACCTGCCGATAGTAAAGAATCAGACATGAATGTCTTTATGTTTGAAAGTGCCTCGAGATAGGAGGGCATTCTCGTCACTACATTTCCTTCTGAAGAATTTTCGAGACAACGTGAATCACTACTGCGGAGAGGACTATCGCAGCGAAGTTCATCACCATGAGAAGGACCGTCATGATGGGTTACATAAAAAGATGAAATCTCTTTCTCCTTGGTCTTCTAACCACACAGAGGGTTCTTGTGGCTCTCATCTGAAGAAGAAACTTCAAGATTGACCGAACTTTCATGAAGCAAGCCTTCATGAGGAAGTGTCTGTTGAAGACCTTCAAAATTAATGTTCCCGTTATTGGGAACTGAGGGAGTAGAATCTTGAATTCCGACAGATAAATGTCTGAGGGCTTCAAGAACTCCAGCATCGAGCAAGGCCTTGTTGCAGATTGTCCTTTGATCTCCTGACTGTGCTGGGCGTATCTTTTTCTTAGATGCCTTCTTACTCACTTTAGAAACCACTTGTTGACGAAAGTGGTTACTATGATCATGTGTATGTGCCTAATCAGGAAATATGGTCAGGTTAGGCTGACGATATCCACTCAAATCAGGTGTATGTGCCTGACTTGGTTGTCCGTATGATATGGGGGAGTATGCCCCATAACCCTCTTGGACTGGAACAGATGTGTGTGTCTGTTCCGGAGTGAATCGTTGATGTGTCACTCCACTGCTAGGGATAGATTTATGTGTCTGTCCCTGTGATGATGCTGAAGCTGTTATGATATCCTGGCAAGCATCCAGAATATGAGAAGGAATTTTCTTCTTCTCTTTCACCATTGACAAAATATGTTTGGTGACTTCAGCCGCCGAAACGGGGATATATGTCCATTCCGGGCTTGGAGTAGGTGTATGTGCCTGCTCCTGTCCTCATTTTCCTGTCAGTGAATCCTGACAGTACTCAAGTGTGGAGGCAGAGAGTTGAGTCTGCCTCCTGTTTGTCGTCGGGGCTTTCCGACTGACTTCTCCGTGCGCTACCAAGCGAGACTGTTGGTAGGCTTGATTAGTATTAGCAGGTGTATGTGCCTGCTGATTATACTTCGCCAAACGTGGTTGACGAGATCCATCATATGTAGTCAGACGAGCCTGCTGACTAACTGGTGATGTATAAGTAGGTGCATGTTCCTGCCTATGGTACTCCGCCGAAATTGCCTGGCGGGATTGGTGTGATGCTGCCAGACGAGTCTGCTGGACAGTGGAATTAAAACGGACAGGTGATTGTGCATGCTCGTTATTTGCCACCAAGTTTGGTTGGTGGACTTCTCCAGAGATGGCAGGGATGACAACCTACCCATTGTTAACCAGATTCCGTCTCTGGCGATTCATCTTGCCTGCTCGGGTTCGAGAAACCTGAGCTGAATGCCTGGAGTCGGTACCCTCATCATGTTGAGGGAGCACTACCGCACGAGTCTGGCGGCGATTATTGATGGGATACCTTGAGAAGAACTCCTGTCTTTTTTAATTAAGGCCCTGAGGGACCTACTCATTCACTTCCTCGGAGTAAGGGAGTGAATGGAAATTGCGTTCCGGGGATAACGACCCGAAACGGTTGGAGATGGTAGTCAGCACCGCCTGCTTCTTCATCGCTGGCCTCCATTGTCCGGATGACCAGGTAGAGTTGTTAACTTGGAGGGCTTGACGAGCGGCCTCCAGAGTTGGGATAGTACCGTTGCAGCGGTACTCCTTAACCAGTGCATTAGAAAACCAGCGTTGAAGACACTGAGTTGGTGATGTCATACTTAGAGTGGATGACGTTCTAGCAGGAGTAGCAGCATTGGTTTTCACAGCAGCAGACCTCATAGTAGAGGTGTTCACAGCAGCAGTATTCACAGGGGTGAATTTAAAGAAATCCATTTTGCAGAAGATCTTGAGAAAAGAGTGCCTATTCCATATAACAGACATAATCAAGATGAATCTGGCCACTGCATCTTTTGGATGAGCACATGTCAATGATTGATTTGTTGGCCCAATGGGCCTAACAAATAAGAAGAACATCACTTTAACTTGGTTAAGGATTCACGTCGGGTTCACCATTTTTTGTTTCGCACAGATTTTGGGGATGACCTCCTGGGCAGGAGATTCAAACATTTTGATCGGTTTCTAGAGGGTTTGTTCATAGAACCGGAAACATCCAATGATTCCACATCCGTTTGGACCTACTTTCCAAAGGTAGGCGCTCATCAGCTTGTGGATTAATGAAGCTTTAGGAATTTGCATTGGTCGAGAGGATGGGAGGTCGGACTCATCACACCTTTTTGAGGGGAATTATTGTCTACTCCGGGACTCTCTTTATAGATTTATGTTATGTTTGTGAATCCTTATTACATTACCAAGTATAAAATGAGCTTTCCTTTAGTTTTAACAATCAATGATTAAATATGCAAGAAATTTAGAGAATCTTTTATATGTATTCGAGGTTCTTCATCAATAGAGAATCATCTATATCTGTTTAGAGATTCTTGGTCAATGGTATCCTTCAAAACATTTATATAAAAGTCTCTTGGTCATTATGATGACCAGGCTGGTTTTAAAGCCACTCAGTGGGGCACTTGAATTTTATCGTCATTCAGAAGGACATGGATTATTTCATAGTTGGGATCGAACCCATAAATGGGCTACCTACGTATCCTTTGTTTTGTAAAAGGAATCAGAACCCACGTAGTTCGAGTAATGGAGTATAATATTTATGATTGATGGCTCAAAGAAGAATGTCATAATTACTTTTACACTCTAAGCTCACGTGAGTCATTCTCGGTGTGAGAAACAAGAGGTATTGGTAAAAATTAGACGATTGTGCCATGAAAGATGCAATCATAAGAAATTGTTTGGGGCTTATATATGTATGACTGCCCAAAATAGATGAAGGTTTAGGATTTACTTTTAGGGAGAAAATCCAGGAATAGGGTCCATAAAGGTACATGTGCTTTATAGAGATTTGAATACTCTAACTTGGGACTTATTCCTGAAAAGGAAACCCAAATTAGGAGAGGATTGATAATTGGGTTTTACTCCTGAGAAGGAACCCCATATCAAACGTAATTTAGGACTGGTTAAGAGAAATTAAGGGACTTGGGGTTTACTCCTGAAAAGGAAGCCCAAGATTATGACTGAGTCTTATTCCTAAAAAGGAGACCCAGGTTAGGGATTAAGGTTTGGGGCTTACTCCTGAGAAGGATGCCCATAATTGAGATTGGGGATTACTCCTAAGAAGGATGCCCATATTAAAGGATTATGATTGGGGCTTACTCCTGAGGAAGATTCCCAAGTTTGGGAACTTTAAGAATTTGGGGCTTACTCCTGAGGAAGATGCCCAGATTAAAGGATTTATAACTGGGGATTATTCCTGAAAAGGAGACCCAGGCTAAGGATTCTCTCATCATAAAAGATGAGGTTGAATGAACGAACTCTCAATCTTTGGTGACATAAAGATGTATAAATCACTAGGTTTTGAGAGATATTCCACCGAATTCCTTTCAGATAAGGATGTCAAATCAAGAAATCATGCCATAAATGGCTTTGAAGAGTATCTTGAAGACTGAATCATGAATAGGAAAGGTGAAATGGCTTAAGAGGGGTAAAATGGGCAAGATGGGCACCCAGAAAGGTAGGGGCGCACAAGTCTTGAAAGGCGCGCAAGTCTTGCGTGGGCGCGCAAGTATTTGTCGCGAAGGTATACCTTGCGCGACACATGGTGTACTTGCGCGATTTTCAATCGGAATTGAAATACTTGAGAGATTCCTTTTTAAACCCTTTAGAATCCCCTTGAGGTTCTTCTAGAAAAGGGACGCACAAATTTTATTGAAGGAATAAGGCGGCGTGCAAGTATGACCAGTTCCCTTAAGGGCTGGCCATTCAGGCACGCAAGTGTTGATGAGTTTCAACACTTAGGCCTTCCTCCCTCTCTTTAGATCTTCCGTTCTAGGTAAGAAATTACCTTAGAAGTGTTCCGGAAGCTTTGAGAAGAGACTTGGGCGTCGGGAGATTCAATCCGAGTTTCTGAAAAAGATCCTCCTGAATGGGGGGCCCACAGGGTCTATTTATAGGCAGGAGAAGACCATGGGCGGTTACCACTTAGGTCACGCAAGTCACTTGCGCGACCAAGAGCGTCGCGCAAGTGTACTTGCGTGGCAGTGATATAACTTGCGCGGTGTAGTTGTTGTTGATCCTTTCTTCCTGCCTTTATCGATTTTTGATGTTTTCTTCAAAGGATGAATCACTTTGAGCTCAGATATTCCCTTTTCCGATCTTTAGATTCTGTGACGAAAGGAGCATCAACACACGCCACAACAGACATTCCTAAAAGTGTCGTCCTCTAAAGGTAGAGAAGAAGAGACAAATATTGAGATGGAAATTGAGTATGATGTACTCTATAATACCAAATGTAGAATCAAAATAATAGAGATACTGAATAAAGTATCCAATGATGCTCAAAATACAAGAGGGGGTGAATTGTATACTATTAAAAATTCAATTAGAACTTTTAAAGATTGTTATGTTTAACAATGATAAACAAGATAATTCACAAAACCTCTAGTTATATGCACATTATAAATTCTAGAAATATGATTACGAGAATGTGGATCTGGAAAGATGGTTCTAGAAAATGAAACTTAATGAATGTTTACAAGATATAGATTCTACCTTAAAGTGTATAGAATATAACTAAATCAGAGTACAAGTATAAGGATGTATAAGATGGTCATACTTTCTTTAACAATATCAATTTTAGTGGAAAACATGAATCAAACATGTAACAAGTAGTAAGTCTTTTAACCCAAATAGAAGGGTATCCAACAACCATGGATAAAGGTCCCTTGATTTATACATTAAAAAAAGATTGTCTTACCCACACCAGGGTAAGCCCTTGATATGATGATCAGAGTCTGTTTTGTTATCCCTGGAAGGCCCAAACTTAATGGTATTCAGCACCTTTGTCTTCCTCAGCAAGGAAGCCCTCAACATCAAGGTAGTCGGCACCTCTGTCTTCCTATCTATGAAACCCCTTGACTGTACACAACAATAATCATAGTTTCACAAAGGAAATCTGTACATGAAGACCAGAACGCACTAATAATGAGAGTCTCTCTCTAGAAATCACTTCAACAACAATTAATCTCTAGAGTCATAGAATAATCTATCAATGTTGTGAGCTCTTTTAAATGAGATACTATTTATAGGCACAACACCAACGGTCTGCTCCCTCTTCCAACGGTCATATTTTTCCTTAAATATTGGAGGGACCTGTACACATGTCACTCAAATAATAGTTAGTTAGTAACTGAATGCACGAAATAATTTTATAACAAAAACAAATGTAAGAATAAATAAGTTACATAACCAAAATCAAATATATGTAATGCATGCAAATAAATGTTTGGTGTCCAACCAAAAACGAATTCGGGGTCTATAATAGAAGGATATTCAGATTATGTTTTCTAAGTAATTTTGATCCTGAAAGATATAGCATTTCAGAGTCTGAATATAATAAAAAATTGGAATCAAGATTCACAAGAATTCGGAACCAGAACTAACAATGTTCGGAGTCAGAGTTCATGAAAATTCGGAGTCTAACCCAAAATAGATCGGAGTCTGAATTTAGAGTCCTATGAGTCAAAACTCAGAAGAATTCGGAACTAAAATTCTACGAGTTCAGAGTCAGAACTCAGAAGAGTTTGGTGTCCAAATTCAGAGAACTCAGAGTTAGATCTTAAAAGAGTTTGAAACCAGAATTCTGGGAATTTGGAGTCAGAATTCGGATTATAAAAATAGAATTCTCTTTATCTGAGTTTTATATGATTCCAGGGTTTTAGACTTCAAACCGAATTTTACACATAGACAAAATATGAACAACGAAAACAAGATAAGGATAATTTCCATGGTGACTAAAATTTTCCTTATAGGAGTAAAACACTGGGTAAAACAAAATTTTCCTTGAAATAATGTGTTTGTGATTTTCAAAACATAAAGGAATGGTGATGTCATATGAAACCTTACCATCGTAACAATATCCACCAAGAATGATGGAATTAAAAATTCATAAGGAAAGACATATTGACTCAACAATCTCTTCCTTTTTGGAATGCACAAACATCCTTATGAAAATGAATAAAAGGACATAGAAAATATTTTTCAAGACATTGAAAATTAAACTTATCTCCCTTTGCAGAATGGAAATGATGAATACGACTAACTCCCCCATAGGATTTGGAACACTAAGGATCATATTCTTGATTTCTGGACTGATATCATATTCTGGATTTCTAGAATGAGATTTTTCATTATTTTGAGTGAAAAGATCTCTGTAATAAAAAATATCCCTTAGATAAACTCCCCCTTACTAAGGGATATTTTTTCATTACGTAGAATTGTTTTTCATTTATCCCCCTTTTTTATTTTCAAGAATAATTTGAGGTAATGGAAAAGAAAATATAGTACCCAAAATATTAGTTCAAAGCATGAAAATAGAAAAAAGCAACCAAAATTTCATTATTAATGGAATAATATGTACAAGGGAAAAAACAAAAAAAATATTAGATTGGATATATTTTCCTTCCTTCGCCGTGTGTATCAATTTCATCACAATGGTTTTCAGTTTCTTTATCTCCTTGTGTTCTTCCTCAACTCGATTCTCTAAGGCTTTCATCATTTCTTCCTTAGCCTTCAGAGCCTCTACCTGAGCCTTAAACAACTCATCTTTCTTTACTAGCTTCTCTTAAATCTCGATCCCGAAGATCCCTTTCCATATTCCAACATTGGGTAATAGAATAAAATTTCCCATTCAGGTCCTTAACCTTATGAATCCTAGTTTTCTGCTAAAGAGTTATCTTTTCCTCAATCCTAGTCATGAGATATTAGATTTCACCATCTTCGGTATCAAAAGATTCCTTAAAATCATCTTGAAACTCATCAATATCTCTCAAATCATCAACTGTTTTTTTGACCAGCTGACCATTTTCTTACATAATTTTCTATGGGAATCATAGTTGATAAAGAATTTTTTGTAATCAGTCTCAATCTTTACACACCTATCCATCAGCATGGATACAAAATCCGGCTTCGAATTAAAATTGGGTTGGAGCATTTGACATATGGAGTCAATGGATGGAAAGATCAAAATGGTGTCAACAAGCTTCTTCGGTGATTGAATGACAAAATCATGTCCTAGAGCTGATTATTTCAAAATTGAAACATTACATGGGGATGGTTCTTCTTATAGATTGAAAATATTCCTCTTTGACGATCCAGTAGCTTAATTCTTGTTTCATAAAACATTAGTAGGTGAAGCCCCAACAACCAGTTGTTTCCCTTTACTGGTTCTCACAATGACTTCCTCATCCGGTGATTTATGTTCACTATCAGACAGCAGAACAATTTTATCTTCATCTACATTATACTTCTCAGCTCCTGCCTTAGTATCCTCTGGGTGAATAAAGTGGTGATTATTGTTTTCTTCCTTAGACAATTTATTAACCTACTCTTCACACTTCCAATCTTCACCTTCCTCATCCTTCCTAGGATTTGGGATCTTTGAAGACTCTACTTCAGAAGTTTGGATTTATAATTTCTCAGATGGGGATTCCTTTTCCTGATAATCTTAAACTTTCTTTATAAGGTCTTCAGTACCATTACTACATTCATCCTCTTTTTCTCCTTTTTCTTCAGCTACCTTTTCTTCATCAACCTTCTCTTGGGGATTTTCCTGAGTTAAGAATTTCTTCCACGAAGACTCAAGTAATGTATGAATGAAGAACCAATTCTATATTGGGATATTCTTAGATTCTATTCAGCATCCTTTAGAAGGGATTGACAAATTTATGCATCAGATATTTTCTTCTTATGCTTCTTTTCTTAGGTTTTCCTTTCTAGCTCAGTAGCTGTCTTTTCTTTCTAGGCTTTGGCTTCTGCGAGATTCAAGACAAAAAGTAGCTTTTCATCCTTCGGTTTCTTTTTTCCCTCCCTCCACTTAGAAACCACCACATCTAGATAGGATTTTTTTGGGTATTGGAGGTGTGGATTGAGTTTCTTTAGTTTCAGAGATTTTTCCATCTTCTACGACTTCCTTTAACATCCTCTTTTTTCCGCCCTTATATGATGGTTCAAGAACTTCTTTTTCCTTCAGAATAGCTTCTGCAACTTCCTCTGGTATGTCATAGAATTCTCCAGAATCCTTTGAAAAACCAACTTTTTTCCTCTTTAGAGTATCATAACTGATTAGCATAACTTTACAATTCATCCACTTTGATCTAAAAGGAATTTTGAATGACTCCAATCACCAAACTATAAGCTTGGATGAATGGCCAGGTACATAAGAATCTGCGCTTTCAAATTCTCATTCATGATTTTCTCTATAATAATGAGAATATACTTCCTCAAATATACATTCCTTAGATTTACCAAAAAATCTAGGATATACATATCACTCTTCATTAGTGTCTCTTTGTCACAAATTCTTGTAATGATAAACCCTTGAACCCACAACTGAAGGGTCCTATTATTTGTAGAAAAAAGATAAATCTTTGCAGTATTGACTCTAAAAGTCCAAGATAGTCTATAGCTTTTACTTTGACAAAACATCCTAGAACATTCAGCAATTTTTGGGAACAGAACTCGACATCCCCTTCATAATACAACCCTACCAAGCTACATTCTTTTGTATAAGATATAGAATTGGTTTTTCAATAACTCTTAAAAGAAAACATATCTCTCCCTTCTTCCATAAAGAAACTGACCGACTCATAGAACTCAATATATAGATCCTGATACCCCAAATCTTCATCCCCTGGCTTCGAAATGGAATCATTTTCCCATACATTAAGGTTTATGTTCCTGAAGATAATGGGGAAATACTTTTTTTATGAAATTCCGATGCACCAGCCTTTCTCTGTATACCTTCCACTTCGCAATCGGCTTGAAAAAAGACATCTCTTGAGAGAAAACTTCACCATACATTCAGAATTTTGAAAACACTGAGAGATTCAGAATGGGATTAAGAAAGGTGTGTTGAGATTCAGCACACAATGGTATGAAATACTATGTGGGACAACCATTCGAGGGTCCTTTATATAGGCATTGGTGCAACAGTTGAACTTCCCATCTTAATCCAATGGCTGAGAATTCTTCTGATCAGATCTGACGGTGGAAAAGATAACCACATGGAAAATTTGGTAGGATCCGATCTTTTTGAGCATTTTAAAAGAAAACTTGTAGATTTAAGGAAACTAGAATCTGAAAACAAAATTAAAAAAATCAGAAATTAAAAGGTGATTATGAAATCTCAAGAAATAATCATACCTTACGGATTGTTAGGAAGATTATTTATAATAGGTCATATTCTTTTTGAAGAACATAAGATTCCGAAAAAATAACATGATTACAGAAAAAACTCTATTACAAAAAGAAATTGAGTAAACAAATTTTCATTAAAAAAATCTTCATTATGAAAATAATCATTAAGAAAATCATCATTATGAGAATTTTATGTAAGAAAAATTTCATTGTCAAAATCTTGAGTATGAAAAACCTTCATTACGAATACATTGATTATGAAAAACATCATTACGAAATATCAAGAAAAAAATCATTATAGAAAACAGGAAAAACATCATTATGAAAAACATGAAAAACATCATTACGAAAAACATGAAAAACTTTATTACGAAAAATAGGAAAAACTTCATTATGAAAAACATGAAAAACATCATTAGCAAAAACAAAATAAACTTCATTATGAAAAAAAAAGAAAAACATCATTACAAAAGAACAAGAAAAACATCATTACGAAAAACATGAAATAACAACATTAGAAAAAACATGAACAACTTTTAAAAAAAATGTACTCACCCTATGAAAAGGAGTTATTTGAAATCAATGTTTTTCCAAGAAGAATGATGTTACTTATACCAATAGTTTCTCCCTGAGAATTATCTTCGAAAGTTTCATTCTGTCTATTCATCTTGATTATATTTTCAAAATTGTATTTGTTACCAGCCATATGCCGTGAACATCCACTATCCATGTACCATATATTGCTATTGGTACATTCTCTATTTTCATGAAAATATGAAAAAGGTTAGGTATATGGAATCCATACATGCTTGAATCCGGAATTCTCAGAAAGCAAAATTTTTGGCAACCATATTTTCATAGAAAAATAGGCTTTATAAAATCCTAAAGAATGAAATTTGTTTAAGGAACTATTTTTTGACCAATGTACATCACACTGACACATATTACATAATGGAGCACTTTAAGGACCAAAATAGTATATCAAAAACCATAACTATTCCTTAGAAGTCAGATTTAAGAATACATTTTATCAAAATTTTCCTTACCTAAGGTAATGTTTGACAAACACTTCCTCATGGAAAAGATTTCAGATTTCAGTTTGGTAACCAATTTCTTCTCTTCAAAAACATTTGATTTTGATATAGTGTTAGGCTCGAAAACATTTTTCTTAGAAAATACGTATTCTAGATCCTTTGAATGTTTATTCTTCTCAGAATTTATTTCCTTGTTATTTTTTTAAATACATTCAAAATCAACATTTTTCGTATCAATATCATTAGAAAGATATGAAATTTTCTTAACAAGAATATTATTCCTAGAATTTTCCTTATCAAGATTATCAAGTGTTTTGAATTCTCAATATCACGGATTTTGTCAATCATAGAAACTTCTTTATAGGTATGTAATGTATTATCATCATCGGAAGAAGATTCTTCATTAGAAGAAGATTAATTATTTGAAGAGTTATAGTATTTATTATCACTATAGTTAGCTTTTAAAGAAACATTGGTCATTGATTCAGCATTGTGCGCCTTATCCATTGGTCAATGATTTTCAATATTTAGTCTGGCTATTAGACTATGATTATTCTATCGAGAATATTCAAAATCTGATGATTCAATTAAAGAGTCTCTACCACTAGCACTCCAGGTGTCATTAGATTTTAAAATATTCATAGCTTTAGCATTGTAGTACTTCATTCTATTTCTCTCAGAATAATTTTCCTTTCTTTTTCCCTCTTAATCATAGGAAAATCTGGTGATATATATCCAACTCTCTTGCAATCATGAAAATTAACCTATGAATCTTTCTTATCTTTCCATTCATTCTTCATGTATATGGATTGAATGTTCCTCTTTAAAGAAATATTGTTCATCCTTCGATAAGGATTGTAAAATTCATTATCTGAAGATTCACTTCCAGTAGATTTGGATTGGATAACATCATTCAGAGATTTGGATCTAGTAACTCTCTCTAGAGTCTTGTCTTTCAAATGATTTGAGGTTGTAGTAAAAGAAACACTGCCATTCCCATTCTTCTTCGTAATATTATCAGCATCTCTTTTCATTCTAGTATCATGTTGAAGAATAGTTCCAAAAACATAATCAAGAGAAATCTAAGTAACCTTCCTATACTCATCAATAGTAGTTATTTTGGATTCCCACTCATTTGGCATGATGTCTATGATTTTATCAACAAGAGCTTCATCATATAATCTTTTCTCATCCATGGATTGTAAACTATTCACAATAGTCATGAATCTTTGTTTTACCTTACATATGGGTTCTCTATAAGGATAGAAAAAACCATGATATTCAGCTCTAAGCATGGTGCATCTTGTTTCAATAACATTGGAAGTACCAAAATGAGTAGCTTCATGCTTCTTCCAAATATAATTTGCAGCTTCACAAGATGATATTTGACTATATATGTTTCTATTCATGGAACAAAGCAAAGTAACTCATACCTTATAATTCAGTTGATATTCATTCTTTTCTTGATTTGTAAAGGCTCTAACATCTTTGTCATGAATTACATATCCTTCAGTAAGCATAACAATTTTATTTACTCCAGTATTTATAATATATGTCTTCATGCGATCTTTACAATATTCATAATCATTTCCATCAAAGATTGGGGGTCTGGTTGGATTGAGATTGTCAATGGAACCAACATAGATTCCTTTTATCTTAAAAGAAACATTCCACACCAACTTTGTAATAGAAAATGTTTATAAACAATGAATATATTCCTCAACATAGAAAAAGATAGAACAATAGTATTTTAAATAAAAAATGAATCCGATCTTTATGAGTCAGAAAAACTAATTCCCAGAATAAGAATAGGATGAATCCCCTTAAAAATCTAATCGTGAGACTAATTCAGATTAAACCAGTGCTCTATTACCAATAGTTGAGATGGTATGTGAGTATTATATACTTTATAATACCAAATGTTGGATCGAAATAATAGATATACTAAATAAAGTATCTAATGATACTCAAAATACAAGAGGGGGTGAATTGTATACATTTAAAAATTCCTTTGGAACATTTAATGATGATTATGTTTAACATGGTTAAACATGATTATTCACAAAACCTCTAGTTCTTCACACATGCTAGATTCTGGAAATATGATTCCAAGACAGTGGATCCAGAAAGATGGTTTTGGAAAATGAAACATAATGAAAGTTTAGAACATATTGGTTCTACATTAAAGCATATAGAATCTCACTAAATAAGAGTACAAGTATAAGGAAGTATACACGATTATACTTTACTTAACAATATAAATTGAAGTGGAAATCTTGAATCAAACATGTAACAATTAGTATAACTTTTATCCCAATGAAAAGGGTATCAAACAACTTTTGATAAAGGTCCCTTGATTTATACTTTCAATAAAGTCTGTATTACCCACCCCAGGTTAAGCCCTCGATACAAAGATTGGAGTCTGTCTTGCTATCCCCGCAAGCCCTCAATATCAAGGTAGTCGACTCCTATTTATTTCTCAGCATGGAATCCCTCAACTTCAAGTTATTCGGCAGCTTTGTGTTCCTATTACCAAAAGCCCCCGATCGTACAAAACAACAATTGGAGTCTCACAAAGAAAATATGAAAAACAAGTTCAGTATGCACTAAGCATGAGAGTCTCTCTCTAGAAATCACTTCAACGAAATTTAATCTCTAGTGTCATAGAATAGCTAATCATTGTTGTGAGCTATTTCAAATGAGCTCATATTTATAGGCACAACACCAATGGTCAGCTCCCTCTTCCAACAGTCATATTTTTCCTTCAATTTCAGAGAGACCTGTACACATGTCACTTAAAAAATGGTTAGTTAGTAACTGAATGCAAGACATCATTTTATAACTAAAACAAGTGTACAAAAAAATATGGTTACATAACCAAAATCCAATATTCAGAACATAAGCAAATAAATGTTCTGAGTCTGACCAAAAAAGAATTTAGAGTCTATAATACAAGGGTATTTGGAGTCTATTTTATAAGGAATTAGGAAGCCGAACTATATAGAATTCCGGAGCTAGAATTTCAGTGAAATTCAGAATTTGGATTAATAATAATTAAGAACCTTAACTGACAATGTTCAGAGTTAGATTTCATGAGAATTCAGTGTCTGAACATACAAATTTATGAGACTGAATTTAGATAACTTGTAGTAAGAACACAAAAGAGTTTGGTGTCTGAATTCAGAGAACTCTGAGTTAGAACGTAGAATAGTTCAGAACCAGAATTCTAAGATTTCGGATTCAGAACTCATAAGAGTTCAGAAACTGAATTCAGTGAACTCAGAGTCAGAACTCAAAAGAGTTCGGAACAAGAATTCTCAGAATTTGGAGTCAGAATTCAGATTCTAAAAAACATAATTTTCTTTATCTAAGTATTATATGATTCCTAGGTTTTAGACTTGAAACTGAATTTTACCCTTTGGAAAAATATGAACAATGAAAACAAGTTATGGATAATTTCCTTGGGGAAGAAAATTTTCCTTATAGGAGTTAAACACTAGGTAAAACGAAATTTTCCTTGAGAAAAGGTGTTTGTGATTTTAAAAACAAGAAGGAATGATTAGGTAATAATAAATTCTTATCTACTAAATAATCTCCCCTATGTATGATGGAATGGAAAAGTCATAAGGAAAACCTTATTGACTCAACAATAAATTTTTGTAGTCATGTTGGACCCAAAGATGAGACGCATGGGCATTCCTACATATCCCATGATGATGTGAATGAAGTCATACGTAGTTCTATAAGATGACGTATAAGAAGATCACAGTTTAAGGGATTAGAGATCAGAATATAGAGAATAAAATCTCTTCTAGGTTAGGCACAGACCTCAAACAAATCCCTTTTCCCATGTGAGTCAAAATTAGTGTGGGAAACAAGGGTAGAAGAGGTTTTTTTGCAATACATGGAATAATTTCAATGGAGAAGTCGGCAAGGAACCCAAATTGACTCCTCACAATGGCTTTGTCCCCCTAACGTTAAAATGTGCACTGATGGATATCACCCGGAGAATCAAAACTCCACATGGACATGATAGAGTGGAAAATGATGTGTTTCTTTTAACCGGCATTTAAGGAATTAAGGGGTTAGCATGACGATGGAGGATAAGGATTGACCGTGTTTTAAATACAGCATCCATATCATGCTAGATAGAAATGTTGACAACAAATGAGTGTTGAATGCTGACCTTATTCACAATGTCGTACATGTATCAATTTGATGTTTGAAACACTCGAGGATGTTTCAGTAATGGTAATAGAGACCTTGGGCCGAGAATCCATGCCATCTGTGGGTTCCTTGGGATGAGAGAAATAATGGAATCCTAAATCCTGAAAAATGGGTGAAAGAATGTCTAGGAAGAACCCAATACTCAAGTCTCTAAACCGATGTACTTCGGGACACAATGAAGAATAACTAAATGGGGGTTGAGGGACCCAAACTAAGTGAGACCTACTCGATGTAATGAGTGTTCGGAAATTGAGAGAAGGGTACTCTAGAGAGAGAGATATGCGGCATGGTTTATTATAAACAAGATGTGAATGGGGACATAAGCATGTTACACACCATATACCCTTTTCCATGATGGATGAAAGCCAAGGGGCCATGATGATAGGGCAGATTCTAAGAGATGGGGCTACAACTGAAGAGTAGATGCTCAGGCGGTCCTATGTATCCCATAAGGAATTGAATCAAGCTATACTTAGTTCATGAAAAGGAAGATGTGTAGTTTATCACCATACAGTAAGGACTCAAATAAGGGCATGATACCACAATTCAGGATGCCTATGGAACACCAAGTATTATAACATGAATTACAATATAATCCCATACCACACTATATAATCCTAAATGAGAACATGGACCAGTGGTCCAGTAAGGTTGAGGGACCTGAGTTTGAGGCACAAACAGAATGTCACAACCAGTAAGTAATTTAACGTCTTGCAGTGAGGACACCGGTAATCATAGTTTAAGGCCATATATCTCGTACCACATGTACATATTTTAATGTTATAAACATGGTAAAATTAGGTAGAGTGGGAGAATCATCATTCCTATGGAGGTCTACAAAGTGACAATGATGATAGAGGACAATTGTTGAGCAATTTGCGAAACTGTATATATCATCATGTGATCGGAGTTTAGGGGGAAGTAATTGAGCAACGATTGTTGACAACATACTCAATGTGGGTCTTATATCAAAAAAAATTTCCAAATCCTTGGGGTTGTTGGCATGATATGGTAGGAGAGTCATTGGGCTAAGTTTCCAAGCCATTCGATGATCATTTTGGATCTAGAAGTTGATGGAAACCCAAATTATAGGGATCACGAAGAATGGAAGTGCCTTTGTTCATGTAGGGCGTGACAAAAGGAGGGATGTATCAAGGGGATATGTGTGTCATGGCCAAATATCCTGATAAGAATGAGGGTGTGAGTCCATACCACACCCCAAAATCCTAAATGTGATCTTTGTCCAGGGGGCCGAAAAGGTCAAGGGACATGAGGCTAGGCATCTAATCAGTTGTATCAATATGGTCACTCATGCGGGTATTGCATTATCATAGCTCCAAATCACATGGGAGAAAAGCTCGGTTTGGGAAATGTGGAGTAGGACATAGATATCACCATAAATTAAGAGACCACCAGTTGGAATCACCCTCCTACTTGAGGCAGACCAAGGATTTTAGAGATGGTGGGGTAGAATCAACCACTACACTCCATGTTTGGGACATATGGGGGGTGTTGAAAATAACAAGGGATGGTTGTTGACCAAATTCACAACATACAATCTATATCATGGTGACCTGAAATGGGAACAACAAATCAGCATAGACCACTGACCGTATTTCCAACACAGATCATATATCGGTTTGATGATCAAGGTCCTCGAGGGAATTGGCCCTAAATGTTAGGAGAGCCCTTGGGCCTAGTATCCACTCCATTCGGGGGCCCTTTTGGATATGAAATATGATAGAATCCTTAAATGGTGGAATGGATGAGTTGATACTGAATTTGCTTGTGTGGGATGAGACTCAAGGGGGGACCTCAGAGTTTGGGACTGGGCCTACGGACAAAGTGTCTGGGCGGTCCTATGTATCCCATGAGGATGGGAATCAAGCCATATGTAGTTCTGAATAGGCTATGTACTTTAACGTCATGTGGTAAGGATTTAGGAGGATATAAGAATGAGGGTGGCACATGGTGAAATTTTCATAACCCTAACATGAGTGGGGCCATATAATCCTATATGATGCCACGTGTGATCCTCTAACAGAACTATTCCCAGGTGGGGAGTGTCAATGAGGAAATCGGGGCTGGACTCAAGATGAAGCATCCAAGCGTTCCTATGTATCCCATGAGGATGGAAATCAAGCCATATGTAGTTCTTGATATGCAGTTTAACACCTTGTAGGATGAAGTATTTTTTAATTTCATCTTGGATGTTTCAAAGTTTAAGGTCACGTAGGACTGAACAGTTTAATGTCATGTAGAATCCTTCTGCAGATTATGGTCATGCTAGACTACATTGTATTTTATGGTCCTGCAGGACAATATAGTTTATGGTCATGCGGGGCCATATATATTAAAGTCATGTGGGACCATATAGTTTATGTTCATGCTGGACCATGTGGACATAAGAAAAATATTGATTGAGGAACATGGTATTGGTCGGAGGAGTTATATGCTCACCATCCATGGTAACCAGAGTGTTTACTACATTGGAGTAAACCTTGTGAACAATATAAGGTTCTTCCCATTCGGTTTCCAACATGGGTGGTTTCCTAATGGGTTTCATTATCGTCCTGAGGGAAAATACCAAGTCACCTTTCAAGAAGGATCAGAGGACAACATTCTTGTTGAAAGTCCCAGTTATCTTGTTCTAATACCATTCCAGATTCTACAGGGCACGAAACATGTTTTCATCGAGTGTTTCTAGCTCATCCAAATTGATTTCAGCTATTTTATCTGCAACTTGATTATTATAAATAGTTGTGCACAATCAGGGAACCTGAATCTTGATGGGAAGGATGACCTTCATTCCATATACTAGGGAATATGGGGTCACCTAGGTGGAATTACGATTCGTTGTTTGTTATGCCCAGAGTGTGATAGGGAACTTGTCCAGACTAAACATCTTATTCTGTCCAACCATTTTCTACAAAATTTTATAGAGGGTTTAGTTGAATGCCTCAATTTATCCATTTTCTTATGAATGATAGTGGGAGGTTTGGTTAGAACGGATGTTATACATAGTGTACAATTTTTTCAGATCAACTACATAGAATTCCATGTTGGTTTTAGTGAGGATGGAACAAGGGACTCGAAATCAGTAGATGATGTCGGAAGTAAAAAAATTAATTGATAGAATGGTCCTTGACGTCCTTGAGAGGAACTACCTCTATCCACATGGAGAATAAATTTGTAGCAAATAAGATGAACCTGAAATGATGAGTTGTCACTGACGGATTTGATCCCACCACATCAAGTCCCCATACTGCAAATTTCCATGAGTACATGGTGGATTGGAGAAGCTCTAATAGTCGATGCATACAAATAGAATTAATTTGGCATGCATGGCACCTCTTGGAGAACTCTATGCATTCTTGGATCATGGAGGGCCAAAAGTACCACAATATATGGATTTGAGGAGATAGTTTCTTCCCAGTCTGATGAGCCCCACAAGAAACAGCATGAAACTCTTTCATGACTTTTTGAAATCTCGAATCCATGAATGCAACAAAGGCGAACCCCTTCAAAAATGATCTTGTAGAGTACCTTCTCGTGACTAGGGCCATCATCGAAGTTGAACAATAACACACGACTTCAGATTCACTTTCACTCACCCCCATCATCTAGAAGATTACCATTCTGGATGTACACGATGAAGGAGGTTCTCGGGTCAGCAGTCATGAGAACCACTTTATCCGGGGGACTTGATGGTCTTGACTTGGAGGCATTGATAGTATGGTAGATTACCTACAGGATGTCCTCATCATATACGGTGACATGACCTATGACTCTTCAGTGTGCCACGTGGATAACCAGATCATCATTTTTAGGCTCTGTATGTGATGTATCTAAGCTGGCTCTGGCATCATCTCTACTATTCTGTGATCGAGGGACATTAGTAACCTATGGTCGAGATGGAAACTGTGCCATTACAAGGATATTGTGCTCTGAAAAGTGTACGAGCTCAGGATTACTGATGACATGGCCACCTTTTATTTTCTTGATGACTATTTCAGATCCCCCATCCATAAGAAAATGGGGTATGTAAATCTCGAGGTCTAGCTCTAGGCCAGTATTGAGAGCCTAATACTCTCATTATTGGTGCAGTTTTCTGACAATAGAAATGAATATGGTTGAATGGATTGTTTTGTGGTAATGAAGAAAATAACCATTCCTACTCTGATGATCTTGGGATCATTGAGCCTTCTCCAGGTGGGGCTTCAAGAGTCACCATCGAAGTGTGTCTGCCAGCATGGTATGTCATGGTCTATCGAGAGGATTACCTCACCGGGGAAAACAACATCCAAGGACTAGTCCACAGGAGTTGGATGGGTTGGAAGGATGCCTTTCAAATGTTTCCCTTTAATCGCATTCTAGGAGACAATACTCATGTCTAACTGCTGAATGATTATCACCCACTGAGTGAGATGGCCTGTTAACTTGGGGCAGATCAAGATGTAATTTAGGGTATCCTCCCAGGATACAAGCTATACCTCATGATTCTGGAGATAATTCCACAATTTCTATACTGAAAATAACAATGCAAGTTAGCTATTCTCGATAGTGGAGTATATGGTCTCCGTATATAGGAGCAAGTAGCTGAGGTAGTAGAGGTTATTCTTCGTTCCCTTGTTGTTCTTCTGTGTGAGCAGGGTAACAAGATATCACTCCAGCGTGGTCACATAAACGACCTGTGACATTCCTAAGATGGGTGGCATTGAGATGAGAGTCTGGATAAGATACTTCTAGATTTGATCAAAAATATGTCTTGCACTCTTCATCCTACTCTTAGACGGAGGCATTCATCATGTGTTAAGAAAAGGGATTAAACATGCCAGCCAAATTCGCAATGAACTGGTGTATGTAATCCATGTGGAATTGAATGCCTCAATGATCTTGAATATTTCTCAGAGAAGACATCTGGTTATTGGTGATGATCTTATCAGGGTTGATATTAATGCCCATATATCTGACAACGAAGCCAAGAAACATTCCGGAGGTGACCTTGATGGTGCACTTCAATGGATTCACTTTCAGGTGGAATGAATGGAGGAAGAAAATAAAAATTCAAGGTCATTGATATGGTCCTAACGATTGTGATATTTTTCCACCAAATTTTCCACATAACATTCCACCATCGTTCCATGGATCGGCTTAAATATGTGATGCATAGCCCGCTGATAGGTGGGACCAGCACTCTTTAAACTGAAGGGCATGAATCTATAACAGAAAGTACCTTGCGGTTCCCCTGAAGACTATAGAATATTCATCATTAGTGGACATTAATATATGGTTATACATGTACTATCAATCCATAAAAGAGAGGGCTTGGATCCAAGTTGTGGCGTAAATCAAGATTTCTGTCACAGGAAGGGGAAAATCAACCTTTGGGCCGTGACAGTTGAGATCTCTTATGTCAATGCAGATTCTAATATATTCATTCTCCTTCCTGAATGGAACAATTTTGGAAAGCCATCTAGGGTATCAGACCTCCTAAATGAAATTGGCTCTGATGAGCTTATCGGATTCTGCCTAAATCAGGGAACAATTAGAATGGTGTATCTTTCTAGGAGGCTAAATGAACCCGTGATGATTTTCTGGGAGACCAAGGCGGTGGATGGCTACATGAGGATCCAATCCTTTCATCTCATAATAACTCCATGTGAACATATCACAATGTTGTTTAAGGAACTATGATCCTCGACAGGTATAGAAACACTGATTAGCATGGGTTTTGGGTCCTCCTAACTAAGGAGGTTCAACTATACCAATTCATAGACCATGGTAGTGATTACTGCTTCAAATGCTGGGGGAGAATCCCCCAAATCCTCTTCATCAGATATGGAGGAGTTATCCTCGGCGTGATGAGTTGCTTTTGAGTCAGTAGATCTCGATTGGAGACTGGTACCAGCCTGAATAGCAGTGGATACTACTTTGGGGAACTCCTACGTTGTCGTAACCATAACGATGAAGGCTGTCGATCTTATCCAATTTTGGATTCACCCAATGGGGCCACACATGATGATATCAAAGCAATAATAGTTTTTTTGTTTGAGGTGGTTAATTCTATCTTGTAGAAATAAGAAATTATGACGTATTTCCTTTTCCATGGGGAAGACATTCTGATACCTTATGGGAGTAGGAGGCTCCGAGATCACCTGAGCCTGATTCGTATAAGAGTACGATGTGATCTTTTTGACATCGATTAAACCTGGAAATGTGTTCCCCCCTCGTCTTAGGAATAGTAAATAATTCTCCCATGTACAGGGTTTTAGCCTCCAATAGGTGGATTGGAATGACGTAGGCATCATCTAGATCTGTCCACGGGTCTGTCGCAGTCCTGGCATGATCGACCTCGTTAGTCTGAATCTACATGTATTGGCTCTTGTAATAGCTGATATCCAAATAGTGGGATTCAAAAGAATAAAGGGGGGATGATTCACCATGATGAACACCCACTAGTCCATTAAGGGATTACTTGTCGCACTGGTGATATTGTGAAAGAATCACCTCATGAATGTGGTTCCATGACTAGGCCATGAATTCATTATAGGTGGTGTACTACGAAACATCCATGAACACAGTACTAGAATCTAGGCCACCGAACTATGTAATCAAATGGATCCTAATAACCCATGTCTATTCCATCCAATCATATCCTTGGATTATTTGGTCAGAGGGACTCATATCATCATCATACAATCCCAGTTTTCATAGTTTCTGGGTCAAGAATAGGATATTCCCCGAGCCCGTGTCGACGAGACATCGACGAACATCCAAGACATTGAACTGAAGAGTGATGTATAGTGGGTGAATGTTCCCATGTATGGGGTTTCCTTCATCTTCTCCAGAGATTGATATGGTGGCCTTACATTCATCATTCTCAACCGCCTCACCGTGAAAGGCTTTCATAGCTGCTACTTCTATTTCAAACAAGATGGGGCTTCTTAATGCCTCAGCGAGGGCTTTACGCAGGTCTAACGACAGGCGAAGAGCCTCAAAGATGTAGAGCATTGCTGGGATACTAGAAATATTTTGGAGAACATCATATTTTCATTCTAGGTGTGAACATCTACTTACAAGAGGTTGTTTTATGATATGTGGAATGGTGGGAACTGGTGGTAGGACTGGGGGATGAATGGTGCTAGGAATATCCCTCTGCACAATAGTCGAAGCATGTGGAGTGACTACAGGATGATGTCCCGATGATTGAGGTAGGCTCAGAGCAATGCATGACTGATCATGACACAGTCGAGGTGGCTCTGCCTGATCCTACAACACGATTGGGGGAAAAAGTGGGCATGATGTCAATAGATGGGAATGTTGCACTTGCTGAGTGCTATGCTGAGTCCGTTGACTGGTTTTGGTAGCATGCACATGAAGGATGGAAGCACTGACCAATGCACTCTGACATCCCTTATAGTCCTGACTCCATTGACGCTGACGATGCCTGGGGACGTTGGGAGGATCTGCCAGGCACTCCTCGTCATCCGGAATAATGTAGGGGTTTACCATTACTACAGTATTAACCGAGTCATACCAATGACCATCACTCGAAGAGTCATACACTAATGGATGTATTCTGGAAAGAATATCCATATCTAGGATCATGAATGGAAACATGACTCCATGGGCATGGGATACTATTTTATGGGATGTCCAAATGTTAATCATTGGGGACCCATGACTGGAAACATGATGCTACTCGCATTCGCTATCACATCTGTCGTCCGACCTCAAAGTGACACATGCCACCTTTGCCGTAGATGGGCCAAAACAAACTATGTATTTATCTACGTGGTCTTGAAGCAAGTCATTAAACACATATAATTTTTTTAGAGTGTTCCCTAGGATCCAGTGATAGGGGCAGTTATTCGGGTGATCAATGAGGTATGCCTCTTCTGGTCTCATGCACTCAGGAAAACATGGAATCCCCTGTTCCAAGGCATTTGGGATGTAACTGGCGACCTAAGCCTCATTGAACGAGTAGGTCAGGTTTCTCCTATCAGGGAAGGTTGACTTTGATGCTTGACATAGAATATGGGCTATCAGAGCTTATTGAGGAGGTGGAGCCTGGTTATCTCACCTAGGCGGTGGTGGCGCATTGTGTGGGGGCACCTACCGATTCTGAGGTAGGTGTTGCTAGGCCGAAGGTTGCACCAGAGGTGGAGGGACTCTATGATTACGAGGAGGCGGCTCCACTAGTATCATCTCTAGTTTCCTATGGGACTCTATTTGATCCATTCTGGTGAGCTCCGCCCTAGAGGCCATTCTTACAGGGATTGAAGGAGGCAGTGGACTTGCCTGAATAGCCTACTGTATGGCTTCTTCTATGCATTGGGTCTTATTAGCAAATTCTTGGAATCACCAGGGGTAGTTTTGGGTGGTCAATGAGGGGACTAGTTCCATATTTACCTTCCCTATGCACAATTTTTGCAGTTTATCCTGAGACAGTGGCATGTCAATGGGTTATATGATCCTGATCCACTAGACGACAAAGTCTGCAACGTGCTCATCAAGCCCTTGATTTCACTTAAATAGGTCTACAATACTTATCTTCCATGTGGAGGAAATGAACTGGTTGATAAACTATCTACGTATGTCTTCCCAACCAGCTTCTGATCTAATGGGGGGCCGGTTATACTAGACGAACACATACCCTTCCAATGTCTGCAGAAAACACCAGAGTTTGGCGGCTATCGGCTGCACTGGAGCACCCAACATGGGTCCACATCTTGAGATAATGTGGGCCAAGTGCTGCAGAGGGGCCCCTATCCCATTTATGCAGAGAAAAATGAGATTTTCGAATCCCGTGGGTGTTGTCATTTCATCCACTCATGCCTGATACGATATGCCATCAGGTGGGATTTCTAACTGTCGAGTCTATAATGCCTCAAGCCGGGTGATTAGGGCCTCCGTTAGATCATCCAGACAGGGATTCAAATCATGATGAGGAACTAGTATCACCTGTATGTTGGAAGGTTCATCAACAAGATAGGGAGGCACATCATCTTATGGAGCGGCTGGTGGAATGACCTGTGGGGCGGATGGGGGGACCTGAGCCGGGTCCTGTGGTTTTTCACGCCGTTCAAGAGGATTTAGCGAGACATATTTCACCTTCTTATGGTAATTTCCATCTTCAACCCTGTCCACATCGGGTAGAATGGTCAGGGTCAGCCGAGGGTAGTTTCCCAAGGGGAAGTTGTGTCTATCCGTACAACCCTAACTGAGGATCACCCTAGTCTAGCCACCGCTCCGTTGCACATTCACCAAGGAGTTCATCGACCATCATCATCCATTCCACAAGTTTCTGATGTGGAGTTAGTTTTTAAGGATCATCTTATATTTTTTGGACTGATCAGGACAGGTCTGAGGGTTTGGCAGCACAGAGGAGCTCTTTTCAGTTATTGAGATTTTGAGTGAGGACTATTGTGTTAGTGGGTTCAAGAAGACCCAGTATATTTTTCTACTAATGAGTAATCCTCCCTGATGGATCCAATAAATGTGATACTTCCTCAAGGGGTAGGTCCTCTGTGAGAAACTCCAGGTCATTCTCTTCCCCTGATGGGTCGACCATGTTAAACGTTACCTTGCCTCGAGGAATATCCTATATCTATCTTGGTAAATCAGGTTGTCGCCAGATAGAAATGAAATGAATGTTCTCATACTATCCCCAACAACATATTTTCCTATGGGTAGAAGCCTTTTTGATTATCCTACGAAGCACATTAAGGATCTGGATGCATCATTGTTATAAGGTCATGTGGCGAACTTGTGACTCATGGTGCTAGGCCATTGGGAGTGTGGTCAAATCAACCAAACTTCATTGTTGGATGATATATTCGAAGTGTGCCTGAATCTTGGGGAAGGCCACCCATCGATGATGTTGATAGAAATGACTCGCCCAGAGGTTCTGGCGAATTCGTCCGACCTCCTCTTGTGTGAGTGCTTCTGGCACCTTGAAATTTGGCACTGCAACTAGCCAGAACATCTCTATGAATTGGTCCTCTGTGAGGGAATCCCACAAGCTCTTTGGTTCTGATTCAGGGTCTGGACCTTTATTTCACCACTCATCAACCGGAGCCGGCTAGGGAACCAGTACTGGTAATGATATTGACCATCGAGGTGGCAGGCTGGCTGGTAGAGTATACATCGAGTGAGCCGACAAGCCTCCACATTTTGGGAAATCCTCTAAAGAGTGTAGTGACTTAGGCACCACATCACAGCAAGAAGGGCTGCCAAATGTAGATTTTGACAGAGGGAAAATGTCTAATTGCAATGGAGCACACTATTTCTAATCCATCATTGGTCCCCAACATTGTTCTCAGTGATCTCTAGTCGAGGTATAGAGTGTATATGGTGATGATGGTGGTGATTTTAAGGTCATAACCTGTAAAATTGCCAAATTTCCTTCCTCACATATATACATGCGGAGGGAAGTGGGGATTCGATGGACCTCACATTCTGTAAGTATTTCTATCAAAGCTCTTGACATGGGGGACATATGATAGGTTTCCATCACTCAGTCGCATTCTGCCTCAAAATATGAGAATAAAATTGGTTTAATCATAGTCTGAAACATCTCAGCATTCTTTTTGTGGTTGTAGCGACCCGCCATCCTGCCCCGGGATGGTTCATCAGGGCATGGTATATTTCCAACATGTGAAAAGCCTTTGGTTGTACTGGTGCTGGGGTAGGGAGGGCCTCCACCTGAGTAAACTGGGGTGCAAGGAGCACCTGGAAAGAAATTTAAGGGAACACGGGTAAGATCAATGTCCCCGATGACTATCGTGCAGAGGGAATATCCATGGGAAAACCTAGATAGGGTAGCACATCAGGTGGAGCAGGTAGGATCCTGGGTAGGACCTTCATTCATGTTTCCATTTACATTGATAGCAGGATAAGTTTCCTTGTACTGGTCAAGCCGAGCACGGGTTGGTCCTCCATGCTGGGTGCTGGAAAAGAGAAGCAATCCTTTACTCTTCTAATTGATAAGGTTAAGTGGACCTTTGTTGGATGGTGCAAGGACATGGGGAGAGCCAAAATTGTTTTGATTGGACAGATGTGTCACGTCACCACACCGGCCATCTTTTGTAGAAGGAATGCCCCCATACCCGATGTAATGAGCTCGGGCGAGGCTTCTGTAATGTTTGTCACTGCCATGGGGAGGACCCTCATTCAAATTGAAGGTAGAATAGGGAGGACCTACATGTTGAGATTTCATGTGGGGAGGACCCGCATTTTCCATGGTGGTGGTATGGGGAGGACCGTTGTATTGGGTATCGTCGTTGCGGGTTTGTCTGCGGAGGATACTACCTGTACCGGTGGCTGGGAGAGTCGACCCAGCTTGCCTATGGGGTATCTGGGGCCTTGATATGGACTGGGTATATGTGTTCCCTTGATTTCTGCAAATAGGGGGATGCTGATTCATATCAGAAGTGGCCCATGACATAGTTTTCACTGACAACGGCATCCATTGGCAGTCGTCATTCTCAGCATGCGCCTGATGCTTGCATTAGGTCAGCCATACCGGTTCCGATGGTGCAGATACATAGCTTACCAGCTTTTACACTCATGGGACTGGGTAGTGGTGCGGGGATGGATTGGTGGGTCCCTCCATGGGGGCCACTATAATTTGATCCCCATCTGGTTGGATTATACATCCCCTACCATGTCGGTGTAAGGGAGGGATTCGTCGCGGCATTCTAGGGAGAGGCTGATGAATGGATTGTTCGTTGGGGTGGGGAGTAGTGGCACTTGGCATAGACATTGGGGGTAGCGGTGGTGATGAGATGCAGATGCCTCTAAATCCCAGTGGTCCATATCGCGTGTTAGGAGAATCCCTGCTTCATGGTATCAACACACGAGGACGCATATCACCCATCATTGTACGAATCATAAGGAGAGATGGGATGTGATCACCCAACAGTCGTGGATAATGAGGTCATCACAGAAGTGGTGGGTCCATGTAGGGTTGCCTCATTTACTTTTCCCCTAACCCTATATCGGTAGGCAGGTGGTGATCAGATTCCTGATGCAAGAGCTTGGTTCTTGGAAAGTAAAGAGATTAAACCATTGTTGCGGAAACAAATATATTGATATCCAATTCCCTAGTGCCATTCCGTCTCCCATGGTTAGTAAGAAGGATCCACTCTGACAATGTTGTGGACTGAGATGTCCAACATCCAACTTCCCCAACTTCTGGTGAGTTTCACGGTAGGCACATATTTTATTGGCAGGACCCGGTACCAGATAACTATATCTGGTTACACACTAATCCACTAATGTCTCGAATGCTTCTAAAATCCACATTGAGGAGAATAAATTCATGTCGGGTTCACCATTTCTGTTTTAGATTGTATTTTCTAGGGTGTGTTCATCCGTCTATTTTGAGGAAGCATAGTTGTCGACCCACATTCCAGCTTTCCAATGCTGGGTGCCATCTATTTCTTATTCAGTTACATTAAATCATTGATTGAAATGGGATGATGTGACATTGGTTCCTCCCTCCGTGGATTCTTCCTCAGCACTCGTTACATCATCTTGGTATCCCTTATAAATAGAAGATGTTGTTTGGGAATATCTTCCCAATGAAATGTCTTTATGGATAGAAGTTAATTACACTGAATCCGTTGGGTCATTCCAAGGGGTCTCGTCAAGGCAGCAACCATCAGTCGAGGGAATAGTCATGTTGGAAATCACTGGCATGTCTGGACACTAGAACATTAGCACGTAAGGCTTTCTTCCCCTTATTATAGTGCCTTTTAAGGGCGTGGAAGCCCGAGGCATCACACATCGAATGGGGGGTATTATATTCCATAGGCATGTCTCTGAGGTTTTCCACATCTTCCCATGTTTAATAGAGGGAATTCCTCATGTTTAATGTCCAGCAGAGTGGGATTGGACTGATCAGAACACTGAGTAGAGTGGATCAGATTGGTGCATCCCCCAGAGGGAACACTGATGTCCAGGATAGCACGTGGTTAGTTATCTATCTTATGCAAGGATCAGTGAAGAGAATAATTGGACTGATCTCACTGGGATGTGGAGGCTCGAGTAGAAATTGGAATGGGTGATGGAAGGACAAGTGAAGAGGATGGAGGATGAGATGGATTTAACTCAAGGGAAACGATGACGTTGGGATTGATCCTTGAAGATACTTCCTACATATCCCTATGGAAGTGAATCATATTTTTCATAGTTCGGTGGGATGATATGACACTTGAGGAGGTGACCTGTGAGAATGGACGTGTGGATGGGATCTGGAAGAAGTGGAACCTCCAGGATGGGTGCATGACCTTCCCAAAGCAATAGGGTCAAGGGAATGACTAGGATGGGACATGGGTGAAGGGATTGATCCTTAGGGAGGATTCCTACTTTTCTTTCCTTGGAAAGGATCAAAGACCACATAGTTCAAATAGAGGGGGAATAGAGATGGGGTGTGCGCAGAGGACAACGAACCGATGATATATTGGGGATTATGTGTGGTTAGCAACTTGTGTTGGTCTCACACTTGCGGGTGGACCAGAGACATCTGTCCCAACATAGGGGAGTACAACGGCTTACTACTGGATTGGGAACACAATGTCTTACTGCTAGATGGGGTCGCAACTACTTATCACTGGATGGGATAACAATTACTTACCACTGTATGGGGTTGAACATCAGGGAGGCTTCCTACATACCCTATCTAGGTGATAGGGATTAAAGCCTATGTAGTTTAAGTGGGTATAGTTTGACATCATGTGGGATGATAGGGGGCATGCAGTTTAAATTCACGTTGGATGAAGGTGAAGGGGCATGAAAGCAGGTCAGAACAACTGGGTGTTGGTCTTGATCCACAGGGAAGCTTCCTACGTACCATGATTTGGTACGGATCAAATTCCATGTAGTTTGGGATGGGATGAAACATGAAGGGGGGTTGTAATAACTGGTTGGTGGTCTTGAACCTTAGGGAGGCTTCTTATCGACCATGCATTGTAAAGGATCAAAGTCCATGTAGTTCAGTGTGAAGGGAACCATTGTGAAGGGGGCCAGAACCAATGGTTGGTGGGTTGGAACCTCAGCGAGGCTTCATACATACCTTTCCATTGGCAACGATAAAAGTCCACATTGATCTATGTGATGGGAACCGATGTTAAGGGGTGGTTAGAACCAATGGTTGGTGGGCATGAACCTTAGAGAGGCTTCCTATGTACCTTGCCCTGGCATGTATCAATGTCCATGTTGTTTAATGTGATGGAATAGACGTGAAAGGGGTCAATCCCAATGGTTAGTGGGCTTGAACCTCAGGTAGGATTCCTATGTACCTTGCATCGGCTAGGATCAGTGTCCACGTAGATCAAAGTTATGGTAACTGACTTGAAGGTGGCCAGAACCGATGGTTGGTGGGAATGATCCTCTAGGAGGCTTCTTACATTCCATGAGTTGGCAAGGAACAATTTCCTCGTAGATCGGGATGGGAACTGACGTGTAGTGGGCCAGAACAACTGGTTCTTGGGCTAGAACCTCAGGGAGGATTCTTACGTACCTTTCATTGGCAAAGATCAATGTCCATGTAGTTCAAAGTGATGGAAACTGACGTAAAGGGGGTCACAACCAATGGTTGGTGGGCTTGAACCTCAAAGAGGATTCCTAAATACCTTTCCATGTCAAGGAACAATGTCTACATAGTTCAATGTAATGAAAACTGGTGTTATGGTAGTTGGAACCAATGGTTGGGGGGCATGAACCTCAGAGAGGCTTCCTATGTACCTTTCCTTGGAAAGGATCAAATTCCACATAGTTCAACGTAATGGGAACATACATGAAAGGGGAATGAACTAATCGTTTGTGGGATTGATCTTCATAGAAGCTAAATACATACCTTTCCTTGGAAAATGATCAATGTCAATGTAGTTCAATGTGATGGGAACTTATGTGAAAGGGGTTCGGAACCATTGGGTTGTGGCCTTGAACATCAGGGAGAATTCCTACGTACCTTACATTGGAAAAGATCGATGTCCACATAGTTCAGGATGGGTGTGGGGCTTACACTCTGGGATTCCCCGAGAGGGGGTCATGGTCGATGCTTAATCTAAGCCCACATGATTCATGCTCAGTGTGAGAAAAAAGAGGAAGTGTAGACCTAACAATAAGATCGCAATGGTGTGTCCATGGGAAGTGGATTGGGGAATACACATAGCTAACAGCCCCGAGAGAGGAAGATTGGGAGTTACTCAAATATGGAGGCCCGAGTGCTGACAAAGCCCAGCGGTAGATGGATGGGGTAACATAGTTCCCTTTATCCCTCTCACCTCTTGGTATTTATCATGGAAGAAGAGATGTGGAGTAGTGTTACTACATCCCGCAAGAAATAATGAAGGATTATTCCATGGTGGTTCCCCTTTCACCACAGACAAACGCCACTCTGATAAAGAGGATCTCATTCCATGTGAGGAATGATTTCACTCCCTTGGAGACCATTGAGCATGAATAATGTCTAAGGTGGGGGACCCTGTGTGTGATGCATGGGGCGAGGTCACAGTTTAACGTCATGTGTTAAGGACGATGGTTCTTGGTAGTTTAACATCATACTGTTCGAACGTGGTGGGATCACTCTACACCCCTTAGGACATACATAACTGATACCTCCCACCCCGTGGGAGAGGGAATGTCACGACCCGTCCTCGGGGACCCTTCCGTGACTACCCCAATCCCGCCTTCCATAGGCCAGGGGCTCGCGACTAGCAACACGACGTAAATCCCTGTAAAAAATGGAAGGCATTTCCTTTGTAACGTAAACAAGCACCACAGAGTAAGAAAGCGAAAAAGTAAACACTAAGTGAAAACAGAGTACAACTGTAAGTGAGGAAAATTAAGGGGGCCAATATACAAACCCAAACTGAAAATAAAGTACAACTCGAAAGGAAAAAAACAACTGAAAAGTAAAAGCTGCTACACCGAGCTGTCCACTGGAAATCCCACCTGAAGGGTGGGTACAGATAGCTCCACTGCTCCTTGGGTCCCGTCGTCCGCTCCGAGCACGTCCCGCCTAGTGGTACACCTACAGGTACCATCCTGATCGGGAAGCCTCAACCATGATCAACGCTATCTGTCTTCTGCAACCAACATAATGTAGTGTGGGCATAGCCTGTGCAGGGGTGAGTAAAAACTACTCAGTAGGGACCTCGAGACCCCCAAAGGTCACCCAAAATCCACAAAGGATAAACCACATAGGAAAGATACAATCACGAAGTAACAACCGACAATTCCTAGGTATATTCCCATACATATACCTAAGTCATTAATTCCAATACGCTCCAACCTCCGAGCCCAAGTACAACACAGTCCACATAGGAAAGTATTTGTATTCCACATAGGAAAGAAAAACGTAATCTACACAGGATAACACAACACAATCCACAAATGAAAGAAAACTGGATTCAGCTCACACAGGTATACTTCTTTGAAAGATGATAGAGATGATCACTAATCCATCTAAGTCGTCAGACCCACAAAGGATCGATAGGTACTAACCCCCGCAAAGACCCACACAGGATCGGACCCACACAGGATCTATAGACACTGGCTCACACCGAACCGCTGAGCGCTGACCCACATAGGATCGGACCCACACAGGATTGGTAGCACTGATCCACATAGGATCGCTGAGTGATGTAGTTGTCTTCATCGAATCCACTGAGGATCTCTGCACAGTTGTCGTCACAATCACAGTAGCAGTCGCAGCCAGCACTAGGGTTCCCGCACACTGCAAGCTCGTTCGGGAGCGTCCGCTCCACGAGTCGAGAAGCTGATACATCAAATGTCACATAGTCCAGAGTTGATGTATCCAAAAGTTCCGTATCGTCAATAGGAACTCAACGCAACAGACAGTGCGTCAATCAGTCGCCCGGTCTGAGAGTTATTGGCTTTTTCATTCTAGGGGCCCGGTTGGTTTTTAAGTCAAAACCAACCCGACCGTACTCCACCCGCGTCCAAACCTCGAGCATAGTTTTCCAAATGATATGTCTCACTAATAGGAACTCAACAAAGTTGACTTCACATCATTCGGACGTCCGTAGCTCAAGATATGAGTGTTTCCGCTCCGAGGGCCCGGTTAGTTTCGTGTACGAACCAACCCGGCCGAACTCAAAGTATTCCGAAACCTTGAGTTAAATATACCGAAACGACCGTCTCATTCTAAGGATCGTGTCACCACTGACGTCGCGTCGATCGGAGATCCGTAGCCCGAGTTATGGGCAATTGAACCCAAATGGTCCAAAAACGGGGGTTTCGGGCCCGAACCGACCCGGCCTGAGACCCCCCCCCCCCGGTTGGCCCGAACCGGGTTGACCCACCTCGGACAATGTCGGCCCGGCCCGGTGTGCCCCGACCTGGCCTGGCAGACCGGCCAGGCGCCGGACCGGCAGGGCACAGCGCGCCCAGCGCGCTTCCAGCTCGGCCTTCAGCCCACCTGTTGGAAAAAGGAGGGGGGGGGGGGGGGGTTCCCCCTTGTGTAACCGCGTCCCCCCCAAATTTATGGGGGGCGGTTGAGCCGGCCGGGAGAATTTATTTCCCTCGGCTTCCCCCTTTCCGGCCGGCCCAACATGGCCGGCCGGTTCTTTCTCAACGGGACGGGTGGTGGTCGTTCCCCTTCCAGCTCTGACACCGGCGGCCCAGCTGGCCGCCTGTCACCTTGCTCTGTCGCGGCCCGAAACCGGCCGCAGCCCTTGTCGTCCGGCGTGGAGCGACGACACCGTGCCCCTCCGCCGCGGCCCCGCTCTGGCCGCGGCGCCTTCGAATTTATTCGACGCGGCGCGACGGCGTCGCGTTCTTAAACTTCTTTCCATGGCACGTCGCGATGGCGCCGCACAATACTTTCCGTGTGATTCCCGCGTGGCGCGATGTCACCACGCCATCCTATTCCATCCGCAAAGAAATCAATCATGAACATAGGAGGGGGGGTTCGGCCGTGTTTTTTCGGTCTGGCCCCCCTCTCGTTAATGATAACATCTAGTCGAAAATCCACAATAATCGATAAACTAGAATCATGAACCGAAATAATTAAATAAAAAATAGTCCCCTACCTCAGTTCAGGAACGGTCTTCGTCAACGAGCCGCAGAAGATGAGCGTCGGGGAGGTCGGGCGTCGTGGGAGAACGTCAACATCGTGAAGCGAGGATTCGAAGTCGTTGACGGCGATTTCGTCGCGGAAAACCATCGCTGAAGAGACGACGCGGAAGAAGAACGTCGCGTCGCGGATACGGCGTCGCGGAAGAACCGTGTTCTTCGGCGGAGAAGTTCTTCATTGAAGAACGGTGTTCTTCGCATTCTTCATCGAGGTTGAAGAAGAAGAAGACCACTTCCCCAAATCCACTCAAGGTGACAAAACTCTAACAAAAATAAAATAAGACCCTTTCTTATTTTATTAACACAACAACTCTTTTGAATTTCAATAGTTTGAAATACAATAACCACACACAACTCACCTCATTAAACTTTTTACATTAAAGTAATAAGTTATAACTTAAGTTAACAAAAAAAATTAAAGTGGGAGTTGAGGGGGGATTTAGAGGATATGAAGGGGTGGGGTTCGTGTGGGCCCCACCACCCTCATAACCTCCCAAGGGAGGTTGGGTGGTTACCCAACTTCCATCAAGAACTAACACTTAGAGTAAAATAATAAAAATTGTAGTGTAATTATAAAATAAACATCCACAATTTTTATTATCAACGCTCGTGTAAATGCAACTCCGGAACAAGAGTTCCTAAGCAATTACTGGCGATGCGGTTCCATCGGTGCCCTCAGAATTCAATTCCGGGCACTGGTTCAAAAGATAGAAAATCCCGCTCGTTCGTTCACTGAACGTACTCAAGCCAAACTTCGGAAATTTATTCCGGGTACACTGGGCCTCGGGATCAGGTGCCATAAGAAACCGCTCTCTTGTGAAAATCCAAAGAAAATTAAAAAAAAATCCCTTGAATTTTACTGGTCTTTACATTACTCCCACCTCAGGGATTTTTGTCCCCGTAAAGATACATCAAAACTATGGAAACAAATGAGGGTACTGAGCACGCATCTGAGCCTCCCGCTCCCAAGTGCTCTCCTGGAGGTTCCAGTGCTGCCATCTGATGCACACTAGAGGAATAAAACGTCTATGTAGGACCCACTCCTGTCGATCCTCGATCTCCACCGGGACCTCCGTAAAAGTCTCCCCATCGTCAACGTCAAGATCCACATGGTCAAAGATGTGCGTCGGGTCATGCACGTATCTCCTCAGCTGAGATACGTGGAAGACGTCGTGCACCCGATGAAACTGAGGTGGTGGATCCATACGATAAGCCACCTCGCCAATCCTGCTGATGACCTGGAACGGTCCGATGAAGCGTGCAGACAACTTGTCGCCTCGGCCAAATATCCGTAATCCACGTCGAGATGAGACACACAAGAAGACGTGGTCTCCATCCTCGAACTCTACTGGCCTCCACCTCCTGTCAGCGTATGACTTCTTCCGGCTCTGAGCTGTCCTCATCCGCTCCAGGATGACCTGGACCTTCTCTGTCATGGCCTGGACCATCTCCGGTCCCACAAGTGCTGACTCCCTAGGGTCTGTCCTGCACAAAAGAAATTTTCAAGGTCGGGCGTACAACGCCTCGTACGGTGTCATCCCAATGGTGGAGTGGTAGCTGTTGTTGTACGCAAACTCCACCAAGGGTAGGTGGTCCTCCCAGCTACGACCAATGTCGAGGACACATGTGCGGAGCATGTCCTCGAGAGTCTGAATTGTCCACTCCGTCTGACCATCCGTCTGAGGGTGAAAGGATGTGCTCAGACGTATCTGCATCCCGAACGCCTCCTGCAATCACTTCCATTTCCGGGAAGTAAAACGTGCATCTCGATCAGAGACGATAGATGATGGCACACTGTGAAGCTGAACAATCTCCTGAACATAAAGGCGTCCCAAGCTCTCCACTTATCCCTGCTCTCTGATGGGTATGAAGTGAGCCGACTTGGTGAGTCGGTCGACAATCACCCAGATGGAGTCGTGACCTCTGGAAGTGCGTGGAAGTCCAGTCACGAAGTCCATAGATATGTCATCCCACTTCCACTCCGGAACCTCCAAGGGCTGTACCAAGCCTGATAGTACCTGGTGGTCATCCTTCACCTGCTGGCAGGTGAGGCATCGAGAAACGAACTCTGCCACAACCTTCTTCATGCCCGGCCACCAGTGCTGTCGTCTGAGATTCGGGTACATCTTTTCCACTCCAGTATGTACCACCAAAGGAGAAGTGTGAAACTCACTCAATACCTCCTCCCGTAAAGCAACTGGTACCATGGTACGTCCTCTGTAAAGGATGTCGTGCTCTTCTCCAAAGGAAAAACCATCAGGTGCCTGTCCTGAGGATATCTGTGCATGCCATGTCTCACAGTCAGCGTCCCCACACTGTGCCACTCTGACCTGCTGTAGTAGTGGAGGAGTGACTGTGATAGACTGAAGGAAGACTGCTCCATCTCTATCCACAAAGGATATCTGCAAAGCGGTTAGCTACTCTGTCGCCTCCTCAAGTAGCTAAATTCCCGTCCTCCTGCTAAGGGCATCGTCTACTACGTTCCCCTTCCCATGAGTATAGACTATCTCAAAGTCATAGTCTTGGAGGAACTCGAGCCATCGCCGCTGTCTCAGGTTCAGGTCCTTTTGAGAGAAGATGTACCTGAGACTCTGATGGTCAGAAAAGACTGTAAAGCGCTCGCCCATCAGGTAGTGTCGCCATGTCTTCAGAGCTAAGACCACTGCTGCTAACTCCAGGTCATGGGTAGCATTGTTCTACTCATGTGGCATCAACTATCGTGATCCATAGGTGATAACTTCTTGCTCCTGCATCAGAACACACCCGAGTCAGGTCCCTACTGCATCGTAGTAGACTACGTACCCTACTCCCTCCTCAGGCAACCTCAAGATAGGTGCGCTGGTCAATCTCTGTCTCAGCTTATGGAATCTCTGCTGACATCTTTCTGACCACACCAAGGGTTTCCCCTTCTTCGTCAAAGCTGAGAGTGGTGCCGCAACTCTGGAGAAGTCTGGAACAAAATCTCCGGTAGTATCCAGCTAGACCCAAGAAACTCCGCACCTCCATCACGCTCTTGGGTGGATCCCAAGATAACATTGCCTCGATCTTCACAGGATCCACTGCAACTCTCACCTCAGAGATGACGTGTCCCAAGAAGTGAACCTCACGTATCCAGAACTAGCACTTCGAGAGCTTACCATAAAGCTGGTGCTCTCGGAGTGTGTTTAGTACAACCCGTATGTGGTAGGTGTGTTCCTCATCTGTTGTCGAGTAAATCAAAATGTCATCGATGAAGACCACGAAAAATCGATCGAGGTATGGCTGAAGATCCTGTTCATGAGGGCCATGAACACCGCTGGAGCATTGGTTACGCCGAATGGCATAACCATGAACTCATAGTGTCCATACCGACATTTGAAGGTCGTCTTCTGCACGTCATCCTCTATAACTCTGAACAGATGATAGCCTGACCTATGGTCTATCTTCGAGAACCATCATTCTCCCTTGAGCTGATCAAAGAGTTCATCAATCCTCAGTAGAGGATACATGTTCCTCACTGTCACCTGGTTCAAGCGACGATAATCGACACACAGTCGCAAGCTCCTGTCCGCCTTCTTGGCGAACAATATCGGGGAATCCCAGGGTGAAACACTGGGTCGGATAAACCCCTTTCCCTGCAAGTCCTCCAACTGTACATGTATCTCTCGAAGCTCGGCGGGGGCCATCCGATATGATGGAGTCGATATCGGGATTGTATCGGGGTACATTTCAATATAAAAGTCTACCTCTCTGCGAGGAGGTAACCCTGGAACGTCGTCAGGAAAAACGTCTGCAAACTGATCCACCACTGCAGGAAAACCAGGACTTCGCACGTCAACTGCTCCTAGGATGAGGCTAGCCAACTGATGAGTGATGGGTTTTCCTCTCCTCCACGGAAGTCCATCCTATGCTGCAAAGGCTCCCTTCTCGCCGGTGAAGGTGAACCTGCTCCCGTCGGTGAGTACACATCGCACCATGCACCTAAAATAGTCAATCTGTGCATGGACCATAGATAACCAATCCATGCCCAAGATAACGTCGTAAGGCCTCGACACTGCTACCAGAAGATCCCAGCCGAAACTCTCACCTCCAAGAGTAAGCTCACACAACTGGCACCAGTGCGTAATCGTCGAGTCTGCTCCCGTAGGAGTCTCTAGCCGTAAGAATCGAGCCAATGGCTCTGTCGGAATCTCCGAGCTCCGAACAAGGGTAGCGGCTATGAAAGAGTGACTCGCTCCTGTGTCTATAAGTACTACAGAAAGGGTGGAATAGACACATATAGTACCTCGAATCATCTCGGGCGTGCCTTGGTCGTAGGCCTCTACTTCCTGGAGTTGTGCCTGTCTCTGCCCGCCAGCTCCCTATGGTCGGGGTGGACCTCCTAGTTGTGGTGGTGGTAGAGCCTCAAAGCACTGCCCACCACCTGCTGCTCGGCCAGCTCCTTTGCCTCATCCGCCTCCTCCATTCGGACCTCCACGGTCGACCCTTTTCCTCTGCCTCGGTGGTCCCTCAACAATCTACTGCTCCTCGGCACAGCGGGTCGGGCAATCATGAGCCATGTGGACCTGCCCGCCGCACGAGTAGCACTGTCTGTCTCTCGAAAGACTGGCTCTGCGCTGTGTGCCCCGCACTGCTGAGCCAGTGTCCTGAGGTCGTCTTCCTAAGGGTCTATTCTGCCTAGACCCCTGAGTCATCCATCGACTGCCTGCTGCAAACTAATCTACTACGTGCCGCCCTGCGGTGGGTCTCGGCGCTGGTGTAGACTCAGCAAGAAAGCTCTTGATCAAAAGGGCATGCTCGAGTACTCCTGTCAGAGTCGGAATGCTGAAGGAGATTAGTGATGCCCAGATCTCGTGTCTCAAACCATGCTCAAAGGTCCGGGCCCTGAAGAAGGGGTCCCGTACCATGCCGAGCGAGTAGCGTGAGAGATCAGTAAATCTCGCCGAGTACTGAGCTACCGTCATGCTGCCCTGCCGCAGCTGAAGAAGCTCCTGAATAAGTACCGCACAGAGGGTGGCTGGGACAAACTCTGAGCGGAAGAGGCTCTCAAAGTCTGTCCAGAGTATAGATGCCTCATCATGCACCTAGAGCATCATGCTCCACCATCGGCCCGCTGCTGCGTGCAGTAGGCTCGGAGCGAGGATCACCATGACGTCTGCTGGTGTCCTCACTAGATTGAAAACTCGTACGAATGCCTCCAGCCAGTCCTCGGCTGCCTGGGGGTCCGTCTCCCCACGGAACCTGGGTGGTCGCTAACGCTAGAACTCATGAAGTGTGCTGAGGCGACATGCATCATCAGCAGCTAGTGCTGGAAGCATCGGTGGCTCGGCGGGTAGAGCTACCGCTAGTGCCACTGCTGACAAAGGGCCCTGCACCGAGGCCTCATCGCTCAGTGGGCTGTCGTCACGCTTGACTCTCAAATACCTAGCTGTCTACCACCGTGGGGCTATCCTGAAAAGGAAACAGGTGTGCCACGCTCAGAACTGTATACCTGGTGAGATAATACAAAGTAATCAAAAAGAAAACATGAAACACGCAGGCAATCAATGTTCTCGTGCATTAAGTCGGAAATCAGAAGTCTGAGTCCTGGTGTACGGATACGTCGGCCGCCGCACCAACACTGGACTCCCTGGACTGATTACCACACTCAATACGCTAAACACTATTTCTTCACATAGAAAAGATCAGAGCTCGCGGTAGAACCGAACTCCTCTGATACCAATTTGTCACAAACCATCCTCGGGGCCCGTGTCGTGACTACCCCAAGCCCGCCTTCCATAGGCCAGGGGCTGGCGACTAGCACCAAGGCGTAAATCCCGGTAAAAAGTGAAGGCATTTCCATTGTAAAGTAAACAAGCACCACCGAGTAAACAACGGAAATGTCAACACTAAGTGAAAACAGAGTACAACTGTATGTGCGGAAAAGTAAGTGGGCTAGTATACAAACCCAAACTGAAAGTAAAGTACAACTCGAAAGGGAAAACAACAACTAAAAAGTAAAAGCCGCTACATCGATCTATCCACTGGAAATCCCACCTGAAGGGTGGGTACAGATAGCTCCATTGCTCCTCGGGTCCCGCCGTTCGCTCCGAGAATGTCCTGCCAAGTGGTCCACCTCCAGGTACCGTCCTACTCTGCAAGCCACAACCATGATCAATGCTGTCTGTCGTCTGAAACCAACACAACGTAGTGCGGGAATAGCCCCCGTAGGGGTGAGTAAAAGCTACTCAGTAGGGACCCTGAGACCCCCGAAGGTCTCCCAAAATCCACAAAGGATAAACCACAAAGGAAAGATACAATCACGAAGTAACAACCGACACTACTTAGGTATATGCCCATACATATATCTAAGTCATTAATTCCAATACCCTCTAACCTCCGAGCCCAAGTACAACCCAGTCCACACAGGAAAGAATTCGTATTCCACACAGGAAAGAAAAACGTAATCCACACAAGATAGCACAACACAATCCAAATAGGAAAGCATACAGGATTCAGCTCACACAGGTATACTTTTTCGAAAGACGATAGGGATGATCACTGATCCATCTAAGTCGTCAGACCCACAAAGGATCGACAGGTACTAACCCCCGCAAAGACCCACACAGGATCAGACCCACACAGGTTCTTCAGGCGCTGGCTCACACCGAACCGCTGAGCGCTGACCCACACATGATCGAACCGACACAGGATCGGTAGCACTGATCCACATAGGATCACTGAGTGTTGTAGTCGTCATCGTCGAATCCACTGAGGATCTCTGCACAGTCATCGTCGTAGTCATAGTAGCAGTCGCAGCCAACACTAGGGTTCCCGCACAGAGCAAGCTCGTTCAAGAGGGTCCGCTCCATGAGCCGAGAGGCTGATACATCAACTGTATCATAGTCCAGAGATGATGTATCCAAATGTTCCGTATCGTCAACAGGAACTCAACGCAACAGACGACGCGTCAATAGGACGCCCGGTCTGAGAGTTATTGGCTTTTTCGTTCCAGGGGCCCGGTTGGTTTTTAAGGCAAAACCAACCCGACCGTACTCCACCTGTGTCCAAACATCGGGCGGAGTATGCCAAAAGATCCGTCTCACTAAGAGTAACTCAACAACGTTGACGGCATGTCATTCGGACGTTCGTAGCTCAAGATATGAGTGTTTCCGCTCCGAGGGCCCGGTTGGTTTCATGGACGAACCAACCCGGCCGAACTCAAAGTATTCCGAAACCTAGAGTGCAATATACCGAAACGACCGTCTTGTTCAAAGGATTGTGTCTCCGCTGACGGCGCGTCGATCAGAGGTCCATAGCCTGAGTTATGGGCAATTGAACCCAAACGGTCCGAAAATGGGGGTTTCGGGCCCGAACCGACCCGGCCCGAGACCCCCCCCCAGTAGGCCCAAACCGGGTTGACCCACCCCGGACAGGGTCGGCCCGGCCCGGCCCGGTCTGGCCCGACCCAGCCTAGCAGACTGGCCAGGCGCCGGACCGGCAGGGCACAGCGGGCCCAGCGTGCTGCCAACTCGGCCTTCGACCGAGCTGTTGGAAAGGGGGGGGGGGGGCGCATGCCCCCCATGTGTAACCGCGAACCCCCCAAATTTTTGGGGGGCCGTTGAGCCGGCCGAGGGAATTTATTTCCCTCGGCTTCCCCCTTTCTGGCCGGCCGGTTCCTACTCAACGGGACCGTCGGTGGCCGTTCCCCTTCCAGCTCAGACACCGGCGGCCCGGCTGGCTGCCGGTCACCTTGCTCCGCCGCGGCCCGAAACCGGCCGCGGCCCTTGTCGTCCGACGTGGTGCGACGGCACCGCTCCCCTCTGCCGCGACCCCGCTTCGGCCACGCCCCCTTCGATTTTCTTCGACGCGGCGCGATGGGGGCGTGTTCTTAAAATTCTTTCCACGGCGTGGCGCAACGGTGCCGCGCAATACTTTCTGTGTGATTCCCGCGTGGCACGACGACACCACGCCATCCCGTTCCATCCGCAATGAAATCAAACATGAACATATGAGGGGGGGTTCGGCCGTGTTTGTACAGTCTGGCCCCCCTCTTGTTAATGATAACATCTAGTCGAAAATCCATGATAATCGATAAACTAGAATCATGAACCGAAATAATTAAATAAAAAATAATCCCCTACCTCGGTTCAGGAACGGTGTTCGTCAATGAGCCGCGGAAGACGAGCGTCGCGGAGTCCGGGTGTCGTGGGAGAACGTCAACGTCACGAAGCGAGGATTCGAAGTCGTTGACGACAATTTCGTCACGGAAAACCATCGTGGAAGAGACGACGCGGAAGAAGAATGTCGCGTCGCGGATACGGCGTCGCAGAAGAACCATGTTCTTCGGCGGAGATGTTCTTCATTGAAGAACGATGTTCTTCGCATTCTTCGTCGAGGTTGAAGAAGAAGAATACCACTTCCCCAAATCCTCTCAAGGTGACAAAACTCTAACAAAAATAAAATAAGACCCTTTCTTATTTTATTAACACAACAACTCTTTTGAATTTCAAGAGTTTGAAATTCAATAACCACACACAACTCACCTCATTAAACATATTACATTAAAGTCATAAGTTATAACTTAAGTTAACAAAAAAAATTAAAGTGGGAGTTGAGGGGGGTTTTAGAGGATATGAAGGGGTGGGGTTCGTGTGGGCCCCACCACCCTCATAACCTCCGAAGGGTGGTTGGGTGGTTACCCAACATCAATCAAGAACTAACACTTAGAGTAAATTAATAAAAATTGTAGTGTAATTATAAAATAAACTTCCACAATTTTTATTATCAACACTCGTGTAAACGCAACTCCGGAACAGGAGTTCCTAAGCAATTACCGGCCCTGCGGTTCTATCGGTGCCCTCAGAAATCAATTCCAGGCACCGGTTCAAAAGTTAGAAAATCCTGCTCGTTCGTTCACTGAACGTACCTGAGCCAAACTTCGGAAATTGATTCCGGGCACACCGGGCCTCGGAATCAGGTGTCGTCAGTAACCGCGCTCTTGTAAAAATCCAAAGAAAATTAAGAAAAAATTTCCCTTCAATTTTACGGGTCATTACATTACTCCCACCTTAGTGCTTTATGTCCCCGTAAAGATACATCAAAACTAGGGAAACAAATGAGGGTACTGAGCACGCATCTGAGCCTCCCGCTCCCAAGTGCTCTCCTGGAGGTTATTGTGCTGCCATCTGATGCATAGTAGAGGAATCGACCGTCCACATAGGACCCACTCCTGTCGATCCTCGATATCCACCGGAACCTCCATAAAAGTCGCCCCATCGTCAACGTCAAGGTCCCCATGGTCAATGATGTGCGTCGGGTCGTTCACGTATCTCCTCAGCTGAGATACGTGGAAGACGTCATGCACCCGGTGAAACTGAGGTGGTAGATCCATACGATAAGCCACCTCACCAATTCTGCTGATGACCTAGAACGGTCCGATGAAGCGTGGAGACAATTTGCCGCCTTGTCCAAATCTCCATAATCCATGTCGAGATGAGACACGCAAGAAGACGTGGTCACCATCCTCGAACTCTAGTGGCCTCCACCTCCTGTCAGCGTATGACTTCTTCCGACTCTGAGCTGTCCTCATTCGCTCCTGGATGACCTGGACCTTCTCTGTCATGGCCTGTACCATCTCCGGTCCCACAAGTGCTGACTCCCCAGGGTCTGTCCAGCACAAAAGAGATTTGCAAGGTCAGGCGTACAACACCTCGTAAGGTGCCATCCCGATGGTAGAGTGGTAGCTATTGTTGTACGCAAACTCCACCAAGGGTAGGTAGTCCTCCCAGCTACGACCAAAGTCGAGGACACATGTGCGGAGCATGTCCTCGAGAGTCTGAATGGTCCTCTCCGTCTGACCATCCGTCTGAGGGTGAAAGGATGTGCTCAGACGTAGCTGCGTCATGAACGCCTCCTACAATCCCTTCCATTGTCGGGAAGTAAAATGAGCATCTCGATCGGAGATGATAGATGATGGAACACCATGAAGCCGAACAATCATTTGAACGTAAAGGCGTCCCAAGCTCTCCTCTGATCCCTGCTCTCTGATGGGTAAGAAGTGAGCCGACTTGGTGAGTCGGTCGACAATCACCCAGATGGAGTCGTGACCTCTGGAAGTGTCTGGAATTCCAGTCACGAAGTCCATAGATATGTCATACCACTTCCACTCCGGAACCTCCAAGGGCTGTACCAAGCCTGATGGTACCTGGTTCTCATCCTTCACCTGCTGGAAGGTGAGGCATCGAGAAACAAACTCTGCCACAACCTTCTTCATGCCCAGCTACCAGTGCTATCATCTAAGATCCTGGTACATCTTCTCCACTCCAGGATGTACCACCAAAGGAGAAGTGTGAAAATCACTCAGTACCTCCTACCGTAAAGCGACGGGTACCATGGTACGTCCTCTGTAAAGGATGTCGTGCTCTGCTCCAAAGTAGAAACCATTAGGTGCCTGTTCTGAGGATATCTGTGCACGCCATGTCTTAGAGTCAGCGTCCCCACGTTGTGCCACTCTGACCTGCTGTAGTAGTGGAGGAGTGACTGTGAGAGACTGAAGGAAGACTGCTCCATCTCTATCCACAAAGGATATATGCAAAGCGGCTAGCTGCTCTATCGCCTCCTCAAGTAGCAGAATGCCCGTCCTCCTGCTGAGGGCATCGGCTACTACGTTCCCCTTCCCATGAGTATAGACTATCTCAAAGTCATAGTCCAGGAGGAACTCGAGCCATCGCCGCTGTATCGGGTTCAGGTCCTTATGAGAGAAGACGTACCTGAGTCTCTGATTGTCATAAAAGACTGTAATGCGCTTGCCCATCAAGTAGTGTCGCCATGTCTTTAGAGAGAAGACCTCTTCTACTAACTCCAGGTCATGGGTAGCGTAGTTCTTCTCATGCGGCCTCAACTATCGTGATCCATAGGCGATCGCTGCCCGCTCCTGCATCAGAACACACCCGATTCCGGTCCCTGATGCATCGCAGTAGACTACGTACCCTACTCCCTCCTCAGGCAACCTCAAGATAGGTGCGCTGGTCAATCTCTGTCTCATCTCTTGGATGCTCTGCTGACATCGGTCTGACCACACGAAGGGTTTCCCCTTCTTCGTTAAAGCTGAGAGTGGTGCCGCAACTCTGGAGAAGTCTGGCACAAATCTCCGGTATTATCCAGCTAGACCCAAGAAACTCCGCACCTCCGTCACGCTCCTGGGTGGCTCCCAAGCTAACATTGCCTCGATCATCGCATGATCCACTGCAACTCCCACCTCAGAGATGACACGTCCCAAGAAGTGGACCTCACGTATCCAGAACTAGCACTTCTAGTGCTTACCATAAAGCTGGTGCTCTCGGAGTGTGTCTAGTATAACCCGTAAGTGGTAGGCGTGCTCCTCCTCAGTTGTCGAGTAAATAAAAATGTCGTCGATGAAGACCACGACAAATCGATCGATGTATGGCTGAAAGATCCTGTTCATGAGGTCCATGAACACTACTGGAGCATTGGTTACGCCGAATGGCATAACCAAGAACTCATAGTGGCCATAGTGACATCTAAAGGCCATCTTCTGCAGGTCATTGTCTCGAACTCTGAGCTGATGATAGCATGACCTGAGGTCTATCTTCGAGAACCACCGTTCTCCCTTGAGATGATCAAAGAGGTCATCAATCCTCGGTAGCAGATACTTGTTCCTCACTTTCACCTGGTTCAGGCGAAGATAATCGAAACACAGTCGCAAGCTCCCGTACGCCTTCTTGGCGAACAATATCGGCGAAGCCTAGGGTGAAACACTGGGTCGGATAAACTCATTGCCCTGCAAGTCCTCCAACTGTACCTGTAGCTCTCAAAGCTCGGCAGGGGCCATCCGATATGATGGAGTCGATATCGGGGCTGTACCGGGGTACATGTCAATATAAAAGTCTACCTCTCTGCGAGGAGGTAACCCTGGAACATCGTCGGGAAAAACGTCTGCAAACTGATCCACCACTGCATGAAAACCAGGACATCGCACGTCAACTGCTCCTAGGATGAAGCTAGCCAACTGATGAGTGATGGGTTTTCCTCTCCTCCGCGGAAGTCCATCCTGTGCTGCAAAGGCTCCCTTCTCGCCGGTGAAGGTGAACATGCTCCCGTCGGTGAGTACACATCGCACAATGCGCCTAAAACAGTCAATCTGTGCATGGACCATAGATACCTAATCCATGCCCAAGATGACATCGTAAGGCCTCGACGCTACTACCAGAAGATCCCAGCTGAAGCTCTCGCCTACTAGAGTAAGCTCACAATACCGGCACCAGTGCGTAACTGTTGAGTCTACTCCCGTAGGAGTCTCTAGCCGTAATGATCGAACCAACGGCTCTGTCGGAATCTCCGAGCTCCGAACAAGGGTAGCGGCTATGAAAGAGTGACTCGCTCATGTGCCTATAAGTACTGCAGCAAGGGTGGAATAGACACAGATAGTACCTCAAATCATGTCGGACACGCCGTGGTCGTAGGCCTTTTCTTCCTGGAGCTATGCCTGTCTCTGCCAACCAGCTCCATGTGGTCGGGGTGGACCTCCTGGTGGTGGTGGTGGTAGAGCCTCAAAGCGTCTCCCACCACCTGCTGCTCGGCCATCTCCTCTGCCTCGTCCGCCTCCTCCCTACGGACCGCCACGGTTGACCCTCTGGCTCTGCCTCGGTGGTCCCTCAACCGTCTACTGCTCCTCGGCACGACGGGTCGAGAAATCATGAGCCATGTGGCCCTGCCCGCCGCACGAGTAGCACTGTCTGCCTCTCGAAAGACTGGCTCCACGTTGTGTGCCCCCCCACTGCTGAGGCAGTGTCCTGAGGTCGTCTGCCTGAGGGTCTGGTCTGCCTGGACCCCTGAGTCATCTGTCGATTGCCTGCTGCAGAAGAATCTGCTACGTGCCGCCCTACGGTGGGTCTCGGTGCCGGTGTAGACTCAACAAGAATGCTCTCGATCAAAAGGGCCCGCTCAAGTACTCCAGTTTGAGTCAGAATGCTGAGGGAGATCAGCGATTCCTTGATCTCGTGTATCAAACCCTGCTCAAAGGTCCGGGCCTGGAAGAACGGGTCCCATACCATGCCGGTCGAGTAGCGTGAGAGATCAGTAAATCTCGCCGAGTACTGAGCGACCGTCATGCTGCCCTGCCGTAGCTGAAGAAGCTCCTGAATTCGTACCGCACGGAGGGTGGCTGGGACAAACTCTGAGCGGAAGAGGCTCTCAAAGTTTGTCCAGAGTAGATATTCCTCATCATGCACCTGGAGCATCAATCTCCACCATCGGCCTGCTGCTGCGTGCAGTAGGCTCGCAGCGAGGATCACCATGAGGTCTGCTGGTGTCCTCACTAGCCTGAAAACTCATACGACTGCCTTCAGCCAGTCCTCAGCTGCCTGGGGGTCCGTCTCCCCATGGAACCTGGGTGGTCGCTGGTGCTGGAACTCATGCAGTGCGCTGAGGCGACGTGCATCGTTAACGGCTAGTGCTGGAAGCATCGGTGGCTCGGCGGGTAGAGCTGCCGCTGGTGCCACTGCTGACAAAGGGCCCTGCACTGAGGCCTCGTCGCTCGGTGGGCTGTCGTCACGCTCGACTCTCGGAACCCTAGCTGGCTGCCGCCGTGGGGCCATCCTGAAAAAGAACCAGGTGCGCCATGGTCAGAACTGTATACCTGGTGAGATAGTACAAAGTAATCACAAAGAAAACTTGAAACAAACAGGCAATCAATGTTCTCGTGCATTAAGTTGGAAATCAGAAGTCCAGGTCCTGGTGTACGGATACATCGGCCACCGCACCAACACTGGACTCCCTGGATTGATAACCACACTCAATACGCTAAACACTATTTCTTCACATAGAAAAGATCAGAGTTCGCGATAGAATCGAACTCCTCTGATACCAATTTGTCACGACCCGTCCTCGGGGCCCGTGTCGTGACTACCCCAAGCCCGCCTTCCATAGGCCAGGGGCTGGCGACTAGCACCAAGGCATAAATCCCGGTAAAAAGAGAAGGCATTTACTTTGTAAAGTAAACAAGCACCACCGAGTAAGCAAGCGGAAAAGTAAACACTAAGTGAAAACAGAGTACAACTGTAAGTGCGGAAAAGTAAGTGGTCCAGTATACAAAACTCAAACTGAAATTAAAGTACAACTCGAAAGGGAAAACAGCAACTGAAAAGTAAAAGCTGCTACACTGATATGTCCACTAGAAATCCCACCTGAAGGGTGGGTACAAATAGCTCCACTGGTCCTCGGGTCCCGCCGTTCGCTCCGAGAACGTCCTGCCCAGTTGTCCACCTCCAGGTACCGTCCTGCTCTACAAGCCTCAACCATGATCAACGTTGTCCGTCGTCTGCAACCAACACAACGTAGTGCGGGCATAGCCCATGCAGGGGTGAGTAAAAGCTACTCAGTAGGGACCCCGAGACCTCCGAAGGTCTCCCAAAATCCAAAAGGACAAACCACAAAGGAAAGATACAATCACGAAGTAACAACCGACACTGCTTAGGTATATGCCCATACATATATCTAGGTCATTAATTCCAATACGCTCCAACCTCTGAGCCCAAGTACAACCCAGTCCACACAGAAAAGTATTCGCATTCCACACAAGAAAGCAAAACGTAATCTGCACAGGATATCACAACACAATCCACAAAAGAAAGAAAACATGATTCAGCTCACACAGGTATACTTCTTCGAAAGACGATAGATATGATCACTGATCCATCTAAGTCGTCAGACCCACAAATGATCGATAGGTACTAACCCCCACAAAGACCCACACAGGATCGGACCCACATAGGATCTTTAGGCGCAGTCTCACACAGAACCGCTGAGCGCTGACCCACACAGGATCGGACCCACACAGGATAGGTAGCACCGATCAACATAGGATCACTGAGTGCTGTAGTCGTCATCGTCGAATCCAATGAGGATCTCTGCACAGTCGTCGTCGCAGTCACAGTAGCAGTCGCAGCCAGCCCTAGGGTTCCCGCACACAGCAAGCTCGTTCGGGAGGGTCCGCTCCATGAGCCGAGAGGCTGATACATCAACTGTCACATAGTCCAGAGTTGATGTATCCAAATGTTCTGTATCGTCAATAGGAACTCAACGCAGCAGACGACGCGTCAATCAGACGCCCGGTCTGAGAGTTATTGGCTTTTTCGTTCCAGGGGCCCGTTTGGTTTTTAAGGCAAGACCATCCCGACTGTAACCCACTTGCGTCCAAACCACGGGCGGAGTATGACAAATGATCTATCTCACTAAGAGTAACTCAACAAAGTTGACGACACGTCATTCAGACTTCTGTAGCTCAAGATATGAGCGTTTCCGCTCCGAGGGCCCGGTGGGTTTCATGTACGAACCAACCCGGCCGAACTCAATGTATTCCGAAACCTTGAGTGTGATATATCGAAACGACCGTCTTGTTTTAGGGATTGTGATGTCACTGACAGCGCGTCGATCGGAGGTCCGTAGCCCGAGTTATGGGCAATTGAACCCAAACAGTCCGAAAACGGGGGTTTCGGGCCCGGACCGACCCGGCCCGAGACCCCCCCGATTGGCGTGAACTGGTTCGACCCACCCTGGACATGTTCGTCCCGGCCCGGCACGGCCCGGCCCGGTGGGGCGCGGCCCAGCCGGGCTCGGCCCGGCTTGGTAGATCGGCCAGGCACCGGACCGGCGGGGCACAGCGCGCCCAGCGCGCTGCCAGCTCGGCCTTCGGCCGAGCTGTTGGAAGGGGGGGGGGGGGGGGGGGGGTGCGCCTGCCGCCCTTGTGTAACCGCGCACCCCCCAAATTTATGGGGGGTCGTTGAGCTGGCCAGGGGAATTTATTTCCCCCAGATTCCTCCTTTCTCGTCGGCCCGACCTGGCCGGCCGGTTCCTTCTCAACGGGACCGGCGGTGGCCGTTCCCCTTCCAGCTCTGACACCGGCTGCCGGTCACCTTGCTCCGCCGCGGCCTGGAACCGGCCACGACCCTTGTCGACCGGTGCAGTGCGACGGCACCGCGCCCCTCCGCCGTAGCCCCGCTCCGACGGCGGCGACTTCGATTTTCTTCGACGCGACGCGACGGCGTCGCGTTTATAAACTTCATTCCACAGTACGGCGCGACGGCGCCACACAATACTTGTCGTGTGATTCCCGCGTGGCACGACGGCACCACACCATCCCGTTCCATCCGCAAAGAAATCAAACAGGAACATAGGAGGGGGGGTCGGCCCTGTTTGTGCGGTCTGACCCCCCTCTCGTTAATGATAACATCTAGTCAAAAATCCACGATAATCGATAAACTAGAATCATGAACAGAAATAATTAAATAAAAAATAATCCCCTACCTCGGTTCAGGAACAGTGTTCGTCAATGAGCTGCGGAAGACGAGCATCGTGGTGGTCGGGCGTCGCGGGAGAACGTCAACGTCGCGAAGCAAGGATTCGAAGTCGTTGACGGCGATTTCCTCGCAGAAAACCGTCGCGGAAGAGACGACGCGGAAGAAGAACATCACGTCGCGGATACGGCGTCGCAGAAGAACCGTGTTCTTCGGCAGAGAAGTTCTTCGTTGAAGAACGGTGTTCTTCGCATTCTTCGTCGAGGTTGAAGAAGAAGAAGACCGCTTCCCAAAATCCTCTCAAGGTGACAAAACTCTAACAAAAATAAAATAAGACCCTTTCTTATTTTATTAATTCAACAACTCTTTTGAGTTTCCAGAGTTTGAAATTCAATAACCACACACAACTCACCTCATTAAACTTATTACATTAAAGTCATAAGTTATAACTTAAGTTAACAAAAAAAATTAAAGTGGGAGTTGAGGGGGGTTTTAGAGGATATGAAGGGGTGGGGTTCATGTGGGCCCCACCACACTCATAACCTCCCAAGGGAGGTTGGGTGGTTACCCAACTTCCATCAAGAACTGACACTTAGAGTAAAATAATAAAAAATTTTGTGTAATTATAAAATAAACTTCCACAATTTTTTTATCAACACTCATGTAAACACAACTCCGGAACAGGAGTTCCTAAGCAATTACCGGTGCTGCGGTTCCATCGGTGCCCTCAGAATTCAATTCCGGGAACCAGTTCAAACGTTAGAAAATCCCGCTCATTCGTTCACTGAACGTACCTGAGTCAAACTTCGGAAATTGATTCCGGGCACACCGGGCCTCAGAATCAGGTGCCGTCATAAACCCCGCTCTTGTAAAAATCCAAATAAAATTAAGAAAAAATTTCCCTTGAATTTTACGGGTCTTTACAGGGAAATCATCTACCATTCCATGGTTGTGGGGTGTCTTGGAGTGATCCACTGAGGGGACCACAATAACTTGTCTATGTGAAAAAGAAATAACAGTCAGTGTGCCTATGTGAAGGAGCATTAGGAAAAGAAACACAACCGGAAGTATCCCACAGGGGATTATAAAACCACTTCCTGCAAATCTGGAGGGTCGCATGGGAAAAGGAGTCACAGTGAAAAGGGGCTCATAGATAAAAGCCTCACGAACCTCTAGTTCTCTATGAAGTAGAGGGGCTTCGCATAGGGTTGTGATTTTTTAAGTGAAGCTTCCTAGGTTAGGAATAGGGGACATGTGAATATGGAAGGTGCTTCACAAAGTTTATAGTCTCTCACAGACTATAACTTCACGAATAAAGGGTTCCTTGTGAATTAATGTGATTCACAAAGCACATTGAACCCACCATATAATGTGAGTCACATGTGCATGTAGGGTGCCACACAAAACATAAACGCTCTACAATGACCTGAGTCCCTTCGAGATCTCCTTTTTTTCGTGGAGGCTTGTGGGCCCCACGAAGGGCATTCCTCTTTGAAGAGGGGCCAAATTCATGCAAAGGGGGATGCCCTTCATGATGAAAATGTACCATGAAGATCTCTTGGTTAACAGAGAATATATTTCTTCATGATTTGGGAGATAAGAAGGTGAAAGGTTGGAGGATCCACCTTTTGGGCTCAGGGGGAGCCCAATATTTATAGACAAGAGGCAACATGAACAAAATTTCACTCGGTGCGAAGACAGATCTTCCTCCACAGAGGGTGTTGAATTTCAAATGGGTCCTCAGATCATCTGGGCTTCTTTCTCGGTGGGGGATCGTGAATGTAAAATGGGTTTGTAGAGAATCCCACCTCCTGGATCCGCAGCGGGCTCATGAATGTTAAATCAGTTCACAGAGCATCTCGCCTCCAAGCTCCATGGAATGTTGGTGAACCTCAAATGGTTTGCCGAGCATCCCACCTCTTTGCCCCATGGTGGGTTTTCTAAGGGGGGCTTTTCACCAGCTGTGGGGCTCCTGGAGTTTCATGAGCAGGCATCAGGAGGCTGTGCCTAAGGTGTTCCATTTGTTCAAGTTCTTCCAAAATTTTGTCTCCAACAGAAACACCAATGGTTTTTGTCATTTTGAATTGATAATCCATATAAATATCATTAAATCATTATTGAGTAAAATACCATTTTCACTTTTAAAACACTTAAATGACATCTTAAAATGTCCCAAATTTTAAGGATATTTATTTCATTGAAATGATCCTTCTAAAATTTTTAAATAATATTTATCTTATTTATTGGTTAAGATGGATGGAAATATCTCCATTATAGTACACATTAAAATAGATACTCCTTTCATGTTTTCATAAAAATTCAATCATACCATTCTCAGAAAATGAAATGAATATTATTTTTTTTTGTGAAACATGGGTAAAAATGACCTTAATCACCCATTATATAAAATAATAATAATTTTTTAAAATAATTTTATCAATCATGGATCTGTAAGAAAATTTTTTTCCAGTCGAAAACAAAAATATAGTCATCTTTTTATAAAACAAAAAAAATGATAAATGGAGAAAATAATTAGTGGAAAATGAGATTAAAACATTTAATTTACAAAATAAAATAGTATAAGAGTATAAGTGAGTTTATTATGAGATATATCATAATATTTCATCATCATAAACAAAATAAAAAAAACACCCATTAAACAAAGAGATTATAAAATAAAACATCTACCAAATTGGTAACGTATAAATTATAAGCACCATGTATGAATTAAAATTAGATATATATTTATATTCCTTAACTTTATTTACAATATATTAAAAAACATTAAGATATATAATATATAAACCACACAAATAAACAGATGGTGGTTGAGGCATGTGTCCCACATAAATGAAATTGAGGAACTATTACATTTTCATAAATCATGACATCCTTGTTATAGGTCAAAAACATATATAAATGTTTTTTATAAATTATTATATATATATATATAATACTCTATATTATTTTCACATATCGTTTCATTACATTTTTATTATAAATTACTTGTTCCAATAACATTTTAGGAAATAAAAGCATGATTTGTCATGAATGTTTTCGTTTGATATTTCTTATCATTTTACTTTTGTCATGATCTCATAATATAAATATTTTTAAACATGAGGTAAATATCATATATATTAAATATATATGTATCTATATTAATCTATAAAATATATAGATAAAAAGTTAATGAATCCATTCAAGGAGACAGTAAGTCATACACACACATAAAACTTATTTCCATTTTCTCAATGGATGGAATGAAAGGAAGTTATGTAATGTATCACCATTTAAAATACATGATTTATTACATATGACATATACTCATTTAATATATTCTTATTAATTTCAATGAAAAACATTAGGGAAAACTAAATCACATCACTTCATGGGGTGGTAGTATGTCATATAGACAAGCGATATTATTGTATTCACAAACACTTAAATTAATAAAGAATACTAGATATTATATTTCAAGAATTACAATTATGTTTTTAATATCATATATATATATATAATTTTATTCCATCATTATATCCTTTCATCATTGACGGTGGATGGAAATAAATTAAATCTGTTCATGAGGTTGTATTCTTTCATACACATGATTGATAGTTTCATTTCATATTTGATGATGGAGGAGATCAATTTTGATTATAACATTAAAATAATATAATAATATTATATGTTACACACTAATGTGATTATATCTTCATGGTTGAATATGATTTGATGGAGTTATATGATGGAATAAAATTAAGACACATTTTTAAAGATTACACCTCTTCTTTAAAGAATCCCTTAGGTTAACACCAAAAAGATTCTTATCGGGGCTTCATAGTAAAAAAATTGTCTTTAGTATAAGAAGAGGTAAATAAGGAATTTCATTGGGTGGGTATTGGACAACCCAAATGTATTTGGATTCTTAGAGAGGAGAATAGATAAGAGGTCCTTATATTTGTGGGGAAATTAACCCACATGGAAACTATTTGGAAATATCCCTGAAGAATACAAATTGATAAAGTAATTACCAATACATATTTTTTTAAAATGACCATATATTAGAACTTTGGAAATATATGGTTGAAATATTATCATCAAAAAAATTTATTGAAGAATTATTTGAATGAATATGATTATATTGATAATTTAATGCCTGATAAACCTTTTTTAATCATAACCACTTTAATTAAATTTTTACAGTTTCAACTAATAATTTTAAAAAAACTATGATAAAGTTTTTATATTGTATTAATTATTATCATTCCCAAAATTGAAACCATTTTTTTAAATTTCATTCAAATAAGTGTAAAATTTTAATTTAAAATAAAACCCACAAACATGACGAAAAATTGGTTTTCCATAGAGAAAATTTTCATTAGAATATTCAATTTTAATTTCAAATTCCAATATGAAATTGATTATAATTAAATAAATTAAATTAACTAAAAAATATTTTTATTAATTTTACATTTAATAACATATTAAAATAAAATTTATCTTTCAATTGTTTTAAATGAAAAGTTAATCTTTAATAAAAAATGGTATTTTTACAATTCATCAAAAAATATTATTTGAAAAAAATTATAAAAAATTCACTCAAATATTATTATGAGATTTTTATTAAAATAATTATTTTTTAAAATTAATTTTATATATGTGGAAATATCACTTATTATTTTTTCGCATGATTTAATAAAACATTTTCTAAGAAAATAGTATTTTAAAAATATAAAAAGACAATACTAAACATTAAATAACTTTTTATCAAAATCATATCATTACATAATACAACTATAAATATTTTTTAAAATGTGTTTCTTCCTATTAATACCTCCATGTATACTGGATAATTTAAATGTTTATGTTTAAATAATAATATTAAGAGTATATTTTTATACGTTAAAAGTCAGTGTTGTGTGTAATGTAAGCTGTTGAAAAAAGTAAATTAATTAGAGAATAGAATATTTCATAAAAAATGGGGCGTTTCCATTTTCACCCATGGATTATACTAAATATGATGTATTTTAATCATTTGATATGTCTAAGAACCGATCACATAAAAATTATGACATTCGTGATGTGGAAGTGAGCCATTTTTATAAATAATTGAATTTAAAATGATAAATTACTATATATGATATAGAAGATTAATTATGGGTTTATAACATTAATAAAATAACATCAAAATAAACATTTTTTGGAATAGTAAATATAAATATCATTTTGGATAATATTAGTATAATTTATCACATCACTTTTTGGATTTTAATATATCATATGAGTATCATATATTTATAGCGTATTTAATTTTGAACAAATTATAAATTATCTCATAAAATAATAAAAAAATTCACCATTGGATAACTATGACATGGTGATTTAAATAATTACTTCTATTTTATATAAAAATCTATAAATATTATAATTTACACTTTTAACTAAAAAACACACATGTACTGAAGACCCTAGTTTTTTTAAATAACAATTTTATGACCCTTATAGAAATTTCATTTGACGTCATAAAATTATGTTCTCATTTTTATATAATCAATTTTATTTAATAATATTATTCTAATGAAATTAAAATTATTTTTAAAAAATTGAATTCATCCAAAAGCATTTCTTGATTGAGACAATATATTTATTAATATTAAAATTCATTTTTCATCATGTAAATGTATAATATAATTAAAACTCATTATCTAATCATTTCAAAAATAATTATAAATATTAATAATTATAATCAATAAGTTAGTGAATGAAAATATAAATAAATAATATAGTAATGGTCAATATATGTAGACATTTAATACATCGGTGAGTTCCCAAAGGGCAGGGTGTATGGTGGGGGTATGTTCGTGCGGTTATTTTGTCATCATGGTTTCAGATCTGGTTTGGAATATTATCAATTTACCCCATAGATATTTTCTCTCATGATTTAGTTATTGAATATTTGTTTACAATTGGTTAAGGTAAAATCACTATAATTTTTTCTACATTGAGTTCTAAAACAAATGGTTTTAATATGGTTTTATAATAATGATTTATTCCATTATTTCTTTCTTATGTAAAAAATTTACATTATCATAAAACATAATATACAGATATTAATAGAGTCGTTATAGTGACTATATTATCAATTTTTATTATTATTAATAGTCATTTAAATTTTAAAATCCATATAATTTGCTAAAATTACTAATTTAGTAAATATTGTTTCTATAACATCATTTCATAATAATTAATTTACTCATTTCTCAAAGGAGTTTCATTTATAATTGTTTATGTTTTCACATTACTCCCCCTCAAAAAATATCACCCTCAAAATTTTATTTTCATACACAAAAATAGATATATTTACTTATATTTTACCTCCTATTTTTGTTACTATTACACTTCCTAAATCATATAGTTCCACCGCAATACATTAACAATGTGAGTGGTTTTATGTCATTGAACATTTTCCCCATGATCTAAGATTTTCTTTTGGGGATCTATTTATAAAATTTGTTTCTCCAATGGTACCACCTTTGGATTCATTAAAATTTAGGGGGTTCAGTATGAAATTCATATTGAGATATGAATGAAACACATTATGTACTCGTAAAAGGTTTTGTGGGAGTGATATTAGATAGTCCATCACTCTGATTTGATCAATGATATCAAAGGGGAAGATGTATCTAAGAAAATGATTTCTATTCTTCCCAGACCTCATGACTTTCTCTAGTGGATATATATGAAGGAACAAATTATCTTCAATCTAAAACTATTGGTATAATTTATAAATGTATTCATAGTTTTTTAATCAAATATTTATATATTTATTATGATTATTAATGTTTTTAACCTTATCTATCATTACTTGTATAATATTAGGTCTTTTTTGTTATTTATCTCTAGCTTCATCCAATCATGTCTTAGTCCAATACCGCTTCCCATACAGAGCCTTGTAAGGTGTCAGAATGAAGATAGAATGGAATCTTTTTTTATATGAGAACGTTACATAAGGATTTTATTGATCCTAACATCCTTGTATATCAATTTAATTTGATCTCATCATATCCTCTAGTGTTTTTATTGTCCCTTCAGAATGACCATGTATCTGAGGGTGTTTAGAAGAGACGAAGGTCTATTTTTTATCCAATTCTATCTAGATGTTTATCAAAAAACACGATGTAAAAAACATATCTATATTTTATGTAATAGACGATTCATATATATACATTCTTACCACTTCCCATATGTATATCCTGGCTTGTTAGTCTAGAGATAAATGTTTCTTCATTTTATGGAAATGTTCTGATTTTATATGGTGACTAACAACCACCTAGAGAAGGTTATTACATTTATGAGTCCATGGGATTTCAATGATGAAATATATAGTTATATATTCTACTTATATTATTATATATCTAATTTTTTCATCATAAAATTAATATTATATAATTTCAATATAACATGTTTTCATAACAATCATCAAGATACAATCTCTGCAATCTCCCTCATCACGTTATACTAGAAGAAGTTTTACTTCACATCTCTATACATCATAATGATTTATGTATGAATAGAAAATTATGAGTTAAATGAATCATCATGAAGTTCTATATTTAGTTATTTTCATTAATCAGACACATATCTTGGTTCTAAAAAATATAAATCCATCTTTTGCGATGTTGAACTCTATAATATTTGTTACCTTCTTCTGTAACAACTCAATGAATTTAATGGCCTCCATTTTCCTCTCATGAATTGATTTTTGTGAACTAATTTTATAATTTAATAAAATTTATACATTCATCATAACCATATTTTCCATTTTTATATCCAAGAATAATGGAACCCTTTCAATCTGAATCAGGGACAGGGTTGTCGGACCTTTACTACTCCTAGCATCTAACACATTGTTTTCCTTATCATTATGGAAGTGAATTGAATAATAATATTCCTTTATCAACTCTAAACACTAGATTTTAAACATATTAATCCCATTTTGTGGGAATATAAACATAATTTTCCAATGATCCATATTTATTTAATAGTTTTATCTTTATAGATAACGTTGATAAATCATTAATAAGAAAATCACTTATACCAATTCTAGATCATGTTTTAAGATGTTATGGTCATTGTTCTCTAATTAACTAGATAAGTTGGAAATCACGTCATTATATATCATGTGACCACTACCCAATCCCATTTTGGTTTCACCACTGTAGATCACAAATACTTCCCCACTACTGTTTAATTCATGAACATGTGCAGGGATTAGAATATTCATTAGCTCCATAAATATTTCTTCACAATCACTAATTCAGATACAATTCACTCAATTATGACTGATTTTTTTTAGAGAAATTTAAAATCATTATATATTCCTCAAAATTCAATAATGGAACCCATCTAATCAATGTAAACATTGGATTTCCATCACATATGTCGGTACGAGACACCCTCTGAATTCCCTTTTTAATGGATCCCCAAATGTCACCTTTTTTGTAACAACATACCCTAGGAAGCTTAAATTATACATCAAAAAATTATTTTTAACATAACTTTCAAATAATGTTTTCTTGCACTGATATTTTAGTATTGAATTCAAATCCTCCAAATATTCCTCAATTATTTTTTTATAATAAGAATATAATCTAAAAAGACTATGAAAATATTACTAAAGTTAATTTATAAAGGCTCTATCCATTTTTTACATGAATATTAAGGGAGTATTAGAGATTAAAATTGGAATAAATATGTTCTCTTAGTTGCCACGCCCTTTATGAAAACATGTTTGGGGTTATCCTACTTATTTAATATTACTTGATAATATATTTTTTAAAATTCCACCATAAATTAGTATTGGGATCCAGGTAGCCAATTGAAATGATTATTAATAAAAAAAGAATAATTGTTTTTATAGTGGTCTTTTTGAGATCATTATAATAAATTCATAGGTACCCTAACCAATCCTTCTTCATGGTTATGATAACTGATAGACTCTATAGTAAAGCACTCGGTCTTATAAACCCTTTATTCAAATTCTCTTTTAATTTCTTTTAGATATTTTCATGAACATCAATTTATATTCTACTTAATGTATGGATATTGAAATTTTTTTTTGTATGAGATCAAGATATAACTAAAAATCATTAATATTAGGAGGATCATGCAATTATTCATGAAACACTTCATAGAATTCCATTATAGTTGTCATCTCATCAAGGAGGGTTTATCATTTAGTCTCAATCTATTGAATTGTTTATAATATCTCATAATTAAATAATTTAAATGCTTGATATGATGGTAGAAATAGAAGATCCATCAATCTCATTACACTTTTATAAAATTTTGGGGTGTTCAAAAAAATGGATGCTGATTTCCTTCTCTTGGGAGTTCATATTTTATATATAAATGTAAATCCATTCATTCATGTAATTACATATAATTATAAGTATGTGGGTTTCACAAGATTTTGAATGAAATTTAGTCCACAAAATATTTTTGGTGATGAGTTATATGCTTGTTATGTAACATTTGACCAATTATTCATCGTCCCCGATAACCGGACATCAACGTTTTGAGGAGGTTTTTGAATAGTTCTAAAAAAATTTTGTGATGTGAATGAATATATTGAACTAGGATTGAATAGTTTGTTATCTACACTTGAATTATTAACTAGTGCACTTAACACCACTTCATTTATTGGATCCACCTTAACAATTGAACTAGAATAAACTCACACTTACTCTCTAGTCCATCTACGTTATTGTCCATGGATATTTTCAACAACCATTATATTTGGAATTAATTAAAATAGTTTCCCAATTCCTTATAGTTGAAATCATTAAAGTAAATATGACTGTTGAATATATAATTCCTTTATTACACCACATTAGTGTGATTATCATGTCATAAATTACTAGCTAGTATCCCTTCCTTCACACACACATATGATTTCCTTGTCCAATTAATTTAATTTTCGGGATTATTCTTGACACTTTTTTATCAAGTAGGATTAAATAATTAATTACCCTTTGATATTATCTGATAACACAACTAGAAATAAAATCCATTCATCGATTATTGAATCATGTCCCAAGAGACCCTTGATATTCTCTAATCTCTATTTGGAATTTTTTGTCACATTGGAATGTTTTCTCATAGTTTTCAATGTCTTGAATATCCAACTACATTCATATATTTTCACTTATTCCAACAAATAAGTAGTAAAAATTACATTATGGTGTTAGAAAAAAGGTAGATGAATATCTCAAAAGTCTTGTGTAGTTTTCCTCTTACACATTGATGGAATTTTCATCCATTTTTATGGATAAATAAATCCCTATCCATTTTATGTCATAGAGTTTAGGGAAAATAAGTATAAAAAAAATTAGGGATTCCTTCCACCCCATCACATTGATCTCCCAGTAATGAATCATATTTTTACCAAAACCACCATTTATTAACTTCATCAACAATGTGATAAAAAGAAATTAGGAACTTATATTTCTCGTAGAATTGAAAGATGGATTAGATCTTTTCAAAGGAGTTTATCCATTTCTCCATGATTAAGGTATCTGAAGACCCACTGAATGTGGTAACCCTATGTCACATGAAGGTATCATGATGAACTTTCTCTTTATTAGGTGTATATTTGTATTCTTCTTGATTAAGGTTTCAATTAAAATCCTATTTCAATTGAGAAAATATTTGTCCCATGATTTTGATTCCCACTCCCATCGGGTTGAGCATCTCATTTTTAATGTTATAACATTTCCCGTCATATAGGTTGTTAACAGGATCCATCCATTTTTCAGTCATTGAACAGTCATATGGGAAAAAGTATTGGTTATAATATTTTAACTATTAATTATAAAAATGGTAAAAATTAAAATTAAAGAGATAAATCATAAGTGGGATATTTTCTTCAATCTATGAATTAATGGGTTTCAATATAAGTTATACATGATATTTTTCTATACATAAAATCATACAATCATTTGTTTCACTTAATAATGGTTCGCATGGGTCATGTGGATTTTCCAAGGAATATCCCCCAATAGTGTCAAACCACGTGTGCTTCAAATACTATTGTCGTGAACTAGGTGATGACCTTATCTCACTCAATGCAAAATTATCATGAACACTTTTTAGTGTTTTTACACAGAGGTAAACATTTCCAAAGGCATATTCAATAATAGTTTCTAGAAATTAATTTATGTTTTTGTAAACCACATAATCTGTAATTTACCAAATTTAGGTATGTTTTTATATGTTCATTATTATCCCTGAGGATTTCATGATTATTTTTTAATCCTAGTCCATAAAAATAACAAAACATTTCTCTATTACCAACTATGACAACTCTGCTATTATTACACCATAATTCATGATTTATTACATATATATACACTTAATACAACCACAAAATATAATTAGAAATTGTTTACATTTGTAAATTTGGTACAAATACCTTGAATATAATTGATTATCATTACATCATTATTTGAAAACTCTAACGCATTACCTTGTATTACTTGGATATTATAAAACTGCATTGGATAACCTAAAATCACAAATATAATTCCATGAAAACCAAAAATACAACATAAAAATGATCTTAGGATTACAACATGATAATAATACATAGAATATGATTTTATGATGGCTTTACCCAATGAATATTATAGTAATATAATTTTGGTCCCACCCATCACATTCATACCATGAACATGAATAACTGTGCAACATTAATCATAGAAAATACGGATTTATTTAATAAATTTCAACAAAATTAGTAAATAATGATGGTAAAAAATGAAAATCACAAATCAATTATGTACATGTCCCACTAAGATAATACCCTTCAGTGGAAATGGAGATGGGTATTCACTACACAAATTCTTTCATTGAAAATATGTGTATAATTTTAGCAGCATAACACGTGTTCATAAATGTTTATCAAAGGGGTTAGACAGAATTAAAGGATTCTGTTTTGACATGGGAATCATATTTACAGTATCATATATGTGTAAAAATATATCAGAGAATTGTCAATTGGAAATCAAAATGCAATAAATTAAAAAAAAATTATTGAATAAAGAAGAGAATCGGAGGGCCCCTTACATTGAGATGGTACTTCATTAGTCTTGGGGGATAATTAAGAACATGGTGGGGCACCATATGTGTGATATGGAGAGGTAAGTAAATATTAATATAACACTGTAATAGTTTTTAGTGAATATGAATGGAAGTTTAGGTGGATTATTATTGAAAAATGGAGGATAATTCTTTATGAATTACCAAGCTATCGTTTTTGACTCTATATGATGAGGTATTTATAACCAACAATCATCCCATCATTTTTTCGATTATATTATTTCATAGTTTATTTATTGTTAGTATTTAATAATTCTAATATTCTTACACATTAAAATAATTCAATTAGTAATGTCTAATTGAGTCATGTCTATAAAGAATGGATTTTAAAACCTTAAAATATGACATATTTTTAAGGTATTCGTTAATGGTCTATAAAAATTATGAAATAACCTTATAACCCAAAATTTTAAAGTGAAACATAATTTTGGTCTTGTATAATCTATATAGAATATATTAAATTACTTTTGTGGTCTTATGATGTTATAAAAAATAATATGTATATATATAAACAATATTTTATTTTGACCCAAAAAATATATTATCTCATAAAATTATGAAATTAAATTGATTATAACATTTTTTTCTTTTATGAAAAAGAATTTTAATTTCATAAAATTATTTCACTACATGTGATAATGTAATATATTAAATCCAATATCCAAATTTATAGAAAAAATATTTTTTTGACAAGATAATTTTTTTGGACCCTTAAAGAAATTACAAATCACATTCTAAAATTATGCATCATATATATATAATAAACATTATTAATTAATATTATTTTATTAAAATATATTTTATTTTAAAAATTATGGAATTATTAAAAAGACACTGCCTTTATTTAAATGATATATTTCCCAAAAATAAAATATGTGTTTCGTTTCATCAAAATATAATTATCCTCAATATAGTTATCAAATAATATAATAAGTAGTGATATAAATGAATAAATCTAGCCATTTTTTTTTGAAATGAAATATGAAAAATCAAACTTCTACGTTCTATAAACATGGATCGTTATTAAACTAGTCAATTCTCTAAATGTAAGTTGTCTGATGGTGACATTTTCATTGGGTTTTTTGGAGAACAATGGTTTGGGTGTGATCTCAATGAGATTGTCTTATCCCATAATTGGTTTCAATAATGATTTGTTTTTTTATTCTCATATTGATCTGGATCAAGGTAAAAGCCTTGTGATTATATCTCCTTTGGAATAACTGATAAATGGGCTTCATAGTGTACCATCATACTGGTCGAAGCAATCACTTCCATTGACTATGTGAAATGGAATTTATCATCACCCATAATATAATAACATTATTGGTCAATATAAAATGACTATATAATCAATGGTTGAGAACCATCATGGTATGTAAAATTTTAAATACCATATAACAGAAAAAAGTAACCAACATTGTGCATGTATTTAATATAACTATAATTCTTAATATGGATTTTACTCATTTAAAAAATGAATATCACATAAAAATGTTTGGGTCCATAAATATCCCATGGAATCCCTCCCATATAAGGAAAAGATACCCACCTGATGTGTTTTCCTTGGCCAATTGTAGATTTAGATACTCTTTTTCAATATTATTTATTATAAAATCATTTGGAAAATATAGTAAATTAAATTAAATAATAATAAACTATAAACAAACCACTATATCACAATGAGAGTCACCAAAAACCAAATAAAACCTAAATTTTTCATGGGAAGAAATATATAAAATGAAACTTAAAATTCATGATGATAATGTTAGGTGTGAGAACAATGTTCAATATCATGTTAGGTAACCACTACCAATGTAAGAGAATTTATATAGATTTTCCTAAATATTCTAGTTTGAGATAAAAAATTAATATTAAGAATATTTTTTGAAAGCAAAATAATTGGTCATTAATATTTTATGAATTTTTTATGTTTTTATAAATGAAAATAATCACTAAGAAAACATTTTAGAGCCAATTTATAATTTTATAAAAATAACCAATTGATACTAACTCATTAAAAAATTATTCAAAAATATGATTTTCATTATACTTTTAGGTAACCATTTTCCTAGATAGAAAATATGGATTAAAAATAAATTCATTGTCAATTATAAAAAATATAATGGTTTATAAAAAAAATATGGAATCTCTAGTAATCATATAATCATAACCATAATGTGATGTGACCCAAGATTTTCTCGTTTCAGAACTATCCATTTATTAATAAATGTTATCTGATGTGTATAACCAACAGAATATTTTCAACAAGCATCATGTTTATCACAACCCAACATTTGTTTTCCCTACTATGGGTTATAGTCATTGAAATTAGGAATGGATAGAAAAAATATATCAATTAAAATTCAAATAACAATTATCCCATGACACTAGTAATTGGGAGTTGAGGAATCACTTAAAAATACAACATATCAATCATGAGTTGTTACAAGACATTATAAAAGATAATAACACTTATTAAAAATATCCATTGTAAGAGCATCCCTAAAAAATAGTATTTTAATATATGTTTTCAATTCTACAATAACTATTTTAAAATTACATATACATCCAAAAAATATGGTGATTTCAAAATAATTTCTATGGGAACATTTTTCTTTTCAGAATTCAATTTCAAAATGAAGGAAAACATTAAAACGTATTCTCAAGGGTATAAAAATACCTTAAAACATTATTTTCACAATAAATTATATCTAAATACCAATTGGAAATAATGTTGGTGTTTCCCATTTAAATATACAGAGGTATGCTTTCACCTCTTATCACATATACACATATATATGTGCCCATATGTCATTTATTTGAAAAATCCATATACTCAAATATGAATTTTACATACACATGTATATATATAATAATGTATATGTGTATAACCATACAATAAGACAAAATAAAATCTCAACCCTCAAAAATATATTTAAAATAGCCATTTGAATAATCCATTAGTAGATATAATTAAAAAACCATAAATTGCACAAAAAACCTTTTATAGGGCGATTGGGGTATTCTTTAAAAAAAAATTGAATTTGATGGAAAATATATTTTTAAAGTAATTAAAATAAGGATACAATAAATAAATTAAAATTAAAATCAATAAAAGAATAATTCTATTTTTAAAACATTTATATATAACTAATAATATCCATTTTGTGAAAACAGGTGATTAAAAGAAAAGAAAAATAATGTCCCAAATTTTTAAGCTGTAATAAAAGTTGCAACCTACTATAAATCCACTTCATTTGAAAATAGTGATTTAATCCCACCACAAAGTGGTTTAATACACCATTTAATAAAAAATATAGAGAAAAAAACATAAAATAACTAAATAAATTTTATTAAATTAAAAACATTACGTAACAATAGTAATCAACGATGAATCTATCACCTTCGATGGAAGACTATAGAATTGGCCTCAAATTGACTTTAATAATTCATAGGCATAAAAAACAATTCAAAAACCAAAAATTTGGTTAGGTTTAACCTATTTATTTTACAACACAATGTATGTGAGAAATATTAGAAGAAAATATAAACAAAGGAGACCAATGATGGAGAGACCAGAACTAATAAAGGTAATAAGAAACAAAGGATGGATAAATATCCATGTAGAGTGGTCGAAAGCAGTGGTGTCACCGATGTGGGGAATCCTATAACTAGGAATTAGTTTAATGGAAATGTGTATATAAAGAATTATTGTGCCAATTTATGATATTAAGAGTGGTAAAAACCAAAATTATATTTTTTAAGAGAATCGACACCACTCATAGTTTGTCCCCATGTCTGGCCAAATGGTGTTCCAACCTTGAACCCGACAATGGATTTCAAATATTACCTAAAATGGTTAGTTGACATGGTATAGTATATATTCTTCATCGGTATGGATGGATCTAAAAATATTAGGCGCACAGTAATGATTTTTACAGGGTTTCTACTAACTATGTCACAACTTTTCTCATATGCTGATAATATAAAAACAGATAATCCCACTTGTGTCAAAAATTAATGAACGATGACTATTATAATTAAAAAATTACAAATAATTTATACTATATGTCTATTCTATTAAAATCTTCCACACCATAACAAATTATTCTATCAGAAGGACTGTAGAAGAAATGGTTTATTCAAAAGGAATAAAGTATGAGCCCCACAATAAGAAAACAATTCGAAAACATGAAGATATATGAAAATTAATTGAAATGATTGATGATCATATCTACAATATTGTAGGGGTACATAACTAAATATCCCTATTCACTTAACTCAAACAACCCAACTGGACCAGTGACAAAAACGGTACACCATGGGAGTGAAAATGGAAGATTCCATAAGACACAACCTCATCACCAAAGGAAATCTATATAAAAATAGAGAATATATAAATAATGATTAGAGATACACTATGAAAATATAATTATGATTTGACCATCACATGGGGTAATTTTTGGTAAAACAGTAGAATGATTCTTCAACCACATGAAATTTATAGACCTCACAATGAAGTACATACTAGATCAAGAGGGGTATGATTTAATAAAAAAGGTCACTTCTATAAAGGATTACTCATGGTTTTATCTATACCATATAATAAATCCCATTCACACAATAAATATCTATTTTAACCGATTATTCTAACAAATTAAAATGAATAGGATTATTATAATGAAAAATAAAACATAACTGAAAATAATGGTGCTCAGGAAATACACCAAAAGAAAAAAAGGATTCACAGTGGACACTACCAAAAATCCATATGTACTATAATAAATTACATATTCATGAATTGGGTAAAATCCTAATTTAAAAAAAATAAGAAAACAAATTTATATATATAAAAACATGACTATAATTACCTCAAATGAATCATGCATAAATTAAAAAATCTTAACATTTTATAAATATATAGGTTTAAGAGGATATAACTTGGTGTGTCATACCCACAACACAAAAATATAAATAAATCATCCTAAAAATCAATGAACCGCTCTGGAATAACCTATCATTGGGTAAAAAAACATTTCAATAATCCTTGAATGCACTAAACAATTCTTGTTTCAATCCTGTCACAGTGAGATCACATGGGCAATATATAATCCAATCAAACCCTTTATAAGAAACTAATCCCTATAACCCATTTATAACTATGGTAAACATCATTTAACTGAGATAATTTAAGTACAAATTTAAAATAACATACAAATAATCTATCACCCAAAAATTAATAATCACTATGAACCACTCCAAATATTACATAAACATAATTCTTGATAGGAAAAAGTCTCCAAAAGTGATAAATTTTACAAGTCAATAATGGGGTTACATCAAGACAATGAGGATAAGGAATCTTAGAGGGGAAATTCATAACCCCATTCGTCCAAACGTTACAAGGAGGCCAAATTATATATATATATATATATATATATATATATATAAGTAAACCCCAAAAGTTATCAATAAATTTAACACCCATGAACCACACCTCAATTTTTATATTTAATTACATTAAAATTATATCCCATATTTAAAACAATAAATCATTAATTTAACACCCAATATAATTTTCTAAACCTCGTTATTTGAAATAATTATTAAATTAAAATTTATAAATCTATTCCAATATTTAAAAAATATATATCATTTTTTAGATCTAAATAAATATTTTAAATATATATGATATTCAAAAAATGATTTATCAAAATTTTCTTCCAGAATAAAAAATAAAACCATCATTTCAGAACATTTTAGAAGTTCTCTTTCATTTGTAAAACATTTTCTTTACTCTTAATAACATGTTTCCATTTTGAAGAACCCTCACACATGCAAAAATACATTTAAAACAATACAAGAACTCCACTTTATTATTTTTAAATCAAAAATAATTTATATTGTCACGACCCGTCCTCGGGGCCCATGCCGTGACTACCCCAAGCCCGCCTTCCATAGGCCAGGGGCTGGCGACTAGCACCAAGGCGTAAATCCAGGTAAAAAGGGAAGACATTGCCTTTGTAAAGTAAACTAGCACCACAGAGTATGCAAGCAGAAAAGTAAACACTAAGTAAAAACGGAGTACAACTGAAAGTGTGGAAAAGTAAATGGGCCAGTATACAAACCCAAACTGAAAGTAAAGTACAACTCGAAAGAGAAAACAACAAATGTAAAGTAAAAGCCGCTACACCGAGCTGTCCACTGGAAATACCACCTGAAGGGTGGGTACATATAGCTCCACTGTTCCTCGGGTACCGCCATCCGCTCCGAGTACGTCCCGCCCGGTGGTCCACCTCTAGGTACCGTCCTGCTCTGCACGCCTCAACCACGATCAACGCTGTCCGTCGTCTGCAACCAACACAACGTAGTGCGGGAATAGCCCGTGCAGGGGTGAGTATAAGCTACTTAGTAGGGACCCCGAGACCCCCGAAGGTCTCCCAAAATCCACATAGGATAAACCACAGAGGAAAGGTACAATCACGAAGTAACAACCGACACTGCTTAGGTATATGCCAATACATATACCTAAGACATCATTTCAATACGCTCCAACCTCCGAGCCCAAATACAACTCAGTCCACACAGGAAAGTATACGTATTCCACATAGGAAAGAAAAACATAATCCACATAGGATAGCACAACTCAATCCACACAGGAATGAAAACAGGATTCAGCTCACACATGTATACTTCTTCGAGAAAGATGGAGATGATCACTGATCCATCTAAGTCGTCGGACCCACAAAGGATCGATAGGTACTAACCCCCGAAAAGACCCACACAGGATCGGAACCACACAGGATCTGTAGGCGCTGGTTCACACAGGACCGCTGAGCGCTGACACACATAGGATCAGACCCACACACGATCGGCAGCACTGATCACACAGGATCGCTGAGTGTTGTAGTCGTCGTCATCGAATCCACTAAGGATCTCTGCACAGTCGTCGTCGTAGTCACAGTAGCAGTCACAACCAGCTCTAGGGTTCCCGCACACAGCAAGCTCGTTCGGGAGGGTCCGCTCCACGAGCCGAGAGGCTGATACATCAACTGTCACATAGTTCAGAGTTGATGTATCCAAAAGTTCTGTATCGTCAACATGAAATCAACGCAACAGATGGCGCGTCAATCGGACTCCTAGTCTAAGAGTTATTGGCTTTTTTGTTCCAGGGGCCCGGTTGGTTTTTAAGGCAAAAACAACCCGACCGTACTCCACCTGCGTCCAAACCTCGGGTGGAGTATGCCAAAAGATCTGTCTCACTAAGAGGAACTCAACAAAGTCGACGACACGTCAATCGGATGCCCGTAACTCAATATATGAGTGTTTCCATTACGAGGGCCCGGTTGGTCTCGTGTAGTAACCAACCCGGCCGAACTAAAAGTAATCCGAAACCATGAGTACGATATACCGAAAATACCGACTCGATCCAAGGATCGCATCGCCGCTGACGGCGCGTCGTTTGGAGGTCTGTAGCCCGAGTTATGGGCATTTGAACCTAAACAGTTCGGTATCGGGGGTTTCAGGCCCGGGCCGACCCAGCCCGAGACCCCCCTGGCTGGCCCGAACCGGTTCGACCCGCCCCGGACAGGGTCGGACCGGTCCGGCATGGCCCGGCCCGGCTGGGCGCGGCCCGGCCCGGCCCAGCCTGGCGGACCGGCCAGGCGCCGGTCCGGCTCAAGGCAGCGCGCTGGGCGCACTGCCAGCTCGGCCTTCAGCCGAGCTGATTGAGAAAACGGGGGGCGTCTTCCCCCCATTGTGAAACCGCCCCCCCCCCCTCATTATGGGGGGCTGTTTTGTGCTGGCCGGGGGAATTTAATTCCCCCGGCTTCCCCATTTCCTGCCGGCCCGACCTGGCCGGACGGATCCTCCTCAACGTCACCGGCAAGGGCTGGTCCCCTTCCGGCATTCAACACTGGCGGCCCGGCTGGCCGCCGGTCACCTTGTTCTTCCACGGCCCAGAACCGGCCGCGGCCTATGCTGTCTGGTGCGGTGCGACGACACCACTCCCCTCCGCTGCGGCGCCTTCGACTTCCTTCGACGCGACGCGACGGCGTCGCGTTCATGGATTTCATTCAGCGGCACGGCGCGACGGCGCCGTGCAATACTTGCCGTAGGATACCCGCGTGGTGCGACGGCACCACGCCATCTCGTTCCATCCGCAAGAAACAATCATGAAAGGGGGGGGGGGGGTTCGTCCATGTTTGTGCGGTCCGGCCCCCTCTCGTTAAATGATATCATTTATTCGATTATCCATGAAGTTCGACATGCTAGAATCAAGAACGGAATAATTAAATAAATAACAAAATTCCCCTACCTCGGTTTCAAGAGTGGAGCACACCAACAAGCCGCGGAAGACAAGAGTCGCAGAGTTCGGGCGTCACGGTAATCGAATGTCGATTCTGTTTACGTCAAGGTGTGTCCGAAGAGGTATCATCGCTGGAGAAGCTTCGTAAGCTGATGAAGAAACTCCGAGGAGGAAGCGGCGTCTCCATTCGTTGACACGGGAAGATAATCGAAAGAAGCGATGTCGTCGATCTTCGGAAACACACTGGCTGCGAAGAAGAGAAGAGACGGCACATCTTTCTCTTCTTATGGTGACAACGTTCTTCTTCGGAGCCTAAGTGTTCTTCGTCCTCTTCGTCATGGTTGAAGAAGATGAAGAATGCTTCCCAAATTCTCTCAAGGTGGAAAGTGAAAACTAACCAAAATAAAATAATCTTAAGCCTTATTTTATTTACACAACTTCACCTCTTTGAATTTCAAAAGTTTGAAAAACAATAACTCATCTCAATTAAAACTCATGTTGTCAAAATTAAATTTAGTGGAGTTATTGGGAGTTTAAAGGGTAGTTGAGGAGTTAGGGTTCATGTGGGCCCCACCACACTTAATCCTCTCAAGTGAGGTTAAGTGGATGTGGGTCCCACCTCTAACTCCCTTTGGGAGGATATAACCAACATGGTTTAAAATAAATCGTGTTTCCACAATTTATTTAACTTCATTTAAATTCCCCCAAAACTAACTCCCAAACCACATAAAACGCAACCTCGGAAAAGGTCTCCTTAACCGAATATCGGCGCTGCGAGTTCATCGGTGCCCTCAGATTTCGATTCTGGGCACCGGTTCAAAAGATAGAAATTCTTGCTCGTTCGTTCACTGAACGTACCCGAGCCAAACTTCAGAAATTATTTCCGGGCACACCGGGCCTCGGAATCAGGTGCTGTCAGAAACCGCGGTCTTGTAAAATTCTAAAGAAAATTAAGAAAAAATTCCCTTGAATTTTACGGGTCTTTACATTACTCCCACCTCAGGGATTTACGTCCCCGTAAAGATACATTAAAACTAGGGAAACAAATGAGGGTACTGAGCACGCATCCGAGCCTCCCGCTCCCAAGTGATCTCCTGGAGATTCCCGTGCTGCCATCTGATGCGCACTAGAGGAATCGACCATCCATGTAGGACCCACTCCTGTCGATCCTCGATCTCCACCGGGACCTCCGTAAAAGTCTCCCCATCGTCAATGTCAAGCTCCACTTGGTCAATGATGTGCGTCGGGTCGTGCACGTATCTACTCAGTTGAGACACGTGGAAGACGTCGTGCACCCGGTGCAACTGAGGTGGTAGAGCCAGTCGATAAGCCACCTCTCCAATCCTGCTGAGGACCTGGAAGGGTCCGATGAAGCGTGGAGATAACTTTCCTCCTCAGCCAAATCTCCGTATACCACATCGAGTTGAGACCCGCAAGAAGACGTGGTCTCCATCCTCGAACTCTAGTGGCCTCCGCCTCCTGTCAGCGTATGACTTCTACAGGCTCTGAGCTGTCCTCATCTGCTCCTGGATGACCTGGAACTTCTCTATCATGGCCTGGACCATCTCCGGTCCCACAAGTGCTGACTCCCCAGGGTCTGTCTAGCACAAAGGATATCTACAAGGTCGGCCGTACAATGCCTCGTATGGTTCCATCCCGATGGTGGAGTGGTAGTTGTTGTTGTACGAAAACTCCACCAAGGGTAGGTGGTCCTCCCATCTATGACCAAAGTCGAGGACACATGCGCGGAGCATGTCCTCGAGAGTCTGAATGGTCATCTCCGTCTGACCATCCGTCTGTGGGTGAAAGGCTGTTCTCAGACGTAGCTGCGTCCCAAATGCCTCCTGCAACCCCTTCCAAAGCTGGGAAGTAAAGCGAGCATCTTGATCAGAGACAATAGAAGATGGCACACCGTGAATCCGTACAATCTCCTAAACGTAAAGTCTTCCCAAGATCTCCACTGAGCCCTGCTCTCTGATGGGTAAGAAGTGAGCCGACTTGGTGAGTTGGTCGTCAATCACCCAGATAGAGTCGTGACCTCTGGAAGTGCGTGGAAGTCCAGTCATGAAGTCCATAGATATGACGTCCCACTTCCACTCCGGAACCTCCAAGGGTTGTACCAAGCCTGCTGGTACCTGGTTCTCAGCCTTCACCTGCTGGCAGGTGAGGCATCGAGAAACAAACTCTGCCATAGCCATCTTCATGCCCGGCCACAAGTGCTGTCGTCTGAGGTCCTCGTACATCTTCTCCACTCAATAATGTACCGCCAAAGGAGAAGTGTGAAAATCTCTCAGCACCTCCTCCCGTAAAGCGACTGGTACGAAGGTACGTCCTCTGAAAAGGATGTCGTGCTCTGCTCCAAAGGAGAAACCATCAGGTGCCTGTCCTGAGGATATCTGTGCACGCCGTGTCTCACAGTCAGCGTCCCCATGCTGTGCCTCTCTGACTCGCTACAGTAGTGGAGGAGTGATAGTGAGAGACTGAAGTAAGGCTGCACCATCTCTATCCACAAAGGATATCTTCAAAGAGGCTAGCTGCTCCGTCGCCTCCTCGAGTAGCTGAATGCCCGTCCTCCTGCTGAGGGCATCAGCTACTATGTTCCCCTTCCCAGGAGAATAGACTATCTCAAAGTCATAGTCCTAGAGGAACTCGATCCATCACCACTTTCTTAGGTACAGGTCCTTCTGTGAGAAGATATACCTGAGACTCTGATGATCAGAAAAGACTGTAAAGCGCTCGCCCATCAGATAGTGTCGCCATGTCTTCAGAGCGAAGAGCACTGCTGCTAACTCCAGGTCATGGGTAGCGTAGTTATTCTCATGTGGCCTCAACTGACGTGATCCATAGGCGATCACAACCCGCTCCTGCATCAAGACACATCCATGTCCGGTCCCTGATGCATCGCAGTAGACTACGTACCCTACTCCCTCCTTAAGCAACATCAAGATAGGGGCGATGGTCAATCTCTGTCTCAGCTCCTGGAAGCACTGCTGACATATGTCTGACCACACGAAGGGTTTCCCCTTCTTTGTCAATGCTGAGAGTGGTGCCCCAACTCTAGAGAAGTCTGGCACGAATCTCCTATAGTATCCGGCTAGTCCCAAGAAACTCCGAACCTCCGTCACGCTCCTTGGTGGCTCCAAGCTAACACTGCCTCGATCTTCGCAAGATCCACTGCAACACCCACCTCAGAGATGACGTGTCCCAAGAAGTGGACCTCACGTATCCAGAACTGGCACTTCGAGAGCTTACCATAAAGCTGGTGCTCTTGGAGTGTGTCTAGTACAACCCGTAAGTGGTAGGCGTGCTCCTCCTCAGTCATCGAGTATATCAAAATGTCGTCGATGAAGACCACGATAAATCGATCGAGGTATGGCTGAAAGATCTTGTTCATGAGGACCATTAACACTACTGGAGCATTGGTTATGCCGAAGGTAATTACCAAAAACTCATAGTGGCCATACCGACATCTGAAGGCCATCTTCTACACGTCCTCGTCTCTAACTCAGAGCTGATGATAGCCCGACCTGAGGTCTATCTTCGAGAACCACCGTGCTCCCTTGAGCTGCTCAAAGAGGTCATCAATCCTCAGTAGCAGATACTTGTTCCTCACTATCACCTGGTTCAGGCGCTGATAGTCAACAAAAAGTCGCAAGCTCCAGTCCGCCTTCTTGGCGAACAATATCGGGGAAGCCCAGGGTGAAACACTGGGTCGGATGAACCCCTTGCCCTGCAAGTCCTCCAACTATACTCGTAGCTCTCGAAGCTCGGCAGGGGCCATCCGATATGCTGGAGTCGATATCGGGACTATCCCGGGGTATAAGTCAATATAAAAGTATACCTCCCTGGGAGGAGGTAACCCTGGGACGTTGTCGGGAAAAACGTCCGCAAACTGATCCACCACTGCAGGAAAACCAGGACTCTGTACGTCAACTGCTCCTAGGATGAGGCTACCCAACTGATGAGTGATGGGTTGTCCTCTCCACTATGAGAGTCCATCCAGTGTTGCAAAGGCTCCCTTCTCACCTGTGAAGGTGAACCTGCTCCCGTCAGTGCGTACACATCGCACCTTGCGCCTAAAACAGTCAACATGTGCATGGACTGTAGATAACCAATCCATGCCCAAGATGACGTCGCAAGGCCTTGACGCTACTACAAGAAGATCCCAGCCGAAGCTCTTGCCTCCTAGAGTAAGCTCATACTTCCGGCACCAGTGCGTAATCGTCGAGTCTTCTCCCGTAGGAGTCTCTAGCCGTAAGGATCGAGCCAAAGGCTCTGTCAGAATCTCTGAGCTCTGAACAAGGGCAGCAACTATGAAAGAGTGACTATCTCCTGTGTCTATAAGAACTGCAGCAATGGGGGAATAGAAACAGATAGTACCTCGAATCATCTCGGGCGCGCCGTGGTCGTAGGCCTCTGCTGCCTGGAGCTGTGCCATTCTCTGCCCGCCAGCTCCCTGTGGAACGCCACGGTCGTCCCTCTACCTCTGCCTCGGTGGTCCCTCAACCGTCTGCTGCTCCTCGGCACGGTGGGTCGGGCAGTCACGAGCCATGTGGCCCTGCCCACCGCACGAGTAGCACTGTCTGCCTCTCAAAAGACTGGCTCACCACTGTGTGCCCCGCACTACTGAGCCAGTGTCCTGAGGTCGTCTGCCTGAGGGTCTGGTCTTCCTAGACACCTGAGTCATCCGTTGACTATATGCTGCAGAAGACTCTGCTACGTGACGCCCTGCGGTGGGTCTCGGCACTGGTGTAGACTCAGCAAGAATGAACTCGATCAAAATGGCATGCTCCAGTACTCCTGTCTGAGTCGGTATGCTGAGGGAGATCAGTGATGCCCTGATCTCATGTCTCAAACCCTGCACAAAGGTCTGGGCCCAGAAGAATGGGTCACGTACCATGTCGGTCGAGTAGCACGAGAGATCTGTAAATCTCGCCGAGTACTGAGCGACCGTCATGCTGCCCTGCCGCAGCTGAAGAAGCTCCTGAATGCGCACCGCACGGAGGGTGGCTGGGACGAACTCTGAGTGGAAGAGGATCTCAAAGTCCATCCAAAGTAGAGATGCCTCATCGTTCACCTGGAGCATCAAGCTCCACCATCGTTCTGCTGCTGCGTGCAGTAGGCTCGCCTCGAGGATCACCATGAGGTCTGTTGGTGTCCTCACTTGCCTGAAAACACATTCGACTGCCTCCAGCCAGTCCTCGGATGCCTGGTGGTCCATCTCTCCACGAATCCTGGGCGGTCGCTGGTGCTGAAACTCATGCAGTGCGCTGAGGCGACGTGCATCGTCATCGGCTGGTGATGGAAGTATCAGTGGCTCGGCGGGTAGTGCTACCGCTGGTACCACTGCTGACAAAGGGCCCTGCAGCGAGGCCTCGTCGCTCGGTGGGCTGTCATCACGCTTGACTCTTGGAACCCTAGCTGGCTGCCATCGTGGGGCCATCCTGAAAAGGAAACAGGTGCGCCATGGTCAGAACATTATACCTGGTGAGTTGAAACAATGTAATCACAAAGAAAACTTGAAACACACACGCAATCTATGTTTTCGTGCATTAAGTCGGAAATCAGAAGTCAGGGTCCTGGTGTACGGATACGTCGGCCGCCGCACCAACACTGGACTCCCTAGACTGATAGCCACACTCAATATGCTAAACATTATTTCTTCACATAGAAAAGATCAGAGTTCGCGGTAGAACCGAACTCCTATGATACCCATTTGTCACGACCTGTCCTCGGGGCCCGTGCCGTGACTACCCCAAGCCCGCCTTCCATAGGCCAGGGGCTGGCGACTAGCACTAATGCGTAAATCCTGGTAAAAAGGGAAGTCATTGCCTTTGTAAAGTAAACTAGCACCACAGAGTAAGCAAGCAGAAAAGTAAACACTAAGTAAAAATAGAGGTCAACTGAAAGTGTGGAAAAGTAAATGGGCCAGTATGCAAACCCAAACTGAAAGTTAAGTACAACTGGAAAGGGAAAACAACAACTGTAATGTAAAAGCTGCTACACCAAGCTGTCCACTGGAAATCTCACCTGAAGGGTGGGTACAGATAGCGCCACTATTCCTCGGGTCCCACCGACCTCTCTGAGTACGTCCCGCCCAGTGGTCCACCTCCAGGTACCGTCCTGCTCTACACGCCTCAACCACGATCAACGCTGTCCGTCGTCTGCAACCAACACAATGTAGTGCGGGCATAGCCCGTGCAGGGGTGAGTATAAGCTACTCAGTAGGGACCCCGAGACCCCCGAAGGTCTCCCAAAATCCACATAGGATAAAACACAAAGGAAAGGTACAATAACGAAGTAACAACCGACACTGCTTAGGTATATGCCCATACATATAACTAAGTCATCATTTCAATACGCTCCACCTCTGAGTCCAAGTAAAACTCAGTCCACACAGGAAAGTATACGTATTCCACAACGGAAAGCAAAACGTAATCCACATTGGATAGCACAAGTCAATCCACACAGGAATGAAAACATGATTCAACTCACACATGTATACTTCTTCGAGGACAATAGAGATGATCACTGATCCATCTAAGTCGTCGGACCCACAAAGGATCGATAGACACTAACCCCCGTAAAGACCCACATAGGATCGGACCCACACAGGATCTGTAGGCGCTGGTTCACATAGGACCGGTGAGCGCTGACCCACACAGGATCGGACCCACACAGGATCGGTAGCACTGATCCACATAGGATCGCTGAGTGCTGTAGTCGTCGTCGTCGAATCCACTAAGGATCTCTGCACAGTCGTCGTCGCAGTCACAGTAGCAGTCGCAGCCAGCTCTAGGGTTCCCGCACACAGCAAGCTCGTTCGGGAGGGTCCGCTCCACGAGCTGAGAGGCTGCAACATCAACTGTCACATAGTCCAAAGTTGATGTATCCAAAAGTTCTGTATCGTCAACAGGAACTCAACGCAATAGATGGCGCGTCAATCGGACGCCCGGTCTGAGAGTTATTTGCTTTTTCGTTCTAGGGGACCAGTTGGTTTTTAAGGCAATACCAACCCGACTGTACACCACCTGTGTAGAAACCGCGGGCGGAGTATGCCAAAAGATCCGTCTCACTAAGAGGAACTCAACAAAGTCGATGACACGTCAATCGGACGCCCGTAACTCAAGATATGAGTGTTTTTGTTCCGAGGGCCCGGTTGGTTTCATGTACAAACAAGCCCGGCCGAACTCAAAGTAATCCAAAAACTTGAGTGCGATATATCAAAACGACCTACTCGATTCAAGGATCGTATCGCCACTGACGGTGCGTCGTTTGGAGAGCCGTAGCCCGAGTTATGGGCATTTGAACCTAAACAGTTCGGTATCGGGGGTTTTGGGCCCGTGCCGACCCGGTCAGAGACCCCCCCCCCTCGGCTGGCCCGAACCGGGTCGAACCGCCCCGGACAGGGTCGGCCCGGCCCGGCACGGCCCGTCCCGGCTGGGTGCGGCCCGACCCAACGCGGCCCGGCCTGGCCTGGTGGACCGGCAGGCGCCAGTCCGGCTCAAGGCAGCGCGCTGGGCGCGCTGCCACCTCGGCCTTCGTTCGAGCTGATTGAGAAAATGGGGGGGGGGGGGCGCCTGCCCCCCTTTGTGAAACCACGCCCCCATCATTATGGGGGGCCGTTTTGTGCTGGACGGGGGAATTTAATTCCCTCGGCTTCCCCATTTCCGGTCGGCCCGACCAGGCCGGCCGACTCCTCCTCAACGGGACCGGCAAGGGTCGGTCCCCTTCCGGCTTCCGACACCGGCTGGCCGCCGGTCACCTTGTTCCGCCGTGGCCCGGAACCGGCCACGACCTATGTCGTCCGGCGCGGTGCGACGACACCGCTCCCCTCCGACGCGGCCCCGTTCCGGCCGCGGCGCCTTCGACTTCCTTCGACGCGACGTGACGGCGTCACGTTCTTGGATTTCTTTCCACGACGCAGCGCGACGGGGCTGCACAATACTTGTCGTAGGATACCCACGTGGTGCGACAGCACCACGCCATCTCGTTCCATCTGCAAGAAACAATCACGAACAAAGGAGGGGGGGGGGGTTCAGCCGTGTTTGTGCGGTCCGACCCCCTCTCATTAAATGATAGCATTTATTCGATTATCCACGAAGTTCGACATGCTAGAATCAAGAACAGAATAATTAAATAAATAACAAAGTTCCCCTACCTCGGTTTCAAGAGCGGAGCCCTCCAACAAGCCGTGGAAGACAATCGTCGCGGAGGTCGGTCGTCGCGGTAATCGAACGTCGATTCCGTTGACGTCAAGGTGCATCCGAAGAGGTATCGTCGCTGGAGAAGTGTCGTAATTTGACGAAGAAAGTACGAGGAGGAAGCGGTGTCTCCTTTCGTTGACACGGGAAGAAAATCGAAAGAAGCGATGTCGTCGATCTTTGGAAACACACCGGCTGCGAATAAGAGAAGAGACGGCACATCTTTCTCTTCTTATGGTGACGACTTTCTTCGTCGGAGCCTAAGTGTTCTTCGTGTTCTTCGTCATGGTTGAAGAAGATGAAGAATGCTTCCCAAATTCTCTCAAGCTGGAAAGAGAAAACTAACCAAAATAAAATAAGCTTAAGCCTTATTTTATTTACACAACTTCACCTCTTTGAATTTCAAAAGTTTGAAAAAAAATAACTTATCTCAATTAAAACTCAAGTTGTCAAAATTAAACTGAGTGGAGTTATTGGGATTTAAAAGGGGAGTTGAGGAGTTAGGGTTTGTGTGGGCCCCACCACTCTTAATCCTCTCAAGGGAGGTTATGTGGATGTGGGTACCACCTCTAACTCCCTTTGGGAGGATATAACCAACATGGGTTGAAATAAATTGTGTTTCCCAAATTTATTTAACTACATTTAAATTCCCCCAAAACTAACTCCCAACCCGCATAAAATGCAACCTCGGAAAAGGTCTCCTTAAGCGAATATCGGCACTGCGAGTTGATCGGTGCCCTCAGAATTCGATTCCGGGCACCGGTTCAAAAGTTATAAATTCTCGCTCGTTTGTTCACTGAACGTACCCGAGCCAAACTTTGGAAATTATTTCCGGGCACACTGGGCCACGGAATCAGGTGCAGTCAGAAATCGCGCTCTTGTAAAATTATAAAGAAATTTAAGAAAAAATTTCCCTTGAATTTTATAGGTCTTTACATATATATATTAAATTTAAATTTTTTAAGAGACCAATTCAAAAAAAATCAAAAACACACATTTTCTATTTATAAATTTATGAAATAAATATTAATTTCCTTTTAAGAAAATGTCATAATTTTAAAACCATTATTTTAATAATTGAAACCCTTAATTTTCATAAAAAACACAACATTCCATAATCAAATCAAAATAAAAATACTATTAATATGATTAATTTTACAAATGGGATGGTCTAGTATATATTATGATTGTGTGGCTGGGATGATATTTTTCCAATACCACAATTAGAACTGTGATTCATCAAAATCAATATATTATTTATCATAATGGTTGTATATAACACCTGATCTCACAAGGTACCACCATTTCACTCCCATTTATCATATCTAAATCACAAAACAATAAAACATATCATAAAAATAGATATAATGACCAACTTCAATGGGAAAATCAATGTTCTAATCACAAAAGTGATACCTAGACTCTTTTTTCACGTACATATTGATCCATAAAAGTAATATATATATCAACCATTCAATTGAAAATATAAAATGGTGTTCAAAATCCTAGGAGATCTTAAGAACCTAGAATTTAATTTATTTCGTGATCTAATTCAATCTGTCCCCTTGTCGGAACCCGAGACAAAAAAAATAGATTCCCAAAGTCTATTTGTAGCCCCATTTGGGTGGAGCAAGTCCATATGAATCATAGAAGTGCAACTTGTGAATAGTTTATCTGAATAAATAATTTATAAAAGTAGTAGTCAAAATTTATTATTATTTTGGTATGCCGAATCTGTATAGTATACATTCCAAAAAATATAAAAAATAGAATAAAAAATAAACAAACAAATAATAAAATATTATTATATATAATATGAGAAAACCCTCCCTCAACCCCAGTTTCACTCCCCTATAGTCAAATATGTCTAAATGTTGTCATTACATCATCCATTAGTAGATATATTTACCCTCAGTCCATAGAACGTAGTAAAATATATGTGGATGATGAAATATTATAAAATAAAATAAAACTAAAATACAATCATACATACTTCTGACAACCCCTTTTATCATCATGATAATAGAAATTCAACACCATGGGGGAGAAAAAACATAAGCTAAAATATTCACCAAAAAATGATAATTATTTTTGTGAGAAGTTTTATTAGGAGGTATTATAGGTAACCAATAATCATGTTAAAAAAATATTTATAGGGGAACCTAATTATTTTTAATGGAAATAAAATAATAAAAATAGTTTCACATTTAATTACAAAACACTAATCATTAATCTTTTATAAATTTTCCCCCTTTTTCCCTTTAAAAATAAATCCCTAAGAAATATTTTTTTGTGTCAACATACCATTATATAAAAATTTCCATTTCGAAAATATCATTTAACCTCTATTTATTAATTGGATTTATAAAAAACTTTCACCTAACAATCTTATTATCTGGAAAATAAGCAATAAAAATGAAAACATGATCAATTTGAACACATTATAACATTTATATCAATATGTGATTGTGTAATCATGTTAAAATTATGGACATAATGTGAGTATACCCATGGTGTACTTTTTACAAAACCATCTATCTTTATATAAATGTAATCCAATGTCTATTACAAACTGACATCTCACAACTATCCTCACAGGTGGCATAACCCACCATGTCCTTTCCCTAAAATGGGGGTCCAATTCATCAAATTTGTTCTCAATATAAACTTTTCTCAAATCCTACTAAGAAACCATGGATTACATGATAATAGTAATAATTCTTGAGTAAGAAATCTCTAATACAACATATCAGTAAAAAATCATTACATGTCATCATACAAGCTTAGACAACCTCTTGAAATCATCTATGAGGGGACCCTCCCTAAGGAAAACATCATTCATAGTGGTGTTCACTTATAATATTATCCTATTCAAAGTACCAAATGGAATATATAATTTTGATAATTCAATCTCATTTTAATGGAAGAATATTTCTTTTAAAAATTAAATTCCAAAACAAAGGAACAAACTAGACTATATCTTCAAGGGGCCAACAAAGACATTTCAATATATTTTCATAAAAATTTACTCTTAAATACCATTTTGAAACCACTATTGAAATTTTCATTTAAATTTATCTAGTTTTAATTTCACCATTAAATATAAAACTATATATATTTCTCTCTTTATACTACTGGTAAATTTGACAAACTAACATATTAATTTGTACATAAATAGATATATATATATGCAAACTCATGTATATGGGTATAACCATCGGGAATTTAAATTAGTTACATTTTACACATGTCAATCATTCTATTAGAGTGTAATATCATATAAGGCATATTATACTAAGATCCCAAGGTATCACATGTCGATCATAAGGCAATGGTGTCAGGGGAATAAGAATTCCATGTATTTTAACCTCATATATCACATGATTATTTCATAGTGTTGGTGTTCAATGTTAGGACGCAATTTATATGTCCCGAGGAGATGGATCATAATGTCCTATTGAGAGGGATCAATGCATGAGTTTAATATCTTTTGGAGATGGATCAAAATGTCTGGTTGAGAATGATTATTGAAATATTTTAACATCTTATGGAGGTGAAATTGTTTTATTAGGCTTCCCAATGGAGATGTATGCAGGATATTTTTACATATGATGGAAAATATCACACCTATATATTTTACCAATGGATCAAATTACTCGATAGAGTAGGATCCATAATTTTTGGATTACAAAAACCTATAAATGCTGATCTAGGAGGTGTGTCCCTTGAATGGAACAAAATGGTTTACCATTATATAGATTGATCCTAAGGGGTATATCCTATGTAACTTTTTTAGAAGATAGGAAAAAGACCCTTCATACTTCTATGGAATATTTTGCAGTCATGTGGTAAGACCCATTCATGTAGTTTAATATCATGTAGTAAGGTTGATAATGTCACCGAAGGAGTGTCAATGAGGGATGGTATGAGACTTATTCTTTATAATTTATAGAGTGGGAGGTTTTATCTAATTATTTATAGTTGGTGGAATTCCATAATTATCATACAAGGGACATCCATTTTTCACAACACATGATAAGGCAATAGCTTTACATCATATGATGATGAAATTTTCATGCAGTTTAATGTTATAAAACTAGGAATTGGGATAATTCAGTTATATGTTATTCATGTGTAACATGGTAAGGCTCACTCCTTACCTCTACGGATTACATTACCACTTCTCATGTGACTATGGTTAGGGTATTGTATTGGAGCTTTCATGTAGAAGTCTCTAATTAAGAGATGAATGGTAGGGTCCATATACTCAGAGGATATGAGAATTAATTTATCTTTGGGTAGAATAAATAGGTAGTTCAAAGGCTGAGGTTGAACATTGTATGAAGTGGAAGGAAACATGAGTGGGTGGATGTGGTCCCATAGGGAATCGAGGTGCAGCTGAACCAGCCCCAGTTTTGTAAGGGGTTTGTGGGAACTTGACATTCACGTAGGGGTTTGAACACAAGTGATTATCCATATAGAGGAACAAATGAGTGGTTTATTTAATAATAGGGTCTAATAGATAGTTTCATGAAGACAAATGGGGTACTAATGAAATTCATGTTGTATTCAGAGGGGTAATATTCAAGAAACATTATTTCATCACCTTGGAGTTAAGTCTTATTTCTTCATGGGAGAACATCATAAAGGTTTAATGCTTTTTTATTACCCAAATGAATAATAGGGCCTTATTATACTAATATGGGTATTTCCCATTACAAAATGAATCACTAAATTGGTATATGACTCTTAAGAACAAAATATTGGTGGTTTCATGATGATTGGATACCTTCCGTGAACCGTCTTTTCTTTTGTTCACAAACCATATGAGGTTCGAAAATAGGGATTGATTTTAAGATGTGGAAATGCCACCCTCTTCGAAAAAGTCATAATAAAGGTGATAATATTATAAAATGGGGTTTCGCAGATATTGGAGTCCATCATAATTATTTCTCTCCTTCGAAAATGGATTGAATATATAATTCAAAATATGTCATTGATGAAGAATAGAATAAATGCCTCATATTTTCAAAAACCTCTCCATGAATCTGAACTGTAATTTCACCGAGAATATTTGTCGGTACATTGAATATTCATGAAGGATAATATCATATCAAGATATTTTCTAGATCCATTCATTTGAGAAGGAATTTCTCATCATGAAAAGTACAGCATAGAATTATTTTTAGGTCATTTGGCCACGATTCATTTTGAAATGGTCATGGATTCGTCGAATCCTCTTGCGGGTATCATCCAGAAGGACAACATGATAATCATAGTGGGAACTCACTAGAAGCACACTAACAACATTGATAGAAGTTGGTTGGTGTATAGGGAAACACCCCCTGTGGTTTGAGAGGAATTTTAAGGTCTGCTTGGGGGATCTTCTCAAAGGATTGAAAAACAACTAGGATATGAACCAGGATGACAACTATTCTAATTAATGGACTTGGGAATATTTTTCATGTATGTTGTTACACGAATATGATGCTGAGATGATGTTAGTGCGGATCTAAAAGGATGTATGGACCTATTAGATTCATGTTCACCTCCATCAGTATATCATGCGATAGCTGCCAAGAATGTGGTCTCTAGGGACCTCGACATTACATCTACATCATGGAGAGGATGACATCAACATATGGGATCATCATATGATTCATGGGATATCAGTTCAATGTGCTATGTAGGATGAGTTACTCCCTATATGAAACATATAGGGAACTGGGTGTAGCTTTAGTCCATATTGATGTCACATCGGGACATTGCTTAGTTATCCAGTGTAAATAAGCTAAAGATAAAGTGCATTACATTAATGAAATAGTTCATGTGTTTCCAAAATGAACATATAGAGGAACAAGTCAATGGGGGATAATCCAAAAAAAATCTAATGGGGAGATGACATAGAATCCTTAGGGAATAATATTTGGGAAATTATCGCCCCTACTAGAAAAATTATAGAGATTAGCTAGTGGAAGCTGTAGGGATACATCATAAATCCATAGGCCCTCAGGGTAGGACTTGTGGTGTTAATTTCCACATTATTCTATAGTTGTATGCTGCTTATAAAGGTTTCATATAAGAGGGTGAATATGAGAATCTAAACCTTATTGGTATGAATGAGACTGGGCAGTGATTCATCATTGTTTCCCTACAATTTGAGAATATGTATGTGGCACTCTGTCACGTCAGCCATGGGAAGAATCTTCTCCATGGGTGGGGCCCTCACCATTTCATGTATAGTTGGGAGGCCTCACACATGAGGGATACGAATACCAAAAAACCATCTCTTATCGCAATATGAATATCTAGAATGAAATTTTGAACGTTTCCCTTAGTCTCCTTCTCATGTTTGGCTTAATGGATGTAATGGAAATTGATAGGTTGGAAAATTGATTCACTTCTCACTCATTTACACTTCCAATTGGGATAATCAATGATACTGGTACAGGTAAAATTGAGTATATATTATACCTCATAGACATTGTAGGTGGTGTACTAGTGGAAAGAGCTTACCAAGATCTGATCTATGATTTGTACAACATACACTAGTTTGTATGGTAGTTCAACTTCTAGAAGTGTATGAAACTATTGGTGTACAAAATGGCATGTAATGAGTGAAATTATTTGATACTAAGAAAGATATGGCGTATGTCCACGTGTTGATGTAAAATGGCAGAACAAGAAAACACCCACACTACCTCTTATAGACTTATCCAAGAATATGCATGGAGATTGAAGATAGCATATACTCCGGATATATTGAAGCACGAGACTACTCAAGATGTTGATTGAGTGGTCACACAGTAGTATGGACAATGGTGTTTTGGGTTTAGAGTATGTGTTAGATGCCAGATTGTCCTGGTGGATTGAGCCAAATTTTTACAGAGAGGAGGTCCAACATGATCATCAATACATGGAAAGTGGTCATAGGAAGAAGTAGAAAACACTAGAGAAGTCCCACAGGTGTATGTTCAAGATCTAGGGAAGTGGATGTGAAATATAGAAATCCTTGGAGATAGAGTCTTTCTAGATGGTCGGGATATCTGGGGTCTCATCACACTACTCAACACCCTCTATGTGATGTGGTGAGATCTTAATAGAGATGAGATTTTCCCAATATGGTGGGTCTAAGTCTTGGACAACATTCATGTTCTTTTGGAGGTGGAAATGTTATTATATATTGATTTTGAGGATCTAATCCACTCGGGGGACATGACACATCTGCTAACATCATGTATGATGAAGCAATGAGGAATGAACTCCTCTTTAGAGCTATCAACCAGTGGGATGGCGAATCATGTGCTTATTAAAGGAGACTCGGATGATTCCTAGTGAAGAGTCACCTTCTAAGACTCTCCCATGAGAGTAACTCCTTCCATTTACCTGGTAGTGACTATGATCATGTTTTCATTAATAGACACCAAGCCCCTAATAGTTTTTCTTAACATTTCTTGTACATACATAGGGACCAAAAAGAAATGAAGAGGGGGAAGTTTATGATGAACCTTAGGAAGAGAGTTAGGGAACCTCAACCCTTGAAATGTTTAGTGTGGAGGCCTTCTACAATTTCATGTCCATAGGTGTCTTACAATTGAACAAAGTGATGCCGACGATGGAGGCTGTGAACAAATAGTTAATTCCCTTACTGGGGGGATTGCCCGTGAATATGACTGAGATACTCACAGGACTCTGTTACTCATGTAAGAATATTCACATTTGATCAATTTATTGATTTATTACTATTCATTATTAATTTGGATGAATTTCATTAGAATTGAAATTCAAATTGTGATAGTGGATCAGCTATAAACATCAATTTATACATCACATGTTCCAGAGGCTAATGTAGTGAAAATGGTTCCATGTTGTTGACTGAAATGACTATGGAAACCATGGTGGTTGTTCCTAACATGAAAATTTCATTGGAAAGGAATAGTATGATTTGTTCCATTGATATATAGGTTTCATATGGTGCCCATGACTGTGCTATTTGAATGAGATTTAATGGAAAAATCAGTTATAGAGGTGAAATAGATGTTGATATTGTAGATGAAGATGTAATAGAGGATGTGAAATATATAGGACTAGTTGAGGTTTTTATGAGGAATGTGTATGATTCCAATACCATGGAACTGCCACTGGTGACAATTGTGGGAGTTATACAAAAATGACATCACCAACTTGTGCATATGAGGATGCTAGGATTACTGCAGCGAGCTCTATGTTTCCACATTGGGCCGAAGAGGCTTCTGTGGTAGGGGGATGAGTTGATAAAGATCATGCCCAAGGACATGTATAAAAATTGTCTTTCTACTAAAGAGTTAGTTGTCTCCACTCTTTATGATCTTGTGAAACCTGGGATATTAATGATTTTTCTCTAAATTTGCTGAGGAGAAAAATGTTATTCATCTTAATGAAGGGAGGTATGTGAGAAACAATGTCGCCCAAGAATAAATAGATGACCTAATAGGATGTGTGGGGTTTTTCCTCCCTTATATAATATAGATATGGACTAGTTTGGTGGAATCTTGAAATGTTCATGTGTTGGATCAATACTACCTCATCAAGCAGACCCATGAGAAATGGATGTTACAAAATATTCCTCAGAAGATGAACAAGGAGTAGGGGTCCAAGTAACATTAGGTAGCATAAGAGGATATTAGACAACCAGAAAAGGATAGATTATGGGAATAAGGTCATTGATACTTCTAAATATGAGATCATCATTATAATAAAATCCTAATTTGTGACAGTCGAGTCCAAGGTGGTGGAGGATAAATCCATTGAGAAGGAGTGGCTAGTTAGGAAGAATCGAATTTGGATCAGGGCTGATGAACTACACCACAAATCCAATGAAGAAAATGAAAACATAGTAGAGTTGTATTAGACCCTATAATAAACTCAACTAAGTCTATATGATCTCAAATTACAGATTTTTGGGGTCTATCATTAGGGATTATTTTAAAAAGGGGGGGGGGCTCTAATATGTGGATGAACCTATAAAACATTGGTAGTTTTTTAAATTCCTAACTTATTGAATTTTGTTTTTTTTATTGTCACACATCAATCATATGTTTTAGATAATCGATGAAAAATACATAATCCCACATGATTCATAATTGTTGGGATAAAAAAGGTATTTTCATGTGAATATTTATTCATTTGAGGGTGTCAAAAACCTTCAATAACAACTCTTTCAAATTTGAAAAATGACTACTAGGAATGTTTAGGGTTATAAAGGATAATGATAGGGAATGATGTCCTCTGAACAGTCATCTTTATTTTCCAATATGTGGTAGTGCACGAATGGGGTAACAATAGAGGTGTTGGATTCTACCCAAACAAAGTGGAATGAAGAGTGTGAATCACAAAGCCCAAAATCTATAACACATTGGAAGTTTCATTAAGACACATGATAACATTTTTACATTAATGGAAATAAAGTGTTTTTACATATTAGTTGATAATAGGTGAAAATGATGTTTGAATGATGTCTATATTCATATCATGAGATCTATCTTGGAATATCATCAAAAGTCTCCTAGGGAATTAGAAAATTGTGGATGATGGGACATTTCTTCTGAAAACCAATGCCATTATGGGCCATATTCGAACATAGAGGAGGATGATCATTAACATATAGTGGCACAAAATTAATGGATATGATGTGTTGGGATATTTTAATAGATTCCAATACTATTGTAATTATTCGATCATGGATTAGAAGACATAGTTGTGGGATTATTGGCCAGAATTATTTTCAAAAACGTCTTCCTAGGGTAGTGTCACATTAAATATTGAGATAATGTTAAAGAATATGAATGATGTGGTAGGTGGTCAGCACCGTATAAAATGGATTCAATGAAAATAAACAACGATTCCATTCAGTTTTATTTCCTAAAATAGGGATGAAATACACATAATTTGACAATGTATAGTGAAAATGTTGGACACCTAGTTTAACACCATATGGGTAGGAAAATATACCTCACATTTTAATGTCTTTTCAGCGGGGTATTCTATCTTTTGGGATTATGCAATATGATTTCCTATATTTCTTCATCATTTTATGTAAAGAAGAATACAAAGTGCATTTCACATGGTAGGTTTAATGTTTGACATCATGTAAAATGAATGTCATGAACCAGCATGATTGATACACACATGACGGCATGAGATGAGGGTGTAGGAGGGTAGCACAACATATCTACTCCTTGTAGAGGGTAATAATGAATGTGAATATTCCGAGACCCTACACTGTTAATAATTTTTAGGGCTGAGTCACACCTAATTTATGGTCATGTTGATTGAGCTATGGGATAATATATTATTCACAAAATTCTTGGACCATGGGGTGGTGTCACAGGAAGCAATTTATGGGGAATTAAGAGTATGTCAATAAAAAATGGTGGGGCCAATATTACATATAATGCCACACAATGATTCTCTATATAATAATATAAAATAGTTTATAGTCATGATGCATGGACGATAACTCTTCCATTATTGTCATCACATTAGGAAAATATGGTGACTTTCCTAAGAGGGTATGTGTAACACCCCATGCATCCACGATATGCTTATCTTCCAATAATGCAATAGCTTGCATTGTACGCATGTTCGAGATTCTAACACACCGTGACCAATCAAAGTAGTCGTTATGAATAGTAATACCCACTTTTTGAAATTATATAAATTTTATATTTCTAAATGGACTTCATTTTTGGATTCGGAATATCAAAATTAGCCTATGTTGAATTTTTGGTATTTTTATGAAAAACATCAATTTTCGATGAATATTGAAAAACAGTTAAAAGCAACTTTTTTAATAAAAATAATTTATAGGGATAAATTATACTATTTAGTGGTTTTAAAGATTAATTAGAATATAATTTTACCCTTTTATCCAATGGTGGTCATTAGAATGACTTTCAATTTGAAATTAGACATAAATGATTGTCAATATTTTGATAGATATTGTTTCGTAAAAACTCGTTATTTGTTTTGACAGCGGGAATTAAATATAAAAATAATTAATGAAAATTTTATGTTTCGAATTTGGTAAAATGGACGTAATTTTTTTACTTGTATTATCAAATATAGCTTCGAGTTAATTTTTCGTATTTTTCTTGAAAACATCGATTTTTGATGAATAGTGAAACCACTAAGTGGTAGTTAAAAAACTAATTTTTCATTTAAATGAAATTTTACCACCTATGTGATTTGAATTTCAAAAATCTGACATAAATCACTTTCATTAAGAAGTAAAATGTGGTTCAATGGAATTAAAATAATATTTGGTGAATAGTAACTTTGAAGATCTTTAAATCGCTATTAAAGGAAATTAGTGTAATTTAAGGTATATATAATGATATAATAATATAAAATTACCTTAACCATGTTCTACAGTTATTGGTTGAGTCATGGCTGACAACGAAAATCCATGGGTCAACTTGGGGACCCCATGGAGCCACTTTGGTAAAAAATGACATTAATTACTTTTTATTTAAAGTAAAAATAAAATTTTCACAAACATGTGATGCTTTACTAAAACAATTATTACATGGGGTTATATAAGTTAAATTTCGACTATAAATATTAATTGAAAATATAAAAATATTTCCTACATAATGGTTATTATTTTTTATAGTTTTTATACATTAAATAAATTAAATATCTTATGACACCATGATGATGCATCGATTACCTCATTAATTAATGATTTAAAAAAATTAAATGATAATTTAAAATCTAATACAAAAACATGTCAAAAACCTATTTTATGAGTATATTTAGAACCCTTATCACCTTATCCTAGAAATATATAATTTTGGGTCCTTTGCAATCTGAAAATAACTTCATAATAATGTAACATTTCATGCCTCTCCAAGAGTGCCCCTCCTCTTCTCTTATAAAAGGCCCTAACCTCTACCACCTTATTCTCACCATCAAGCCATTTGGCTCAGCCAAACTCTACCCAATAACCCTCCCAACTTCCTTCTCTTACTCCTAGAAACATCACTTTGTGCAGAAGTCTTCTCAAGGAAGCCTTCGGCTCAAATCAAAAAGCATTACCCGATTTTAAGGTAATGTCTTCACTTTTATTCTTTTGTTTTATTTTGCTTCTACAACCCCATAAACTCTATTTATTCCATTCTATTGTAACAACAAAAGTATATTCAATATACTCAGATGTTTTTATGAGAAGGATTTGAAAGACACTTACACAAACCTTTGTCTAATGGTTAAAGAACATACTGTTTTTGTGGGTAGCGAAATACTGCCTCACGAAACGATGGTTGTTCAATTTTTTTAACACCTCTCATAGTGTCCATTAAGATGTCACTAAATTTATATATGCAATATATTATGTTTATTTTTTCCTTATGCTTCCATATTTTTCATTTATGTCATACCTTTTGGATTTCCATTATGGATAAACGTGATAATTTTATTTTAGGAAGTGCGGACAACCGCCCTCTCAATGTGATTTGAATCATTAATGATATATGTGGGACTTCTAAAGGATGGAATAAATGATATTATATATGATATTATACTATAATTATAATAAACTTTTATATCATTATGATTTAATTCCATTAAATACAAACTAGAAATGAAAGTAGCATTCAAGCGTACGTACGGCTTACCGTCTCCATTAACGGTGCATTTCATTTATTACCTCTCTATGTTGTGTAATATTATAAATGAATATATATACTGGATATATATTATATATATGATATCTACACCATTAATATAATTATGGATATAATGGATATTTTACCACATGAGAAACTTGTAATTTTAAGAAGTTTATTTTTGACTCAAGTACCAATATCGAAAAAACGACCCTTATTAACTTAAATAATTACATAATGTTCATAACATGGTAATAAGTGATATAAAAGTATTAATTAACTTAAAAAAGGTTCTTAATCAAGTATTAATTAACTCTAGTTTATTATTCAGGAGGTTAATGAATGATCGAGTCAAGTCGGACATGAGGTAAGGGACTTCATCTCAATCTCCTTTCATTAAGGCATATTTTGTTTTATACACAACTTTCCATTATACAGATTATAAGCCCCTTTGACTTTAAATTTTATTAAAAAGTAATATTTTTATACGAAGAGTTTTTTATAAACAAAAAAATGAATGTTTTGTCTTACGTATGCGATGACAATGACTTCTCTTCCGCAATAACCATTATTTGAGTTTCGACTTCCTCTAAAAGCCATAACATTTTTTTTAAAAAAATACCAAGTTATACTTTTCTTTTAAAATGGTTTTGATTTGTTTTTATTATATCAATGTGATGTATTGATATCTTGTAATTTAAATGTAGAGATTTTATATTTATTTTATGCATATTTTATGTGATACGATTATGTTATGGTTAATGATATGTTTAATCCTTTTCATATAAGGAATGCATTAGACTTAATAAGTGACGGGTGGAACCCACTATAGCTCCTCGATGCATCGGTAGGTCTCGTGCGTCAAACTAGTGTCTTGGCACGAGGCATTAAAAAATTCTTATTTGTAGTCTTGGCACGAGGCCTTGGCTGTGTGGTTATGATAGTATGGCATTTTTCATTCCATCATTATGAAAGTGGTTATTGATATTGCATGTGATTATTCGACTAGTAGAATATACCTGTGAGTAAGTAAATGGAATTATTTCATTTTACTATTTCCATATTAAGTTTAATATCAAGATTAAAAGGATTTTGTTTTAGTTATACATTGCCTTAAATGTTTATGTTTATTTATTAATGTTTCTGCTAAATTTTTATCCTTACTGAGCATCTGAGCTCACCCCTTTCTATGTTTTATTTTTTCCAGGATGTGATGAAATATTTTATGACTGACCTGTAGGGATAGTCTGAAGGGGATATGGGTTTGGACTATGGATACTATGTTATTATAGTTTTCAACTTTATGATGTAATGTAATAGTTATGAATGTATCTAGTGTTTCCAAGGCAGCTAAAATAATCGGTCTTTCGAGACATGATCATTTGTGATCATGCCAATGTTACATAATAATGCACCGACTATGGGTAATTTGGGTCGTGGCATCACATTTGGTATCCGAGGTAGTTTAGTACTAACTTTGGAAGCTAGATTTAGATAAACTCTGATTAGATCACATAGCCCTAAGATAGACTTTGAGGATTAGTATAGAATAACTTCCTAGAATTTTGGTACTGTAGAGATTTTGTGAGTTTTCTGAGAAATACATCCCTGTCTGGATACGAGAAAGTAGAGGCGGCTCTGGAACATATGTACCTAGGGGTAAAACCCGAAAACACTGCTTTGAGATAGACTTGAACAGGAACTGCTGCACGACAATGGGCATGGCTGCACTCTTGGTTACGACACTCCCAGGGGATATGCTTAGGATAATTCATGATTTCATTACAAACCATTATGAAGAGATTATGAGTATATACTTTCTCAATGATTTTTCTATGATTGTGGATTATATCCATAAACTGTTCAATTTATGTTAAGTGTATTACAAGTATGAAATTATGTATTTTGATTCATAAACTAATATAGTTTATGCCATTGTTTAGAAATGGAGCCTAGTGGAAGGAATGGAAACCATATCAATGCACGCACTCCATGTAGGGATTGCCCTCCTGCTCAAGATAATTATAATGGAGATAGTGATGCAACTGGTGCTGTTCAGCTTATCACAATACTGTGAAAACTCACTTAGGTTGTGGATAATAACCTTACTCGTATGGAGAACCCTGATCTCCGACCTAGAAGATCAATGTTAGATTGCTTCATGAGGCAGCAACCACCAACATTCAATTGGAGTACAAATCCATTCGTAGATGAGCAATGGATAAGTTCCCTTGAGAAAATATTCCAGGACTTGGAGAGTAATGAAAGGGAAAAAGTTATCATGGCAGTTTACTGCCTCACTGGAGATTCTGATCAATGGTGGTCATAGATTCAAAACACGAACGAAGATGAAGAAGTATCTAGTATGTAATGGAGGGAGTTCAGAGAGATTTTCTTGGAAAAATACTTTCCTCTTGACCATCGAGCAGATATGGAAAGGCTATTTCTGAGTCTGAGGCAAAAGGCGGACGAGAATGTTGCAAAGTATGAGTCTAACTTTACAAGGTTATTGAGGAATGTTGCAGATTATATACAGAAACCAAGATGTAAGATTGATCGTTTCTTTGATTCGTTAAAACCATTTCTCCGTTGATCTTTAGTATCACAATCCTTCTCATCATATAAAGATATAGTCTCATGTGCTATCAAGACAGAAAAGGAATTATATAAATATTATGACTATAAAGTAAAGAAAGAGAAGAAGAAAACGGTGGAACAAGAGACAGATAAAGGAAAAAAGGGATAGAATGATTTTCCATTATGCAATAATTGTGGGAAGAATCACCTTTGTACTTGCCTAAAAGGAATCAGAGATTGTTATAAATGTGGAGAAAAAGGTCACCAGGCTCGTGATTGCAAGGGAAAGAAAGAGGTTGTCAATGTTGAATGCTACAATTGTAGAGAAATGGGGAATTATGCAAATGAATTCCCTAAGTGCCCAGGAAACTTATCTTAGAAAAGGCCAAGGGGGTAAGGCCAATATTATGATGTTACTACAGTTGAAGTTGATTAATTATTGTATTTTTGTTTTTGGACTCAAGAACTATATTATGGTTATAAGAATAATGTGATATATATAAGTAATGTACTAAAGTACTTGTTGTTTTCATTATGGTTTAAATATGATGAAGGTAATAATATTTTTAGTACGTGACAATAATAGAAACATTACATTGTTTGGGGAACCTTATGTTACAATTGATTTTGGAATCTAGAGAAAGTATGGAAAAAGGAATTTTGGATAACTATAAATGTTTAGATGGATTAAGTTGAACTTTGGATAGGATTGTTTAAGGATAAAACATTTCTGAAGATTGTTTTTGGAATATTATAATACAATATTTTTAGGAAAAAGACAACCTGCGGGTCGGTGGATAACCCGTCGTGTCGGACAAAGCTATAGTAATCGAACCCACAAACATAGTGAGAAATGACTTTATTACCTACCACTAGCCTACATGAAGTTCATGGTTATTATGAAACAGTTTTCCTAATCTAATTGGTATGTGTTAATATTATGAACCCTGTACGATTAGGATAAATATAATATTTTTGAGTTCTATTATCTTTTTTGTGTGAAAGAAGAGTTTGAGGTAGAAATTAGTTGAAGGATGAAACTCTACATGTCAAGCATATATATATATATATACCTACCTATTATTCTATGAATAAATTAAATCTTAATCTTTATGAAAGGGATATTAAAACAAAAAATGTGTTATTATAATACATTATGTTTTGTTGAACCGATGACATTTTATATCAACATATATTGAAGGCTTTGAGGCCCTCAATTTTACACTTGTTTGTGATTGATAACCTCAGTCACTCCCTAATAATATTTACGTTTTCCTCCAATTATATGTTTCTAATTACCACCAATGTTCTCCTAATCGAGATCATATTTTGGTGGTGACTTTTTCATTTCCCTTATCCTATTATTAAGACTAAATTTTATTAACCCTATTTCCGATATGGGTTTTCCACAACGGTAATTTCTATTTTCCACCATTTATTTTCTAAGAACAATTTCAAATTGGGAGGATGCAATTTATTTAAGGAGGGAAGAATTTAACACACCAAGCTTCCATGATATTCTTATCTTTAAATAATGCAATTGCTTGCATTGTACGCATCTTCGAGATTCAAATACACCGCGACCAATCAATGTAGCCGTTATGAATAGTAATACCAACTTTTTGAAATTATATAAATTTTTTATTTCAAAGTGGACTAAATTTTTGGATTCAGAATATCAAAATTAGCCTATGTTGAATTTTTTTTAATTTTTCTGAAAAACATCGATTTTCGATGAATATTGAAAAATACTTAAAAACAACTTTAAAAAAAATTATTTATAGTGATAAATTATACTATTTACTGGTTTTAAAGTATATTTAGAATATAATTTACCATTTTATACAAAGGTGGTCATTATAATTAATTTCACATTGAAATTGGACATAAATGAGTGTCAATCTTTTGATAGATATTGTTTCTTAAAAAATATGGTATTCGTTTTGACGGGCGGGAACTAAATATAAAAATAATTAATGAAACTTTTATGATTTTAATTTGGTAATATGGACATCATTTTTGAACTTGGATTATCAAATATATCTTATAGTTAATTTTTGGTATTTTTCTGGAAAACATCGATTATTGATGAATAGTGAAACCACTAAGTTGTAGTTAAAAAACTGATTTTTCGTTTAAATGAAATTTTTTCCACCTCTGTGATTTTAATTTCAAAAATAATACACATATAATTGTCATTAGGAAGTAAAATGTGATTCAACGGAATAAAATTAATATTTTGTGAATAGTAACTTTTAACTTCTATTAATTGCAATTAAAGGTAATTAGTATAATTTAAGGTAAATATAATGATATAATAATATGAAATTACCTTTACACTTTTCCTAAAATTATTGGATGAGTAATGTACGACCATTAAAATCAATGGGTCAACTTGGGGACCCAATGGGGCCACATTGGAAAGAAAATGGCATTAATAACTTTTTATTTAAAGTGAAAAATAAAATTATCACAAACATGTGTTGTTTCACTAAAACAATTATTACATATGGTTTTATAAGTTAAAATTTAGACTATAAATATTAATTGGAAAGTTAAAACTATTTCCTACATCATGGTAATTTTTTTTTAATCTTTAGACATTAAATAAATTAAATATTTTATGACACCGCGATGATGCAGCGATTACCTCATTAATTAATGATTTAAAAAAATAAAAACATAATGTAAAATCTAAGACTTAAACTGGTCAAAAACCTATTTTATGAGTATATTTAGAACCATTATCACCTTATCCTATAAATATATAATTTTGGGACCTCTGAAATCCGAAAAGCACTTCATAAGAATGTAACATTTCATGAATTTCCAAGAGTGCCTCTCCTATCCTCTTATAAAAGGCCCCAACCTCTACCACCTTATTCAAACCATCAAGCCATTTGGCTCAGCCAAACTCTTCCCAAACACTCTCCCAACATCCCTATCTTACTCTTAGAAGCCTCAATTTGGGCATAAGTCTTCCCAAGGAAGCCTCTGGATCAAATCAAAAAGCATTACCCGATTTTAAGGTAATGTCTTCATTTTTGTTCTTTTGTTTTATTTTGCTTCTCCAACCACTTAAACTATATTTATACCATTATTTTGTAACAAAACTAGTATATTAAATATACTAGAATGTTTTAATGATAATTATTTGATTTAAAATTACACACACCTTTGTCTAATGGTTAAAGAACATACTGTTTCTGTGGGTGGTGAATTACTGCCTCACAAAACTATGATTGTTCAAATTTTTTTTGACACCTCTCATGATGGCCATTAAGATGTCACTATATTTATATATGCAATATTTTTTTTTATGTTTTCCTTATGATTATTTATTTTTCATTTATGTCATACCATTATGATTTCCATTATAGATAAAGGTGATAATTTCATTTTAGGATGTTCAGACTACCGCCCCCTCAAAGTGACTTGAATCGTTAATGCCATATGTTGGACGTATAAAGGATGGAGTAACTGATATTATATATGATATTATACTATAATTGTAATACACCTTTATATCCTTATGATTTCATTCCATTAATTAAAAAATTGAAATGAAAGTAGCGTTCATACACACGTACGGCTTACCGTCTCCATGAATGGTGCATTTTATTTATTACCTCTAAATGTTGTGTAATGTTATAAATGCATATATATACTAGATATATATTATATATTAGATATCTAAATAATGAATATAATTCTGGATATAATGGATATTTTAACACATGAACAACTTGTAATTATAAGAAGTTTATTTTTGACTCAAGTACCAAATATCGACAAAATGACCGTTATTAACATAAATAATTATATAATGTTCATAACATGATAATAAGTGATATAAAAAGATAAATGAACATGGAAAAGGTTCTTAAGAAAGTAGAAATTACCTCTAGTTTATTATTCAGGTGGTTAACGAACGATCGAGTCAAGTCAGATACGAGGTATGGGACATCGTCTCAATCTCCTTTCATTGATGCATATATTTGTTATACAGAACATTACATTATACAGTTTATGAAACCCTTTGACTTTAAATTTTATTCAAAGGAATATTTTTGTACGAAGCGTTTTTATTAAATGAAAAAAAGAATGTTATGTCTTACGTATATGGTGACAATGACTTCTCTGCCGCTATGACCATTATTTGAGTTTCGGCTTCCTCTACAAGCCATAACTTTTAAAAAAAAATAAATACCTTGTTTTAAGTTTCTTTTAAAATGGTTTTGATAATGTTTTTATTATATCAATGTGATGTATTGATACATTGTGATTGAAATGTTGAAATGTAATGTTTCCTTTATGCATGTTTTATGTGATACTCTTATGTTATGGTTTATGATATGTTTAAACCTTTTCATATAAGGAATGATTTTGACATAATAAGTGACGGGTAGAGCCCGCTATATCTCCTCAATGCATCGGTAGGTCTCATGAGTAAAACAAGTGTCTTGTCATGAGGCTTTGATAAAATCTTATTTGTTGTCTTGGCACTAGGCCTTGGCTGTGTGGTTAGGATAGTCTGGAATTATGCATTCCATCATTATGAAAGTGGTTATTGATATTGTATGTGATTATTCGACTAGTAAAATATCCCTGTGAGTAAGTAAATGGATTTATTTCATTTAAATACTGCCATATTATGTTGAAGTTCAAGTTTAAAAGGCTTCTGTTTTAGTTATACATTGCCTTAAATGATTATGTTTATTAATGAATGTTTCCGCTATATTGTTATCCTTACTGAGCTTTTGACCTCACCTCTTTCTATGTTTTATTTTTCCTAGGATGTGAAGAAATATATTATGACTGGCCTACAGGGATAGTCTGAAGGGGATATGGGTGTGGACTATGGATTGTATCTTATTTTTGTTTTTTACTTTATGATGTAATTTAACAGTTATGAATGTATCTAGTGTTTTGAAGGCTACTAAACTAATAGGTCTTTCAAGACATGATCTTTTGTGATCATTCCAATGTTACGTAATAATGCACCGTCTCTGGGTAACTGGGGTCATGGCATTAAAGTATGTGTAGTGTGGACGAGAAACATCCCAACATAAATGGAGGTCCATGAGCATCCAACGTCACAGAAAAAATTTCCTTGGGGATATGAATACTCTTCAAAGTAATGATTAGTATACACAAACATGGATCATATTTTACGATAATATATTTTAGGCCAAGTAATTCCTAAAATGTTTTGGACAACATGATTGAGTAATAACAATATCATTAATTGATAGCAAAATGGACCTTGTTATACACAATACCTAAGGGGGAAGTTTTAGATAGTTTAATGTAATGAGGCTTAGAGTATATGGTAAATTCCCTATTAGGAACATGTGAAACATGGTGGAGTGAAAACCCCAAATTAACTGATTTCAAAAAGAGGTCCAACGTCATGTATCAAATCCCTAGATTCATGGAAAATTGTTTTAAGGTCATAGTGTTTAGATTGTAGACTCCTAGTTTAAGGTCATAATGGTAATAAAATGTGGGGAATATCTAAAGGATATGAGTAGGGTGTTAGAGTGACCAACTTGATATTAATTTGGGGAAAAAGACATCCAATGCCATAAAACACAACCCCAAGGTTACATTCACACTGTTTAGATTCACAATGTTTAGATATATACTCCTCGTTTAATGTAATAGTGTTTTGACCATGGAATGGGGAAATAGATTCGCTCCACCATATAAAAGGATATAGAATCCATTTTACATTGTTTAAGATGATAAGGTTAAGAATGTGGAAAATAGTTTAAAGTCATGTATCTTGATCAATAGAAGTGTTCATCAAGGATAATCACATGGAACGAAATAGGTAGAGCCCATCATGAATGGAGGGTATATAATCCCATGTACCTCACCGGAATTATTGAAAAATTTAAAGAACATAAATTTTGGTCATAATTCTGAGACCTTTGAAAAAGGCGAATAAAAGATTATTGACATGAATATTTGATTGGGGAAATGTTAGAATCAATTGTATCTATGTGGAATTAAATATGTAAGATGTGATGATTAAGCCTCGAAAAAGGCTTGCGTACCTTGTACACACCTTTGTATAAATTGCACATAGTTTTTCTTCATAAAGCATGTGGCATAAATGTGTAAAAGGGGAAATTGTTTTGATAATTTTACAACTTGTCACAAAGATAGAAAGTATAATAATCACCACATATCCCATGAGGATTGAAATTTTGATACATGTAGTTCTGGAAGACATCATGGTAGAAGACCAATAATGGTAAGGTAAATCCTATCAAGTGAGGTAATTAAGGAATCTTGTATTTTCAATGGGGAATCCCATGTTTAGGGAATGGGAAATGGTTTTCTGACCATTATATACTTACCATATAAGGAATCTTAGTTTCATATGGGGTAATCATCATAATATATTTAAGAGGCATCCCGGTTTCAGATAGGGTAAATATCATTTTTAATTAATTCAAGATGAAACCTGGTTTTATAGAGGGAATGATAATAATATAATTTCATTTTTTGGGGATGTCATGTTTTTTTCTCTAATGTCATACAACTCAGAATATATGTGATGGAATTTGATTAAGTTTATACTACTTCTAACTATTTCAAAGAGTTTAATGGTGTGTTTCATGGACTATAGGGTGGATATTAATTTAAATTATTATATCTCATAACATAGGATATTAGATTAATAACATAGAGTTTGGAAAATATCTAAACACATAAACTATATATGTTCAGTATAGAAGGGGAAACATATGTGAATTGAGGGCCATTGAGGCTAAACGCTACAAAACACATTCGTGAGAATAGTCAAAAATAGTTTAAAGTGGTGGTTCTTGGAAATGGAATTTGTGTTTAGGGTCATAGTTTTTGAACCATAGTATCTCTTAAAATAGATTATTTCATGGGAATCTTGGATTTTCTGGGAGATTTTACACACTGTCAACCCATGGTGACAAAATAATGTGCACCATTGGAGTAGAAATTATGAATGATGTAAGGTCCTTCCCACATGGGCCCCAACATTGGAAGCTTTTTTATGGGTATTAAGCACCATGATACATTGGATAACGGATTATATGTGATCCTTAGCGATGAATAGTGTTGATATCATATTCTGGTGCCTCCGTAGATTTTGAATGTCTTGGATCATATTCTCTTCACTGTCTTCCTACTCATCTAGGAAGACATATACCATTTTTCTATTGTCTTTTAGTTATATATATCTATTTAGTTTTATGGAAACTATAAATTAATGTGAAGTATTAATTCTATTCCACACACTAGGTAATATGGGGACACCTAGGTGGAATTTTAAATTTTCATCTGATAGGCCCAAATGGTGTTGTGGTTATATTCCAAAAAAATATACTTGTTCTGGCCCACATTCTTCGGAAAAGGTAACTATGGGTCTTTTAAAATGTCGCAATTTATCTATTTTCATGTGCACGATAGTGAGAATTATGGTTTCAATGGATGTTATACTTATTATAAAACATATTTAACTCAACATCCAAGATTGTTTACCATTATCCAGTCGAACAACATGTGGAACACCATATCGAAGAATTTTGAAGGAGGTAATGAAATCAATCATGGACAGTGACATGACTTCAATGAGGGGAGATTATTTTTATCACATGGATAATAATTCATTCATGGTAAGGATGGTCGTAAAATATTGAGTTTTTGTTGGAAGGTACAACACCAAAATGTAAAATCCCCATAATAAAAAGGTCATAGAATACATGGTGGTTTGGTGGAGCTCCTATGATCAATGTAAAAATTTGTCCTGGATCTAGTACACATGAAGCCTCTTAGAGAACTAAATGTAGTCATGGACTATAGTGGTCTATATTTAACACATCATATATGTTTATGGGAGTGTTTTAGTCCCACTTGGTGGGTTCTATATGACCGATCATATACATCCTACATAAATAGAGGGATCTCATCTCCTTGGATGAAATGGAGTTGATTCACATCAATACCAGATCTATAGAGAGTCTTTTTAGGGTTAAGTTTTTTTATAGTGTGAAGTATACTATACACTAGCATATTTACTCATGCTCAATGTGGATAATTTGGGAAATTCCCTGAAAGAGATTCTCAACAAAAGGAGTTTTCCAATCAAGAATTTCATCTATTGTGGGGGAACTCGAGGGTTACTAAGTAGTAGAATAAACCACCCATTGGTTTACCTATCACCAATAATCATCTTCTAAAAAGGATTAATCGGTGACCATCAGATACTCCACATGAATGATTAGGCTATCAAGGTATGTTTCCATAGGAAAATTTTCTATAAATTACGATGTTTTCTCCTTCAAATTATTGGATCAAGTGATAGAGAATAGTTCTGGGTGATATGAGAACTAGGAAATCAATATGTGAGTTCACTTGTTGGGGAATGATCTATGTATATTAGATAATTTAGTCTCCATTATTCTATTTGATGATTAATTTAGAGTCCCCCATCACATGAAATAAGGGGAAATCAATTATAGGGATATCTAGAGACCAATTATAATATCATGACACTATAACACATTATATTTAGGCCTTCTGATAATAGGAACAATTACAATAAAACAGACTATGTATGATTGATGAAGATGATCCCATGACAACTCTATTTTGCCTATAATTGTTGATAATTATACCAGTCATTCCAGGGGAGGCATCATCAAAATAAATATGTCAAAATTTCATAGTTCAGTCCATTGAGAGAATCGACTCATCTGCGAAATAAAAAACCTAGGGAAGTTCCTTATGGGACGGAAGGGCTTCTAAAATTTATACCAATTTTAGGCATATGGTGACTTTATACTGAATCAAATAAATTGTGAATGACTAAATGGTACAACCCATAATTACAATCATCTCATAAACCTGGTTTGATTTAGGATATGCTTCAACATGTCCGCATTGGATGCAATCTGTATCTCATGATGTTGTAGATAGTGTTACAACTTCTACAATACAAAAAATAGACGGATGAAGCTCTTTTAATAATGGGTGTATCTGGTCTCAATATTGAGTGGCATTCTACTAAGGTATAATTTTATATTTCTATACCCACTCTATTATTCTAGTATTGTAGTGAACCGAGGTATCAATCCTGGATGGTCACATAAATGACTAATGTTATCTCTAAGATAGGTCATATCAGAACAAAAAATTTTAGAATATACTTCTTTATTTCTTGAAAAACATACCACCATTCCTCATCCCATTGGAAGGTTTTACCTACCTTCATGATCCTCTATAAGGTCTCACACATGTTTTCGGGGATTGTGATAAATCAATGTATGTAGTATAAGTGTCATTGGAGGCCTCACATATCTCATAGTTTTCTCTGGGGAGGAATTTCAGGGATGGCATTGATCTTCTATAAGTCGATCTCAATGCCTAAATATTTTATATAGAATTTGAGAAACTATGGAGAGGTAACCTTGAATGTTATATTCATGGGGTTCATCATCAAATTCTATAAGTGTGGGAAGCTGAATAAATTCTCCAGATCTCTGAGATGGTCCTAAGTCTTTCAAAATTTGATGAAAAATTCAATGATAAAAAATTCCTCAAATGTTATAAATTTCTATATAAATATTTCATACATAACCACATCATATGTGGATCTAGAATACTTCTTGTTGGGGGGAATAACTTGATTGTAGAAGGTCCTTTATGGTTCCCTGATGGAAGTTGAAATGACGTCCATGTGGTCCATCTGAATTTTGTTGTACTTGGAGTATTCATACATGATGGAGAGGGCCTAAAACACTAGTTTTTGCATGATACAATGTCTCTATAATTAGGAGGAGAAAATCATCCATCTAAAAATAGTGTTTTAGGTCCCAAAAGAAAATGTGACATCTGATTTGTGCATTCTTATTCCGGACTAGGATGATATTGGGTAGCCACCTGGTGTATTTAATTTTTTTTAAAAAGTTGTCATTGATAATCATATCAACCTGAACCCCAAACATACCACTATGAGAGGGGACTATATTTTTATTAAGCTCCTTGAACACCTGATGACTCTCCATGAAACCTAGATGGTGGATGATGACATGAGGGTATAGTACTGTAATCACTCCATAGCTCCATGAAAATACATGGAGAAGTTGTTTTAGGAATCCCACATACTTTTTATTCTCCTATTGATATATATCTCTATGGATTATAATTTCCCTAAAAAATTCCTCAATACCATGTTTCACATACAATATCTCAATAACAACTGTGGAGACAACCTCTTAAAAGGAAGAAGCAGAGTCTTCCAAATCCTATTCATTATTTTAGGTAAGAGAATCAATAGGAGGAGTTAGATAATTCATACTAGCACAATCATGGGAGGAACTTGTGCATGCATGGTTACACAAAGAATCATAATTCAAAGGATCCTTCAATAGTAAATCAATATATATTGAGGTTTTTGAGACAATTTCATCCACCATCTAACTGTGAGGTCTATTATTAATATAAATTAAATGTGGGTGAGTCAACACCCATCTATTCAACCGATCCCTATAGAAAAAGAATGACTTCCATGAAACTATGGTCATATGGCGATCCTCTTAGAACATAACTAGGTTTGGGGGTTCTGGTATCACTTGGGTCTATCCCATGTAGGAATATATTGTAATATGTAGACATTCCTTTATTAAAGTGAAATAAAATCCCTCTTTCTTGGAGCTAACAAATCAAACTTCTAATTACAGTGTTGTATGATCCGGTCGATGAATCAATGGAATAAAATCATCATAGATATCTTCCAAAAAAATTTATATGGTAGTCATTAGATCAATAGTGTGAAAAATCATGTTGGTTTGAACCTTCTTCCCCCAACTATAGTAGTATTTGACATCTAGATAGAGGCCCTCATATGAGTCTAAGGAAGACATGTCACTCTATAGTACACCTACTCTAAATTTGAGGGAGTACATGAGACATAGTATATACAATGATGTGAGAAACATATGAAAATGATGTTAGGACCCACCCAGTAGTGTGTTGTTTGTGGTATCCTACAAGACAACCATGAATTTGTAACCTAATCTTAAGACACCAAGTAGATTATTCAAATAAATCCAAACATATTTTTTTCTACTAGCTTTCATAACCCCAAAATGTTTTGTCAAAGACACATTGATCAACATAGTCACTCCCAACATATGGAGTGTCAATGTTGGGAAGTGGTTCGTCCTAGAACCTATAAGAATAAGGTAGTGGAAGAACACCAGAGCATTGAATTTTCATATAATTTAAATAAGTTATATGTTTCTATACATGATGGTGCCCTTTTCTTCCCCATATAATGAGATGATGACTTCCCATTCAACATGCTTGGCTAGCACTCCATAATATTCCATTGTAAAAGATATATCAACTTTAAACAAGTGAGGGATCTTCTAGTCTTCTTCAAGGATCTCACCCATTTTTTGATAATCAGAGGACCAAGGTGATTGAAAACCTTATTGGTATTCCCCTAAGGTTTATCAAAACTCCATAATTTAAAGCTAAATGGATGTTTTTAGATAAAGGGATTCATTAATTATCATGTATAATATGTATGATGTTTGCTATAGTACTAGAGTTTGTGTAGTGCTAGAAATATCCTACAATAAGCTAGCTGACATACGATGAACTACTACTGGCTAATTATTGGTTGGTTGATACCTTCCCCTGGATAGACACAACTGATCAAAATGTGGTAACGACTATACTACTCATTCAACTAACACATTAATTTTTGGAGGTAAACCTAATAAAAATTCTAGATGGAAAATGCTAGGTGATCCAAATGAAAACATAAATTTTGGTCATTGTATCAGGAATGAAATGAATTGAGGCACTGACATGAACATTTTTGTGGATCCCATGTTCTCATAATTCACTCTGATGGTGTTTTCTAGGTGAATCTAGGGGGTTTAAAAATTATTTCTCACTTTTCGGAAACCTGAAGTGTTCTACTATCCTGATAACATAAATGGAGTTGTACCCATAATCATCATCAGTGAAGTAATTCAATATTCGTTAGAACCTAGATGTGGTTCCAAACTCTTGAGGAATGAAATATCCAAGGGTGGGTGGTTGATTTTGTAGCGATAGGGGACTCTGATTTCATCACAATTTTGGAACCTGTTATTCTGAGTCTTCAAGAATATGAAACTAATGTAGAAGTAGATGATGGGGGAAGACACCATGTTCTTGACTGACTACCATATGAGGAATCTAGTCATCCTACAACTACGTAATATAATAGGAAACCTCCTACCATTCAATTGAACCATCATTGTCACTATCGATGTTGGAAGAGATATTGGTTACCTATTTTGGTGTGTCACCTAATAGGGAAATAAATGATCTACATTTTCCTAGTTATAGTCCATGAACACCTAGAATTCGTTGATTTTATGCCTGAGGATGATGTGGTATGTGAAATAGTCAGGGGGCTTAGTGCAACAAAAACCCAAGGGATTCATACACATGGAATGTTTCAAAATTACCTTCTCCAGTGACTTTATAAAATACCCCTGGACCTAGAAATCCCTGAAATAATTTTATTGGTTCCTTATATATTATAAGGGTACTCAGGGATCCTAGAATTGATGATGCGATGTTTGCACATTTTATCATATAGGAGGCTGCTCTCTGTGATGCGGCGCCAGACGATTTTATGAAGGATGTGGATGAAATTGATAATTATTCACTCAGAAAGGGTCATTATTCAATGATGTATACAACTCTAATCGATTAGGGGCCTCTATATATATGGTGGAATATTTATATGCTTTTTCATTCCTTCCCACTGGATGGATGTGGCAATGAGAGCAACTATATAGTATGGTACATGGAATATTCAAGATGATGGGCTTTATCATAATAATCTCAAAATATAATTGGAATGTTTCAAGTGATAAATATTGGTACCATTTCATTCTTGAAATAATAAAAACACATAAATGTCATCTTCTCTTGAGACAACAACATGGGGAGTGGCTACGTAAGTCTTTTTCACTAGGTGAAAAAGTTTTTGACTCACTCATCAGGCCTTCTTTAAAAATGAAGAGGTCAATAATACATTTGTTATACAAGGTGGGTATGAAATGGTTTTGTAACATTTTATGAACTTCATTCAAACCATTAATGGACCCTATAGGTAGCTGTAAATAGTAGATAAACTTGGGTCCATCACCAGCATACTAAAAAATCAATGTCTTGAAGCCTCCAAATATAATAGGGTTCCCAACATAGGCCCAATATATGAGATAATGTGTGATAAGTTCTACATTGGGAGATTCTTTCCATTAAATGGGAAAATTATGGTATTTAAAAAATATAAGGGCTCTAGGATGAAGTTAACCAATGCTAGGTAAGGATTTCTGTCAGAGAGGATCGACACATGTTGTGTTTCCATGCCCTCAATGAATGTGGTGAGAGTGGCTATAATGTTGTGTTGGTGAGGGTCACTATCTTATAGAGTGTATCTGATAACAAATGGGATGATGGGCTCATCCTCATAGATATCAGGCCCATCAAATCAAGGAGTGGCATGATCCAGATCTATAAGAGGATAATTATTCTACCCGGGTAGCATTGGAGACTCAAAACTAAATCACATTCAATATAATCCGAGCTATATTATTATTTGACGAGTGGGTTTACAATTCTCAATTGGGGGAATATAGATAAAGAGTAATTGTGGCCCCACTAGAGGATAAATGTGGTCCCTTGGGGTATTTTCATTACCCAGGAACCAATCAATAATGTGATCTGTAGTGATCCTTTTTTGATCTTTGAGCTACTATAGAAATGTGGATATCATGGTATCTATCCTTGTTTTTTCCAAAAACTCAATTGGATCATAGGTTTCATCATGATCCTTTCTCATGTCAACATTTATTAATGGAGGAAACAATTCCACATTGATGGGATATCTGATGACATGTTCCTACCACTGTTGATGCCAAAAGGATACCTATCCGTGGGTATTTCTGGTACTATAAATCCCCATGATGTTTTCTTCCCTGTGAATCCCAACATTGATTCCTATGTCCCTATGATTTTTAGGAACTATTTGAAGATCTTTATAATAGTGAATGTGTAACAGCCCGAGATTTTATGAAAAATATTCTTTTTTATTTCATTAATGTCTTGTGTTGTACGCTACACCAAAAGGAGCTTGCACAACATGCATCCTTGAATTGCCTTTCATTACACGCAATCACGACGTTCCTTGATAACGTGTGTAGTACGCAATACCGAGTTTTACTAAACAACGATATGCTATTAAAATATTATTAAAACTAGCCGTAATGAATAGTAATAACCACTTTTTGAAATTTTGTAAATTCTATTTTTCAAAATAGACTTCATTATTGGATTCGGAGTATCAAATTTAGCCTAAGGTGAAATTTTGGTGATTTTCGGATAACTTTCATATTTTGATGAATAGTGAAAATTACTAAATTTTAATTAAAAATAACTTTTTTAATCGAAATAATTAATGGTGATAAATTATTAATTTGAGTGGTTTTAAAGTATATTTAGAATATATTTTTACAATTTAACACAATGTTGGTCATTGGTTGTAATTTCACATTTAAACCAGACATAATCAAGTGTCAATCTTTTGATAGATATTGTTTCATAAAAACACGCTATTTGTTTTAACAGCGGGATTTAATTATAAAATTAATTAATGCAACTTCTATGTTATGAATTTGGTAAAATAGACTTCATTTTTGAATTCGGAATATGAAATATAGCTTAGGATGAAATTTTGGCATTGTTCTGAAAAACATCAATTTTTGATGAATAGTGAAACTACTAAGTGGTAGTTAAAAAAAACTGAATTTTTCATAAAACTTAATTTTACCGCTTCTGTGAATGGAATTTCGAAAATCCGAGAGACACGGTTAATATCAAGGACTAAAATGTGGTTCAATGAGATGAAAATAATTTTTTGTGAATAGTAACTTTTTACTTTTTTTACCGCGGTTAATAGTAAATAGGGTAACTAAGGGTAAATATGATATTACTATTACCCTAACACATGTCCTAATTCTATTGGATAAGTGTAATTCGACCAAAAACAACCTTATGAATATAATATAACCATTTAGGCCCACTTGGATTAGATTAGGACATTTATTATTAATTTATTTAAAGAAGGGTTAAAATAGTTAAAATCAAAGTTTAATAAGTAAATCATTTTTAATATGGGGTTATACATAATATAAATTCGACTATAAATATTCATTAGAAAGATAAAAAGATTTCCTACATAATTGTATTTTATTTATAATTTTTAGATATTAAATAATTTAATTTATTTATGACACAACGATGATGCAATAATTATCTTATTAATGAAATATTGACATAATTGATGTTATAAACACCAAAATAAATGTAATATGAGATTTTTAATGCATTTCACTAATTTTCTAGGTTACTATGATGATTTAATCAACTTGGTTCGAACATTTAATTCTGTTATGACTTTCACAAAAATCATATATCAAATAGTGTCAAAATTGACACAAAATAGTTTTTAAATCAAATATTATATTATTAATTGTTATTTTATTCCTAAAAATCTAAGGTTCGGCCAAATGACTTAGATAAGGATATATATATTAATAATAAACAATTTGGGGTTCGTTTGGCATGTTATAGTAAGTGTATTAACCATATAGTGAAAGAAAACAAAAAGACACGGTAAAAGTTAAATTATTTAACTTAGAGTTAAATCTAATTGATAAGGTTTAAATTAAGATCCAAACATGTCTAAATTTGATTGGTTGATGAGATTACAACCCTATATAATCTAATCTTCGAATATGGGTCATTTTTGGAGGTTTTTAAGTGGGGTTAGATTTATTATAAATTAATATTTTTAAGAATTCCTAAGGTGCCCCTCTCCTCCCCTATAAAAGGACACCTCCTCCCTCTCCTCCTCACTCCAATTTGAGCACTCAAGCTCGGCCAACCCCTGCCAAAATCCCTTCTCCACTTCCCTAGCAACATCCTAGAGGTTCTGGTCTTCCTCAAAGACCAATTCTAGTGCCCTAAGAGGAGGTCTCAAAGAGGCACTTCAAAGAAGAGGTAATTACCGTTACCAATTCTTTCATCTTTATTTCTTCTTCCACTTCTTCTTCTTAGGTTGTTTCATTATGAAGTAATAACATCAGTATCACTCATATACTGATATGTTATTATAAGTATGAAACAACCCTATTTCACCATCTATCCATCCTACGGAAAAAGAAATCACCGCGCGTGCGTACGTACGGAATACCGTCTCCACGCCGTGGTGTAATCTATTTTCCACCACCACCTTACATGGATGGGTATAATGGTGTAAAGAATAACTATACATAGTTATTACAACATCATATTGATTCTGATATATTGTATAATCCACTCCAATTCAATTCAATATTTATAGAAATGATATCATCGCTCGTGCGTACGTACGGACTACCGTCTCCACGACGCGATGAGATTCATTCTCCATGTTAACCATTTAAGAATGATTATAATGTATATATAAGAAATAATAATGAAATATATGACATTATAAAGCTACTGGATTTATGTATATATATACATATGTATGTCATCTACTTACATCCATTTCAAGACAATAAGGAAAGGAAAACAGCGTTCATGCGTACGTACGGACTACCGTCTCCATGAACGGTGTTTTTCATTTTATTTATCTACCTATTATATATATATATATATACTGAATATATATGATATATATAAATCATATTTTATATTCTGGAAGTGAGTAAATCATGATATAAGTAATAATGATGTCAAGAACAACAAGTCAAAACACCTACGATAAATGGAACGATTTTACCCAAAACGCTTCTTTAACATGGAATTTACAAAAGAACGGGTAATATAATGTCATAAGTGAACCATATATGATATCATAACAATGAATATGATTCTGTAATAAGTCAATAACATGATTTAAATCATTATACAGGAGGTTCGGACACGTACAAGCAAGTCGGACCTAAGGTAAGAGAAATATCACAATCTCATTTTTATCTGAGATTGTTTATACTTTGAAAGTTACTGGGGTGTATTTTGTCATCCAAATCCATGTTTCCACAATATGTAATGTTATTTCCATCCACCTACAATTTTTTTTAAATCCAAATTTACCCTTCGGTGAGTTTTTATTAAAAGATATGAAAGGAATCTTTTGTCGTTTTTTTATACGAGTTACTTTTTGACTTTTCCGACAAAAGTACGAGAAGAATGTTTTTTTTAACTTATACGGCACGAACAGATTTTTACGGTTTTATAAAGCCTTATTTTCATGAACCTTACTCCAAAATATTTCATTACTATTTTCAATAAAATCTTTTTCTTTTAAAATTGCATGATGTTTTGTGAAAAGGAATTGATTTTGAAGAAGAAAGGATATTTTCCTCAAGAATTCATTTCAAGTGTTTTATCAAAATTATTTTCCATCTAAGATAATAAAGGGTTCTGTTTCTATACATATTTTTACATTGATTTGACTATGTTGTGATGGAATTATGTTTATGAATTCCTTTATCTTATATGAATGGTTTTATGATGTCATGTTGTTTAAGAATCCCATTTTTATTACATGGGTTATGCTATGATGTATGGTTTATGATTTTGTGGCACACATAAGAATGGTATCATTATGAGATGGGTGGGACCTATATCTCCCTCCAATGCATTGGGTAAAGATTTTATATCTCATGAGATAGACATGGCTGGAATGGTAGGTTATACCGGTTCAGTGAAACAGGACTGAAACGAGGATAACTCGATTCAGAAAGGGACTTTGTCCACTAAGATAGTCTTGGCAATGAGTCTTGACTAACAAGAAATGATTCTCTATGATTATGTGTGTATGCCACAAAGTTTCATGTTTTAAGTTATGATTATTGGGATTACATTTCACTTCTATGATTTATCCCATGTTATGAAATTATGCTCTCTTTTGCAGGTTAAGATTTCCAAAAGTTATGTTCTTATGAATATGATGTGATTGATTTTTTTCTTTTGTATACCCTTACTGAGCATTTGAGCTCACCCTTTTATGTTTTCTTTTCCCCAGGATATAAAGAAAGGTTTTTAGGTAAAAAAAAAGGGAAGATATTTATGGGAGATGTTGAAGATCTTTCCCCACGATTAGAAGATTTTATTCCGAGTTTCCAAAGACACTAAACTATTACGATCCTTGTGTGTGTGTTTTTGTTATGTACTAAGTATTCCGAAAATGTAATGTAATTTCCATGTACGTCAGGCTTCGGGTCTCTACAGTTGGTATCAGAGGAAAGGTTTAGTCAACCTTTGGAAACTAGGATGTGAAAACGTTAGTGAGATCCCTAGAGATATTTCTAAGGTATGTCTAGGGATGTCCCTAAGGATAAGTATACATATAGGATACAGTCCTAGAACTACGGTAACGATCATAGAATTTAACATAAGATGTTAGATATTGAGGGTACTCCCCCTTTATTATGTTGTTTTCCCTAGCATGATTTTTGCCTCTCACACTATTCTTTTTTGGGTTTTAGAAAATGGCTGGAAACAAGATGATTCACGATAATGGAGGATATGATGGACAATGGAATGATATTCTTTATAATGAAATGGGATTTGGAAGTCCAAATATCATTATTATGCCAAATCAGCAATCTCATAATATGATCAATAAAGTAAAATTTGGTAAGTTTCGTGACTCGGCTAATAAGAGAAAGATGGAGTTTCATGATGATCATAGAGGAAAGAAAGTTCAATTTCCCCTATGTAAATCATGTGGGAAGAGGCATCAAGGAGAATGTTTCAAGGGAACTGGAAGATGCTTTGGGTGTGGAAAAGAAGGACACAAAGCAAGTAAGTGGAAAGGAAAAGGGTCGGTTAACACCATGGATGAGGATAATGGTATTGCTACGACATCAAAAATGGTTAAGTGTTTTAAATGTGGAATGTATGGGCATTATGCAAACAAATGCCCTAAGGGAAAGACTCATGAAGAAAATCAGTATGGTCATATGGGTAGTATTTATGTGGATGAAGAGACTACAAATGATATGTGAGATGAAAGAATTTTTGATGCTCGGTCAATGGTTTAAGAATGTAGTGGAATGATTACATGTTTATCATGTGTAATGTTGTATAAGTAATCTCATGGTACTGTAGAATAAAGAGACATATAAGGATTGTTACACTGTTGTCTGATTAATGTTACCAGTATCCATGAAAGTTTATTCAGATATTTTTGGAATGTAGATGATATGCGCATAATGAAGGGATAAGGATAAAATTAAATGTTTAACAGTATTCATGAGCTCATGATTGATATAAGGACTAAGTGATATCATGGTTTGAGTATATAGAATTTTGAGGATTTTTGTATATGGAAAGTGTTAACTTTTAACTGCATTCAAGTTTTCACTATGGATCAATGGGTATTCAAGAGAGTACAAGATTAAGGCTTTTGAATGTTTGGAATGTGACCAATAGGATATATCTTATGATATATAGGGATCAATGATGGTATTAAATCTCTGAGAGTGGACGGCAGTATTATGGATAAGCCTAAAGATTAGAATGGTTTATGTTGGATATAAGTTAGTATTGTTTAAGGATAGAAGTTTTTTTTCGATATTATTGATGGGATGTTATAGTAATATAGTTTTAGAAAAAGGACAACCTGCAGGACGGGCGACAGCCCATCGCTTCGGACAAGGCTGTGAGAATCGAACCCACAACCGAAGTGCGACTGGCCTTTATCGCCTACCACTGACCTACAGGAAGTCCCTATTTAGTAGAAACTAGTTTTATTATATTAAGAAGTATGATATGTGAAGTATAAGTCCATTTTAGGATCCATATGTGATTAATCTCACTATAGATCGACTTATGTATATAATTTTTGCTAACCTTTTGTTTGAAACAGATGGAATGACCCGTCATTCTATCACATGATCTGCTAGCACTTCACGAATAACAAATTCAACTTCATTTATTTAAGAGATGAAGTGGAAATTATTCAAGACATGAACAACAGTGAGATTGTACCAAAATAAAGAAAGTATTTATTCTAATTCAAATTTTCAACTTTAGGGAAATGATCTTGAAAACCAAAAATGTTGTCCTAGTGATCTTATACCTGATGAATCAGATGGTACCTTAGATCGTCACAAATTTATGGATTTGTGATTACTGGATTTTCCATAGCTATGTTCTCTACCACTCTCCATCAGAACATGATGGTTAGATTTCTCTTCTATATCCATATTTTCACCTATGTGGAAACCCAGTGATTAGTTTATTTGGGTAATCGTTACATTTCATACTTTAGTTTTTAAAGCCAAGTTTTGGTATTCCTTTTTACGATGTGGGTTTCTATTAAAGAAACTTTCGAATAGTAAACCATTTATAACCCCGACGAATTTCGAGGGCGAAATTCATTTTAAGGGGGGTAGAATGTAACAGCCCGAGATTTTATGAAAAATATTCTTTTTTATTTCATTAATGTCTTGTGTTGTACGCTACACCAAAAGGAGCTTGCACAACATGCATCCTTGAATTGCCTTTCATTACACGCAATCACGACGTTCCTTGATAACGTGTGTAGTACGCAATACCGAGTTTTACTAAACAACGATATGCTATTAAAATATTATTAAAACTAGCCGTAATGAATAGTAATAACCACTTTTTGAAATTTTGTAAATTCTATTTTTCAAAATAGACTTCATTTTTGGATTCGGAGTATCAAATTTAGCCTAAGGTGAAATTTTGGTGATTTTCGGATAACTTTCATATTTTGATGAATAGTGAAAATTACTAAATTTTAATTAAAAATAACTTTTTTAATCGAAATAATTAATGGTGATAAATTATTAATTTGAGTGGTTTTAAAGTATATTTAGAATATATTTTTACAATTTAACACAATGTTGGTCATTGGTTGTAATTTCACATTTAAACCAGACATAATCAAGTGTCAATTTTTTGATAGATATTGTTTCATAAAAACACGCTATTTGTTTTAACAGCGGGATTTAATTATAAAATTAATTAATGCAACTTCTATGTTATGAATTTGGTAAAATAGACTTCATTTTTGAATTCGGAATATGAAATATAGCTTAGGATGAAATTTTGGCATTGTTCTGAAAAACATCAATTTTTGATGAATAGTGAAACTACTAAGTGGTAGTTAAAAAAAACTGAATTTTTCATAAAACTTAATTTTACCGCTTCTGTGAATGGAATTTCGAAAATCCGAGAGACACGGTTAATATCAAGGACTAAAATGTGGTTCAATGAGATGAAAATAATTTTTGGTGAATAGTAACTTTTTACTTTTTTTACCGCGGTTAATAGTAAATAGGGTAACTAAGGGTAAATATGATATTACTATTACCCTAACACATGTCCTAATTCTATTGGATAAGTGTAATTCGACCAAAAACAACCTTATGAATATAATATAACCATTTAGGCCCACTTGGATTAGATTAGGACATTTATTATTAATTTATTTAAAGAAGGGTTAAAATAGTTAAAATCAAAGTTTAATAAGTAAATCATTTTTAATATGGGGTTATACATAATATAAATTCGACTATAAATATTCATTAGAAAGATAAAAAGATTTCCTACATAATTGTATTTTATTTATAATTTTTAGATATTAAATAATTTAATTTATTTATGACACAACGATGATGTAGTAATTATCTTATTAATGAAATATTGACATAATTGATGTTATAAACACCAAAATAAATGTAATATGAGATTTTTAATGCATTTCACTAATTTTCTAGGTTACTATGATGATTTAATCAACTTGGTTTGAACATTTAATTCTGTTATGACTTTCACAAAAATCATATATCAAATAGTGTCAAAATTGACACAAAATAGTTTTTAAATCAAATATTATATTATTAATTGTTATTTTATTCCTAAAAATCTAAGGTTCGGCCAAATGACTTAGATAAGGATATATATATTAATAATAAACAATTTGGGGTTCGTTTGGCATGTTATAGTAAGTGTATTAACCATATAGTGAAAGAAAACAAAAAGACACGGTAAAAGTTAAATTATTTAACTTAGAGTTAAATCTAATTGATAAGGTTTAAATTAAGATCCAAACATGTCTAAATTTGATTGGTTGATGAGATTACAACCCTATATCATCTAAGCATCGAATATGGGTCATTTTTGGAGGTTATTAAGTGGGGTTAGATTTATTATAAATTAATATTTTTAAGAATTCCTAAGGTGCCCCTCTCCTCCCCTATAAAAGGACACCTCCTCCCTCTCCTCCTCACTCCAATTTGAGCACTCAAGCTCGGCCAACCCCTGCCAAAATCCCTTCTCCACTTCCCTAGCAACATCCTAGAGGTTCTGGTCTTCCTCAAAGACCAATTCTAGTGCCCTAAGAGGAGGTCTCAAAGAGGCACTTCAAAGAAGAGGTAATTACCGTTACCAATTCTTTCATCTTTATTTCTTCTTCCACTTCTTCTTCTTAGGTTGTTTCATTATGAAGTAATAACATCAGTATCACTCATATACTGATATGTTATTATAAGTATGAAACAACCCTATTTCACCATCTATCCATCCTACGGAAAAAGAAATCACCGCGCGTGCGTACGTACGGAATACCGTCTCCACGCCGTGGTGTAATCTATTTTCCACCACCACCTTACATGGATGGGTATAATGGTGTAAAGAATAACTATACATAGTTATTACAACATCATATTGATTCTGATATATTGTATAATCCACTCCAATTCAATTCAATATTTATAGAAATGATATCATCGCTCGTGCGTACGTACGGACTACCGTCTCCACGACGCGATGAGATTCATTCTCCATGTTAACCATTTAAGAATGATTATAATGTATATATAAGAAATAATAATGAAATATATGACATTATAAAGCTACTGGATTTATGTATATATATACATATGTATGTCATCTACTTACATCCATTTCAAGACAATAAGGAAAGGAAAACAGCGTTCATGCGTACGTACGGACTACCGTCTCCATGAACGGTGTTTTTCATTTTATTTATCTACCTATTATATATATATATATATACTGAATATATATGATATATATAAATCATATTTTATATTCTGGAAGTGAGTAAATCATGATATAAGTAATAATGATGTCAAGAACAACAAGTCAAAACACCTACGATAAATGGAACGATTTTACCCAAAACGCTTCTTTAACATGGAATTTACAAAAGAACGGGTAATATAATGTCATAAGTGAACCATATATGATATCATAACAATGAATATGATTCTGTAATAAGTCAATAACATGATTTAAATCATTATACAGGAGGTTCGGACACGTACAAGCAAGTCGGACCTAAGGTAAGGGAAATATCACAATCTCATTTTTATCTGAGATTGTTTATACTTTGAAAGTTACTGGGGTGTATTTTGTCATCCAAATCCATGTTTCCACAATATGTAATGTTATTTCCATCCACCTACAATTTTTTTAAATCCAAATTTACCCTTCGGTGAGTTTTTATTAAAAGATATGAAAGGAATCTTTTGTCGTTTTTTATACGAGTTACTTTTTGACTTTTCCGACAAAAGTACGAGAAGAATGTTTTTTTAACTTATACGGCACGAACAGATTTTTACGGTTTTATAAAGCCTTATTTTCATGAACCTTACTCCAAAATATTTCATTACTATTTTCAATAAAATATTTTTCTTTTAAAATTGCATGATGTTTTGTGAAAAGGAATTGATTTTGAAGAAGAAAGGATATTTTCCTCAAGAATTCATTTCATGTGTTTTATCAAAATTATTTTCCATCTAAGATAATAAAGGGTTCTGTTTCTATACATATTTTTACATTGATTTGACTATGTTGTGATGGAATTATGTTTATGAATCCCTTTATCTTATATGAATGGTTTTATGATGTCATGTTGTTTAAGAATCCCATTTTTATTACATGGGTTATGCTATGATGTATGGTTTATGATTTTGTGGCACACATAAGAATGGTATCATTATGAGATGGGTGGGACCTATATCTCCCTCCAATGCATTGGGTAAAGATTTTATATCTCATGAGATTGACATGGCTGGAATGGTAGGTTATACCGGTTCAGCGAAACAGGACTGAAACGAGGATTACTCGATTCAGAAAGGGACTTTGTCCACTAAGATAGTCTTGGCAATGAGTCTTGACTAACAAGAAATGATTATCTATGATTATGTGTGTATGCCACAAAGTTTCATGTTTTAAGTTATGATTATTGGGATTACATTTCACTTCTATGATTTATCCCATGTTATGAAATTATGCTCTCTTTTGCAGGTTAAGATTTCCAAAAGTTATGTTCTTATGAATATGATGTGATTGATTTTTTTCTTTTGTATACCCTTACTGAGCATTTGAGCTCACCCTTTTATGTTTTCTTTTCCCCAGGATATAAAGAAAGGTTTTTAGGTAAAAAAAAAGGGAAGATATTTATGGGAGATGTTGAAGATCTTTCCCCACGATTAGAAGATTTTATTCCGAGTTTCCAAAGACACTAAACTATTACGATCCTTGTGTGTGTTTTTGTTATGTACTAAGTATTCCGCAAATGTAATGTAATTTCCATGTACGTTAGGATACGGGTCTCTACAGAATGTATGACTGGTTTTCCTAATATGGGGATGAAATGTATAATAAAATACTACCCCCAACATTTGATCGATACATGTACATATTCTTCTTCCATAACGCAGTGGAGCAATGTGAGGCTCTTAACATTGGTCTATTAAAGAGTTTGGCTGTAGCCCAATGAAGTGGGAAACTGATCCATTAGTATTTCCATTATCTCAAGACTTCACCATTTCTTATTGATGGCATCTAGGTTTTCTGGGATTCTTGGGTAGATAAACTGATTGTCACAGAGGTGTTGAAATATCACCATGATGATATTGTATAAACACATGGTCGTTCCCTTGTTAAGGGACTCTGGAATGTCAATATATCACATTTCAGGCATCCAGAACACCATAGAAAGTGGGTATGAATATATTATCTACTACATGAACTATTTTTTAGTGTAAGGTTCCTACATAGGGTTGACATATGCTACAATCGGAACAAGCTGACGATGGGTGGTAGCATCAACGTAAATTAGTTATTCAACTAGTTTACTGGTAGATGAGTTGTTTCATGAGTCAAATGTTTGGTGTAATTTTCTACTTCTCTTGATGGTGGGGTCACCACATCATCATGTCAATATTTGACTGGGTACTCACCACTTCCTCATCTTCCATGGATATAATATTCTTATGTGGCTCGATATAATGATCATTATCTGAAAGTTCCAACCATGACACGAAAAATTGTCCTATAACTTGTGTTGAGGCAGTGAAGATGGAAATTGGATGTAGTAGATATTATTTAATTGATGGCATCTAAAAGTGTGATATAATATCCAACACCTGCAAGTACTTGTGGAGGGATATAAGGATCATTTGGATCTCATATTAAATGGTATTGATCTTCATTTGCCATACTCATACCCAAGAATCTTGAATATAGGGTGGAGATTCCATTATTGAGTTATGTTCCCCCTTTTAATCTATGAAATCAATAATTCCACTGATGACATGCTATTTCCCATGATTTTTCTATCAAATGCGAGAGTCGTGATTTATACCCAGGTTGGTTCTTGAGGGCAAGGTACCTATTTGGATCAAGGAGGTTCTCTAATCAATTTTTTTGTAATGTGGAGGACCTCCACTTTGGTAGATTGGGACATCAGTAGGGAATCCAAGTTCAATATCATTGGAGTACGGAGTATCATCGCATTAATTGGTGAATTGTTGGGGAGGAAACCCACTCTGGTTGGTAGGAATGGGAGGACCTCCATGCTAGTTGGTAGAAGAATGGGTAGGACCAACAAGCTTAGAAGAGTGTGTATGTTGAGGACCTTTATAATGGGTTCTGAAAGAGTGGGGTGGACCTATAATTTGGCTATATGTGAACCGGGGTGGATCTTACCCGATGATTGTGCTAGAGTGGGGAGGGACTATATAATGGATGATGATGGTAGGGGTATCATGTTAGTGCTAGTTGTTTCAACAGAATATTGGACCCTCACTAACGTTTTTTTGTTTGGGTTGGAGCTCCACATTGATTTTTTAAAGAGTGGGTAGTGCCACATGTTGGGTTGATGATGGTGTAGGGAGAACCTGTTCTCTAAACCTTCTCATTATGGGTTGGGCCATAATAGTTCTTAGTTGTTTTGGTGATTGAATGAGTCAACCTCGCCTACCTATGAGGCCATTGGGATCTCTATCCCAATTAAGAAATTAATGAACCCTAATTTTCTACTATAAGGAATTCGTGGGATAATCCGACAATTGAAGGGACATTAGAGCCATAGAATATGCCCATTTGTTGTTAAATTTCCTTAACATGCACTGAAATTGTTATCAGGTTCATAGAAATGGGGATGGTGAAGTAGGGGAGGAGTCAACTTGCTCTTCACCTTGTGGGGATTATCGTTGGAAGCATTGAAAAGACCTAGTTGGAACTCCCCATGTTTCATCCTAGCTGGTAGTCACTACCTTCTCAACGTGAACATCACACACCACCTCATTGAATGGGACTAAGTAAAAAAATTTCTTCGGGCCTCCTAAAACCTTTTTTCGAAACAACTGGGTGGAATGGATTCCCCCAATGTGGAACTTGGGATAAGTGATATCATAATGGTGATGTTGCCTCTGTGTTATGGAGGGAGATATCCCATATAATATTGACAACCTCTTTTCCTTATCGGTTCATGAGGGTGTTGATCACCCTCCTCTAGATTATCTTAAAGGGTGAGATATGGCCTCTTCACCTAGTATCCAATGTAGATTCCAAGGTCATGGTGGAAGAGGAGTTGTGTTGTATTGTTTGATCAATTTTCATCATTCCATGGTGCTATTGGAAAATGGGAATTTTATTCCCCATAGCATAAGTCCATTAATTCATGCGGATTCAGCCATTAGTATAGGTGTAAGAATATTGGTGCCCAAATACCCAGTATCATCCAATCTTCTAAAGATGTTGGGGGATCCACGTCAAAATTATTATAGTCTAAGGATGTCATATAATCACTAACCCTATGAACATGTGAGTTTCATGTGGGTCCATCGTTTTCTTGGTGGGTCCAAGAACCATGTCTATGAATCAGATCACATGAAAATCCATCAATTGCATAGATTCTACTAATCCACACTATTAAGAGAAGAGTATCACATCAGGGTAACCATTCCTATTTCCAAAGCATTCAGCAGGGCCTTCATGTATATTTTTTTCCTGATCTTTCTTCTGTTTTCCAACATTTCAACATTCCAAAGGCATGTTTCTTTTCATAACATTCAATGGTTTTGTTTGCCCCTTCATCAAAACATGATGTTCGAATACTGGTTCCTCCTTCTAGGGATTCCTCCATAGTGATTATTTCCGTATATTTGCCTCCCTTATATATTTGATTCATGACCATGTTACTAATTACGAGTTCCATATCTATGTGTATATCAGTTAATTAAACTACTTCTTTATTTATAGGGAAGAACCGTTTGATTTTAAGAGTAGTAACATTGGGAATCTCATGGAATTTATGTATGTTGTGTATATTTTACACTTATGAATCCTTTTATTATGATGGAATCTCATATGAGGCATCTCATGTAGAGAACCCATGGCATCTCATTTTCATCATGAGATATTGATTCAATAGAACTATTACATTCATGGATTTTTACCTCAAGAATCCCTTGTTTATTGCATGGGGTGGTAGTTCTAGGTTATATCACAAGTTCTATGTCCTGTGGATATGGATAGGAATTTCATGTGGAAATTGAACGAGCTAATAATTTATCATCTTTTAGAGACTTATCAAAAGGTATGGTTGAGAAGAATTTGGACACAAATTTTCTATATTTTGGAGATGAAACTGGTAGATCATAAATCCCCATTTAGGTGGATTATGGAGGTGTGTCCCTATGAGAGAAAATGTCACACCTAGATAGTTTACCAATGTAATAGAACACCCTATCAAGGTAGATCTGATTTTTTTATTAGAACACCCCATATAGGTGTATCCTAGAGTTGTGTCATTCAGAGGGAATACCTTAGATTACAATTATCTAGATTGAAACTCATGGAGGTGTCCAACATACCCAATTCAGAATACATGGAAAATACCACACTTATTTGGATTCCACTACATTAGGTCATGTGAGAAGACTTATGCAAGATATTTAATGACATGTTGTAAGGAAAACAGTTTTGAAAAAGGAGTGTTTAAAAGGGATGGAGAGGAGCCTATGTGTTGAACCATCCAAAAAAGAGTGGCATGTTTTCTCTTATGAGATATAGTGGAATCCCATTATGATCATACATGGGGAATTCTGTGTTCACCATATTAGGTAAGGATGTAGTTTTACATAATGAGATGAGGATGTAGGCTTTAATTTAAAAAACATATGAAAATGTTATGCGACTATGTATTATTATATCTTGAATCTCAAATGTGGTAAGGATCACTCCGTATACATATTGCTTACATTACCACCACTCGTGTGCCTCTAATAAGGGAATGGAAATGGAGCTATCAAGGAGGATTTTCCAATCATAAGGCTATCATTTGGGTCCCTAATCGTAGAATTAGTAGGAATTAGGTTTCCTATGCGTAGAATCAAGAGGTAGGATAGGGGCTCAGGGCATAGTTGGGGTGAAGTTGGATGACATAAGAGTGCGTGAAACTTGTCGTATAGGGACTCGAGGTGCAGTTGAACTGTTAATGGATTCATATGGGGTTCATGGGAACTCAACCATCATGAAGGTTTATCAATGGAAGGGAGGTACCATGGGGAGAATAGAATATGGTATTCTTGAATCATTTGTTCCCACATAGAGTTAAATCAAGATTATTTCTGTTCAATTGGTGGTTAAGGGGTTTAATAAGGGTTATGGTTAACAAAACAATATTCCCCCACGTTTAAGTGAAACCCTGGTTCAAATGGGGTTATCTTCGTGAAGGATGAATACTTCATGAAGACTTTAGTGCATCAGAGACCCTTCTTCTTCAAAAAGTGAAAGACCTTTCATTAATGGAATACCCTCTTTGGGTTGAGGCTCCCAAGCACATAACTGGGTTGTTTTTTATGATTATATACCATGTGTGATTCATGTTTTCTATAATACTCAAATTTTATGTGGTTCACCAAAATAGAGTGATATTAATATTTCAAAAGGTCACCCTCTATAAAAAAATCAGACTAAAGGGGATATTTATTGGAAAGGGGGTTTCAAGAATATTGGATTCCATTGATAAAATTTATTATATTCATAATTGGATGGGATCTATGAGTCGTAATGTCACTTTTTATGATATTACTATCAACCCCTTATAAGTTTGATAATTTCTCTCCAAATCTAAAATATCTTTGTGTGAAGGTTATCATCAGAAAATAATAAATTTGTGAAGGGTCTTATAATCCTAGGAATTTGAAAAAAAATCCATTCATTTCGGTGTTGATCTTTTTGAAAAATATCCCTTAGAAGGATTTGTTGTCCATTTTAGTTTGGATTCATAGTGAATAGGATGTTCCATCGTCACCTCCTCCTAGAGAATGCTTATTGTAGGGTAAACACCAACTATAGAAGTATCATTATCCCCACCACACCAATCTATAAATAAATAAATATATATACAACATATTATAAATTATGATATGTAATTACAGGAACATGACTACCCCACTTAAACTCAAATGAAAAAGAAAATAAAAAATCACTACATATCTCAGATCACTAGGAATGTCATCCACAATGATCACCAAAATCCATTCCTAGTGTGGCTCACATCCTCCAACCTATTATGGTGTGATCCCCACCATAATGTTAACCATACACCACTACTTTATAACTAACTGAAATTGGGCCCTAAAAAATACATGTTTAACACTCTGTGACTCACGCTCACCCATTATATTAACCACTAGAAAATCACATTTTCCTTGATACCAGGGACACAATTCAGACATGTGACCCATAATATGATTTGGTTCTCAAACTATGTGAATTCATTCAATTATAAACAAAAAAATGGGGAAGAGGCATAAGTATAACACACATACCCCAAAAAACAAATATATTTCCCACAAAAATCATACCAACACTAACACTCTACATAAAAATGAAATGTTATCCCTCACTGTATCCACTCATTGGTTCCTATCCACCACATAATTCAATCTTATGAACACCCAATAGGTGCATAGTCTTTTAGAAAAAATCACACAACTTAACTCTCTCTCCCAAGTGTCTCATGCTATAAAACCCAATATCACACACCTAACCCACATAAAATGGCACATTACATGTTATTCTCAGTTAACTAAAATAAATTTGATGCTTCCCCCATTATACTAGTGGAGTCACACTGATTCCAAGTCATATCACATGGTCATTTTTAACACTAGAGTATCTCCAAATCCATGATGTATCCATCCAAATTCTCATTGCACCACCTTAATGCACATATTGAATCAAAATGTCTTAGAATATACCAAGTAATACTCACTCTACTGGCCTGGATACCTGAACAAAACCCTTGGTACTTTCTAAATAAATAACATAATGTATTTATAAGTATATTTTCCTCAACCATATAAGGGTATCTTCATACTCTAGGAAACATGTTCCATTCCTCAAGTCACCTCCTCAGTAATAACTCATCTGCATTGAACCCACAAAGGTCTACTACACATTCCATTATAATGGAGCTAATAATCCAATCTTAAATATCATCTCTCCATATGATCCATAGAACCAACTATTAGAGAAAAATATATTTTATCGTAGTATAATTAAAAAGACATGTTATATAGAAAAAACAATACATGTTCTTATTTCCCCATTATTAAATTTAACCTCCCTCAATTAGTGAAATAAATCAAACACAATAATATATATGACTTGTGAATTCTATATTCCAAATATATTGAATGCACACATGCCTATTTAAAATTTTAATGATTTTTAAACACAAATAACAATAAACTTGTATAAAATAAAATTAAATATATGTCTTAAATTTTAAAACAGAATGAAAAAACAATAATCTATTTCCCATGGTAACCAAAATGTACTGGTGGAAAAGTTAATCATGGTAAATATTTTTAGGCCTATAAGAATATATGAAACATATACATTACCAATATATCATATAGAAAATTTAATGAAAAAAATCGATTCTATAATAAATTTAAAAAATGTGTTCCATATCAATCATTTTAGGTGGAGGGACATCTTCCCTCATGCCCCACTTGTTATACTCTAATGACATCCAACTAGATTTGATGGCCTAAATCATAAATTTAGAACCCTTTTCCGATGAATCATGATCATTTAAATAGATATAATAACTAAATTCATACATGGAATTATTCAAATTGTACATAAACCAATAAAAATGAAATATGGTATATATAACTAAAATATAGAATTAAAAAACCATAAAATATTCCCAAATTCCCACATAGATGAATGAAAATATAAAATTAAGAGACAACAATATGCATGAGGATCTTCATCAATCCTCAATACATTGATTACACAAGTGTATAATTCATGTCATGAATGGCCATCCTGATCCATTGCACATCCTATGATCAAATCTAAAATCATACATACGATCTTCTTGTCTATTATAGTTCTCATTCAAGGTATGAGAAATATGTCTCAGTAGGTTACCATCATGTTTTGCTAATATATTCCATCATATTCATATTTGGATGATGAATTAAATATTAAAAAAACATGTTTTTTGGGTATCCATGTTATAACTTTTCATCATGAAACCTAACCAAACCTATGTCATCCTATGTGGTAAAATCACAACATTCCAACACCACACACACACATTGTTGTTCATCTTATTCTAACCATACTTCCATGACACCATTCCTTATTTGGCTCTATGAATTGAATATGTTATACCCATTAAAAAAATTCAATCCTATACCCAATGACTATGGGAAGGGTGAAATTTCATGTACACAATAAAATACCTCTAGGGGAAGGATCCACGAAATCCCCCAACTGAACTCCCAATAAGAAAAGACCCAATAATGTTTCCTCGATCATCCTTATTCGATCAAGAGATATCTCACTAATAGTACCCAATATAGACACTGATAAAGAGGTAGTTTAAAATTTAGAACCCAACCACTAGCCACCAATTTAGGGTAGGGTTCATAGTATCTTACTCCAAATACATAACGATAAAATATGGTGCATGTAATAATACCCAACTGCTACTCTACGATACAAGTTAGTGTGTTCATCATAGTACACAACAACTTTCCACTGAATCGTGTAAATTTAAACATCGTAGTAAACAATCAGAAACCATTTTGGTGTAGATGATTTCACAACATGGTACCTAACCCAACCAACCATAAAGGAGGATTCACTTCATATATTCCAACTTGTTCCCTTGTTTAGAAATGGTGTACTGTATTACCCAACCCAATCCCTTAGGAAAGGTAATGCTAGAAATATATGTGCATTACCTCTCCCACATGGTACGACATTCATCACTCTATAGGAACACTTATCTTGAAACACACATGATATTGAAATAGGGATCATAACCTTTTTCGAAGGCACAATTGTTCATCCAATGGTTCTATTCACTATAGTCACATCCATACATCCCAAATCACATCCAAGAATCTCTCTAGACTAATAATACCCTCAACTCTTAATATAATTATAACACTATCATGTCACTCTAAATCCATTTTCGTATCACCTTTCAAAGTATAGAACCCATTAGGTCCCTCATATTACACTCATACTCCACTCACTGACATCAAGATATATTTAACACCCCATGGTGTTTTATATTCTACATTGATCTATTAGAACTTGGGAATCTAGGGTCCATTCCAAACCTCCTAAAAATTAATACATTGAACTTGGTCCCATAGTCCTGGTAATAAACATGCTACCTAAAATGAGGCCCCTAATAATTCACAAACCCAGTTCCTCTTAAAATTTATAGGCCTCATTACTATTGTCCCAAATCACATGTCCAGTAGTGTTGCACTGAATATTACACCCATAGGAACACAATATCTATCATAACTATCTGCCCTAAAATAAATAATAAAATTAATAAAGTACAATATGTCCCAAAATCACAATAAATTTTGTGTCCCTCATCGTAAGTTAAATGTACGACCATCACATATGTCCCTGCTAGACTTAAGCCCATCGTTTCTACCAAACTAGTTTAAAGATCACAAACAAAACTACCCAAAATTTATCTTGAATCTTAATACCTACTTTTTTTCTAAACTCATCCAAAACCATTTTTCTATGATGTAATAGTAATCATATGAAAAAAAATTCCCATTGTGGTAACGAAAAATTATTCCATCCCTCAAATGATCTACGTGATTTAATCTCTTTTACCTAGGGCACTCTCAATCCATTTCGCTCATCCTAGTCAATGGAAAATTAGTTGGAAAACAAGTTAATTTATAAATAAGTATAATATTCCATATTATAAGGAATTCAATTATCAACACTGAGTTCTCAACCTCACCATGCTTCTCACTTTATTGGATAAGCCCATCCATTTATCCTCTATGATCACACTGATACCCAAGATATTATATCATACAAAAAAAAAAACAAATAACTTATTTTCTTAATTTATAATTAATTATGAAATTTATTATAAGGATTAAAATCCCTGAAAAAATTATTAGGAATATCCACATCATTGGGAATTGTAGAACCACATAAATTCAACATCCAGGAACCTCTTGTTACCAACTCAATAAAACCCCACCCTAATTTCTTGATTCTTCTTTAATCTAAATTAGTTGACATAAAAAAATACCAAAAAAATTCCCCAATATTAGATTCCATCATAGAGAATCTAAAAATAGAATTATTATGGGAAACATGTATCTAAAAACACCCTGGAAACATTATAGAATATCCATATTTCTATAAACTAGGATTTAATGATGAATAAGGTAGGGGAAATCAATCCATGTCATCCATATCACAATTTCCCTATCCACTAAAATCTTATGGAATTTCAAGTCGATTAATAATTTTTTCTATTAAAAATTTGTTTTAGAGATCAATCATAGTGTGTCCCTCTTATGTTTTGGTACAAACACACCTTAGAGGGGTCCTAACCCTCCATCTTACACTATCAGGGTTTATCCCCTCAGGGTTGTAGAATGAATGGTATAAGGAATGGGACCCTAAAACCTAGTTGGGGAAACCCCGATGGATATATGTTTTATTCCGATTTACTGCAACCACATTTGAGGCCATTAAATCTCATAGAATGATACACTATGATACATGTAAAAACACCCTAGACTACTAGACATTATGGCATGGAAAAATATTCATAGCATGACTATCCACCTACATAAAGAATAATAAAATAAATGAGATCACTCTAGCCTTACATATTTATTCACCCAAGTATCCAATACATCTCTCTAGATATGATTCATATCCAATAAAATATCATAGATATTTTTGAGGACTAAAATTTTATATATGAGTGCAAATTCATTAAAATACCCTTTATTTGGATATAAAATTAAAATACCCTATAAACACATTGACTTGAAAATCCATGGACCTTTACAATATCTTCACACATCATCAGGCATGGACTCATTAGTTTAATTATGTGAGGTACTCTTAATCATTTAATAGACATGAAATTCAACTCCAAATAATAATTGTTTTTAAACACTGTCAATATTAAAGTCAAAAATGGATTCTATATTATGATAATTTAAAATTTATTTCAAATACTTCATGAACTAATGAGATCAACTCCTTATAAAGAGTTGAATATTTTATATCATTTTACAATTCCAAAATATAATTACCTATCAATGTGATTGTTGATTCTTTTTCATTGACGTGAATACAATAACAAAATAACCTCTTCTAAAAGAAAAATTTTCTACACCAAATAATAATATTTAAATCAATTTCATCAAAACATTTATTAACATGATGTTGAAATGGAACTCTGTCCTTTTCGAAAAGACTACCATCAACTTTTTTTGATGTGATATATGAGACTCCATTATGGATCTCTTCTATTATTCTTCTCTCAAAATAGATATGTAAATTTTTTCTCCTTCACCCAAAATTGTGTTATGTACTTTTTAAAAAGTATTCCAAGTAACCATAACTCTAATATTGTGTTTGGATCCATTTATCGTCATATAATTCTATATGAAAACTCCTTGTGTCTCATATTTTTTAATGTTGTCAGATCATTCAAAATTTTCCATTCTACATTCCATAGTTTTGAAATAATTCTATGTTGTAATTAAAAGAAAATAATAATAATTTTTTAAGAATATGTATATTATATAATGATGTTCCTCATTTTAGTGTTTTATTCCTATACTTCACCCATTATATAGTGTGACATTATTCATTTCATTTTGATCCTCAATCGTAATCCAAATTAATATAAATTTATTTGATTAGTATTTATAATTATGAGGGGATCATGGTGTGATTTTTTTCATATCTCATAAAATCATTAACATCATTATAAAATGATTCTTTAGTTTTTCAATGGAATTGTATTTCTAAGAACTCCAATTTTTGATGAAAATATATTGAAATAATTCCTCTAATAGAGAAAGCACTATATTGTATCATAATCCTTGATTTATATTATTCATCATATCATATGATTATGATATGTTATTCTGTATGTGTTCTGATCCTCAAAAAATTAATCATATTTATCTTTAGTTTACAATTTCATGATACACTTAGATCTTGGGTTTTCTATTTAGTAAATTTCAATTAATCTAGTTTAATGGATTTTATCTTTTATAGCAGTGATTTATTCATATGCATGTGCAATTCACAAATTGTTTTGTCTTATTTAACTCTTTATTATTCTTGTGAAAAACTAGTTGTGTGGTGACACCCAGATCCATGGAATAATGATGAATAAAAATAAAAATATTGGTTCACCAAATCATATTTGGGTATACTTTATGATGAAACTTCCAGTTTCATGACACATGAAAATCTATTATAATGTGAAATCCCTAAATCATAAATTTCTATATATTTAATTACATGTTTCAAAAATGTTCACCCGTGGTGTGATATACACTTTTTCAGAATGATGTTCTCTTCCTTCATTAAAACACCACCATTCTTCTCCAAAATACTTCATGCAAGCTTACAGTACTTGTAAAGGAATTTTTTTTTCAAAATATGAAATGTTATTGTATTTATAAAATCAATCTATCATAGATTTTGTATCACACTCCATGACATGATTTTTTCAATAGTTTTCAATATACCAAAAAAATATTACCATTGATATATAGAAATATTATGGTGTGTATTGATATTTTCTCATATATTTCAACTATAGAGGCTTTGAAACATAAAATTCAAATCACTCTAGATCGATCATGATCACTATTAAAATCCAATGCCATATTTTTTTTATTTCACAAATCTTTCATCATATATAATTCCCATTAATGGTAAAAAAATCCAACTTTACAACTTAATCCATCCCAAATATCTATGTTTTGTAATTTTAAACTTCTTTTCCTAATAATAAATATGAAACATATTCACAGAAATAAAATAAAATAAATAGCCTCTTGGTTGCAATAAATTTTAAAAATAAAAATGGTAAATAAAATATCAAATAATCATAATAAATAGAATTTAATCAGGACACTAATAAAAATCCTCTTGTATTTTATACATATAATGGATTATAAAAAATATCTCCAACATAGAAATAATCAGAAACTCATTTAATAATTTAAAAAAGAAATGAATTTAATTAAATAATTTCAATATGAACCAAGTAATTTATTATAATAATACCTTAAATCTGTATAAAAATAACAAAACAAAGATATTAATATTTAATATTTCTCATTAAATATCTCATAAAATTACAATTCCTCATTAAAATATATTAAAATATTAAAATATTTTGGTTCTTTCAAAAAAAAATTAGTCTTTTTATCTATAACTAATAAAAAATGTATAATTTTTAGCCTATATAATCTATCTATATTCACTGAATTTTCAACTATGATTTTTACTACATAATGGATTTTTCTTAGAAATAAACTAGTTTAAAGGAAATATTCTATGGATTATCATGTACATATGAAAATATTTTCTCTATTATCTTTTCTAATGAAGGTTCATGTTATCTCATTTGAGTATCATATGGAATTTATTTAGAAGTTACTGAAAATATAATCATATATTATATCAATATAATTATATATCAATTTACTGTAGATGACGAGAGATCAACTATCAAATTATGTTGAGGTTGAGTACTAAAAGTCTCATCCAAATTATCATTAAATATATTTACACTATGTTTCTTATTTAAGAAATACAATTTCATTCATGATCATAATCACATCTTAGAATAATATTTATTATATTGATGAGTGTCATTTGTAACATACTAATTATTTACATTAACATCTATAGTATTTTTTTCTCCTCTATTTATTTCAATTAAACATAATAAAATGTATTTCTTTTGAAATTTGAAACTATTTTGTAGATTTACATTGAGATGGAAGTTTATATGTAATAAAAAATTTGTAAGGTATGAGACTAAAATATACTTTGTTAAATATGGTTGAAATATTAGTTTATTTAATTATTTAATTATTATCATTAATGAAATATAAAATTAATTATTTTGTATCTATATTTTAGAGAATTAATTGAAATTTTAATTTGTGTTGAATCAAATCTGATTATGGTTCTGTAAATTTTTCTGTTTATACATAGCATAAAGTATTTAACATTTATAAAAATATATTTATATTATCATGACCTCAAAAAAAACATTATTATAAATTTCTCTTCATCTATATCCATATAAAAGTAAGTATTTTTTGAGAAATTCTTAATGAACTTCCGTTTTTTTATTTTTTGCATTTTTGATTCATCATTTTGAGGACTATGAGATAAATAAAATACTACACATTTTGTTTTAAAAAAGTGAACTTTAGTTAATTTTCTCTATCATGTTTTTTATGGTCATACATTGGAATATATTATTTAATTATACATAGATGGTTATAAAAATAGATATTAGTTAATGGATACATAGAAATTTCAATCATTAATTTTTTTTTCAAACTAATACATTATTTTTTGATTTTGATTTTCCAATAATATTCATGGTAGGGATACCAGGTTTATGGAAAACACATTAGATGAATCTATAAAAATTTAAATCCAATATTCCATTTATTTTTTTATCCCATTTAGATAATCATTCTTGGAATAATTCAAATCAAATTAATCGGAATATTTGTAATCATGAAGCAATATGTATAACTATAGGGTACACCATTTTATAATATAATGTTATCTATAAATATTTTATGATCATAAATTTATAATATTATTATTCTCTTTAAATTTTTTTTAAAATATCATATTTTTTTCATGAAAAAACTACTTTTCATATGAAACACTATTTTACATACACAAAAAATCACATATATTCCATTATCAAAAATATTTTCCATCTAGATTGATTTTTAATTAATGAATTCTATCTTTTTTTCTAAGATACCTAATATATTGATTAGGATTTTTATTCATAAAAATTGTTTCATGAAATTAATGAAAATATATAACAATGGCTTGTTCATTGTCAACATATAAAAAAATATAAATCCAATTATAAAACAATAAAATATGAATCTGATGAAATTTTAATTCTCTTAACCATTATAGAATAAGAATGTAGTAGATATTTATCTTTTTATTTTCCCATTATCACCATTTTACTCACAATAAATTATAATTTTTAGAGATTTAGATGGGGATACTAAATGAGTTCAATCAAATATCCTCTTTTTTTATAAAATGTAATACCATATTTTTCGTCTCACTCTACCTTTGGTGTAGAATTATATTCATTTTCTTAAGTTCTAACATTTTCTTCAATCATAATTGTATTTAATTTTAATGCTTTAATAAAAAATATATAAGTAATATGATAAAAATAAAATCATACCATTGTTTATTTCATAACATGAATTAATCTAATAAAACTGAACTGAGATCATTGATGATAGTAGAACCTCTTTTTTCAATAATGAAAAAAAACAACTAATGACATGAAAACAAAATTTTAGTATGTTTTAAAAATTAAATAATAAAAATGTACAATATAATTTAATGACTGATTATATTTTATAACCCTATGATTTTTTAAAGTTCCATGAATCATATTAGAAAGAGGACACCCTACATTAATGATATTATAATACTGTATGTGCAATAATATATAATAAAATAATGGTATTTATGTATTATGAATAAAATTTGAAAATTGTATCAGCACCTATATATTATAAAATTACTCTATTTAAAAATTTTCTTAATATATTAATTTTGTAATTAGTGAATCCATTTGTCGCTTAGAATTTCAATCTATCGTGTTCAGCGAAATAAATGTACAAATTAATTTAAAATTTGACTCTTATGAAATATTTTACTATTGTTACAAACAATAAAAATATATTGAATTTATTAATATAATGCATTCTAGATCATAATGATTAATTTGGAAAACAATAATATAACAATAAAATAAAATTACGTTTTAAATATTCGAGGAATATGTAAATCATTATTGATTTATTTAATACAATCCTCTTTTAGTATCCATTTAAAAGTACAATAGCTAATTCCATGGGGGATCACATTTTTATTTAAATTAATTTATTCACTTCAATAAAATAATGAATGGATGAAGAGTTAGAAGGAAAATAGAAAACCTCACCTATTTAGAGCACTTGCGAATTATGTTGAATGAGGAAATCTACCTCACTCTAACAACCACCTCTACTTTTTCATAATGTAAAAAATATTACACAACCCCAAAATTATATTTATAGAAATAAAGGATATAAATTGACTTGATTGTGGAAAAACCCAAAGGAAACCAATAGAGGTGAAAAAAATAACATTCAAAGTATATTTGAATAATAAAATAGCCTCCATAAATGACTTAATTCCAATTCCAACTTGAATGTTCTATTAATGGGATCCTTATAGAGTTATAAGTTGAAAATTTGGTGACTAAATGGCCTCTTTATATTGGATTATTGAATTATCTCAGGTCTTCATTATTCTAAACCTATGACATCAATCCCATGAACAAATCCCATTTACAATATTTTATTTAATCATGTTTATGTATTAATAATATAAATAAATCAACATTTATATTATAACACCACATTGATAATTTTATTAAATAAGTATTATTTAACTAATTAGTTAAAATTCATAAAATATTAATATTTTTTTTGTCTAACGTAAAAATTAATATTTTTACACATCGATGATTCAAATTTTTCAGTAATCTAACTTTACATTATCTTTTGTTTGAACCCAATTAACCTTTATAAAGTTGAAATTTATATCTGATGATATGATAATATATTATTCAGGAAAAATTCCTTGGATATCCAAATTAAAATTGGTATTATTGTGTTATAACCCATTGCAATTCTATTATCAATGTTACATTTTCCTTGTTAATGAGATTAATCATGAGTAGTGGTTATTGTCAAACACATATATCTTATCTCTTTTACCCAATTCTAGAGATGACTACATATTATATAATTTAATAACATTAAATAATATTATCATCACCATTCAGTTTTTCGAAGCACAATTATGGTTCATGATTTTATAACCCACCTTATGGGTGATCAAATTCTATTGTGGTTAATCAATACCCTCTACATTAAAAGGATCCTTCCAAATTTCCATATATTTTTTGAAATTATAATATGTATTTTGGTAAATAATAATTTATCAAACTTCACAAGTGTGGAAACTATTTCATTACTTCATGTTAAGGGATCCATATCAATTATACACTTTATTAAACCTAATTACACATTTATATATATATATATATGTGATAATTAATGTATCATAATCTTTAGAAGTCAATATAAATACATGTTAACCAACATATATCCCATGGCTGACCAATTATATATCAATAGAAGTTATCATACACATACTGATATTAACATATATTCACAACCCAATGTTATTATTTGCAATATAGATTTCCTAGATAACCATGTATTCCAAAATGGAATTATCAAATCATATTATATTTTCTACACAAAGGAAAAAAATATTTTCTAATGAATTTACATTTATATTCATTATATGATATAAAATATCCCTATAAAAAATAAATAAAATTAGGAAATAAAAATTTTCATCATTCTTAGGATCTATAATATATAGCATTGATGTAGTACTGTTTCTACTAGCTAACACAAAAATGATCACAATTATTGTAGAATTGTAATCTGAATTATAAATGATCTACAATATTTTAAGACATGTTATGTTTAATTAATAAAAATTTTATTTAATTTTTTAATATTTGGTGCAATTAATATATAAATTACCTCTGTAAAAAATATATTTCAAAATAATTTACATTCCAAAAAATTTAAATCTAAAAAAATTTATATCTAAACAAATCCCATAAACACTTCATCATTCCAATAGTTGGGTAAATGATATCAAAAATATGACTACTACTGGGGTTTTAATGATACAATCAACGTGATTATATGTTTGAAAAAAATTAAAAACTAATTTTACCATTATAAATATGTTAATTGATAATGTAATGTCTTAGATTAATTGGTTTTCTCTTCCATTTTTGTAAATGGTTTTTAAAATATATAAAACTAATAAATTATCACAAATAATATTCACATTATCATAAAATATTCGAAATTCCATCAAAGTATAAGAAATCGGGAAATTTTGTGTTCAATTGAAGATATATTTAATATAATCATCTTATATAGTTGAACAACATATTTCTGATTGTTTCGTTAGACACTATTAAATCACAATATTTCTACTTAAGGGATGCATTGTTTTTTATCTCTTGCTATAAATATTACATTCTTCAGAATCTGAGCCTTAGTAACTCAATAAATAACATGATATACTAAAAGGATTAGATATAATTTATTTATTAAAAATTTTGTAAAAATTATTATCCACATTATTATAGTCATGTGTGGATCCTAATAGGTATATTGAAATATTTCATGCATAAAAAATCTAAATATTAATTTCAGTTAACATAAAGTTTGATAGAGAAGGCTATAAATTATGAATCGATAACTATTATAAAAACCTCTCTTTCTATTCATTTTTTCATCTACAACATTTTATTTTATCACATGTGTTATTATGTTTATTTTTTAATCCAAACAAAATTCAAAGATTTTTCCGTGGATTTAATATATGGAATTCAAAATATTTTATATCCTCTTTGAAGTATATAAAAATTTAAATAGAATTTATGATTGGTAATAATGCTGTTATAAAATAAAAAATTTATAAATTACATAAATAAGAATAGGGGATTATGGTGATGAATCATGTATTATATCATCTATATAAATTATAATAACATGAATAACTTTTGAATATATATTAATCATAAAAGTAAGATCAAACTTATATTTCCAAATATCATTCTCTAAAATGAATAAATGAAATTTCAGATATAGATATCAAGAGTCTTGCATTAGTATATATATGTATATATATTTTTTAAACTAGAACACATAATCAATATTCTTATTTCCATCAATGATTGTAGATTATTTCTTATAAATGATTTTATAAATAAAACAATTATGTAATTCATTCTTTACATCCATATAAAAAATCATTCAACGCATCTGATATGTATAATCCAACAGGATTTGAATTTCATCATTTATAGAAACTGGTGTGAAAATATCACCGTATTTGATTATATATTATTAACTATATTCATGATACAAAATTATTTTCATACATAAAAAATATTAATATGAACTCCATGATTTTTATTAATAAACATTTAGTTAATATAATATTTTTAACGTAATGAGGGTTTTCTAGTTCCCAAACATTGTTTATAGTGTATTGATTAAATTCATTAAATATATAAATAACTAACCTAGGATATTATAATACTTTATATTTATACATAGATACTATATTTTAAATGAAAATATAATTTTGGAACATATTTCTCACTACAATTCTATTTTTAATTGGAAAATCCATATCTATAATCCCCATCCAAATTGGTTGATTATTATGATTTTTCTATATTCATTGTTAATATGTTTTTGGATGACACTAAAAATGAGTACTATCACTTTAATTAATCAATTTCATAAGTTTGGATTCATAAAAACTCATTTCAACCCTGTCATTAACAAATTTTTTTAAAAAATGAGGCCAATTCAAGGGAATATTTTTATACTAGTTGAAAAAATAGATTCTTAGACATATAATGTCCTTTTCTATAGACATTTAATAATAATACATAGATTAGAATCCCAATTATTCATTTTTTGTAATTTTTATAAAAAATATCCTATCTGCATTGGCTGTATCGAATAATGAATTTTTAACCAAACACATGAAAACAATCAACCATAGGATTTCCCCTATTCAACTGATTATATGGTTTCTCAATGAGGATTATCATTGGTAAGATCATATTAATAATATATAATGTAGTTTTAAATACTTATTTTAATAATTACATAATATGTTATTTATAATTGATAATTATTCTATCCCTCTTATAAATTTTCATATATCATATTTCAACAACATTTATATGGAGGCATTATAAGCCTAAGAAAAATGAGAAAATAAGTAATAAAAAAACCTCTCAAATTTAATGTTGTATAACCCCAAACCTTGGTCAATATCTTCCCAAATAATAATGAAATAATTTTCATTTTGGACAAAATTGTATGATCTTAAAATCATTTAAAAAGTAAGAAATTTATGTGATGAGAAATTCACAAAATTAAACATGGTGTAATAATACACTGTTAAAAATGTTTACCTTTTACCTTTAAAATAAAATAATTTTGTATACATATCCAAATACATAATTTTCATGGTTGTGTTGGTGCTCGCAAAAATAATATTCTTCAATGTTTCCTTTATGAATTTATTTTTTGGAACATTCCACAAAAAATGATTTTCCAACTTTTATTTTTGTTAGATAAAAATATGATTATTATAAGATATCCTAGAAAAAATTGGAATTTTAATGACCAACCTGTATATTCTAGAAAAAATATTAATATAATTCATTCAAACACATAATATTTTGTAATGATTAATCATAAGGATTAATAACATAAAAGTTATATATTTTAGTTAGAAACAAATAAAATTAAAAAGTTTTTATACATGAGACATTTATTATTTTCCATTTTAATAAGTAAAAAATATTTATATAATTAATAAAATCAAATACGATTATTTTTAAAACACACATCATACAAATACCTATTGGGTATTTTTATTTTAGTGAATCACACTTCAGCAAATCCTTTTATTTATTTTAATTTACAATTATCTCAAAAAATTTAGATGTTCTCATTCAAATTTTTTAAATTATTTCAATTTTTATGGGTATCTATTAATTTTCCTCAAACACCTATTATCTATTCAGCATAATCTATTAATATCACCTATAAAAAAATTCCCAAAAAAATTAAAAAATTAATGATTTTATTAACACTAAAACTATACATCGTACTATATAATTAAAATTGACCATTAGATACCATACTTTTTTAATATAATTATCACAAGAGGTATTAAAAGGTAATTATTTGGAAATAAAAATTTTGTCATTTTCAAATGATTAAGGATACCTTTTTGAACACTCACTAGTATAACGTCCTATAATATTAAAATGAAGACAAGAAATTTAAGAGACACACCAAGTATTGTTCTTAAAAAATAAATTTATTCACATATTTGTAAATTCACATATATAACCAACATAATTAAAATCCATTTTAAAAAAAAATCATAATAAAATTCTAATTTTCTATTAAACTGTTTGATTTTTAGAGGGAATCATTGAAACTTTTAACATAATAGATAATTTAATAAAACGTAAAATCATATAAATAATGACATAGATAATTATTTCATTTCATATTTATTTTTTCTTGAATAAAAATATAACAATAATAAAGCACATCATTAGTTTATCCATTCATGTATTTTCCAAAAAATTAACAATCTGATCTTTTTGTTGATGTTTTTCACAACCATTATTTAACTATTCAACAAATAAGATTTTTAATTTAGAATCGAAATCAAAATAAATAACATGGACAGTGTTTTTCATAAAAAATAGCATTGTTTATATATTCTTATTTTAATATTAATCATTGGGGGATAAATCCTCACTTACACTATCGGTGTATTCTATATATATCTTTTTCATTATTTTGGAATTTTTCATATCTTTTATTCTTCAATTCTGGATAGTGAAATTCTTTATTCAATTTTTTCCTTCACTAAAAAAATAGCATTAGTATGATTTTAATTATTATTTGATGATTTACATTTTTTATGTTTTTTATATCATTAATTTTTTAATATTCATGGAAAAATTTTCAAGACTTTAATTTTTTGGATGGGAAATTAATATGGTTAACATAATAAGATACATTAAAATCTAACATTTTATATCAAAATCAGAAGAGTTTTTTGAAAAAACATTAGAATATTTCAGAGTTACTCATTTTTCTTATTTTTATCATATTACAGATTTTTTAACACAAATTCATATTACACCATTGGGATATTGAGTTCATCCCTTGATTATTCATTAAAATTAGTAAAATAAATGATTAAAAACTTCTTTTTTATTTCACATATATTGTAAATCTCCTGGAATTATTTCCCCTGTTAATAAATATCATAGGGATTACTCTAAATGTCTCCTCTCATTCACTATCTTATAGAATATTTGTGAAATATTGTTTTCACTTAAATTGTTTGCATCATAAAATATTTGTTTTTTAATAGCATCCCATGATTTTCTCTATGGTGTTATAAAGTCCCATAGTGTATAATTTATAGTTTCCAAGGAATATGATAAGTTGTCGTACGTTTTAAAAATTAAGTAAAAACAATTCTAGTTATATTATAATATAATATATTCATAAATCTATAATATAAAACATAATTTATAATATCATTTCTAATTAATAAATCCAAATAAAATTCATAAAGATTATAATATTTTATTATAATGTGTATTTTTTATGTTGTTGTTCATGAAATACGGTTCTATTTTAATCCGATTATACTCATAATCAATTCCATCCAAATATGATAGTATTTGTAGTATTCATCGATCACATATATCTCACTGAATCATAAATCAATTATCATCCCCATATACCAGTTAATGTCAAGGGAAATGATAATATAGAAAAAATATTCCATAGAAAAAACTCTATGATACCAAATATTTTCATTTATATTCTCATGGTTTAAAGTAGGTGAATTGAAAATAATATAAATTAAAAACAAAAATTAATGTATATGAAAAATGATAGTTTTCAAATAAAAATTTCTACAACTAGTCTATACAATCCACCAATATCCTTGATATAAGGGTGTCACAATAATGTAACTAAATTATTAAAGTGAAGTCACAACCATTTATATAATAGGATTTATTGTAGATTTATAGTGATTGCTTAAAAATTTTATAAAGGTGTCTATTGATGCTCCTTTTGGTCACATTGTTTAAATGAATGGAAAGGTAAATGAAATAGAAAAAATTGATTCACCCTTTGAAGAAAACATCAAAATTGAAAATGGAATGAAAAAAAGTCAAAGGACCTTGGGTCACGCATGTTCCCTTACTATCACGCATGTACACTTGCACGCCGCATAATGGTTGTGCAAGTGACTTGCATGCCCTATTTGAAACCCACCCAGGGTCTTCAGCAACCTATAAATAACCTAGGTGGGCCACCCATTTCCGGGGGATTTTTTCCATAATTTACATACAGAGCTCTGAACGCCCAAGTCTCTTCTTCAGGTCTTCTGAACACTTTTACGGTAATTCATTACCTAGAATGGAAGGTCTAAACAAGAGTAATAAGGTCTAAGTGTTATAATTCACTATCCCATGCATGCCTATGTGTTTTACCCTTACATTAAATGGACACACATGCGTTCCTCCTTACCTACTCATTGAAACATGCACACCACTATTCTGGAAGTACCTCGGGATAATTCAAAAAGTATTGGTCAAGGATCTCCCATGTATTAACCTAAGGGATGAAAAACGTGCAGGTACCCATGTGAAGTGCAGGTATACATGCGCTCCTAGTACTTGCATGCCCACACAGTACATGCACGCCTGCTAGGACTTGCACGCCCTTCTATTTTTTGGTTGTCGTTCCTGCCCATTTAACCCCTCTTATGCCATTCCACCTCTCCTAATCAAGATTCAGTCTTCAAGACACTCTTTAAAGACATTTATGGCATGTTCTGTTGATTGAATTCCTTATCCGAAAGGAATCCCAAGAAACATCTCTCAAAACGTAGTGATTTACACATATTTATGTCAATAAAATTAGAGATTTCATTCATTCAACCGCATCCTATAAGATGAGAGAACCCTATTCATGGGAATCCTCTTTAAGAGTAATCCCCAAGTCATCATTAATTTGGGCCTCCTTTTCAAGTGTAACCCCCAGTCATAATTTCTCTTAACCCATGCCTCCTTTTCAGGAATAAGCCCTTGGTCCCTAAATTTGGGATCCTACTCCAAAGTAATCCCCAACCTTAATTCCTTTAACCTGGGCTTTCTTTTCAAGAGTAAGCCCCAGTCTCAAAGTTCCCAAAAATCTAGGAATCATCCTTAGGGGTAACCCCCAACCATAATTCTCTTATCCTAGGATTCCTTTTCAGGAGTATGCCCTAGACTCAAATATGGGAATTCTCTTTAGGTGTATGCCCCAAGTCCCTAAATTTTTCAATTCTCTTAATCTGGGCATCCTTCTCGAGAGTAAGCCCTAGCCTTAATTTCCCTTAACCAGTCTTAATTTCCTTTTTATCTGGTCTTCCTTCTCCAGAGTAAAACCCAATCATATGTCCCCTCCTAACGTAGGCATCTTCCTTTGGAGTTAGCACCAATATTAGAATATCTAAATCTCCATGAAGCGCATATACCTTTATGGACCCTTTTCCTGGATTTCTTCTCTATTGTAAATCTTAATCATCTTCTATTTGTTTAGTACAACACATATAATCCCCAAATCATTGCATCTTTTGTGAAACAATTGTCTGGTTTCCCCAATACCTCTGGTTTCTCCCACTGATAATGACTCATGTGAGTTTAGTGTGTGAAAGTAATCATGACATCTTTCTCTAAGCCATCCATCGTGCATTAACATCATACTCCCTTACTTATACTACGTGGGTTCTGATTCCTTTTCAAAAACAAAGGATATGTAGGTATCCCATTTGTGGGTACGATCCCAACTCTGAAATAATCAATGTCCTTCTGAATGACAATAAACTTCAAGTTCCACACTGAGTGGGTTTAAAACCAGTATGGTCATCATAATGACCAAGAGACATTAATGTATTGAAGGATACCATTGGCTAAGAATCCTAAACAAATAAAGATGATTCTCGATCAATGAAGAACCTTGAATACATTTAATAGATTCTCTAAATTTCCTACATATCAATCATTGATTTTCATATCTAAAGGAAACCTCATTTTATACTTGGTAATATAATTAGGATTCACGAACATAACATAAATATATAAAGAGAGTCCCAGAGTAGACAACAATCCCCCTCAAAAAGGTGTGATGAGTCTGACCTCCCATCCTCTCGACTAATGAAAATTCCTAAGCCTCATATGTCTACAACTAATGAGAACCTACCTTTGGAAAGTAGGTCCAAATGGATATGGAATCATTGGATGTTTCCGGTTCTATGAACAAACCCGTTAGAAACCGCTTAGAATGTTTGAATCTTAAATAAATGAGATCATCCCCAATTCCAGTGGGAAACAAAAAATGGTGAACCAGACGTGAATCCTTAACCATGTTAAAATGATGCATTGATTATTTGTTAGGCCCCTATTTAAACTCAATAAGAGGGCCAACAAGACAATCAAAAAAATGTGTGTTAACCCAAAAGATGTTGTGGCTGGACTTATCTTGATTATGTCTATTTTATAAAACATACACTCTTTTCCAATATCTTCTTAATTTCCAAAATGGCTTCTCTTTAGTTCACATCCGTGAATACATCTGCTGTGAAAACTTCTGTTGTGAATGCCAATGCTGCTACTTCTGCTGGAACATCATCCTCTCTGAGGATGATATCACCTACTCAGCGTCTTCAACACTAAGTATCAAACGCGCTGGTCAAGGAGTACTGTCAACACCGTACCATTCCAACTCTGGTGGCTGCCCGACAAGCCCTCCAAGTGAACAACTAACACCGGTCATCCAGACAATGATGACCAGTGGTTAAGAAGCAGGTGGTTTCAACCACCATTTCCAACTGTTTCATGTCGTTATCCTCGGAACGCAATCACCAGTCCCTCCCATATTCTGGGGAGGTGAATGATCAGGTCCCTCAGGGCCTTAATTCAAGGAGACAGGAGTCCTTCCTGAGGTCTCCCATCAACAATATCCACCATAATCGTGCGGAAGTGCGCCCTCAACATGATGAGGGTATCGACTCCGGGTGTTCGGCTCAGGTTCCTTGAACCCGAGCAGGCAAGACGAACCGCCAGAGGCGACATCCAGTCAACAGTGAGAAGGTTCGTATTTATGCAATCTCCAGAGAAGTCCACAAACCGTACTTGGTGTCAAACAATGAGCAGGCACATACACCCATCTAATTTAATCCCGCTGTCTAGCAGACTCATCTGGCAGCAGCACGCCAATCCCACCAGGAAATTCCAACGGAGTACTATAGGTAGGAACATACACCTGTTTATACGTCATTAGCTAGTCAGCAGGCTCATATAACTACATACAATGGATCTCATAAACCACGTTCGGCATAGTACAATCATCAGGCGCATACACCTTCTAGTATTGATCAAGCATACCAACAGTCTCGCTTGGTAGCACTCAGAGAAGTATGTCGGAAAGGTCCGGCGACAAATAGGAGGTAGAATCAACTCTCTACCCCCACATTTGAGTACGGTCAGGATTCCCTGACAGGAAAAGGAGGATAGGAGAAGGAACATACACCTACTCCATGCATGGAATGTACATATATCCCCGTTCTGGCAGCTGAAGTCACCAAGAACATTCTGTCAATGGTGAAAGAGAAGAATCAAATTCCGTCTCATATCCTAGATGCCTGTCAGGATATTATAACAGTTTTAGCAGTATCTCTGGAAAAGATACACAAATCTATCCCTACTAGTGGAGTGACACATCAATAGATCACTCCAGGGTAGATACACACCTCTGTTCCAGTCCAAGAGGGTTTTTGGGTCTACTCCCCTATATCATATGGACAACAAAGTCAGGCACATACACCTGATTTGAGTAGAGATTGTGAGCCTACCCTAGAAATCTCTCCTGACCAGGCCCATAAACCTTCTCAGAGTATCCACATTCAATAACATGTGGTTTCAAAGCCGAGTAATAAGGCATCTAATAAGAAGACCCGTCCAGCATAGTCAAGAAATCAAGAGCCAATCTGTAACAAGGCCTTACTCCATGTTGGACTTTTGAAGTCATCAGATAGTTATCTATTAGAATCCAAGATTTTACTCCCTCATTTCCCAATATTGGAAGCATTAATTTCGAAGGTCTTAAATAGACACTTCCTCATGAAGGCTTGCTTCATGACAGTTCGGTCGATCTTGAAGTTTCATCTTCAGATGAGAGATACAATAACCCTCTGTGTGGCCAGAAGACCAAGGACAAAAAGATATCATCTTTTGCTATAACCCACCATGGTGTTCCTCCCCATGATGATAAATTTTTCAACGAAATTCCACTCCGCAGTTGTGATGCACATTGCCCAGAAAAATTCTCCAGTGGAAAATGTAGTGCCCAGAAAGCCCTATTATCACGAGGCAGTTGAAAATGTGAAACCAGTCATGTTTGATGCTTCATCGCAAGAAGGTGAAATACTTTCTCGATAAAAAGATAGCATAGGGTGTAGGTCATTCTGTGAACCACCTCTAAGTCATGAATCTTCTAGTTTAATCAGTGATTTCTCTACCAATCTTGTTTAATCTGATGAAACAACAAGGAAGCACCAACTCTGGTCAAATCAGGTAGAAGAATATTCATTGAATGATAATGAGGAAGTGCTGAATATGAGAAAACAACTGGTGAAAGGTGAAGTTCCATTCATGTTTTGGCCTTTGGATGACTCTCAGTATGACATTCCAAAAGTGTTGACGGAATATTGTATTCAAGGCATTCATCTCAAGATATGGAAAACTCTTTGTCAGTTGAAAAAGAATGTATTATCTTATGTTTAATATGAGATTCATTTTAAAATAATAGAAGGGTTACAACGTCAAATTTTCTTGGCATCTTTATCAGTTAATTGCTAATGCCCCATCGGGTATTCATATCAGGGGATGGGGTGTTCATGGAGCAATACATTTTACTGTACTCTCCAGCCAGCAAAGCCCACCGAAGATGGTCTCATGCGATGTTATTGCCCATGGCCAGCCACAGTCAACTGGCTTTGTTTGTAATCAAAGGATTCCTCAAGAACATGCCTCAACTAGTTCTTCTCAAAAGTAAGTATACAGAGAAAAAGTTGTTGAATTAGACCTACATCAATCAAACGCGAATATTGAACATGCCTCTCATTTGGAGCAAACACATCATCAAGTGACCAAAATTTCAGAAATAATCCAGCAATCATATGAGCCAGGCGATAAAAGTGGATACAAGTTGATGCATCCAGCTAATTTATAGACTAAAGTCTGCATAGTCAGGAGAGAATTCAAGAAATTCTCAGATATAGCATGTCAAGAGCCACCCCAGTTTGTCAGACTGGGGACTCTTTTAACCCAACCCTCGGAATCAACAAATATGATTCGAGGAGTTGAGTGAGAATAGGAGGAACAGCCCCAGTCCACTAGACTTGGGACATTTTCAAGTCATCAATCCCCTCCCCAGCGAAAGTCAGTCTTCTCTCGATTGGGGAAGAAACCACAAGAAGACTGAAGAGCCAAATTATCTGGAGATTCTCTTCAAATTACGGTTCTCCAAGAAGTTCCTGAGGGATCGAATCAACAAAAGGAAATGTCTCATCAAAGACATGGAAGATGAAAATACCGCTGAAATGACCATAGAAGGCCAAACGCTCTCACTAGAGCAATGATTTGCACAACAAGGGGAAGAAATGAAGGAATTAAGGAGGTTGAATGCAGAAGTACTTCAGGGTAGTCTTCTTCCTAAAAATGCTAGAGTCAGTCAGCCAAGGGAGTTTGTTATAGTTATTGAGGTGGATCATGAATATCCTCCTCTATTAGTAAACCCTCACAGGTTTAATCCTACGGGTCAAGTGAAACAACAGTTGGCGGTGCTACCATCAGTTGCAGCACCAGCCACCATACATGTCCAGACTCTAATTATTGCACCTTCCCAAGTCCAAGTTCAACCGGATGTTTCTCAAAAGCTAATAACTACCATTGAGTCCTTAAAATCTCGGTGAGAGACTATGGAAGGGAAGCGTGTACAGGTTCTACCAGAAAAGAAATCTTACCCTGAATGGGTAGATTCAATCCCTCCTCCATCAAGTTTTGGGAACCCTTTATTCCCAATTTTCATTTGATCAGGCGATGCTGAACAGAATTTGACTCATTACATGTCTTGTGGCGATCCTATGATAGGAACTCCGGAACAACAATAAGCAGTGAAATTTAGATGCTTCGTGCGAACCTATCAAGGACCAGCATCTGTTTGGTAAACAAGATTGAAATCACAGTCAATTACCAGATGAGATGATCTCTGTCAATGATTTCTTCTTCAGTTCACCTCATCTTTGCCAAAGACTACAATTTTTGATCTCACAAACTGTAAGCAAAGGGACAATGAAATTGTCTCAGATTTCAATGCTCGCTGGAAGGGATTAACATATTCCCTAATCTTAGCACTCCCTTAGGAATAATTGCTGCCAATCTGTGTGGCAAATTTGCGTGATGAGTTGCGCACACCATTGATCCCTGTGAAATACAAAAGAGGGTTTCAAGACCATACTTCAATTGCTCAACAGATTGAAGATTCCATTGAACAGACTAAGGCTAAATATCATGTAGTTCCATCAACTCCTGGAAGGAGAATGGGTAAAGAAAAAACTGCTACAATTATGCTTAAACAAACACATATACTTGCTTCTACCTCAAAACCTTCATCTTCTCGAAGGGATCCTCCTCCTGAGCGTCAAAAACAAAGGCCATTTTTCCAAGATGATCAAATATATTAATGAAGAAAATATTTTGATTAGTTGAAGAGTAAGGTTTATTCTTTCCGAAATGAACAAGTTCCTGGTTACTTCATTTCTGCCTTGGAGTATAATTTGGTTCAGTTGCCGAGGCCCAAGAGGCCAAATAAGGAAGGAGATTAAGATCGTCCCAATTATTTCCCATTTCATCAGATGTTGAGGAATCCCATCCATGTGTGTTTTGTCTTCAAATACCTCTTGTAAAAAATGGTCAACTCGGGACAAGTAAAACTAAAAGGCTCTTCAGCCCAGGTAGCATCTATTACTGCTACAGTTCCAGAAGAAGAAGGCTAATGGAGATAATTCAAAAGCAAAAATTCCCAAAAATATGATTAATGGATGGTCATGAAAATTATCAGCCATACTCATATAATTTTGTGAACACAATTGAAGAAACCAATTGTGTCTTCTACTATTGATGCCAAAACAAAATCTTCTTCAGAGGGAAAATCTTCAAAAGGGCGGCATAGTTCGACGAAATAGGAACAATCAAAGGATGATGAGTATGTGTCAAAGCCTAAGCTGTCTTTGAATCTGGAAGATTTCATGTCATCTACTTCAAAGTCATGGGCAACATCCCACCAAACGGCACAGCCTAAATTGGCTAGATAGGCAGAGTCTTCATCACATGAAGAGCTGATCTTTTGTTCTGTTAATATGAATCACTTAACAGATCCTTTGTCCAGTCATATTTTCGATTTTGATGACCCTAGGTCCCCTGTATCAAATAGAGGAATTAAAGGGAGTTCCAGAGGTATGGGATACAGAGGAAGATGTGGATATCCCAGAAGCCACTATTCTAATTCTACCCCCGCTAGAACTGTGTATGCAGCAGAAACTCGTTGCAGAGCCCTTCGGTGAGTTCATCAAGAACAAGAAAGATCTTCCACCAATAACAGATTCAGTCCTGGCACAGTTATTCTGGAGGATCGGTTAGAGGTTCTACCTTAATCCTTCAGTAGGTAAATATACTTAATCATTCTAATCTTCCAAGGCCAAGAATATTGCCAACTCTTATCCCAATACAATATGCATCAACTTCAAAAACATCAACTTCCAAGGCACCTGCTAAACCACATGTTCTTGTTGGGAAATGCAAACCTTTGGATCAAAAGTATGATGTATTGAATCACCTAGCCCAAGTAACTTCCAATTTATCAATTTTGGATTCCTTGATTTTATCAAAGGATCTTCATGAGGCACTCATCGAGGCTTTGCCAAATCGTCAAGAGTTTGAAACAGAAATTTGTTGCAGTTGAAGTCTACCATGTAGAAAATAATCCTGCACAATGCCATGAAGTGATATCTTTCATAGATGAAGATGATGATGATGTCATGCATGGGAATATTAGACCTTTTTTCTTATCTAGAACGGTCAATGGTGTGGATATCCGAAGGGATTTCATCGAAAATGGTTAAGGAGTCATCATATACCCGATTCGTACAGTTTGTCGATTGGGCCTTAAGGAATCTAATTTATCACATTATACTATGATGTTACAAGGATATGATAAAAATTAACAAGAACCAATAGGTGAGATTACACTCAGAACTCAGTTTGGAGAACTTGAATCCAATTCAGATTTCATGGTTCTTGATCAAGACATAGCCTTCAACATCATTCTTGGAAGACCCTGGCTACATCAACATGTGGCTATCCCTTCATCATACAATCAATGTCTCAAATATTGTTTCTATGGTCATACTGGGACATTGTATTGTGATAATGACCCGTTCATGTCATGTGAGTCTCAATACAATGAGGCGGAATTCTTTCACATGAAGGGAATGGGGAAATCCACAACAAGGGAGATTACCGAAATTAATGCTCCATATGGTTTGGAGAAAAATACAGTAAATCCATTTGCACATGTGAGTACAGATTATGTGTTTCCTATCAGTCAGATTGACAAGATATACCCAAATCAAAATACTCTTATAGAAAGATCCAAAATGTCAATTATAGAAATCAAACCAGACAGCATGGAAGAATGTGGTGATCCACCAAGTAATGATGAAAGACCAAATGGAGATGTCTTTATTTCATCTTTTGAAATCCATCAAGTCTATACATCGCCAGTTTGGCCAGAATAAGTGATATAAATTTCATAGGTGAACAATGATGTCAATTTTCAATCGATCATATCCTCTTTATTACCCAAGGAAGACCCTTCATCACCAATTAGGTCAGAAATGGAAGATTCTTCTTCAAGATGTTCAAATTTTAACATCTCTTCTAATCATGGAAATTCTGATTCATCATCTACTATTCATGTAGAAATTTAAGAAATGACACATGTTGATGAATAAGAGTAAGATCTCAAAGATGCTCCTCCAGCTTTTGAAGATGATATCTCTACCACTGTGGATGAAATCAGAGAAATAAATCTGGGTACAAAAGAAGATCCACACCCCACTGTAATCAGGGAGGCCATGACTCTTGAAGAAAAAGAGATGTATATTTCCTTTTTAAAGAAAAATCGAGACATATTTGCTTGGAACAATACAGAGATTCCAGGTGTTGATCCTGATGTGGCTACCCATCGCTTGGGTTATCCTGAAGAACATCAAGGATTCAAGAAAGATGCAAGAAGGACACATCCAACATATACTTCCAAAATGGAATCTGAAGTGGATAAGATAATCAATGATAACTACATCAGAGAAGTTCAATATCCTAAAGGGTTGGCAAATATTGTCCCTGTGAAGTAAAATAACTGCCAAATTAGAGTTTTCATAAATTTCAGGGATCTTAATCAACATTGTCCTAAGGATGATTTTCCTGTTCCGATTACAGAACATTTAATCAATGCAACAGTTGGCTATGAAGAACTTTCCTTCATGGATGGATATTCTGGATATAATCAAATCCGAATGGCTATCGAAGATGTGGAATCCATAGCCTTCAAAGCCCCTCAGGGTGTGTTTATCTATCAGGTAATGCCTTTTGGCCTAAAGAATGCAGGTGCAACAAATCACCGTGCCATGCATCGTATCTTCAAACCCTTTTTAGGGATGTTTGTTGAATGTTATGTGGATGATTTGGTGGTCAAATACAAACAACTTTCTAATCACCTGGATGAATTTGAAGTTATCTTCTGCAAGCTTCGACATCATAATTTGAAGACGACCCCCTTAAAATGTGCTTTTGGGGTAACATATGGAAAATTTCTGGGCTTTTTTTTACGCCATCGTGGTATTGAAGTCGATCTTGAGAAGAACAAGTAAATCCTTGGTATGTCACATCCTAGAAATTTGATAGAATTAAGTGGACTTCAAGGAAATTTAGCCTATATTCGGTGTTTTATTGCCAATTTGGCTGGCAAAAGTTTACCCTTCACCAAATTGAGGAAGAAGGGAGTCACATACCAGTGGAATGAAGAATGCCAAGAAGAATTCGATATTCTCAAGAAATACATCATGAGGACACCGGTACTTATTCCACATGTTGAAGGAATACCACTTATTATCTATGTAACATATCTAGAGCGATCATTGGGTGCCTTTATTGATCAGAATAATGATGTTGGGAAAGAAAACAAACTATACTATCTCAGTAAGACTATTCTTGAAGCAGAAACCCAATATTCAAATACTGAGAAGTCCTACATTGAATTAATCTATGTAGTTCAGAAGTTGAGACACTACCTGCAACATCACGAGGTCCAATTGGTATCTCGCAATAACCCACTCAAATTCATCCTTAGTCGTCCAATGCATACAGGACGTCTGGAAAGGTGGGTAGTTATTTTGCAGCAATTCAACATTCAGTATGTGTCTCAAAAGAAAATAAAGGGCCAAGCTCTGGCTGATTTCCTTGCTGAACATCTTTTAGTGGAAGATACATATTCAGATATTGAACTCCCTGATGAGGTAGCCTTCTCTTTTCATGATAGTTCTCAGGTATGGGAAATGTATTTTGATGGTGCCTGCATATGTCCAATAGGGGAAAAATGGATGATTCTAAATTCAACAAGGTTGGATTAGGAGTTATTCTTATTTCCCTGGAAAAGGCAGTTTTTCCTTCTTCCTTATTATTGTGGGAAGGTGTTACCAATAATGAAGAAGAATTCTAGGCCTTCATTGCAGGATTAGAGTTGGCCCTTCAAGAACAAGTGAATCACTTAAGGGTGAAAGGTGATTCAGACCTGGTAATCAAACAAGTCAATGGGGATTATACAATCAGAAAAGAAGAATTGATCCCTTTGTATGATTACATCAGAGATTTAATGGCGTAATTCCCTTCGAAACTGACATTTTCATATGTCCCAAGATCACAAAATTCTCAAGATGATGCACTGGCTAATATAGACACAGCTCTGGAAGATCCAAATCGGGACAAAACAACCATCAGTATTTCCCACCGTCGTATAATTTCACCTTATGTTCGAACCATAATATAGGATATCAATGAAATAAGTCTCATTCCTAAACTGTATGGTCATACTACAGGGTGGATGACACTTTTCAGGGAATGCCTTCAAAATGGAACACTTCCACCTGATAGAGTCGGGAAAGAAAAAATTTTGCGACGTGTGGTCAATTTTACTATTTATGATAGCCCAGATCACCTAGAGAAAATTTTCTACAAGCGTGGTTTCGATGGAGTTCTCTTCAGATGCATTGATGGTGAAGAGACAATGGTTGTCATGAAAGAAGTGCATACAGGAGTCTGTGGTTCCCACCAGTCTGGACATAGAATATCTTATCAGATTCAAAGGCTTGGATACTTTTGGCCTTCAATGATACAAGATTGAGGTGATTTCACAAAGAAGTGTCATTCATTTCAAGTACATGCCAAATTCATTCATCAGCCTCCAAAGTTTCTTCATGCAGCTAAATACTCGTGGACATTTTCCACTTGGGGAATGTATATGGTGGGACCTTACCCTTCATCTACGACCAAGCAGTTTAGGTATATTCTTACTGCTACTGACTTTTTTTCCAAATTGGAATAGGCAATACGTCTCACGGAAGATAGTTCTAAATGCATTGTTTGCTTCATCTAGTCTAACATAATTACTAGATTTGGTGTCCCTCATACCATATTGACAGACAATGGCACCAAATTCTATTCATCCGTGATGAAGAAGTTGTATCAAGAATACAACATTAAATCCAATTATTCATCTCAGTATCATGCAGCAGCCAATGGCCATATATAAGCCTTAAAAAAGACTCTTTCAAACATACTGCAAATGATGGTGGATAAAGATAAGAAGTGATGTCCTGATAAACTCTTTCATGCTTTATGGGATTATCAGACTACCACCCGCACTACAACGCGGTCAACTCCATATTCATTGGTATATGGAACGGAAGCAGTCCTGCCCATTGAAATTCAATTGCTGTCACTTAAAATAGCCATTTGTGATCATTCATCTATAGATGAGCAATCTAAAAAGCGATTGGATGAATTGAAATGGTTATATGAGAAAATATTATACACACTACAACACTTGGATTTCTACCAGAATCGAATAGCACAAGCTTTCAACAAAAAAGTTCGTCATCATTCATTCATTCAGGGAGAATTGGTATTGGTTCTCAGAACTCCAATGATACCAGGAATGAAACCTCCCAAGCATGAGCCAAAATGGGAAGGACCTTATTCAATATATAAGGTCTACTCCAATGGAGCATATTCATTAATCTCAATGGATGGATAACTCATCACTACTCCAACCAATGCCATATTTATGAAGAAATATTTTGAATAAACACAAAATACATTGTAACGGTCCAAGAATATGACCTTAAACTATTTTCATGTCCCTTACATCCAGAAGGACGTTAAACTGCACCATCCATGGTCTAATAATATGACCTTAAACTATTGTCACTTTCGTCCTACACGACGTTAAACTGTAACGTCCTAACTACATGATGCTAAACTGTACAGAAGTCTCTTATGTCCAGCAAGACGTTAAACTGTACCATCTACGGTCCATTCATATGACCTTAAACTATTTGTAATATTTTCATCCCACGCGACGTTAAACTGTGATGTCCTAGCGACATGACGCTAAACTATAAAGAAGTCCCTTACGTCCATCAAGACGTTAAACTGCATAACCAATGATCCATACATACGAATTTAAACTATTTGCATTTGGTTTTTTTCCAACATGACGCTAAATTGTATCATACCTTTTTCATCCAACATGACGTTAAACTGTGAAGAAGTCCCAAATACGTCCAACATGACATTTAACAATGCACTCTTTTTTCCTTACAGCATGACATTTAACTGCCCATTCCCCCTTTCGTCTAACATGACGTTAAACTATATTGTCCCCATAGTCCTAGTTACATGGCGTTAAACTGTACAAAAGTCCTTTAATACGTCCTACTTGACATTAAAGTGTACTTTTTTCCTTGCTACATGAAATTAAACTATGCAGCACCAATAGTCCTAACTACAAGACATTAAACTGCATAATCCCTTCATATGCCTTTCATGACATTAAACTATGCATCATTAGTGTTGTTGCTACCTCTTGTTTCTCACACTGAGTATGATTCATGTGATCTTAGAGCAAACTTCAACCATAACACTCTCTCTGGGATACTAACCATGTGTAAGTCCTGACACTATTTTTTCTGTCGTTGTCCCCAAGAACAACTTGATCACTAATTCATTCATTAATTGAACTACACAGACTCTGATCCTTGCCTTCTAGGCTAGGTATGTAGGAAACCTCCCAAGGTTCAAGCCCAAAACCAATCTCTTCATATCGGTTTACCTCCATCTCGTACGATGTTGATTTGTGAAACCACCCCCAGAATCTATATATTTACATTGGTTCTACTTTGTTCTTGCTATATGATGTTAAACTGTATAGAAATTTTTTCCAGGTATGACAATAATCTATAACATTATTTGATACCCTCACTTGAGAGGGAATCGTTATTTACATTTACTTTCAATCATGTTTTCTCCCAAAGATTACGTGCATACATGGCAATGCCCGAACCTTTTATTTTGGGTCAAACCATCATTGCACTAAAGTCCCCTTTCACCCTTCACATTTACGAACCAAATCTGTACAGAGGGTATTTCTAGAACTACGTGGGCTTGATTCCCATCCTTATGGGATATGTAGGAACGTTCGAGTGTCCCTCAAATCCAGCCCCAAGTCATTTCGGCCTAACCACAAGTTCCACTTTCAGTCCCTTGACTAAAAAGTCCCCATGAAAACACACAATGTGTATTTCTTATAATCGTCTGAGCTCTATGACCCAAAACTAAGATCTTAAATCCTTTTTTCCCGCACGACTTTAAACAATTGTACAAGTAATACGTATGGCATGATTGACGTCCTTATGGGATACATAGTGAAGTCCAACATTTCAATTCTGGACCCAGCCACAACGTGATTATGGTTAGCATTGATCTATTTATCTTTGCATACATGGAACAATACCGATTTTTATGTGTCTTAATCCTAACCTTAAATATTTTCAGATCTTCATATCCCTTTTTTCATGACATTTAGTCAGAAAAATGTCAAATTTCTTAGAGTTCTTTTTCCTGACTATGCATCACGTTCCCTTAGGTGACCTTTCATAAACAGTGTCCATAAAAAAAATTTCAGCCAAAAGATAAAATTATTTGACTATGCAGCCAATGCCCTTAGGTGGCCCTGCATAATTCAACCCCCTAATGGGTTTTCCAGATACTGGTAACGTCATTCTTGGGAAGAAATCCTCTTTTTTCCTTATTGGTCTTATCAAAAATATGTATGGATCCGTAAAAACTAGTCATCCTTAACATATTTATTTCATGTTCTTTTTTATGATCTCAAAGTATTCAATTCTATGGTTTATATTTAGCATCACTACGCTTCGGTCAGTCCTACATTGGAGTAATATTCATCCAATTCTCAGACAGTCTTGATTGATAATATCTTCTTCATATTCATGTACCTCTATCCATACAGCAAACTCTATACCTTGGAAAAGTTGAATCCCCATAAACATTCACTAGCTTCATATCACTAGAAAGGAAATTTCATAGAGTTTGTTTGCCTGACTATGCAGCAAGTTCCCTTAGGCGGCCTTGCATAAGTAGTCTACATAACGGATCTGTCAGCCAAAATATGCTATTATTTGACTATGCTGCTAATGCCCTTAGGTGGCCCTGCATAATTCAACCCCATAAGGGGTATGTTAAATAATGGTAACTTCATTCTTGGGAACTACTTCTTTTAATGCCTTTTTAGCTCTTTTTGATATCATTCCTCATATTCAAATTTTCGTAAGTCGTAGTTTACATATTTTCCCTCATACTTGAGTATGTTAATACATTTTTAGATAAATTGTCAAGGAAACGAGTCAATTCTAATTCATTCAGTCAAAGTGATATCAACCATAATCATTAGCCTTTTTTATGTCTGACGTGCATGACAGTAAACTGCCCACAAAAGACAAGGGAACTCTGAATAAAAGTCTAGTTCTAGCTCACTAAACATACATTTTGTATGATTTAGGAAATATTGTTCAATTAGAAGATTCAATGTTTGTAGTATTATTTATAATAATCCAATTAAAAATCAAACTATGCTTACTAGGCCCATTGGCATAGGTAAAATTTAATCCAGGTAGTAGGAAAATACATGCCCAAGTGATTGAAGAAGAAAGAATTCTTTCCATTTGTTGCACAAGAATTAGAAGGACATCCACGGAATGGAGTCTCTTCTATTTTCTAAAAAATTACAAGAGGATGTCAACATAAGTCTTCACATGATAAACAACATCCTGAGCTTCATCAGTAGCTACTTAAAACTCATGCAATCGACCAACTTCAATCTTCTCAGCCTGATGGAGTGATTTCTTGGCATCCACAATGGCCTTCATACCATTCGTTTGAGCTCCCTCCAGTGAATTATTGAGTTGGTAAAGTTCCCCAGTAACAACATCTAATTGTTGCTCGAGGTGCATCTGCTGGACAACTTTATCTTTGATCTTTTTCTTCATCTATTTCATCTTGGCAGCATAGTCAGCTTCAGCTCGGGATACGAAAACCTCAAATTCAATAATATTGGCTAACAGCTTCACCCTGGTTAGATCGTCACGACACTTTTCCTCCAGCTCCCTCCTGAAAATGACATGTTTCACCATGGCATAGATCTTCTCATATCCAAAACCACCAAGTACCAATATGAAAAATAGGGATGACAGCTGGGGAATCTTCAATGGCAGCTCCTCTAGAGGCACTTTAGATATGATTTTCCATATGTTCTTCCATGCCTTGCGTCGTTAAAATTGGAATTCCTTTTGAACTTCCAGGTCCGACTCAGCGTCACTGTCAAAGGAGGGAGTATAATCTGGGATTAATTCACTTAGGGAAGTGCCATGTTCTGCTCCTTCCCCCGTGACTTGAGTTTCTTCAATTTCAATTCCCATTGGGGAGGAGGCTGAAGCCTCAACTCCAGATCTAGCCACTGCAATTGATGGCCTTGCAGAATTAATTGAATGTTTTGGTTTGTTACAAAGGATAAAAAAAGTTAATTGGTTGTATTGAAAATTAAGTACAATAAAATATATTTATATTCCTTACCCAATGGTTGATCAGCAACCTGAAAAGGCTCCTCCCCATCATTCCTAGTTTCGACAGGATTTTCAAGATGAGTTTGAGGAAGCTCTATTAGGTTCAGCTCCACTTTGGCTAATGTCTCTACAATGGTAGGGTATTCTGTACCCCCTTGAGGCATGGGTAGTTCAGCAGCTTCCTCAGAAAAAACAGCACATTTGACGCAATCATGATTATACATGTAATTAGAAGTTATTCTTAATAGGATGAAGGATAACACTCACATCCATAATCTTATAAATCACATGGTATTTTAACATGATTTATAAAATCTTCGAAAGATGCGCCAAGTTCCATCATTTAATCTAATGTCATCTCAGAATCCTGGTTAGTCTCGCAAGTGGGAGCATTTGATGTGTCTTATTGTTGACTTTTATCCTACGATCTCTAAACCTGGAGATCATCTTCAGATAAAATCGCAGCATCAGTTTCAATAGCCACCAAAAGCTCTAATTCATGGGTTGAACCTGAAGTATCACAGAATGGAAGTCAGTAGTTGATTCATTCAAAATTTTATGAAGAATTGTTAACTTACTAGAAGTGGGTTCTTCTCTTCTTGCAACCGCAGCTGGAGGGATACTGGGAATAGATGTTGGCCCTTCTCCAGGAGCAGCCAAGTCAGCCTGAATTTGCGATTGTTCCACAACACCCTCTGTGGTCCTCAAAGGAGGTTTGGTCCTCCCCCTCAAAGGGTAAATTGAAGAAGCCACTGCAATCCCATGGAAAATTAGTAATTTTTTCATGGTTTAAGACTCATGATTTTCTGAAGGACTTACCACTGCTAATGAAGATTTTAGTTGTGGTCTTCTTCCTCCGATGCTTTTTCTTCCTTGGATTTTTGGTAGTGTCTGCAGTCTCCATTATAGGAACTTGAATTGGAGAATGGAAGGTCATTTCCAACTCCACATTCATGGCCTGTTGGCATGGAGATATCTCTCCCGATTCGTGAGGAGATTCATCAGAATCCCCGATGGCAGTACCTCCAGGGCTATACTGTGGAAAAGGAACCTCAGTAATTCCTTTCTTTGAAAGCTGTGGGATGAAGATAATAATTTCCTTGAGTAACAACTCTTTGAATGAAATCATGTTGAAAAGAAAATAAGGAATGAAAACTTACATCTTCAGGGTCCACGTAATCATGCCACTCCTCATTAGAAACTCAGCGGTGCTACGATCTATCATTTCCTTCACCCGCTTGGTGATAGGAATGGAATAATCGGTGGCATATGTGAGAATTTCAAGATCTCTGATATAAGATTTCACTTCAACAGGGCTATCTTCAAAATTAATATCGGTAGAAGCCAGAAGGGTCCCTATTCCTGGGAGATGTATCCCCTCTCATAAATCCAGCCAGGCAATTTCAATACCATAGTATAAACTCTTCCATGTCTGGACAGCCTCTGGTGGTAGATATTTAATGCGTGCACTAGATGGCTGTGAGGAAGGTCCTACAATCTTCGACATAAATTTCTTCCTAGCTCCTGCACATATTGATAGAGAATAAGAAAATAAGACTTATTTCTTTATAAAGTTATGATGATTTAATTACCACAACGAAGTAAATCACCAGGAGTTGATGGAGTAGGTCTTCTGATTCTGAAAGAAGGATTATATCGGGCACAAGGCCGCTTTGACACTTGTAGTGCCTCATCATCCCTATCATGGAAATCGGGTGAATCCGTCCTAGAGGAGGAATCTGGCGAATCAGCTTTGGGTGGGGAAGCATCACCTTCATGAGTAAGGGTTTCTTTTTCTACAGTCCTATTCCTTTTCCCCACCTTATAAACTGGGTGATTCAACACCCTTTAGGGTATGATTCTATCTAGTTATCGGCATACCATTTAGTCAAGTTGTGTGCCACACTTTCAACTGGTAGATCAAATACCGCCCCAGCTTTCTCCCTTGACATCACGAGCCGTAGTTGCCGAGCAACCATCAGATGTTTCTCTAACCTGACATATAATGGGGGAGAAACTGAAATCTGTTGCAGAAACTTGAGTTGACGTGAAAATATATATGGAGCATAGGCCTCGCATATAATTTCTCTATCATTCTTGGAAACTAACACACAATCTCTGCAAGAAAGCATGTATGACCTCAAATCCAAGTGGGTTGTTCCATCATCCACAAACTACTCGGTTGGAAAATTTCCATAGGGAAAGAAGTTGAATTCCTTAAACATGCTCAACCTCACATTCATGTCACATACATTATGATCTAATGGAGAAAATACAGAGATTGCTTGCACTGATGGACTGAAAGAACTTCCAGGAATATGTACTCCATTCTATACATTATAAGTCCTAAAGTGAGAGGCAATCAATCCCCATAAAACTTGGAATGGTCCCACTATTCTAAAAGAATATTTACCCATGAAGACATGAAGTAAACTCCTGTGAATCTTAGCTAAAATGAGTGTAGCCAACCAAACCATTTTTCTGTCATCCATATTTTCTGCAATGACGAAGGTCCCTGGCCTGACGCCTCCCTTCGAGTCCCTGACTGGAATGAGATAAACGCTGAGCCACAAAGACAAGAAGCATGCTAGACGTGTCTTCTTTGGGATCTATTAATTCACCTCATATCCCCATTTCTCAAACTCTCCGGCTTCTAGAGTTGGCCAAAATATGCTAGGAGCACCCCTCTTCTCAGTTTTTGGGATGGTGGTAGGTGGGTTGGGCCTCATATCCTTGGATTTCATTATCTTGGATCCTTTCTCCATCAGATCCTTCTCCTTTCGTTCCTTCTCTTTCTTCTCAATAAGAAATATATTCATCCACTCCTCCAGAATAATATCATTTCTAGAATGAGTTAAGGATGTCTCTGAACTCTTGAGCATGTGGAAGATTTTAAATAAATCCCGAGCCAATGTAGGAGTCTTCTCTGAATCATTTCAAGTCACCTTAGGAGGAATTAATTCATCATACATGTCGCCCAAAATTGGAGCCCCTGAGATCCTGTGGACATCCCACAGACTAATGCCTACTTCTCCATGATTCAGATGGAAAGAATTGGTTTCTAGGCTCCAGTGGCTGTGTATCTCCGACATGAAGTTATCATTTCTATAAATATATGTTTTCCCATCCCGGAAAACTTCGTATATCGCCACTCCTTTCAAATCCTCGACAAACTCTGCACATGTTTGTCGCACCCAGTATGCCCACATCCAATTTGGCTTCACACCTCCCCCAGGATGGAAGTAACAACTTTTTTTCCATCCTTTCGATTGATCCATCTGAACATTTCAAAAGATTGAAAGATGACAATGTGGTTGCAGCTCAAGCTTACGAGGTTTCAGATATGGCGTACAAGGGCCATGTTGCATCATGTGGGCCTTCTCCACTGTTCTAGCATTTATAAATCCTCCTCCACATGAGATATTTACTGAAACAAAGTTGGTATAATTCTGATACCATGAAATTGGGAGATAGCTCTTTGCTATTGGAATTGTAACTTCTTGCAGATGACCATATCCATACAAAGGCAGATAAATGATTTGGGGGAAGTCGCGAAGATACATTTTCAAATACATTTCCAAATCTGGAAGAGTGCTATCACAGACGGTATAATAATCATGGCCAACGATTGCCATAATATCATCAACATGTTTGCTTGCCAATTCATCAGCGGTTCCAATCCTTTTTGGGTCCATTGAATCTGCACAACAGTAGAATAAATAACTCTTAAAAAAGTTGATTTTTTTAATAAAATTTTTGATATAATTCGACAAAAATGGCAATGGAATTAAGGCGCGCAAGTCTAAATTTTTCCCACGCAAGTGTTAATGTGTCGCGCAAGTGTTAATGTTCCGCGCAAGTATTTGGTATGCAAGTATCACCGCACAGGTCTAGATACCTTCACAGTAGCGCGACAACAAAGGAAAAGCGGAAAAGAGAGCAACTTGTGGGGTGGAGATGACCTGCACGGTGAGAGATCAAAAATCAGAAGTTCTGTGCAATGTGCGACAAATGAGCGCATATATATAGGCCCGGCCGGCCACCTGCATGCCTACAGCTAGCGCGCTCCAGCCCTGCACGACTCGCACCTACGCGATGACAGTTGCGCAGTGAATACCGACGGTCCTCTTTCCCTTTGGTTTTCTTCTTTTCCTCAGAGTCACATCCTTATTCTTTCGGATCCGACATTGAGGGGGGAATTTTTGTTGACGCTCCTTTTGGTCACATTGTTTAAAGGAATGGAAAGGGAAATGACTTAGCACAAATTGGTTCATCCTTTGAAGTGTACATAAAAATCAACAAAGGAATTAGAAAAGTGTCAAAGGACCTTGGGTCGCGCAAGTACCCTTACTGTCGCACAAGTACACTTGCACGGTGTAAAATGGTCGTGCAAGATACTTGCGTGCCCTCTTTGAAAACCTCCCGGGGTCTTCTCTAGCCTATAAATACCCCCGGTGGGCCCCCCATTTCAGGAGGAATTTTTCCAGAATTCACATATAGATCTATGAATACCCAAGTCTCTTCTTCATGTCTTCTGAACACTTCTAAGGTAATTTGTTACCTTGAATGGAAGGTCTAAACCAGAGGAAAAAATTCTAAGTGTTAGAATTCACTAACACTTGTGCGCCTAAGTGTTTTACCCATATGGGAAATGGACACACATGGATGCCTCCTTACCTACTCATTGAAACTTGTGCGCTAATCTTCTGGAAGTACCTCGGGATTATTTAAAAGGATTTGGTCAAGGATCGCTCAAGTATTACCCTAAGGGCTGAAAATTGTGCAAGTACCCATGTGCCGTGTAGGTATACCTGCACGGCCAGGACTTGTGGGCCCACGCAGTACCTTCACGCCTGCTTGGACATGGCCACCCTTCTATTTTTTGGGTGCCCTTCTTGCCCATTTAACATCTCTTATTCCATTACACCTATCCTATTCAAGATTCAGTCTTAAAGACACTCTTCAAAGCCATTTATGGCATGTTTTCTTGATTGAATTCCTTATACGAATGGAATTCCATGAAACATCTCTCAAAACCTAGTGATTTACAAATCTTTATGTTACTAAAAATAGAGATTGCATTCATTCAATCGCATCCTATAAGAAGAGAGATCCATATTTATGGGAATCCTCCTTAGGAGTAAGCCCCATGTCCTCATTAATTTGGGCCTCCTTTTTAGGAGTAAGCCCCAGTCATAATTTCCCTTAACCTGGGCCTCCTTTTCAGGAATAAGCCACAAGTCCCCTAATTTGGGAATCCTCCTCGAGAGTAAGCCCCAACCATAATTCCATTAACCTGGGCTAACTTTTCATGGGTAATCCCCAGTCTCAATGTTCCCAAAAATACTGGCATCCCCATTAGGAGTAAGCCCCAACCATAATTATCTTAACCTGGGCTTCCTTTTCAGGAGTAATCCCCAATCTCAAATATGGGCATCCACTTTAGGAGTAAGCCCCAAGTCCCTTAATTTTTTAAGTCCCTTAACCCGGGCCTCCATCTTGGGAGTAAGCTCGAGCCTTAATTTCTCTTAACTAGTATTAATTTCCTTTTGATATGGGCTTCCTTATTAGGAGTAAAACCCAATTATAAGTCCCCTCCTAACATAGGAATCTTCCTTAAGAGTAAGTCCCAAGGTTAGAGTATCCAAATCTCCATGAACCACATATACCTTTATAGACATTGTTCCTAGATTTCTTCCCTGAAGTAAATCATAATCCTCATCTATTTGGATAGTCATACACAAAAAATCCCCACATAATTTCATCTTTCATGGCACAAGTGTCTAGTTTTACCAATATCTCTTGTTTCTCCCACCGTTAATGACTCACGTAATCTTAGAGTGTAAAAGTTATCATGAAATATTTCCTTGAGCAATCAATCATTCATACACATCATACTCCCTTACTCGAACTACGTGGTTTCTCATTCCTTTTCCAAAATAATGTATACGTAGGTATCCCATCTATGGGTATGATCCCAACTCTGGAATAATCAATATCCTTCTGAATGAAAATAAAATTCAAGTGCCCCACTGAGTGGCTTTAAAACCAGTATGGTGATCATAATGACCAACTGACATTAATATATTGAAGGATACCATTGGCTAAGAATATATAAACAAATTCAGATGATTCTCTATCGATGAAGAACCTCGAATAAATATAAAATACTCTCTAAATTTCCTACATATCAATCATTGATTGTCAGATCTAATGGAAATCTCATTTTATACTTGGTAATATAATAAGTATTCACGAACATAACTTAAATCTATAAAGAGAGTCCCAGAGTAGAAAATAATTTCCCTAAAAAAGGTGTGATGAGTCTGACCTCCCAACCTCTCGACCAATGCAAATTCATAATCCTCATCAGTCCACAACTAATGTGCACATACCATTGGAATGTTGGTTCAAATGGATATGGAATCATTGGATGTTTCCGTTTCTAGGAAAAAACACGTTAGAAACCTCTTGGAATGTTTGAATCTTAAATCAATGACATCATCCCCAATTATAGAGAGAAACAGTGTCGAAACTAAATACATTTATAGATTTTAATGTTGTGTAACCAATTATAAAAACAATTATTTAGTTATGAAAAATCATTAAATATTTTATTATATATAATTTATTGGTAATGATATAAAAAATAATTAAAAGAGTTGATGAATGAGAATGAGAATGATGTATACTCAATGTTATATTTAGCTTTCATAATGATCATATATATTTAATAAATATTAGTCAAATATTGTAGTTCATGGGTACAACAATGAACAAGCATTAGATAATATAGTTCTCATTCACATTAATTTTAGAAAATTATCACCTTAAATGATTATATTATTTTATTCATTATTTTATGGTTTCCAAATAATCTCAATATTAATTAGCTCTGTATTTTCATAATTATATTTTCTCTTTTTTTAATATCCCTTTTTCGTTGTATATATTTATATTCAATAAATAATTTGATACATTATATATTGTTGTTACAAAAAATTATTATTAAATGATTCCACTCTCATTTTTATTATATGAAATATCATTCATCATTAAAATTACTCTCCATTAGTTTCGTGTACCCAATTATCTCATCTACATTGTTACTGATCAATATTTCAATAAAAATTTTACATTGAAATAATGAATTGAAATAGATGTTTTTAGTTAATTGACATATTTATAATTTTTTGTTCTAAATATCAATAAATAATATTCTAGTGTTGGTAGTCTTCATTATAAATTTGACACGTAACCTAGTATTCCAAATTCATGTTTAATTGAAATAAATTATTATATTCCCTATACATTGTTAGCTAAAAAATAAACAATGAAGAAATAGTGAAACAATATGTGTTCTTAACCTTAAATATATTGAAATAAAAATAGTAATTAAATTAAAATCCCATTATCTTATAAGGAATCAATACATCAGGAATAATAAAAGGATGACTGAAATAAAATTTATAGGGTTTCTACAAACATTCTTCATTTTGACCAAAAATAATGAATTATCAAATATGTGTATAAAAATTCTATTATTATTAGATCAATGCTAAATTCATAAAGTGAAAGTCTATCCCTGAAGTAGAAAAATATATTTTCTCATAAAATAAATAGTTCAATGATAACAACCCCGGGAGTTTTTATATAGAATATTATTCCCACAATAATATAAAACCTCGACTCTAGCCACCCATTGAAAGTTGTTATATTACTACAGTTTAAAATGATACCAAGGGTCATAACATAGAGGTCTAGATGCTTTATTAGTCTTTGATGACTAGATACATAGCTGATTCTCATATTAAATTAGAAAAAATGAATTGATATAAACTAATATAGTGATAACATTATCATTTATTCTCTTATATCTCATAAATCATTCATAAATCCCTTATTGGTAATATAGTGAAAGGAAAATAAAAATATGGGTGAGATCATGTTAATTATTGGGGTAGATGTCCAACATATGATATCATAGTAAAAATAAAGCATGAATATTATAAAATAGTATGAAAATAGTTAAATATTCCATATTATTAAAATAATAATATAATATTAAATACTTGGAGGATATAATAATATAAATAATCACATGCAAAACAATGCGTTTCATAATGATTGAATGTAAAATGTTAGAAATCGTATTCCTACTATCACCACACAATTAAAAGAAATAATATATAAATAGGTAACATGTACACAAAAAACCCAATCCTAGATCTCAAATAATAACAAAAACTAATCTTGGGGCTATAATAAGCCCCACTAATAACAAACAATGTCCAAAACAAACATCGTATAAAAAAAATGAATTACAATTCAACACACAATCGACATAAACATTTATATAAATAATCATTCATACAAACCATTGAAATTTTATACATTTAATTATATATAAAAATAATATTATAAGACTTCTAGAGTGATATGGGGGATATTATCATCATACTACATTCCCAATATAGAATAATATTCATCAATGGATATTTATATTGTCGAAAATAAATTTAGAAGATCATTGGAACATTTATTTGGGGAAAAATCATTTCAACTATGTTGAAATCTAATAAATTCTATAATTTTATGTATCATTTTCCCCTAAAATGAACCATTTAATGTCTTAATCGAAAATTAATGAAAAATATATTCATGATGTTAGAAAAATACATTCATTTCAGGAAACAAAAAAGTATTTATGAAAATATATTTGGTATTATATATAAAGGTCATATAATTCCAAAAATAAAAACACTAACATATACTAACCTGAATAATAATTATATTGTGAGATAATCCCTTACCGATGTGGTAACTCTGGAATTATATCCCGATTAAAATAAAAAAAATCAAATGTATAATAAAATAATATTTACATAAATAAATTAATGATATAAAATATAAATGTTTTAGAATATATAGTCTAGAAAAACAAGTGATGAATAATGAATATGTATCATAGAAGGTAATATGATATTAGAAACACTTAAGAAAACATAACACTGAAGTGAGAATTAATCAATGAAGTTATATTGTGTTACAAATGTAAAGTTTAGTGTCCCATTTTTTATGAGGAATGGATTCAATAATTTATCATCTTAATATTCCCTTGATAAATTATACTTATTCTTAAATATTTTATAGAGGATTTGGGAGCTTCTTCGGTTTGATTGAAACTCAAAGCTCTAAATTTTGGCAAAACATGCTACACCGCATGGTTCGTGCAAAATTGGTAGTAAACATTTAGATAAACAATGAAGAACCAAAATAGAAGGTGAATGGTTAGTTTAAAATGCACACGGGGCGTCATGGATATGTGAAAAGCTTTAGAAAACTGATGAGGGGTGATTGTATTATTCGTAGTTTGAAAAAATCAGGAACCACATCCACATCATTAATTACACTTAAGTACTGTAGTGGAATAGTTGGCATATGGTTTAGCCAAACCACATGGTGAAATCATGAACACATTAATGAATGGGTGGAATTATCCTTTTTACCATATACCTCTTAAAACCATATCACCATTTTTTCTTCTTTTTAATAACTACAAATCTCCTCAATTCGAGATCCTCCATTGCATCAATATGGTATTTGATGCTTCTCCATCATTTAAGATCTAATTCATTTTCCATAATCACAGTGGCTATAAAATGGTCAATTTCCATTCTTTTTTTGTACATATACATATTCAACATTATTTCATGATTAACTAACATGACCTAGTTTCTAGGTATTTGTATATTCTTTTAGTTTACTTCCAACAAGGATAAATCAAAATATGATATTGGATTTGAGTTCCTCTACCACCATAAGGTAGGTAGTATAAATTATTTCTCTCAAAGTCTCACTCATTTATTAATGTTTTACTTATGCCGCACATTGGAATCACTATGAATTTCATTATAACTAATTAATTTTTCAGATTATTTTTTGTATTATGACAATGACCTCTTATGATGCCCATTGAACATGATGATGTTTTGAACCTCACCATGGATCACCCCATTTTTTGAGTACATATAAACAAAATAATTGGATACATATTACATATATTTTAGGTAATTTTAAATTGAATGTTAATTATGTAATAATAAATGAATAATTTTGATATAGTATGATAGTTGCCTTTCACATGTACCCTTGTTGTTTATGTATATCATGAATAAAATTCAAGAAATAATATTATAACCATTTTCAATGATTAAAAATAATGAATTTATTAATTAAATTGAAAGTAAAATAATAATGTATTAACACATGGCCTACGATTATTTATAATTGGTGGAAAATGATTTTGGACCATTTCCCTATTGAAATTGTTGTCAGACTCTAGAAAGAGTTGGATTCTTAAGGGAATCTGTTGAGGGCTTATAGGGTGGAACACTATTTCATTGAGTAAATTACCAAGGGAGATTAAAAATATAGAATTTGATATTTTTATTATTAGTACAATAATGCATTATCGTAGTACAGAAAATTAATTTTCCTAATACGCATAAATTAGAATACCTTCGAATATCACCTTGGATATAGATTGATCTCATCAGACATTTGATGCTTTTGGTAATCTCACGAGGCTCCATCAATTATTTATATGGGATTTATATTATAATATCTCTATGGAATTGATTAGAGACTTCCCGCCAATGGAATATGAAGGTTGTAACCTTCATATTAAACATTAACCATTTGGATAGGATATTTGGTTATTACTACGAGTTTTCCTGACCTTGTATGTTCAAGGAATTCTTCGTTCCACCTTGGGCCCTCTATCCTTATTACTATTATGTGGTTACTGATATCATAATCTCATCCCTGAGGAAGCTAAATCCTGGATAGAGTAGATAAATTCTATCCTTACTTGTCTTGAGATGCTACTAGAAAGAATGGCCAAGATCACTGTTTATTTTATTTGGGGATCTTATAAGATTTATGGGGTTGTTTTAAACATGGAAAAGTAACATCTGGGTATAGTTTGGGGAGATTTCTAGTCTCCCATCCCTTATTAGTTCCTATCTAGGACACTGATGTCTAATTGAGATTGAGAGAGAGAGAGAGAGAGAGTTCATTCGCTAGGAGTTGGAAACTATGCCTATTATGGAATATTCTTATCATTGTATTGAACTACAGTTTTTTGCATATACTTTTTATCATGACTATTTTCCTAAAGAGAGATGTTTCGACAATGGGCTAATGTATTCCATTAGATCTCCTGAAAATATATTAGGAACAAATACCATTTTAGAGGTAGTGAACCACAACATTATTATTAAGTGAATCATGATGGAAGATTAACGTATATGACCCATTATTTTGGATCCCAGGAAATGTAGATCATCTAGAAGTAAGAAGCATATTTTAAAGGGTTCTAGAAAAAGTAGTGGTATCCAGTTTATTCTTACTAATTTTTTGTTCTTATATTCCCTTAGTGTGGGAGATACAACCCCATAAATCCAGAGTGGGACTAAGACCGAGTGGATTGCACATATTATAAAAAATTGGCCAACCTTAGAGATTCTTAAAATACATTCAAACTATTAACAATTGGGGAGTATACACATTATATATACATTCTATAGTACTGTTAGTAGCATCATGTTGAGTGGGAATTTGGAGTTCCACTGGTCTTATTGATTGAGGTGGTGGACATGGTCGAGTTGGTCAGACCAAAAATGTGAATATCTAGTAGTGTGTACCCACATATGGTTGTCAGGACGTGGCTCAGGGTCGAGGATCATGCCAGATAGATTAATTATAGATACACCTTATGATTAGGGTTTTAGACCATCTACACTGAGAGGTAATAAATTATTAGACTATAGTATGTTATCTACATTAACTGACATAGGAACTTCTCACTCTATTATCTATGTTTCTATCATAGAAATAAAAAAGGCAAGATGTTTTGTACTTATTTGGGGTATTGAAATTTGATAATATTTTGGGATTTCCATCATAACATGTACAACAATGTAAGAGTGTCCCTTGATATTGGTGGTTATCATTTCTTATGGAACCTCTTCATCCTCATGATTAATCTATTTATTATAATTTTTTGGATGGAATATTTTGTTCCCTATTATTCCTGTATTGAAATTTATCATCACAAGGTTCCTCCTCATTACTCAAAGTTAGTAGCTATGTATATATGGGAAAATTGGATTTATATCTGAGTCATTATGGACCTGAGCACCATGCGAATGAAAGAGTATCATACCAGATTTATTGTCTTATGTTAGATGATCAGGAAGTGTGACTGATGTATTTATCTCAGTTAAGAGGTCACTTAGTGGATATAATCCTTGATAAATTTTTCGGAAAACATCATTAGATATAGGTATAATTCCTCATCAGTATTCTGCTAGTATTAGTAAAAGTATCTATTAATCCATACAGGATGTTTACTATGGAGTTTCCAGAGCTAATTAGAGAACTAAAGTTATTTTAAGCTAAGCATTTCAAATGACCCATTACTTTTTTGTGGGGTTCATATATTCTTTTAAACATGATGGAGGGTTGGAACCTCTCGCATCTTTTGGATTACATTTCATTGAATCAACTTATTATTTTTAAATGGTATCCACTACATCATATAGAAAATCACTTCAATTAAGTCCAATGATTTAAATTTTTATCAAATATAGATTGGACATTATACTATCATCATGTTTTAGTTTTTTCATTAGATGTACCATTTAAAACATTACATAATAGATGTGTCTTATATGTGTATTTTGTTATGTCACTCAGTTTAAAAATTAACCAAGCTATATTTATGGACATATTGAAACAGGTTGTCCACCCATATCTAGATTATTTTATGGTGGGATTACTATGTAACCCCTAGGTATAATATCAAAATAAACATGATCATTCAATGCACCTTGATATCATATTGGGTACACTGATAGAGAACCAGGTTTATGATAAACCCACAATGTGAAACTTTTGTATTGTGGAATTTCACTTCTTGGATAAAATAATTTAAGACTATACAATATCAAATGACCCAATGAACGTGAGAGAGATATTTTCTTGGGGGAAACCCAAGAACATATTAGATATAGATAGTTTTTTAGGGATAATTGGATGTTACAATAACTATACTAACTATTTCTTGTTCATTTTATAACCACTTATGGATTTGAAAAAGAATGGTTTGAAATTTTTATGTCCAAATGCATCTAATGTATTATTTCTTGAGTGGAATGGAAGGATTACATCAATGATGATACTGATTCAATTGGAATTAGGAAGAGGGTATATGATTTATTTTTATCCATTATGTATCATGCAGGGAGCTTTATTAATCTTGGAAAATTGTATCATGGAATACATGTCTCATTAGTTTAAACTCCATGAAAATAATTACCCAATGAAAAATTTCAATCAAGATGTTGTGGTCCATTAGTTATACCTTTTGAGGCATTATCTATTAAGGGAAAATTATTTATGAATAAATATCACAAAATCCTCAAATAAATATATAATCAGCATTATTTTATTCTCAATCATCATCGATGGGTTGAATACTTGTAGTCCTTCGACTTTGTTCTTGTGTAAAAACCCGGTAAATGGAAATTTGTAGTTGATGCTCAGATCCACAATAATTAGAAACAAGTTGTACATGAGTATAGTATTGAATTTTAGTTGGTGGATATATTTTTGGAGATCAATTAGGATATTCACGAGTGTCTGAAGTGGAATATTCTTTCAGAATTAGAAATAGCCTCATCACATTAAGATATAGTGAAGATAAGATAACATTAATACCGATAGGGATTACTCCTATGTGATATTTTTTCAAAAGGAGAACCACTTTTATGATAGATTATTGAGGTGGATGAGATGTTATACCATCAATGTTTCATATGGGATCCTAAAAATGTGTAATAAGAATTTATATACTAATATTATGCTACAAGTTGGTCAGTACACCATGTGATTACAAACATGTACTATGACTTATGCCACCAATATTGGTGTTATGTACAGAAATGTAGGATTGGTAGATTTATTATTAGGTGTTCCACCAATCATAAAATGATGGCGGGATAACTGTGATAATCATGGATTTTATAGAAGTTTCCTATTTTGGATTGTAAATGGGATGCCATCTCTAACTATTTTATGACTTCATTATCGTGATTGCATTATGGCGGTTATGTGGTATGGTTGAGCATAGACATTTTATGTAATGTCTCTTAATTTTTACATATAAATGATAAATTTTTAGTGAAATATATTGGATGTTAATATATTAATGAAATTATTTTCCCTCATGGATTTCCACATTCAATTTTGTCAGATAGAGAGGAAAAGTTCATCTCATTGTTATGGTAGCAGTTGTAGAGGGCACTAGGTTCATAGGTACTATTATGTATAACATATCCACCATAGACAGATGGGTAGTTTTAATGTATGATATAGGTGTTTGAAGATATGACTAGAGCATGTTTTCTCAACATTGGTGGTTCATGGGAGATTCACATCACTCCAATTGAGTTCACCTACAATAATAGTTTCCAGGAAACTATTATGATATATCCTTATGGTGTATTATACAATAGTCCATGTTGATGACATATATGATGGTTATATGGAGTTTAGGTACTGAAACTGGGATGTCAACTCATTTCGTAGATTTTATAGTAGTTTTATGTAATTAGAATGTATATGGATATGGAATAGTTTGGGTATTAGTCATATTCTAACCAAAATGAATAACCTCATTGGATTAAATTTAGTTATTTGGTATTGATATTGTTTTTCATAGTTTGGGGAACATTGATTTTCAAAAACAATCATTATTATAAAATGCTTATGTTGGGACTATTGATATTTTTGAGAGAGTCGAGCTCGTAGACTATCAGTTAATGCTAACTCAAAGGTACCAATATAGACACAATGTCTTCCTCATGTCTCATTTTCACTATTATTAATCTGGCCTCACTCATATCATTGATCCTTTAGATGTTCTGTTTGAGGGTGATGTTTCTTTTGAGGAGAATCCAATTTGTATTATTGCTCCAAGCACAATGGTTGTCTAATGTTTGTATGTTCATCAAGTACATGTGATATAGTAGGAAACCATCTTATATAATGATATATTTTAGAAAAATGATGGTTTATGTTCTCATTTTCATGACCCTTTCTCATATCAAGACCAACCACACTTAGAGAAACATTAGGATGAGTTGTCTTAATGTGCGGAGGTTGTAATCATCTAACATTTTGATGTGGTATGAATCCAGTTATTTTTTTGTGGAAATAATTATTTTTTACTTTATAATTGAGTGTAAATGATTAAATAAAATTTCCAGAATATATGGGGAATGTTTGTATCTCGATGCCCAGATATTTTGAGAAACATCTTTAGGTGAACGATTGACACATTTTTATTAGTAAATATGAGGATCAACCATGGCGCCCAACAAGAGAAGGTTAATAGTTAGTTTATCTATGAACAACATAATTCATGGTTGTGTGGGATTCGTGAAAAACTGTATAGTGGTGATCAAGATTCACTTTGGTTAACCAAACCTTGAAACTGTCTGACACCCTTGTGGCCCCTTTGGTAGTTGATCTACATGGGGGGTGCAATTTTTTTCCAAACCATTGGGCCAAACCGTGTGATCCACTATAGTTGGGGTAAATTTATACTTTTTCCTCCATAATTATTATCACTAAATCATCCTTTCATATTCATTACATGCATTAAAACACACATGTTTTGATTATCATCTATGGAATCAAGCTAGGATTTGAATCCTTTTCCTCATCTTATATTTGACTCTTTCACTGTTAGTCTTGTTTTTTAGAAAGTGGTAACTTATATGATCAATTTCATTTCATTTTTAATATATATCTCCATATTTGGTGTAATTTCCATGTGTGATAATTCACCTTCTATTCATACTATTCATATATAAAACTTATTTACTCCCATATAAAATATTTCATAGGCTTATACCTAACATGTGTTCCTCAAAATCTAAGAGTTAGATGGTCCATACTCCTTACATAATTGTAAAACTTGTTCATAAATGCTTAAAATATTTCAGAAGTCAGAATATCAATTCTTTATATAATTAATTTATTGTTTTATATTATATATGTGTATTAAAACCTAGACCTCTTATGATACCTCATGACATTACTGGATTTTAGAACCACACTAAGGATCACTTTTGTTGATGATTCCTTATACATGTGGTCCTTTAACACATATTAAATGTGTTTTATTTACTTTTAAAATCTAGTTTAATGATGTTATAATAGATGAGAAATTGTGATATAGTACGACATTTACCTTACTCGTGGTCCCTTATTGTTTTTTATAACATGATTTAAATGTAATAACATCCATTTGATTCTTTTTTTTTGTTATAGATAAAAATGAAATATTTGAATTAAAAATAATGTTATAAAGAAGTGTATTAACACATTGATTTTGATTATTTATAAATTGTTCCAAACATCACTTAGAAATATTTTCTTATTTAAAGTACTGCTCACACATTGTCCCTTCTTGAATAATTTATGGAATTCATTTATCACTCATAGCATGCCACCTCAATTCATTTACAGCATTCCAAGGGAGTTACCTACTTTAGAAATCAGTTTTTGTCATATAATTAAATTAATTCCTCAACATAGTGTTGGTGATTCATTATTTTAATATATATAAATTAAACTACATTAGATGTTATCATTGGATTTAGATTTTGAGTCTTCAGATATGTGTCATCCCAGATCCTCACATTGGGATCTAGTCATTATTAGCCCGATATTTACCTTAGAATCAACAAAAGGACTCTGGTAGAGGAATCTATCTGTGGATTATCAAGGTTTTAACCCTTAGATTAATATGAGTCCCATAGCCTTGGCTATACGGTTATTACTATGACCTCTACAAACTTTCAATCATCTTTTATGCCACAGTTCCAATTTTGGACCAACATTATTATTACTATTACATAGTTACACTTAACATATTTTTGGGACAATACTTCTCCAAGGAAAAATATTCACAAATATTCGTGTAATGCTTAGGTATGTATGGTCATCTAGTCATTCATTGAGAAAAAGATTTCCAATATATTAATTATTTTAGTTGAGTATTATTATTATTATAATTTTACCTTCACACTCCTATATTTACAACCACTGATATGATATTTCATAGAAATCAATTTTGGTGGCATATAAATTTTACTCCCATCTTGTTTTGTATCTTCATTGCTACATTGATTGATTTAAAGATAATGGGGTGGGATAAGGGAAAGGTTTTAAATTTTATATTTGATTAATGTGATAGGATGTTTTACGAGAGAATAGGAACAAGAAAGTTATTTAAATGTTTTTAGAGTTCAGAATTTTTAGTTCTTATATTTATTTTTGTAAAACATCTTTGAATTTTTTTTGCTTCTAGTTTGTTATAGTTTCATGACATCATTGTTATTTTTCTATAATATTGAGATTGTTATTACATATATGGTTATTATGTATGGATGTTTTAATTAAAAAATCATAATAAAAATTCTTCATTAACTACATTAATATTTAACTCATTATTATTTATTAATTGTGTTAAAATCTGGGGGATGGAATCATCACCCTAGGAACAGTCACCAGGCCTTCACTACTAGTGATCATCCTCTGGCGTTTGGGGAGGTATTCTTGAGTCCTTATCCGCAAATGAGCCTAGTTATATTAGATTGAACTAGGTGTGGGAAAATAAATAACATTACCTAATTTTTTCTCTAATACAATATAATTTGAGGTCATTGCATATATAATAATTTCCTAACATATTCAATTAAGTCGTTATAAAACCCAATGAAGATAATTTTTAACAAACCCATTAACTCGTGTTCATCTTTCCTCATAATTAATTTAACCTCCAAAATAATTTTTTTAATATATTATAATTATTTAAAAGAACCATATATTTAATCATAATATCATATATGATCCACTTATAAAATTTTAACACAATTATAATAGTGATTCATTACTGAAATCAATATTTATAATATTTGACCACTTTTTTCCTAGAATGATTTTTTCAGTAGTTACACTCATTGTATATTTGAAATGGTTCCCTTTCCACTATAATGGTATTCCTGACATAAATCTAGAATATCTTCAACTTATATATATATATATAACCATTTATAAAAAGAAGAAATTAAAAACGAATCACACCGCTTTATGGAGGTGGTGGTCCATACGTATGCATAAGCGACAATATAATTTTTTACAGGTGGAAGGGTAAAAAAGATGACTATATATTATATTTAGAAAATCATAATTATTTCAAAATTTTCAAATATATTAATTTTTACCTTATTTATAACCATCATTATATCGTGGTGATGAACTAAATTATACATCATCATGGACAAGATGTGTTGTAGGTAAGCAAGTGAGAAGTTTTCATTTTACATATGATAGAAAAGAGGTTGAAAACTAGTCTGTCAATAATCATTATAAATTATTTTTATCTTAATGATAATTGATTATATATTTTAGGATTGATACAACATTTTTACTGGAATTAGAAGTAGAAATAACATTATAATGAGTTGGTAAAACTAATTACCACTTCTTTGATATACCTCATTTGGCTTACTACTTCACCCTTCTTAGGATAGACCTAGAAGAATTATGCAAGATCAATAAAAAAGGATGCAATATATGAAGGTATTGACGTAAGTCATGTATATGATAGAGTGTAAAATAATTTTGAATTTAAGAGGAGATGGTGTTACAATATACAAGTTAGAGGAATACATAATAGGGATTACATAAAATATGTTTATATAATTAATTTCCTTCTCAAGTAAAATTATTCCGAATGAACATGGATTTGACAAAAAGTGTCTAATATTGAAATTTCATCATCTAATTTAATTTATATTGGACTTGGTATGCTTTAAAACATTGTCTTTTTTGTTTGTACCCCTAATTAAGCCTTTTAACATTAAGATTGTTAACATATTTTATATTATTTAAGGTTCATAAATTTACATATAATATGATATGAGACAAAAAAATGGTCATGGGATTAAATTTAAGCCCATTATTAATTACAAATATCCTAATAAAATATAACATTTAAATCATTTAATGATATGATATTTAATATAAAATTTAATTGAAGTGATATTTTGGGACTCGTATTTTATGTTGATGAAAAATTTATCCATATAAAATATTAATTTCAAATATAAATTCTATTAACAAAAAATACATGATTATTATCCATAAAATTGAAGGAACAAAATAATTAATTAAGAACCTATTTATTATAATGTTTTTAAATTGTTTATTATATTTTTCTTGTTTCATGCATATATGTCATGTTGACGTTGAATATGTGTTCAAGGCAATTTTACAATCTATAAGAGTTAAAAATAAACGAATATCCTAAAAATAAATTATTAATATTTAAAATAATCATATATAACTGATATTATCATTTTTAAAAATAGTTATAATATGTTAATGAAATTAAATGATAGATAATACCTTTCTCTATTTATTCGCTTCATAAATGAATATATATAACACTATTAAAGAAAAATATATCCATGATTACATAACATATAATATAGGATGACTATAGTGTGACAAAAATAAACAATACAATAGATTTAAAATTTATATATATTATAAAAGCCTTATAATATCATTTTTAACCATTATTACCTTATTTATCCATTAACATGGTGATAAATCATTATCCTGATCAATATTTACAAAGAAAAAATAGAAAAAGAGAATATTTACGAAAGTTGAACATTAAAAATCAAAATAAGGAATCCATTTTTTAAGATTAAATTTATAGATTCATAAAAAATAAAATTTAATATAAATGCATAAAAAAGAACAAAAAACCATTTTTCCAAAATGTATTTTTATGCCCAATAATGAACTTATAAAAAAATAATTTATATATATTTTTTAATTAATTAGGTTACTTATAATTAATAGATATTAATTTAGTTTATGAACTTTTAAAATAACTCTTGTTATTTTAAATTACATTATTTAATGAAAATAAATGGAAGTTTTAAAAAATTAAGTATTTTCTAGTATGCACTCAAAAACAAACATTTTCAGAATAACCCACGAAAACAATACAAAGGACAAAATGTAATTATGATTTAATAAATGTTATTAATTTACTAAAATAAAATTTCGATAATATGGTACAAATTAATTATATTATCTATTCATAAAAAGTAAAAACAAATGTTGAGTAAAATATATTATTGAAGAATAACGCAACATTACTAAAAGTTGTTTAGTTATTTATTATGAATTAATCATTACAATGTAATTATATTATGAATTTATATATATTTTTTATAATTTAGGTTTTCATGTTCAAATATCAAATTTAATGCATAGGTAATACTAATCAAATTTAAATTATAATATTTTATAGGTTATTGAAGTTTACATGACATATGGTCTTGAATGTTATGAAAAATATGAAACTTATTATTCATTAAAAATAAACATCCAGGGTGGTAAATTCTTGTCCATATTATTTATATAATTGTAATTTTTATTCTTTAATTATTTTTTCAACTTTTGAAAGATAAATTTTCAAAAAACACATATCATACAATGATATAATAAAACATCCTTTGAAAAGGGATTCTAAGAAACATAAATGATAACTGAAATAATTAATAATTAGGTTCCCATATAAGTATAATATTAGTGATAAGTGATAATACAGACATGGATTAGAAAGATATAATCTAATGAATAATAAATATTGATAAAGAACATGGTCATGAGGATTTTATAGCCATAAACCATAAATATAAATGGGATAAAGAGACCACAAATTAATCATAAATATTGATAATATGAAAATATTATTATTTATAGATCCTTTTATTAGAGTTATAGGATTATTTTAACATAAATATAAAAACATGAGAAAACATAATTACTTGATTTATTTCTATTTTATAAAAAAAATTCATCATTCTGTTTTTAATAGAAAAATTTTAACTTCAATATAATCTTTTAGTCATATAAATGAATTTTGAAAAAGAATTATTCATTCTCTAATCACATTTTTTTACTTTCATTGACATATAATTTACAACAAAGGATTAAATGTTTTTTCTCAAATCAATATAAAAAATAAAAATGGTTATTATAAGTTTGGATAAGATTAAATATGAATAACCCTTTATAGGAAGGAATAAAACATTAGTCTCCAAATCTTAAACAAAGAATAGAAAAATGTCAACATAGATAATTCCATAAATTACTAACCATAAAACACATTGAAATATGAGAGACTAAAATGAAAATCATATATTAGATTGGTTTCATAAAAAATTATTCAATGATAGAAATAAAATTAATCTCTAGTAAACAAAATTTTTTCTTATATAAATAATGTATATTCATTAATCTTATAATCTCAACACTATTCTTATTATTTCAATAAATATCTTGAATCTCCAAAAGGGATTTTATAGACATATATTCTACTAAAGGACAAATCAATCATTTTTCATAAATTAAAATCTCATCTAAAAAAAAATCAATTTAAATTAATCATATCATTCACCGACTATAGTGAAAGTCATCATAAATAACACTAGTCACATAGTCACAAATTCACTTCTCAGTCCCATAGTAATATTTATGATAAATCATACCTAGATAAAGTTTATTGAACCGTCTATCCTTATTGAACATAGTAGCATAAAATATCACATTAACCCTAAGTGTTATCAATAGGTTTCCATTTATTTCATTCAAATATAAATATATTCTTCATAAAAATTTCAGTTTCACTAAAACACATAATAAACAAATAAATTTCATTCACATAAATTTCATATGTTTTTTTAATTATTTAAACTCCAATCAAATAAAACATAAAAAGTGGTATCCATGAAATAAAATTTATTACTTGCGGATGAACTATAAATAGATAAATATTTATGCTTATCTCATCTCATTATGTAATATCATAGGTTTACATTGGTTATATCCTTTCATATGTCTTAATAGTTTATAAATAAAATGTGAATTAACCAAATCATATCCACCGTGATTTCCTAGAAAAATGTAATGTTTTAGGTCCAGTAATCACACAATGTAGATGATACATTTAATACCCAATCCACCCGTTTATATTTGTTAACCTTTAGTGCATCAATAGCATAGCCACATTCACATACTAGTATCATGAAATAGATGTATTTTCATATAAAACAACAAAATATCTACTTTATCCAAGCTTCATGTTATTACCCCATACAAAGAATTAAACCTAAAATCTAACACACTATTATTTTCTCAAAAAAAAATTCCAAAAATATTGTTACAAATAGTACTACAAAACTTATTCTATTAACATTTATATGAACTTGACTAGAGATACCCAAAGTAGGTGGTCACTTTACAAATTTACACATGATACAAGGGATCACACCCTAATGTAATAAATAACATATTAGTATTGGAAGAATATATACGTACGTTATTCTAATAATAAATTAGAAAAAAATTAAATAAAACATAATATTAATATGAGATATTTATCAATTATTATATTATAATAGTTAAATTATTCATAAAGCCCTTATTGTTTACTTCTTTAAAGGATGATATAATATTAGTGGTGATTCGATTATTAGTATGGTAATGTTTAAAAAAATTATATCATTGAATAAATACCTCATGAATAATATCAATGATTTATAAAATAATCATATATCATATATCACTATATAAACCTAGGTTATTTAAATAATATGAAAATAATTTTTTCATCATTTTGTTAATTGAGTTTTGGGTCGAGCCATGATTCTGTGATGTCTCTTGATGTTTTTAGTGGATATTGAGTTATTTAGAGGTTTTTGGATCTATAAAATGTGACACCGTGATTTTAATTATTTCCAAGGAGGTCCCTATATTTTAAAACATCCTATGGAAATAGACATGTCCATGGCCATGGAGCAAAGTAGGTTCCTTCATGGACCATGTCCTGGGAATCCTTAGTTGCCCATTTTATATGGAATAGTGATGGAAAACACCCTAAAATCAATAAACAATCACTAGGATAGTCCATTTAGTTTTTTTATACATGAAAACCATTACCACATTCGGGTCAGGGTTTAGGGAGTGGTGATGATTATGTTGGCTTCAAAAAGTCAAAATGACTTGAACTCTTCTTGGATCATGGTCGATTCAAATGGGTAATTTTTAAGGTCTACAAATACTAATAATATTATGTTTTTAAATTGATTCAACCCCATATTAATCAATTCAACACTTCTTTTTTTGTTTTATTTTAATATGATGATCTTAAAAAATCATATATTTGTGTTTTTGGAAATGATTCAGATAAATTTACTTCTTGAATCTATGGACATGGGTGATTCATTCTCCTGGTTTATCTTTTCAATGCCTAATAGGAATGTTGAGACTTAGAAGATGGAGAGGTTTCTCATTAATTCAGAACCATTAGAGCCTCACATGTCCTCTATTATCATTATCCAAGAGTGACATATTTCTATTTACTTCAACCCATTTTTATGATTACTTTTTTATGTACGTTTCACTTGGTTATTTTTTCTGAACCTACCACATAGATTTTTCATTAATGATAACTTCTCTAGGAACAATTTATTTTCTGTGAAATGAGTTTTATGATTTATTTGAAAGATGACTTGATCTAGTGTGTGAGTGAATGTTCTTGAGATATAAAAACCTTGACAAATAGTGACATTAATGTCGAAAACATTGAGTTTTGAAGTTACACAACATTCAAGGATCTTACATGCACAATTTTTCATAATATTTTTCCTTTATTTAGAATAATTTGATAATTGTTATTGATTTTGATTTCATGGGGATGGGTATATATCTAGTCAGACAGGTTTATGACTCTTTTTACAATCAGTTAGCTTGTAGCTTGTTTATAAATTCATTATGTTCATCACATTTATCCTACGATGCTACTATTTGTTATGTTGATATTATATGTTTTTCTGTATATTATATACCCATTTATATATGTTACAATGATTTTGGAGGTATTGTTCTTTGTGAAAATGATAGGTGTACAATCATTGGGTGTTTATCCGTTAGTGGGATGCTGAGCTTCAATTATGATAATGATGAATGTGGAACTGGGCACATGGAAGTCATTCAACATGGCCTCATGAATGCCATTTGATTTACATTATTCTGAGTATAAGTAAAATATATATTTTTTCTTTAAAAAAGTGGATGGTGATTAGAAATATCACTTAATTACTATAAGACTATGAGTAACATGATTTTTTTAATGGATAGTGGATGTCAAGTATGATATTCACATGATTCAATAAGGATTTCAACTTCACTTCTTAGTATTATTGATTCTAATACTTCCATATTTTTAATATCATGATATTCCATAGTTCATGGTGTCTCATAAAGTAAAATTGTGGATCGTGGTTCTCGGGTTAGAATACGGGTTCACGTTAAGTGATTAATTCAGATTACATTTAAATTTATTTTTATCATGGAATATGCTGATGATAATTATGAAAACATGTTAATGTTGTATTGGTAGTGTCATATTGTTTTTTTATTAGTAATATCATATATATGAATCATGATGTGGATGAAAACATCATACCGAGGGATCCAAAAATGGGATACAATCCCATGTTAGATTTAATGTTCATGGAGCACACAGCTGGTGGTGGGACCATGATAGACTCTAGAGGATTTCTATATTATCTTCATTTTTTACTAACTAAAAATTTGACTCTTGATTGGAATTCCACACTTCAATCCCATTTATTCATTGTATAAAATTTGTTTAATCAGTTATTATTTCCTTATGTCATACAATATTTTAATATATTTTATTTATATTATCAGTGTACAGATATGGTATTGAGGGTATATTTTCCCAACAGATGGTGTTGATACACACACTAATTTTTAGAATCATATTGAAAATCTGGAGGTGTGAATGAGGAATTATTTTTCGTCATCATAGCTTGGTTTTCTTGTTTGGGGAATCACAAAACGGAATTAATGTTTAATTTTATTTATTTCTTTTTGACTAATATAGATCATTTAGAAGGGATATAGGTTACGTGGGACCTGGTTAAGGGACTTTCCGTGTTCCTCATCATATCATGTGTAATAGATATCCAAATTTCCATTTAATATATTGATGATACTATTCTAAGTGGTTTTCGTAACATTAATTCATCTTTAGTTGGAACATTGAGCCACATTATATATAGATATATATATATATATATCTTCCACATATTGGATATTAGTTCAGTAATTTAAAATCATGATTTGTGCTATCTGTTTGAGATAGAATTATATACGATTATAGGAGATATATTTTATTTAAATATCGTTTTTATATATATATGAATTTATTTTTTCAACATGATCTGGGTTTTATGTTAATTTATATATGTGTTACTAGGACAAAAGTTTATGGATGGAAACAATTGTTGGTCCTTGGGAGATATACCTTTGAATATGTGTATTCTCAAAGTATAACCTTGTGTGATCCTATATTCTTGTTAAAAAATTACATAAATAGATTTTATCTTCTAATGTTTACATAATGATACAAAATAGGCACCAAAGAAAGAGACTAATGGTTCCCCCAGGTAATGTGGTCTTTGATTCTCTCATATGGGAGTCTGACCATATTCTACCACATGATGTGGAAGAGGGTGTAGAGGGGTATTCTTCTATGCGTTATCCAATGGATCTGGTAGAGGAACCACCTCATCTAGGAGTCTTACAACCTATACCTTCCAAGGTATATGGGGATTGTGTTCAATTATACACTATACTAGAGGCATCTACTTACTATATACACCTACCATTCTATGCACCAGATGAATTTATGATCCACATTAACGGATATACATAATCGAGGGTGGCTTTGACCACTTTATGTCACTTATAGGTAAGGTGGTGAACCTGGATGTTTTCATCATAAACAGAACCACTAGGTAGTGGTGAGGTGGGGTGGGAAATAATGGAAGTCATGATGGTCTCACCTAGGTGACAATAAAAATCATTTTCATCTGACTATCATTTTTTTATATAAAATTAATATATTGAGAAAAAAATTTCATAGAGTTTCATCATGGGTCCATGATGGTATCTACAGACTCCTCTAGTTTCCCTAAGATACTAATCATTTCTTCTCTTTTTAATAAAAATAGGGAACATAAGTCCCAAATGTTCAAGATCATACTCTATACTGAAATCTTATAGTGTTATCATATTTTTTACCTACCAAAATAGAAAAATGTTTTGTGAAAATCCATGAGTATTAATAAGGGTTTAAATAATGATCGATCAGTTGGTTTTCCTCCACATTTTAGAGTGTAAGATAGTATACCTATTATATCTACTATGGTTGTCTCTTCGAGTTGATGGAAGAGTAAGACCAAGGATGTACAATATTGTTATAGTAATTATGTATTTTAGTATCTATATTCATCTTTTACCTCAAGAGGATTAATATAGTTCTAAAACTACAAGTTTGTGGGTCATTTCATTAGGTACTTCATAAATCCTGATAGTTAGGGTTAATAATGTGTAATGATGGGATGCCTTCAAAAATTCTACACCATGGATTTGTGGATAGGATAAAACAGTGGATTGAAGTATATATAGTTATGGAAATAATTATTTAGATTGGTTTCTTAGTAGTTGGATTAGAACAAGTTGTCTCAGGTGTCTCATTTCCCACAGGGATAAAACTAAGGATGTGAGTTAACCCATTTATAAATAATAGATAAATCTTTAATAAAGAGTTGTGAGGGACCCACTATTACGTTATTCATGATCCTGATAACTTTTATATTTTCTAATACTTTATTTGATATTGTTTCTTCATATTCCTTTATATCTGTAAAAGTTATTAATACACTTGACTTACCTATGATGTTCATTCTAAGTTTCTTTCCCTTGATTAAACATTTGTAGTGAATTCTTCCGATCATCAATGATTCATAGGATATGCTATTTTCATTTATAGTTACATAAATATGAATGACTTCTGAATTTTCAAAATGATGTGATTTGATATAATTATTTGTATGGACTAGATAAATAGATTTCAATATCAAATATATTAGTATCTAATATTAGTATATATTAAATTTCCTAAATGATATAAGTATGTCATGACTAGATAATTGGAACTAGGAGTAATTATATTAGGACCAATCTTCAGTATTCTTGGGAAGATCTTGCTATAAAGTGCATATTCGGATCTTTAGTAGGATCTGTGGTAGTCACATTATCCATTTCTCTAGTTTTGGATATATATCATGATGTTTGCCAATATTATTTCATTTGTCTTCCCCTAGATAAATTAATTTAGTTTCATATATAACCCATGTCATTTATTGTACCAATTTTGATACCCCTTATCATATGATTCCATATTAGTTTATGGAGATCAAATGAAAACTCATGGACATGGAACTAAAGGGATTCATCGGGTTAAGTACATCATTATGGGGTGACACTATCTTGTTCTCTTGGAAGGTATATGGTAGTACATAACTCTATGAATATTAACATAGATATACCATGAGAGGGTGGAGGATAAATATTCTTTTCATATAGTAAAATATCTTTTGACCATTTTGGAGGATCTTGGTGGATCTTGAACTATTATCATTAACTGACATATCACTAATTGAGGTCAAAATTGGACTGCATCCTGAATTTTGAATTTAGTTTTATGTATGGTCCATATGAATTCTGTATAATTTCTTTTTCACTAAAAAAATATTGTTGGAGTTCATGGATCTGATGTATATGTTCTTAAACCCATATCTTTACTCTTTCATCATTGTGTTCATTGACATCATCCTCATATAGTCACTATCTCTAGAGTAACATTCAAGAAATATCAAATCATTATAGAGTAAACTTTGGCATATTATGTTTTTTTTAATATTTCAAAGTGAAACTTTTTCATTTATGATTTGATGTTTTAATACCATGTGGATTCAATGATAGATATACCAATGTAACTAGAGAAAATTAATTCAATGAATTCATTGATATAACCAAGGAATGTGTTCAATAAAAAGATATTTTTTGGTTTATTGTGATACAGTTAGTATTTTACATTGAAATTATCCCATTAAACAAAACCCACGCGTGTTCTAACAAAGAATGTATTGAAGTTATAGTTGTTATATTGGTGTAATAAGGTGTTTCATGGGATAAATAGGAGGTTTACTATAACTCTACACTTCATAATTTCCATGACAGTGATTGGTTATGATATATAATAGTATGCATCTAACATTGGTTTGTAGTTATAACTGATGTAGATGGATGTGGTATTATATTATGTATCAAGTAAACTAAGAACCCATTTTCATAACTATCATACCAAAGACATAGAGCTCGTATCCACTATACATTATTTTACATGATGGTGAAAATATAGCTTTAGAGAGTTGTTTATTATCTACATAGTCCAAAATTTCATTTAGTATATCTCCATATAGATGGTCCTAAATATGTGACATATGCACTAGGAATACTATCTATAAGAGTTCAACATTAATAATGATTATTCTCCAAGAAGAGGTAACATTGTAGTGGATTCTCATAGCTATAGGTCATATATTGATTTTGATCTTGTTGACTCGTCTCCAAAGGAAAATGGCCTCTTGATGAGTTTGTTGTCTGGTTGAATGATGGATTATTTTAAGGAATATGAATTAGGGACATGTTTCCTATTGGTGGTTGTATATAATTAGGTATACATAAAAAAATGGTGGATAAGATACTGAACAATAGTGTGATATAATGAGAGAACAACAAGTTGGTAGTCACCCAATACCCAGGTGGTTTTATGATAATGATGATTTGGTCCAGATACAAGCGGTAGTTTTACTTGGTTCTTCCACTAGGGAAGATCTGAGTAGAGACATACATTCCTCTAAATGGGTGTTGCATCTTAGAAAATTAATAGTTTAGCATGAATTCATGATATATCTCTAGTGGAAAAGAGTTAAGAGGGACATTCCCATATTCATTTCCCAATTCACTTCCCACTAGAGGATAATGGTCAAACATCAGTGTCTTGGAAGATAACTGAATCCAATTCTGGTTCCCATGTATTAGTGGTCGAATGTCATGATTGAATTTACAATGGTGTTACTTAAGACCCCAAGGATCCATGATATTGTATAGATCATATTTGATTGTATAAAAAAGTTTCACTTTTATTATCGATCTCTAGGACTCACTCAATATATGACTTGGGAAGGCAGTGTGTTCATCAGATTATACACATGCATGGATTACCCTTGAGTATCATATATAGAAGTGTGGTATATTACACATTTCAATTTTGGAAGGGGCATCGTAATGAATTTGAGGCTAATTTGATATTTATCACAGTTTACCAACCCCATTCAATAGAAATTAGGAGAAAAATAGTATTATACAATAGGATTTTATTTAGGCATATGTACTAGATTTTGGAAGAGATTGGGATGATAACATATCCTTGGTTGTCTTTTCTTATAGAAACTGTAACTAGGTTTCAATTCATATTTAATCTCATATGGATATCTTTTTTTGTTCTTGTTTTCACCAAATTGTTTTGATTATGATGGTTAGTTAGTGGCTGTGGGGAATAGTATTATGCATGATACTTCTGAGAGATAATAGTAGATTTTGAAAAGTGTTATCACAGATCATATCATTCTGATTCCTTATTCCACTTGGAGGAGGATATATTTTCTATTTCTTTTTTGTGAACAGTTTTTATGACAGTGACCCCCACGATTAGAATACTCTATCCATATTCCTTCTCAATACCTAGGTAGGAATGATATGATTTATGTTCCTCAACATAAAATGTTCAATATCATTCCCATTCATGGAAGTGAATATGATTATGTTGAGTTGGAGCATGATGCATCATACATAGAGCCCCATGAGAGATTTGTAGACTCATGTAAAAAAATAGAAAGAATGAAGACAATATCACTTTTCAGGATCTTATGGTGTCGTAATGTAATCCAAGATGAGACCTTAGAGTGCGAGGTAGAAGATAAATCTATGTTGTCTAATTTTATCATGTGATATGACTAAATTTAATTATCAATGATGATAATTCATTTTATATTGAAGTTATAACGGCCATAGATTTTGTGTAATTTATAAATAAATCCTTTTTCCATATTTTGATTATTTGATTTCCAATTTAAACCATACATGTGTGAATTAAATTATCATTTGGACTGGTTTGGATATAATTTTTTTTTCGTTTTTTCAATCCAAAATTACAACACCTCAAACATTTTTATCCATGCCTGTCAAAATGTCTAAGGGGAATGGGCTAGCATGGGTGTGGTTATGGGTGTGAGCACTATATGTCCCATGGTGGACCACATCCTAGGAACAGTCGTCATTATATTTTTTAATGTCTGAATGAAGGTAAATTGACTAAATCCAAGAACTATGTCATTAGCCATGATACTATACATTACATTTTCATGAAACTTGTGACCAATTCCATCCCATGATGGAGGGAATGATGATGGTCTAGTTGGGTGGAAACATCCAAATAATATTCTCTCTTATTTTATATTATAAAATTCAAATGTTAGAATCAATTTTGAGTAAATATGAGGTATCTAATATTGTTTTAAATTGTTTCAGACCTCAATTAATCCATTAAACCCTCCCCTCCTTTATTACCATCAAATTAGGAGAATTCCAAATGAAGTTAGAAGATTTTTTATTTTAATGACTTGAAAAATCTTTTTTATATATGTTATGACCATGTGTGATACAATATACCTGATTTTATTTCATTATGTTTTGTGTAATATTGATCCATTGAAGATATATTTTTTTCTCCTTGATTCAGACCCAAATTTACCTCACATATCTTCTTTTTTCACTATCCAAGAGAGAAAAATTTCTCTATCCATTATCAAATTTTAGAAATACTATTTTTTGAAAATTTTCAATTTGTTATATGTTTTAATCCTACTCCCTTTATTTGATCATACTTGTCACGTACCAGATCTGGTCGCCACCATTAATGGCACCAAACTCGGCCCATGACAAGGCCCGAAGGGCATTCTCTATCCCCACGGGCTGGCACAAGTGCCCGGGTATAAAACAATATTATTTGGGAACGATTTACCCGAGTATGAAAGCATAAAACAAATAAAACAATCAATAATAAGAATCTGAAATTTCCATGCTAAACCATTCTTAACAAAACCAGATCTGAATACATATGTTTAAAGACACTAAAAGTGGTCCAAATACAAATAATGACAACATCAATACATCCCCAATCACTTCACACAACAAGGGTGTCATCACCCGCAATCCTTCTCCACAACCCTGCCCCAACGATGGGGACTAACACCCTGAAGCGCCATCACCCTTAGCCTTCCCTTTACCTGAGTCAAGCATAAGAAGTTCTACTTACACACAAGGGGCGTAAGTTGGGTGTGAGCCTAAGCCCAATAGGATACCACCAGATGATTCCAAAGAGGATGCAATACAATGGGAACAAAACTAGCAATTTTAACACACAAGGTGAAACAATGTTAAAAATTTCGAGAAAAGAAACTTTCAAATGAAAACAGTTTTCAATCCAAGAATTTCAGAATTATAACACATTAAATAAACATGTGAGCTACTTTAAAGTACTGCCCAAAGATCCCACAACAAGGGTAAATACTACAATTCTAATGAGCACAAAAATTGGGAACACCCCTAGGCAACTAGATAGTCTCGGGCCCTATGTACCTCGTACCTCAGTGTAAAGTATCCAAGTCACAATCCTTTCCCGTGAACGAGCCACTAGTAGGGAACAAACCCATAACCTAGTGGTCCCCAAATAATATCCACATAGTTCACTTAGTGTTGTCGTTATCCATTTGCTCAGTGAAACAGGGACACAACCCATCCGGTCCACTAGTCGTACTAGTACATATCCGCCCACCTAAGAACCCAGGATTCCCCCTTTTGTGCTCAAAAAATTTCAGCAAACAACACACATACTTTTTCATGTAAAGTATCACTACTGGTCACAAACAAATAGTACATTAGCTACACACATTTTATATCATTTGAAACAGTCAATAAAATATTTTGATCTTCAATAAAACAACCTCTCAAAACTTCACATTGTTTTGCACCCAAAACTCTTTAAAATATCCACTTTTCACAGTATGTGAACACTTGTAAGTCATCAAAACAAAATTTCAGTTCAACACAATTTAATAAAACCAAAAATTCAGTTATGGGGCAGCCCAATGTGAACAAATAAATTATATATTTTAAAAACCACCATTTTCACACCAACATGGCACTTAATGCCCATTTGCTTCTCATACACAATTTAAACAAACTTTTGCAGCCACAACCAAAAAGAATAAATATTTAAAACATTATTTTAATTCCTAATACAGTTCAATAAAATCAACTATGTAATTATAGTTCATCCCAAAATGAACCAATAAAAGACTTGCATGAAAAACCCTCAATTTCACCAAAAATTGTAACATAAAATTCATTTGCATTGTAAATGAAACTAAAACAAATTTTTACAGAAACATTAAAATTCAATAAGCATTAATTCTCCCTCAACACAACAAGCAAATTCCCAAAAATTGCACACACAATGGAATCACCTACCAAAAGATTCAAGAACCGCAAATCCTAGTGCGGAACTTCAACCGCACAACCACCGCGCCACAAGGAAGTGATATCAAACCTAAAACCAGAGGATTGAACCATGAAACCCAAAATGAAACCCTAGGTACGAAGCCCTAGCTTCTGGACATTTGGGGATTCAAGAAAAAAAAAGATAAATCTCAAGGAAAAGGAGAGAACTAGAAGGATAGTCACTTACTTGAGAAAACTGGACGTTTTTCGAAACCAGAGAATTTAGGCCCTAATTTACGACAGATGCGATCTCCAAATAGGGGGAAACGACGCTGGTTGTGCGGCCTGGTACAGTGGGAGAAGGTGAGAGGTGGAATCACCGAAAAAGAATAAAAATTGAATATTTTATGAAATAATTACAAAACAATTTTAAAACTGGAAATGGGCTTTCGGGTTGGCCCAATACCTAACTTGATCACCCAAATCCAAGATTCAAATGAATTTTTAAGGGGGACAAAATTCATTGGTGGTTTTAATAGTTAAATTAAGGTCATTTTGGAAGTTTAATTGCTTAAAAATGTTGAAAAACGAGGGAGTTATTAAACAAACAAAATTTATTGTCAAAACTGGAAATGGGCTCTCGAGTTGACCCAAATTATGGAAACCCTCCATTTCCTTCAAAAATGCATTGAAAACCCCCCAAAAAAGCAATAATGTAAATTAAATAAAAAAATACCTTTAAAATATGTCATGTATGTGACAATTCTCCCCACCATGAAGGACTTTCCGCCCTGGAAAGTCAACATGATTCTTGGTTGGTAAACAAGAATGGGTACTCTTCCTCGACCCATGAATTTCGCTCCCAAGTCTCATGTGTATCATTCCCATGCCGCCATAGAACCCGAACTAATGGAATAGACTTCCCTCGAAGTATCTTCTCTTGGGAGTCCACAATTTTTACTGGCCTCTCAACGACAGACAAGTCAGGCTCTATCTCCAATTCTTCCCAATTCAACACATGGGACGGATCCGGGTTGTATTTCTTCAATTGAGAGACGTGGAAGACATCATGGATGGACGTCAGCTGAGAAGGTAAGGCCAACCTGTATGCCACCTTTCCAATACGCTCGGTGATCTCAAAGGGCCCGACATACCATGGCATTAACTTACCTTGCTTCCCCAATCGACGATGGCCCAAACGAGGGGCCACTTTTAAGAATACCCTATCACCCACAATAAACTCTAGGTCTCGACGCCTCCGATCAGCATAAGATTTATGACGACTCTGAGCTGTCAATAAGCGCTTCCTGATCAATTTGACCTTCTCAGAAGTCTACTGCACAAGGCTCGGCCCCAATAGTGAAGTCTCTCCTACCTCATCCCAACATAGGGGGGGCCGACATGGCCGACCATAGAGCGCCTCAAAAGGGGACATTCGAATTGAGGATTGGTAACTATTATTATAAGCAAACTCAACCAATCCCAAATGGCTATCCCAAGAGCCTCCAAAGTCCAAGACACATGCACGAAGCATGTCCTCCAAAATCTGATTCGCCCGCTCTGTCTGACCATCCGTCTGAGGGTGGTACGACGTGCTCATCTTAATCTGAGAGCCCAAGGCCTTCTGAAGGCCTTCCCAAAATCGAGAAGTGAAGCGGGGGTCTCTATTCGAGACAACAGCTGATGGTACACCATGGAGTCTCACCACCTCCTGAAGATACAAATGGCCCAACTCATCCACTTTAGATGTATCTCTGATCGGAATGAAGTGGGATGATTTGGTCAGACGATCAATCACCACCCAAATGGAATTCTTACCCCGAGGTGTACGAGGTAAGCCAACAATGAAGTCCATGGAAACCTCTTCCCACTTCCAGGTAGGAATGGGTAATGGCTGGAGCAAACCGGAGGGCCTTTGGTGCTCTGCTTTCACCTGCTGGCATGTGTAGCATCTCGAAACAAAGTCTGCTATGTCTCGTCTCATACCAGGCCACCAAAAATGCCGACGGACATCATAATACATCTTAGTGGCACCTGGATGGACAGCCCACTAAGACTGGTGGCTATCATGCATCACTACCTTCCGTAGAGATAACGGTACTACTGAACGGCCCTTGAAGCACAAGATGCCCTCGGGAGACGACGACCAATCAGAGGATGTCTCCCCACCATGATGAAACTGCCTAGATCGCTGACAAAGCTCATCACTGGGTTGTTCCCGCTGATTCAACTCCAACAGAGAAGGAGTCAACTGGACACTCGCCAAGAATGCCCCTCCACTGTGTTCCATAGCCTCCACATGCATTTGAGAAAAGATCCCCATCAATGTCCACTCATCACTAGACTTCCTCAAAGCCTGCACTGGAACTCTTCTGCTCAAAGCGTCAGCCACCACATTACCCTTGCCTGGGGTATAGACAATGTCAAAGTCGAACCCCTACAAGTACTCGATCCTGCGACGTTGCCTCAAGTTGAGGTCCTTCTACGAGAAGATATAAGCCAAGCTTTTGTGATCAGAGTAGACCACAAACTTCTCGCCAAAGAGGTAGTGACGCCATGTCTTCAAAGCATGCATCACCGCTGCCAACTCCAAGTCATGGGTAGGGTAGTTCTTTTCATGTGGTCGGAGTTGGAGAGAGCCATAAGCCACCACGTGATCATCCTGCATAAGCACGCACCCAAGACCCATACCTGAAGCATCACAATAAACCACATAGCCCTTCCCGGCCTTAGGCAAAATCAGCACAGGGGCGGTAGTCAACCGTCTCTTCAGCTCCTCGAATGATGCTTGACATTCTGGACCCCATACAAACTTCACCCCTTTTCGGGTGAGCGCAGTCATTGGTGATGCAAGCCGAGAGAAATCCCGAACGAATCGCATGTAGTAACCAGCTAGGCCAAGGAAACTCCTGATCTCGAACACATTCTTCGGCTGCTCCCATGACATAACCGCACTAATTTTCTCAGGGTCCACTAAAACTCTGTGCTCTGAGATCACATGCCCCAGAAATCTCACCTCTCTGATCCAGAAGGTGCACTTTGACAACTTTGCATAGAGGCGGTGATCCCGTAATGTACCTAAAACGATCCTCAAGTGATGTTCGTGTTCCTCCTCAGAGCTAGAGTATACCAGAATATCATCCACGAACACCCCAATAAAGGAATCGAGATACTGATGAAACACCCTATCCATGAGTGCCATAAAGACTGCTGGAGCATTGGTCAATCCGAAGGGCATGACCAAATACTCAAAGTGGCCGTACCTACACCGAAAGGCTGTCTTTGGGATATCTGACTCCTTCACCCTGAGTTGATGATACCCTGAACGCAGGTCTATCTTTGAGAACCACTTTGATCCCTTCAACTGGTCAAACAAATCATCTATTCTGGGCAAAGGGTATTTGTTTTTAATTGTTACCTTATTCAGCTTCCGGTAGTCAATGCATAGACGGAGGGATCCATCAGCCTTTTTTGCGAACAACACAGGAGCGGCCCAAGGAGAGACGCTCGGGCGAATGAATCCTTTGGATTCTAAGTCGTCCAGCTACATCTTTAATTCCCTCAACTCGGTGGGGGCCATGCGATAAGAGGGAAGAGATATCGGATGTGTTCCCGGCGCCAGATTAATCGAAAACTCCACATCCCGCTCTGGGGGCAAACCCGAAAAATCATCCGGGAATACCTCTGGAAACTCATACACTACATGAGGTAGTGAACCATTAGAAGAAATACCATCTTCTAGCATGAGCGAAGATAACTGGAAGATAACACTTCCCAACTCTGGGAGTGGAGGCCCTGCGCGACCTGACCGAGGATCCCATTCACCATGAAAAACCTGACGACTCCCGTCAGGTGCCGTGAAACTCACACGCCTTCTGTAGCAGTCGATGTGTGCCTGGAAGTGAACTAGCCAATCCATCCCGAGTATGACATCAAAAAGGTCCATATATAAGACCATAAGGTCCCACTCCATTTCGACCCCTGATACAGAAAGTGCACATGAGGGGCACCTAAGGCCCTGCTCCTTCTTCTTTCCCAGCGGTGTCACCAACTCCATCGCGAAAGACATCAACTCAGTTGGAAAATTCAGAATGTCCACAAAATGGGCAGAAATGAATGAAATAGAGGCACAAGTATCAAAAAGTGCAGTAGCAATAGAAGATGAAATCAGAACGGTACCTCGAACTGTCGACGGTCCCGCCTCTGATCCTACTGGTGTCTGATCCACTGCATGGAGGTGTCCAGTATCTGTCTGAGGACAACCTCTAGCCTGAGGCTATGCCCTGAACTGGCTCTGCCCAGAAGATGATCCAACCCTTCCACCACGACTTCCAAATCCAGATCCCCCAGTCCTCGATGGCTCAGACTGTGCTGACACTCCTTTTGAAGCCACTGAACCAACCCCACTCGGAAGTGGACGTGCCACACCACAAAAACACTGCAAATGCCCCATACCTCCACACTGGAAACAAGGCTTCGGAGGAAGTGGACATGCTGGTCGGATATGCCCAGGCCTCCCACATTGGTGGCACACGACCGATCTTGCATCAGAAGCAGCAGAAGAAAACTGCCTGGAAGAGTGGCCTGAACTGCCCCCTCCTTTCTTCACATGATCCTCCCGCTTCCTTTTCTTCTCTGAGGAGCTACAACTTCCCACTGCTGATACTGAACCATAGAAACCAGCCCTGCCTTTCCTATAAATCTCCACCATGCACGCTCGATCAACAACCTCAGCATAGGTCCTCAGCTTAAACAAGAACACCTGGGAGTATATCTCTGGTCGCAAGCCTTTCTCAAACCTCTGGGCCTTCTCCTGCTCATTAGAGACAATTTCTGGAGCATATCGAACCAACTCAGCGAAACGGTTGGCATACTCCATCACAGATAGATTCCCCTGAACAAGATCCATGAACTCTCTAGACCTTGCATAAGCCAATACCTCAGGGCAGTACTGTTCATTGAAGACAGCCTTGAAATCACCCCAGCGCATCTGCTCATTCTTCCCTGCCTGAAGCACTGACTCCCACCACTTACGGCTTGGACCCTCTAATAGAAATGAGGCACACTTCACCCTGAGCTCCTTGGGGGTTTCTAGGAACCCAAACATACGCTCGATCTTCTCGAGCCATTCTTCTGCTTCCTGGGGTTCTGAGCTACCTCGGAAGGTAGGAGGCTTGTTTTTCAGAAACTCTTGTGCTTTATCTTTTCTAGGACCCGTATCTTCTGCCCTAATAGGAATAGTGGAAGGAGCCGGTCCCTGTCCAAATTCTTGGACAGCCCGAACCACAGCCTCCACGAGCCTCTGATCAATCGGTGTGGGATAACTCTCTTCAACATCCTCTTGTGGGCGCGTGGGAGCTTTGCGGGGAGGCATGTTGCTACAAAATGCTACAGTCACAAAACAATAGTCAATACCAAAATTCTGAAAATTTTAATCAAATACATCGATTATAAATAAACTAAACACATTCCAGTAAAAAAAAGAAACAACTACTTCAAATCCGCCTGATGTCTACATGTGGTCTGCAGCCCACATGTATCACCTGGAAGTGAAGTCAATTCATAAATTACAACATCCTATGGTGACTCAAGGTCTTCTATGAGTGGTGTGGGCCAGACACCTTACTCACAACCAAAACCCTGAGCCCTGATAGTCCTAGCTCCGGTCTATCCCGACTCATCCCAAAATAGCAATATAACCCAAAAACATTAACCTCCTTTGATACCATTTTGTCACGTACCAGATCTGGTCGCCCCCATTAATGGCACCAAACCCGGCCCATGACAAGGCCCGAAGGGCATTCCCTATCCTCACGGGCTGGCACAAGTGCCCGGGTATAAAACAATATGATTTGGGAACGATTTACCCGAGTATGAAAGCATAAAACAAATAAAACAATCAATAATAAGAATCTGAAATTTCCATGCTAAACCATTCTTAACAAAACCAGATCTGAATACATATGTTTAAAGACACTAAAAGTGGTCCAAATACAAATAATGACAACATCAAGACATCCCCAATAACTTCACACAACAAGGGTGTCATCACCCGCAATCCTTCTCCACAACCCTGCCCCAACGATGGGGACTAACACCCTAAAGCGCCATCACCCTTAGCCTTCCCTTTACCTGAGTCAAGCATAAGAAGTTCTACTTACACCCAAGGGGCGTAAGTAGGGTGTGATCCTAAGCCCAATAGGATACCACCAGATGAATCCAAAGAGGATGCAATACAATGGGAACAAAACTAGCAATTTTAACACACAAGGTGAAACAATGTTAAAAATTTCGAGAAAAGCAACTTTCAAATGAAAACAGTTTTCAATCCAAGAATTTCAGAATGATAACACATTAAATAAACATGCGAGATACTGTAAAGTACTGCCCAAAGATCCCACAACAAGGGTAAATACTACAATTCTAATGAGCACAAAAATTGGGAACACCCCTAGGCAACTAGATAGTCTCGGGCCCTATGTACCTCGTAACTCGGTGTAAAGTATCCAAGTCACAATCCTTTCCCGTGCACGAGCCACTAGTAGGGAACAAACCCATAACCTAGTGGTCCCAAAATAACATCCACATAGTTCAGTTAGTGTTGTCGTTATCCATTTGCTCAGTGAAACAGGGACACAACCCATCCGGTCCACTAGCCGTACTAGTACATATCCGCCCACCTAAGTACCCAGGATTCCCCCTTTTGTGCTCAAACAATTTCAGCAAACAACACACATACTTTTTCATGTAATGTATCACTACTGGTCACAAACAAATATTACAGTAGCTACACACATTTTATATCATTTGAAACAGTCAATAAAATATTTTGATCTTCAATAAAACAACCTCTCAAAACTTCACATTGTTTTGCACCCAAAACTCTTTAAAATATCCACTTTTCACAGTATGTGAACACTTGTAAGTCATCAAAAAAAAAATTCAGTTCAACACAATTTAATAAAACCAAAAATTCAGTTATGGGGCAGCCCAATGTGAACCAAGAAATTATATATTTTAAAAACCACCATTTTCACACCAACATGGCACTTAATGCCCATTTGCTTCTCAAACACAATTTAAAAAAACTTTTGCAGCCACAACCAAAAAGAATAAATATTTAAAACATTATTTTAATTCCTAATACAGTTCAATAAAAACAACTATGTAATTAGAGTTCATCCCAAAATGAACCAATAAAAGACTTGCATGAAAAACCCTCAATTTCACCAAAAATTGTAACATAAAATTCATTTGCATTGTAAATGAAACTAAAACAAACTTTTACAGAAACATTAAAATTCAATAATAATTAATTCACCCTCAACACAGCAAGCAAATTCCCAAAAATTGCACACACAATGGAATCACCTACCTAAAGATTCAAGAACCGCAAATCCTAGTGCGGAACTTCAACTGCACGACCACCGCGCCACAAGGAAGTGATATCAAACCTAAAACCAGAGGATTGAACCATGAAACCCAAAATGAAACCCTAGGTACGAAGCCCTAGATTCTGGACATTTGGGGATTCAAGAAAAAATAAATAAATCTCAAGGAAAAGGAGATAACTAGAAGGATAGTCACTTACTTGAGAAAACTGGATGTTTTTAGAAACCAGAGAAGTTAGGCCCTAATTCACGACAGATGCGATCTCCAAAGAGGGGGAAACGAAGCTGGGGGTGCGGCCAGGTACAGTGGGAGAAGGTGAGAGGTGGCATCACCGAAAAAAAATAAAAATTGAATATTTTATAAAAATAATTACAAAACAATTTTAAAATTGGAAATGGGCTTTCGGGTTGGCCCAATACCTAACTTGATCACCCAAATCCAAGATGCAAATGAATTTTTAAGGGGTCCAAAATTCATTGGTGGTTTTAATAGTTAAATGAAGGTCATTTTGGAAGTTGAATTGGTTAAAAATGTTGAAAAATGAGGGAGTTATTAAACAAACAAAATTTATTGTCAAAACTGGAAATGGGCTCTCGAGTTGACCCAAATTATGGAAACCCGCCATTTCCTTCAAAAATGCATTGAAACCCCCCCAAAAAAAGCAATAATGTAAATTAAATAAAAAAATACCTTTAAAATATGTCATGTATGTGACAATACTTGTGTACTTATATAGAAAATATTATATTTTTTGTGTAATCAGTTCAAGGAGATCATGGAAAGTAATATGGTTTGACTATTGAGTGAAAATGGTTTACAAATAACAACCTTGATGATATTTGTGTGTGACACCTACATCCATGAGTTTGGATTTTCTTTATAATTTGGTGATATTCTATAAACAATTTTCTTTTTTATGTTTCTTATGCTGCAATTATTTGAAGATCATGATTTAGTTAGAGTAAAAGTGTTTGAGTCTGTAGCTGATAAGACACATTTTTTATTCTTGTTTTAGTGATCATTATATTATATTTTTTTCAAGTTTTCTATTTATAATATGAATCATTTGTTGGTACTATTTTATCTGGATAATATACCAAATGGATGTCTAGTTTTTCAATCACTTGATGAATTGTGTATTGTGAGTATCATGATTCAATTGATATCTAGTAGAATTTTAGTATCAATTTTCTATTATTAGATAAATTTTCTAAGAATTATGCTTAATATTATTGTTGTTAATTAGTTTTAACAACAAATAGATTTATATTAATTAATTAATAGAGATAAAGTAGGAACATTTGGGCCTCATGGTGGCTTGGTTAGCATATATGTGCGTTGTATGTGATCATTTATTATTTTATGCATATTTATAATTATCATTTAATGACCGTGTTATTAATGTTAACACATTTTAATGTTGAAATAGTGGAGGCTTAATTGGTTTTATAAATCACACCCTTTATGGGAATTTCGATTCTTAGGCATACATCATGTATTATGATTCAATTATGGGAAAAGGGAATATGGTAGACATTTGGCTCATGGAGAATGGAGTTGATAGTTGGACCAAGGTAGACAATGAAGGATTCTCATAGTGATATATTTATTTCAGTTTTTATACTGTCACAATGAATTTTATTTCTTTAATGGATGACAATTTAATCATTTTATGACATTTTTTTCATCTAATATTATTTTTATATAGCTAAAATATTCAAAATTATTGTAATTTATTTATGTTATTTTTCAATGATTACGATACTGAGGGTATAGTCACCCTAAATATGTCATCAAGACCCTCACTACTAGTCAAAATCCTCTTATATATGGAGAGGTTTACTTGATGACTTTTGGTTCATTTGAGCAGTCCTAGTGTGATAGGTCTGCGTGTTTCACTTAAAAAACCACATAATAATTCAACTATATCTATATATGAAATTATAACATAAATAATCATAGGGATAAAATAACTTGAATTATAATTAATTAATATATAATTTCTTGTATCATAATTGTATATTCAATTCATTTTAGGAAGAAATTTTACAAAAATAGGCAAGTATTATATAGAATAAGATAAATATTTTTTCTCATGATACCTATTAATTCATCAATGATCTATAATAGGTTCCTCCGATCAATGATAATGTCCAATGAATTCATCATTTGATTGAAATGAATAATAGTTCTATAAATAATAATAGTAAAGAATACTATTGAAAACTAATATAAGAAATATTAATATTTTTCCCTAAAAAAAATATAACATCATGATCATATTCCATATAGATGAATATGATGGATTACCTGACTTCATTATAACACTATAAAATAACCGGATTCATAAAACTTTGTTGACATTGACATAAATACTTTTAAATGAAAAAATGAACATTTCATGAATAAAAATAAACCACTAAATATTGTGAAATTGTAAAAAATTAATGATTTTTAGGAAACAAATTTCTGTTAAAATAATCATGATAATATATAATGGAATATTATAGGAAAAATATCAATGATGGTGGGAATAGTTTTTCTTATGGTTAACAATAAAACAATTGTTCTTTTCACACCATTGTTAATATTACCTCTTTCAGAAAAATAAAAGAATATTCATTTTAAACATTTTGTACTAAGTAAAAAATATGTAAATATGAATTAAGTATATTATTATAGAATATTCAAAAATAATTCTTAATAATGTCTTAAATAGAATATAGTCTCGGAATAAAAATATTCCTGACCAAAAAGAAACATGAAGACATTTTTTCTTAAATGAATTTGTTCCATATTTTGACTATATAGAGGGATATGAAAATTATAGGATATGATGTAAAATACCAAAAAATAGAGTATGTGAGAATAGATCTGGTTTATGATAGAAATATTATATAATTCCGTTACTGGAAACATAAACATAAAAAATCATGTATAAGGATTAAATTGTGAGAGAAAACATTGCTAATGAGGAAAATTATGAATCTTATCACCCTTAAAATAAATAAAAAAATCAAAAATTATATTCAATGAATATAAATATATTAAGGAAATAAAATATTAAATTTTAATTATATACAATACAATAATGAAACTACGGTAATATGATATTTGTATTGAAAAAGTAAATGATATATGAGAAACCCTTAAAAAGACTATAACAATAAAATATGAATTATCAAATAAAATGGTTATATCAAAAAATTTAAATCTTTATAAATATTTTTTTATATAAAACATTAAAAATATAATTATTCAAAAAATATTTTCAAAATATTGTTAATTAAGGTGTGATAAAACCCAAGGAAGGAAATTTAGTTATCAAACGACATACCATATGGTCATCATTCATTGTATGTTCATTTAACATCAAATATAATAAATCTATATTTATTATAATTATGTTAACTTACCATATACATACTTATTATATAATATATTTTCCAATAATAATATTTCGGCATCATTTTGTTTGTGTTTCTTTTTTAAATTACTCATTTGGGATTGTTGACTATTTTGTTTTCTATATAAGATTATGTTCGGTAGTTTGGTCTTCACATATTTAACAAGGATAAATCATCTCAAGAATTTTATAAATCATATAAATATAATATATGTTAATTAAATAAATATATATAACTATAAATTAATATTATTCAATAAAAATTAATGACATGGCTTTGTGGATGTGGTTATCCATATGTATGCAAAAAAGACATTTCCATTTTAATAGGTGTAAGGGAAAGTATTTAGTTCGCATATTATTCACAAATAATTATAATTATGTCATAAATTTCGTATATATTAATAATATTAATATTTACAACCAACCATTTAAATCATTTATGAGAAATTAGTTACACTATTATATGGAAATTGTATGTCATATCTACGAAAAAGTGATGTTTTTTCATATTTTTTGATAGAACTACTTTGGATTAAACATTAATCAATATAATTTGATTAGGATAAAAAAATAATATTTTGAATGAATTAAGTAAAACTCATAAGGTATTAAATTTCGTGTTGGTTTATCTAGTGTGATAAAACATTGTAAATAGGGGAGGATAGGAGGTTTCCATTTATAAGTGTGGGGAGAACAAACACAAAATTACTAAAAATAGTACAATATAATAAAGCAATTTCTCAAGTAAAAGTACTATAAATGGAAATGTATCTGAATATGTGGAGGGTAAGGATAAAATAACACCATAAAATAAAATTTATACCAGTTTTGGTGTCATTTTAAAACATATCATTTGGTATAACCTCATCAATAACCCTTTTTGACCTTAACTGTGGCAGCACATGTATTTTCATTTAAGGGTAATTAATTTAAATATAAGATGAAAAATGGCTAAATATCATCCTTGGATAAAAATTTCACCCATTTGAAATTATAATTTTATTCATTAAATTGTTTTTAAAACATTAAATCATACCATGATTTATTATTTATAATAAAACTTCATTAATATCATTTTTTGAACTATTCATACCAAATAACAATATTGTCACAAATATATAAAAATTTGTTAATATAAACTAATTTTAAATCAATTAAACATTATTTTTGAATAAAGAATCAATTTTGTAACACTATTCATCAAAAAATATTTCATTTTATGTTTTTAAAACCATTTACTATGTTTTCCTATTAGTTTCACAAGCATTGCCACAACGTTGCGTAAGAGTTCAAAAAAAATATTCCATCTCTAAAATATTAAAATATATTAATGTAATAATTTCTTTTAATAATCTTAAATATAAAAATTTATAATCGATATTACCGTATTTTTTAACCCTCTAATAATATATTTGGTAAATTAAATGAATGATTGTGACATTTATTATTTATTCATTACTAAAAAAAATATTGGTCGTTATCATTGAAAAAGAAACTACTTTACCATATCAAGGAATATTGGAAGTGTATATTTACAAAATACTCATATACTAAAATAAATAAAATATTTATAAAATTTATTAAATATTTATGGAAATATTTTTAACCATATTTTCATGATTTAACCATTACAATGGGGTAAAATATATACAATTTTTACTATTCATAATGACAAAAAATAAAATGGAATTATTTCCAAATTGGAAAAACGTGATTCAATTTATTGAATCAATTTTGAATAATAAATTTCTATAAGTGGGAGAAGTCATTTTTAATAAATATTTCAAAAATGAATCACAAAATAGTTTTTAAAAAATGTGTTTTCAATAATATGTGATAAATTATATTATTTATAATTAATGTATTATTGAGGAAATTTAATTTTAAATTTAAAACATTATTATAGTATTAAATTTTATTATTTATATAAAATAAATTTCAGTTTTATAATTAATTATATTTTTCAATATTCAAAAAAATATTTTCTGGAAAAACCATACAAATTCAATATAAATAATATTGAATTTTTTTTTCAAAAATATATTTTCTTTAAAAAAATAAATTTTCAACCATATCTTAAAAAATTATAATATTTTTAATGATAAAAGTAAATTAAAACATCATTTTATGAAAATATGTTTTTGAAGAATACAATTACTTTAATAGAAATTGAGAACATACTTTTTTTGAATTAATCAATACCTTTTAATTATATAAAAACTATTTATATATTTTTCATAATGTGGTTATTCATATTCATACAACTAACTAAATATGAAGGTTATAATGGTAAAATTTAATTTATAATATTATTATAATATATCACATTTTGATTCAAGCTCTGTTTTTTGGTTATGAATGTTATTATACTAATTTTTTTTTAAAATTATATTTTTTTCCATATTATAAATATTTCTTTGCGATTTTATTCATAGGGTGTTTCAAAATAAGTATACTGCTAAGAAAATACTCATTATAAAAGAAACCAACCACAATCTAAACATAAATAATGATAATTATTTATATAAAAAATCACTTTTTATTATATATCTAATAATACCATAAAATAATTTTGACACTCCTAGGATAACATGACTAACTGACTAGAATGTATATTATATATTTTGGGAATTAAATAAATATATAATTCTTATTATAAATTTCTAAAAAATTAAGCCACTTACTTATTAAAATTTATGATTCTTTTCATCCTTGATATTATGAATCAAGCAACATCATAATTACCTTTTTGAAAAAAAAATCTCCACATAGATTCAAAATCAATTAATGTATAACCTCATTCATAAAATATAATTCTAATATTTATGAGGTTTATTATTATTACTTTTAACCATAATGAATTTTTTAATATTCTATTATATCCATAAAATATATATTTCTTTCAAAAAACTTGGTGATAGTAGAATACCACTTAGTGGGGTGTGAATCAGTAGTTAACGTAGAAAATAAACTCTCAATTATGTTTACTATAGAGACTAGTGTTAATATTATCATTGATATAATGATATTTTGTTGATAGAAAGAGTGATAAAAAACCAACGAAACAAAATTTTGATTTTAAGGATCACCAACTCTTATTATCATATGGGTAAACCGGGTGTTCCAAAGTTAAAATATAACTACCCTAAGTCTAATTTAACATCTAGGAAGACAAATTAGAGGAGAATGTATACAATCTTAAACTATCAATTACAATATCAAATTATGGGATTCATTAATTAGATTAATATTTACTTTTATTACATTAGAATCTGTTGAAATTTTATTCTCATGTGCACTATTTTTCATCATCACCAATCTAAAATAAACCCTTATAGGAACTCCTCTTGGTATAAATATTAGGATAATATAATGTTTTAGAAAATTCACTCATACTCATGAAATCAAAAAGCACCAATTTATTTTTATAGAAAATCAATATGGAGTGGAGGTGATTAAAATTTCAATTTTGGGTAATTCCTAATCACAATATATGTTTTAATATATTAATTATCCTTTTCCTATAGATATTTCATATCTTATATATAAGTCCATCTGAAAACTCCATTCATAACTATTTTTCAACATGGTACCCCATTATTTTTCTATGGCACGATCTCATATGTACTTTGATATTTTTGAATTATCACCGAATTAAAAAACCCCAAAAATGGTAATTCTCTTCCATGTTGTTTCATGTAAGGGTTTTTCTTAGCTAAAAAATGATTCACAATAACCATTTTGACTCAATCAATATTTTATATATCTCATCTTTAACACGATCAATAAAAGTTAAAAAAAATGTTCTATAACTACATGAACATTTTTGTTTTTATGGCCTTATATTTCAAGTGAAATAGATATTTTAGGCCTCCCTATGGAATACAACATGTTTCTCATGATATAATTCTCACATTAATTCCTATATTCCATTGATAATATTTACTAGTCATTTTGCATGTCAATATTTTATGATTCCCTCAATTAATTAGGGGTTTTCCACATTATAATGGGTTTCTATTCCTTTCCATATCAACTCTATTAAAAATATTATTCAGCTCATCCATAATTATGATATCAATAAATACAACACGTAAAATACGTTCATAACCCTTAAATTAATTTCCTCAATAAATTTGTAATATAATTCCAATATTGTGAAGGACTTAAACACACTAAATCATCAAATAAATTTGGGTTTTTGAGAGTAATATAGATCTTGATATATGAAACATTCTATATTTCAATTTCCTCAATTGAGATCCACTCACAGCTCCCCATTGTAAATTCACATCAAAATGGGGTTTCTACAAACTTATCCACATAATTTGATGATCAAGGGATCTTCAACCACATGATTAAACATCAATCTACTATTTTTTATTTATTAAAACATGTGAATAAATAAAATAAATTTTATTTAATCATTACAATCAACTTCAAACACCTCATGTTTCTCCCTAGATCATCACCTACAAAAAATATAGCCTATTACAATTTTTAAAAAGATATCTTTTTTTATTATACCCATTTTTTATAAATTGAAATGGAACCAAAGGGGAAAAAATACATAGAAGGAATACCATGATTTTGTGAGAAAATATACTCCCAAAAACACAGCCTAGTACAAGAAGGCATCATCACATGGGGAAATATTATGAAATCCATGATGATTTCCTTTATTTAAAAAACTCCACAGAATTATCACCAGGATTTTATTTCTTCTTTATAATGTTTTAATTGATACCAATAGTATTTTGACTATAATATTTCAACAATTTATTTGACATATTGACATTAATTTTATACCACACGGAATCACCAATGGGTATGAGACATCCACCCACATGTCTCCAAGATATGATTTTACCTATATCATTTAATTTTTTATTAAGATGCTATAAAATAGTCATATTTAGGTGTAATAATTATGATTTAATTTTTATTCCATATATTTCATTCAATGAATCTTCCTCTCATAATGAATACACCACATGAAGTAATCATTATATCTTTAGCATATCTAGATCAATCTGTAAAGAATAAACTATAAATCCAAACTAATGTGTTGTTATTATACCTAAAATCAAAATTCAACGTCTCATTAACACTAAATAGTATCTTATTAACCACTTGAATACTACACTCATTTTAATTTCATTGAAATATTTTTCAATGAGATACCAAAAAAAAAATTTTGTGTCTAGATGTCATCGAATAAAGTAGACTCCCAATACTCCGTCTGAAGTTAATGTGATTGAAACTCATTCATTCTTCATGAGAATTAAATATGATCCTAAGTGTTATAGTACCAGTGACCCCTCTTGATTATACTATTCAAAATTTCATCAATAACTCTTGAATATAAATTTATTGTAATGGATGGATATAAATAATGTATTCATGACTTTGAAACATGAATAAATTTCATCACCCACCTCATCATGCCTTTCTTGAATTTCTGTATCATTATGATACTCTTTCTATTTGAATGTAATTATCGGTAATATTGTTTCTGACCATATAATTCCATTTTTAGATTAAAATATTGTGAAAAATCACTATCAATGTTAAAACCATCCAGTTTTTCAATGTAAACTTATTCTACATGTTCACTATTTAAAAATTCTAAATGGAAAAATATTCAATAAAAATTTTAATTTAATTAACCTCGTAACAGATAAACAATTACAAACATTTCAGACCTTATAACTAGAAAAAATATCTCATCAAAATAAATATCTTCAAATTATGTTTATTCCATGTATACAAAATAACATTTGTTTTTTTCTTTTTCCCATTTATCATTATGTTTATTCATTAAATAGAACTTCTTCTCAATTATATTCTTATCATGTTACACTAATTTGAATGTGTAAATATTATTAAATTGACCTTTCTCATTTTTCATTATAGTTATATAATCATCATGTTGAAAAAATTATTTAAATATTATTGTTTAAACTATTAAATAAATCTATTGTGACTAGAATTTATAAAAAGAATCCGGGTCTAAACATCTTTGATGCTTTCTTAAATAATATTTTAAAATACTATACTCTTTTCATGTCTTGAGACCATAGTTTTACAATTCCTAGAAGATTCCCCATCTCTATATATTTTAAACTCATCATGAATGTCTAGAAAATCACATTATGATTATGAAATACTATCATTTTGTCCTATATTTTATCCATGATATTTATCTATTTTATCATTGATTGTAAATAGTTTTTTTGATTAGATTTGATTCCACAAGAAAATTACAATAAAAATGTCAATTGTTTCTTCTATGATCGAGTTTCAATATTAGAAACCCCTTCCACTAGGTATGCATCCATGAAAATTAAATTTTTCATATCTATCATTAATTATTATCACATGTTATAATTCATTCGTGAAAAATTAATGGTTGTTGAAAGCCATTAAAAATATAAATTTTGGCTTCTTTCTGTACCACAAATCAAAATTTGTGTTGTGTAAATCCAGTAAAAATTATTATTTAATATCCTTAGATATTATGATTTATGTGGAAAAAATTTCATATGTCATATATTGAATAATTAAATCATTTTCATTAAATACATGTCATAGTGAGTTCAATTCATGATTATTGGTTCACGCACAAGTGAGTACACAAGCTGAACTAGCTTATTTCCCATAATCGTCACCAACTTATGGATACTATTCAATATTTTTTCTTTTGGTATAGGTTCCACAAATCTAAAAAATTTCATGATGTAGATATTATATATTCCTCATTGAATCATATTTGATAGTCTTAGATAGGCTTTTTTCATAAATATCAAGGACTTCTATACTATAAATAGGATTCATCTATTGTATAAATGTATAATGTATCCATATCAATGTAAATTTGAAATTAATTTTCACTTGTGTTTTCTCCCATTATCATGATTGTCCTTCCATTCATATTCCATTTTAAATACCCATCCTTAGAAATGATCATCTCATTCCCATTATCATAAGGACGGTAAATATTAAATATTCTCTCTTTCATTCCATTGAAAAAGGGAACATAAATATATTTTTATGTGCTAATATTGGTGAATCCAATAACACAGGGATTGTGGGATACATTATTTATTATTGTTGTAGTATTGTCATACCATATAATATCGATAGAGAAATTTTCTTCTTTCTAACATGTGTGATGATCAATAACATTAATGTTTCTAGGGGTTCTAAAAATAATTCTTCATAAGAAATAACGACCATTATTTTTTGCCTTTCATATTTCCTGCACTAATTTATTATTATATTTTCCTTTTATATTCACTTTAATATATGTGAGACACTTATTAAAAGTGTGTTTATTTTATTGTACCTACCATATGTATCTTTAAGATAATCAAATTTAATAACAAAATCTAAATTTTATTTATAATTTTCTTTCAACTATCATATAGGAACATTAAATTGAACCACCTTCCAGTCATATCATCACTTGGAATTATGGAGTGAAAAAGTATACTAAAAAATATATTCTATGATAACATATATTTTAAAACCTTTTAATCTTCATTCAAAGAGAAATTTATTTAGGTAATAGTTAAAATTATCAAAATCAACATGTTGTGATTCCTCTTTAATTTGAGATCTTCTACATCTACTCAATATTCTTTTGTTTAGTATATTTCTGCTTCACATAATCATAACATTTAAATTAAACTCAATGTTATTATACACCCAAATCATATTTATTTTAAAATTCCTTTAATTTTCCTCTATTTTAGGAATAAGTGATTTTTTCTTTTTAGTGATGTAATAACATTCTTATTCCCTTGGTTATTATAGTGAAAATTGTAATTTCAAGTCTATGTGTGAAAAATAAATTATTGTGGTAATAAAGAACAATATAGAAATTAATTGGTTGCATTATAAGCATTTTCTGTACCTTAAATCATTCACATATATCAATGATAGAATTTTGAAATACATAGTTCGTATCCATAATGGAAATTTATGTATCAATTAATTTCACATCAAAAGGATATATATTTTCATACATGGAAATGAGAATCATTTTTTAATAACAATAATATTATCTCTAGTTTTATTGATTAAATTTACATATCTCATCCTTCTAGTGACTTTCCCATACATCACAACAGTTTCTTTTATATTTTGAATCATTATGAGATTTATGAAAAGAAACATTTCAATATTTAAATGATTTATTTTCACTATAAAACTATTTATTTATCATTATGTGTACCAGGAGAAATATTTTTAAATGAGAATATTCTATTGTTTACACATCACTGTATTTATTATCATTTTTTCCCTAAATCATCTTCACTAAAGGATTTTGGGGATGGATTGATTTAGCAATGATGATCATAGAATTATTATTCTAGTATTCATATTTCCCTCTTCCAATTTCTTCATGATAAGTTTATTTTTCATGTTTTAATAAAAACAATTCTTTTACAATCAATAGGCCTTCATTTTTTCCTTCGATTATTTTTTAACATTGAAGTTGATTGTAAAAATATTTTTCTTCTTGATAATATTTTTGATTCATCATTATTATCAAATTTTGGGTTATTCTTATGGAATATAGATAAATTAGATTCATATATTTCAATAATTATAAATTTAAAATAATAATTACCGTTATATATACCTTAGTCATACTGTATTCCATTTCAAAATAAGGATAAAATGTTCATTGAAATCACTTTAATAATCAAAATCCAGAGTTTCTTTATAATGAAACATAGTTGGTTGAACATATTTCTTATCATATAAATCATTAAATATTTTATACTTCTCTATGTTACCCTATTATAATAATGGAAACCCCTCTTCCCAACATGTATGTAGTAAATAAATTATTGAGTTCTCTAATGGCCTAATAATCTTAGTATTGATCACCTAGGGTTGTAATTTTTGAATGAAATTTTTCTATGTGTATTCTTATAATCTATTCTAATATGAATTAGTCTACAAGAACTTCTAATTTTTTTTAAATCATTCTTATAATTTGGTTCACATAATTTAATAACTCATCCATTATTTCATCATCTTTGATTCATGGATCATGATATTAATACCAATATGATTTTAATAATGACTAATTTAACTATGTGTCTCCAAAAAGTTATAACAGTGTTTCTTCCATGTTTCATTTTTGGATTTTTTTCCCTGTTACACATGCAAAATACTTCTCTGAGATGGTCGATAGTAATGTATTGTTCACAATCCCACCACCTTTTATATTATTAATTTATAATTAATTATAGGTTTTGTAGATGTTAATATTATTTATACTATTATCAATGATAATAATAACAACCATTACAGTTTATAGAAATGATGAAACCATCTTCTCTCTTCATATACTGAATCAACACCATTCGAATATAAGAAATCAATTTTCAATTTTCATTCCCATTGACTCTATAGATATCTTAGATCAGTTATTTAAACATTAAAAAACTTAGATCCATATGAGTGTATCTGAATCCATTATTAAAAAAGTATTTAATACAATGTGAAAGATGTAATATGGGATATATTAATACATTAAAATTATATTCTTCAATTCCAATTTAAACATATAATATTTATAATAATAATCCCAGAAAAATGTGTGATTTTATACCAAGTGAAAGGTATAATTTAGTGTATAAAAATGATGATATTAGATTGAATTAGTTTTTTTCCAAAAACACCAACTCTCAACTAACAATATATTATTGGTTAGTGTGAATAAGATTTTAGGTAAAATGATATGATTTTAGGAGAACATGCAATGAATGATAGAAACTTGTAATGGATACATATAAGGATAATGAATTATTATTTTCATGTGTCTAATCATTAGTGTCCTCTGGTTGTTGTCTTGCTACACATGTTCCAATTTAACTTTAAATAATAAATATTAACAGATTATATATATGGATAGGAAATTAAAAATACATGATAAAAAAATTATAAAATTAATAATCAAATTGTGCTTCTAAAACACTAGTTATTTTAGAATTTAGATTACAAGTACACCCATGTTCATTTACTAAAATAACATACAGACCGCTTATTAACACTACCATAAATTAATGGTAGGATAAATCTATGTTTTGTCATAATTTCCTATGTGAAAAAATTTTAAATCATAAGATATTTGTACTTAGGGAATCACCATGACATGGATACATTAAAGAAAAATGTTTTTCAATTATATAGAACCAATATATATGATAATATCTTCTATAGAAGTTATCTTAAGATATATCATATCTCAAAATTAATTTTATGTCAAAACCCATTAAAAATTCACATTTTTATCCTCATGGTACACCAATAGTCAACTATGGAATGATCTTTCCTACACATTGGCTATGTCAACTCATAACCCAACAAGAACGTGTAAACTCAATAAACATTTTAATCTAAATTGTTTCTTAATAGTTATTTATGATGTAATGGGACATACATTACCCTTTAAAGCTAATTCCCCATGGTGTATCTTATATTCATCATTATTCCTCAAATATGAAAAAACATCTGTCCTTACCACATTACTCTAGGCATTTTCATTATTATCCAAAACATGAAAACACCTATTTTGGACATTCCCATGCAATAAAACAAGTCCTTTAAGAGAAAATATCCACTTAAATTCATGTATTACATTCAAATTCCTCATCATACAATTTTTTCCTTGTTAAAAAGACATAATCCCACAACATAGTGAAATTTATCTTAGGTTATTTTGATGATTCATGTTTTTTTCATCACCACTCAACTCTAATGTTAATCAAACTAAACCCATATCATGTTTTCAATATATAAATCATGAAATCTTTATCATACATAGGAATAAATTTCATCAAGAAACCAATTATAAAAATCCTATAATGTGAGGTATATCCCCAATCCAATCCATATTATAGATTGATTTTTATCAGAATACCAATACTCCCTTTCTGAGAACAACTCCAAACATACCATGCCTTAATTAAGATCAACTTATACCTATTTTTTTCAATTAAATTCATTATGAGATTCAATAAAATAATCAATAACCACAAATACTCAGGGATACATCATCCTACTAAGGTATATTTATTGATATATTTATAATATTTTTTACTCCATTTAATTCTCCTAAAAAATACCCATTATTAATTTTAAATATTTATTGAATTTTTTTTAAAGGCTAATATTTTTTAATATATTCATTGAATAGTTACAATATCATTGTTATCTGTGATATGTCTTACTAATGAGTACCAATGGTTATTTTCACCTTTAATGTAGTATGAAATATGTGTTGACTTTTATTTAACTAGACATCTCAACACTTTGAAAATATTTTGCAACATGTTTCGTGACCCTGCAAATAAAATCATAAAATATGATTCCCCAATAATGGTGTATATTTTCACTTAAAGTGTTCCATTATTGGATTTTTTATCATTGGAATGATTACAATATTTTCATATTTGTTTCACTAGCTATTTATTTAGTAATTTGAACTAATCCCACTATATGTTATTTTGAAATAAATTGAACAATAATTTGTTATTAGTTTCTAATTTTTTTTAAAAAATATTACACCACTAATTTATTATTAATCTATATTATTAACATATTAAATCCCACTAGATTATATAAAATAAAAATAGGTTAGATAACATTCTTAATAATACACAATATTAATATGAAATATATTTTTCATTTCTTAATTAATATAATTAAGGGATAAAAATAAATATAAAAGAATATAAAAATTCGACTTGATATTGACACCATATATTAACATTTCCAAATTTATTTTTTAACATTACACATAACCCATTACGATATCTAAAGGTATCTGTAATTCAAAGAATGTAATTCCCAATATAAAAATGTAATTATTGGATCTTTACTAACAAAAAAAAACAATTATTACATCAATGAAAAATAAAAGAACATGATTATATGTTTTAGAAATTTTATAAAAACATAAATTATCATGTTGATGTTAAATTAGGTGGTCATAGTTTTTAAATGAATAAAAACAGTGTTACATCAAATATGAATTTTATGAAATTATTAACTTTTAAAAAATTTAAAACAATTTTTATTACATATATAAACCCCCAATATTTAATTATAAACCATTATAGAATTTATTTATTAATGGTTCCAATTTATATCATCTAGTATAATATTTAATGATCTTATAAGAATTAATATCATCAAAGACATATTAAAAACAATACTAGATCTTTTAAAATCCGATATCTATATTTTAATTTTTATTAAATATTAATACCAATATTTATAAGGTATATTATTATTTATTTAATAAAAAATTCCGATAATGTTTTTTAATTATCAAAGAGAAGAAACCAACAAGTTAAATTAGTTTACTGTATCCATATATTGCAATAATATTTGAGAAGTTTTTACTATTTTGTCTTGGTATTCTTGAAGATTTCTTAAATTTTGGCAAGAACTGGATATAAAATTATCTTTTACATTGAGATGATTCTATCAAATCAAATAAATTTAATAGATTATGAATAAATTTTTATTGTATTATAAAAAAACTAAATAACTTGACTTATTCGTGATATGTTTTAAATATGTTATTCAATGTTCTAATAAAAGAGATAGTTTTCTTAATTATGATATTGATTTTTTAATTTTTAAAAATATAGTCCTATCATTCTTAAGTCATTATAGTCATCATCAATTGTTATAAAATTGATTAGTATTTCAATAGAAAATAGAATATGGTCTATCATCTCTATTATCATATAATATGTAAATTCCATGCATAATCAACATAGTAAAATGACTCTCACAATGCCTTGCTAAACTCAAATACTAACCATGATGTGGATTAAACAATCATGTCATTATTTAAATAGATGTTCATAATATCATAAATTATCTAATTAAAAAACCACATTTATATATATCAAACAATAATATTATATACATTTATATTTAATAACATTTAAAAGTGTATCAATAATAGTTTTAATCATATTCAAATATACTTTTCCTATAATTATATAATTATTTTTCACAACACGTACCACCATATGCAATGACTTCTAAAAAAAATCATTCTCACTTCCTCCAAAACACTTTTATGCCAAATCCCAAATTTTCATAAACATGATACTCATTTAGAAAACATCAATGTTTGAACCCATATGCATTGTGTAATTAATTGAAATTATGAATTCTTGAATATATAAATATATGTGAAGAGATTTCTCAAGAAAATATTAAATTTTTCTAAATCTATAAAGAGATATATAATGATATATATCAAAAACATGTATCTCGTTGGAGTTCTCCTCCTGTTATATCTTATAAAATTATATATAATCAAATAATCATTTTTTCATATTACATCAACTGACCATAGGACATGATCTATGGAAATCCTTTATATCCTAAACATTATTATTTTCATTTATGTATATACTACTAAGGCCAGTGAATAAATCACATTCCATTCTTCTAAGTTGATGAGTACATTTCATACCCCTCATGTAGATAGATAATAATATTAAATGTTCCATACAAAGTTATGATCATTTGTTTCCTCATATAATCTCTATAAAAGGACACAACTTCATACTACTCATATTAGTGGACAAATACCATCCTTGTTCAGCCTCAACTGATAAAAGGGACAACACATTACCCAACCACCACAGGATTAGCTAAACATCATGGGTTGACTAATATAGGTATCAGTGTATCAATATTTTCATTCTATGATTTACTTCAACATTATGTATTATGTATTCAATATGAAACATTCACTCATAATATACCAATAAATGTATTTTATGACACACCATTATATATAAATAGAAGTTAATCTATCAAAAAAACACCTTTTATTCCTCATGATAATATTCCATATGTCAATATAAAATACTACAAATGTTAAGCTTAACATTTCATTATAGCATTGAATACTCTATAATGAACATCATATAAGGATAAATAAATTCCAAAATTTAATGTGTAATTATAAGTACAATTCATCCAATGAGAAAAAACAATATGAAAGAATAATAAACTCTACATTTACATATATATAATATTCTAAATTTTAATATTATTAATCTATTATTTTTTACTTCCTATAATTTAATTAATGTTTCTCGAGGATTAATGGTTTCAAGATGGTTTTTGGAGGTTTCTAATGGGATTTCAGTGGACCTTGGGCCTTTTTAGAGGTCACAATGAGCTAGTGGTGGGAGTTTAGGGTGTTTGGTGGTTATCCAGGTGCTACTCAGTGCACCATGGACATCAGGATTTATTTTCAAGGTATTTTAGTGGTATTTTAGAACATCTTTGATTTCATATATAGCTAACTCAAAATTCCCATGGATGGTGTGGTGATTGGCATGGTTCATTGACAGTACTCATATCCAAAACAACCAAAATGGAAATTCATTTTGGATGAAGTGGAATTAGAAAATGGACATTCTAATTGAAATATTCAAAACACAATTCATTATTGTTGACATGATGATGATCCACTAGGGCCATGGCTGTGACATTGAGGAAGTTGTGGTGTTTGTTGGTATGGCTATTGAATAGCTAAAAACATAACAAATATTTTTTTCATTAATATTTTTAAAATATAAATGTGCGAGGATTTAAATGGGGGATTTTATGGGTTTTAAAGTCATTTAATTTTCTCTAACAACAAAATATTTTCCCACCTCAGGAATTAATCATTTTACAAATATTTCCATTAAAAATTTTCATGATTCATTATTTTCTAATGTAGAGGTCTCAGTTCTTGAATTTATTGCATTGTAGTGTTGTTTATAAATCCCATAAAAACCAATTATCAAATTATTGAGTGTTTAACCATTTTATATAGATAATATAATTATTTTGGTTTGAGGCAATTTCTTTTATAATTTCTTCCAAATTTTTATTGGCCTCTTCGTTTATAGGGATAAAAATGGAATAAGAGGCCATGTTTTGGGTATTTTTACTGTGGTATGTTTTTCATTCATAGATTATATGTTATAACTATAAGTATGTCATATTGGTGGTGTTTCTTCCTAGTGTGGTTAATTATCTTTGACATGGTCCTTTTTAAATAATGTTTAACTTCTAATCGAAGTAGGGTGATTATTCTTCCACTATTATTTTATATGAAATTTTAAACATATCACGATTTATCTCTTTAGGTAAAATTAGAATTAACATTATTTACTATTATCATAGATTAATTAATGAATCATTGTTTTTGTTATTGGGGTGATATGTGTTCCCCCCTTGATATTCGTGAGTATATTTTGTCTAAATATTGTGTTTTCCTATTTTTTCCTGTGTTTTATGCTATAGTTTCATTTATTGGTCTAATGAAAATGGTTATAGAATTAATTCTGGTAATGTTATTTCACATAATAATAAAATAATCATTCTTAAATAATTTTTAATCTTTTCCATTTAAATAAAATAATTGTGATTGTTAATTCATGTTTCTTTGAAATCATTATTTATTATTTTATTATTGTTTGATAATGAATGTGAAGTTATAAATTTTTATTATTGAAATAATAAAGAGGAATTCAAATTGAAAATGATCTTTTTTTAGTTATAAAATTAAATTTTATACTTGAAATCACCTTTTAATAGTTAATAAAGTTTTATAGTTGGTACCATTCATAACATCTGTTTGTAGCCGATAATAAATGGTTATGTTCATTGAAGATGGTAATGAACTGGCTATTATATAATGATAAATTCGTTGGGTCAAGCGATCTTCTTTTCTAATGGGTGTTGGATTCCTTTGGTGTTATCAACTATATGCCATGTTGAAATTTTTTTGGTTTCCCTACTACTTGTTGTGATTTCATAGAATGCAAGCCCTGATATTCAATAAGTTGTGATCTTATGTTTGCTAATAGTTTAACATCAAAAGTATGGGGAGGCTCAGGTTTTGGATATTAGTTGGGTTTTGTGATAGCAATATCGATCCATAGTGATATATATATGGAGGCGATGGAAATGGAACAGAGATTGGTGGAATGGGTTAAATCTAGAGTTTCCCATTGTTATTTTGATTTTATGATTTATTCTTATTTATTAATATTATATATAGGCCAGGTGGACAGGTTCCTTTTTTAGACATTTCATTATCCACAACTTGTGGGATGAATTTATTTTACGGTTTCGTAGATAATTACTAGAGTACATATATGATTGAATGATAATAAATAATTAAATTTTTAACTCATGATGGTGGAACCATATTGGAATGTGAATGATGATAATTATGATAAATCATGGGATAAGTTCGTTAATTCCTATATAGCATGATAATCTGTTGATGAACCTATTAAAATAATTATAATGAAATGATAATGGTTAATTGGAAGAATAAATTTAATGTTAAATTTGAAATGGATTAAAATAGATGATTGTATTTAGGAAATATTGTGTGTATGTAGGATTTTAAATTCTTAGCAGTGGAATCCATATGTCTAAGTGCGATTTTTTTATTGAGACTAATTATATATAAATTCCAATATTATAGTTGTGAGGAATATTATATATTTTATGTTTTGTGATTTTATAAACTACCCCACCCTTCATGGTAGTGTGAATAACACCCCAAAAAATATGGGCGGGTGTTTTCCCCAATATTCAGGGATGTGCGGAATGGATGACTATCTACTGCTCTTTCCCCACTATCTTATCCTTTTAATATTATGTGAAAATATTCATAATGGTTACCTTTACCATATATGAGTGTAGTCGGATGTATAGGTGTTTTTTTATTTCACACACAATAACATAGTTCAAAGTATTCAATATATTATTATGGATATTGACCATATGGGTTGTGATGGAATAAGTTAAAATTTTATGTATACAAGTTATGGTGCCTCAAAAAAACTGCCAAGTTATTACATGGAGATGTGGCGTGGTATGATGAGATATAGTGACACATTAGTTTAATGGTATTTGATTATTATAATATGTGATGAATTGATATTATCATACATTAAGATTATTTTATATAATGTACGAGGTTCATGGTATGATACCATCGCCCAAGATTCTTTCGGGTGGATTGCATTTATAGAGAAGTGGATTAGGATGTGATACATTTTGTGGTAATAACAAACCATTGGGGATGTGGTTGATGAGTACCATGTTAGGATATTATATTATATGACCACTTTTTTGTGATACATTGTTTGAGATTCATTGTGAAGATTTTGACTTAGTATACAAATTTAGATGAGGTGTAAACTTTACTTATTTATTCACAATGTATTATTATTATTTCTCTATATTGTTCATGAGAATATGCAGGAATGATCTTAATGAGAATAAATTATATTACGACATTATATAAAAATTAGATATTTTTTAGGAAAACATGAGTTAGATATTGATATGGAAAGAAATTAATTTCTCGAGGAGTTGTTTTAGGATATGTTTGATATTTTAGGTAGTTGTAGAATAATTTCCATTTTTTCACTTATGGTTTATTTTTCAGTTGATTAACTGTATGAAATTAATTTCATTTAATAGTAATTAATGACTTTAATAAAGGGATGATTTTTTTTCATGGTTTCATTTTATATATCATTTATTATGTTCTTCTTAGGGTGTAATTCCTCCCATTTTCATATATTATATATCCTCACAGTATATAGCCATACCATGGCCTGTAAAGAAACTGTAATTTCAAGGAAATTTTGTTCATAAATACTTTGGAATTTTTCGAGTCTTCGGTTTCTGACGGCACCTGATTCCGAGGCTCGGTGTGCCCCGAATCAATTTCTGAAGTTTTGTTTTGGTACGATAAGTAAACATACATGCGGTTTTTTCAATATTTTGAACCGGTGCTCAGAATTGAAATCCATGGACACTGATGAACTCTTAGTGCCGATATTCACTTAAGGGGACCTTTACCGCTGTTGCATTTTATGCGGGTTAAATGTTATATTTTGAGGAATTCATACTAAGTTAATAAAATTGTTGGTACATAATTTTATTATTTAGCGGAGTTTATTTCCTCCCTAGAGGAGTTATAGGTGGGGTCCACACCCACATAACCTCCCATGATAGGATTTAGTGTGGTGGGGATGAAACGAGCCCTAATCCATTCATCACCCCTTAACTCTCTTAAACCCCCCTTAATTTATTAACTCCTCCCTTCTTTATGGTGTACCCTCTCCACCTCCCAAACATTAATGATGCCAATCCATTAAATTATTAACCTTATTAATTAATTGGCACCTCTATTTTGAATTTAAATTTGATTTTCATGGAAATTAATCAAAATTGAAGAAGTATATTATAATATTGGTCTTAGAAAATATTTTGGTGGGGAACCATTGGATAATTAGAGGAGCTTCATTCTTCCACAAAGAACATTATCCTCTTTCGGCGAAGAACGCTTCTCGACATCTCCTACCTTCCTCTACCTCTACATCAATAGAGAAGACACGGCTCGCAAGAAGTGTCCCCTATGTCTACGACTCTTCCATCAATGTTGATGGGACGACACCGTTCTCCATGACGCCATCTTCCACGATGACCGACTATTGCGATGCTCATCTTTTGTGGCTTGTCGAGGTGCGACATCTATTAGGATGTAGGGGATTTGATTCAATTTTATTTGAATAAAATTTATCTTTGTTCACTGTTGAAAAAATGTTTTATCTTCGGACATATGATATTGGCTGACATGGAGGGTGTGGGCTGAACAAACATAGCTCGACAACCCTCCGTAGATCCTCATATTATTTCAATGTATATGGTGACAGAAGAGGTGGCGGGGACCGGAGGTTGTGGTGGTCGTAAACCATCTGCGTGGAGAGGAATTTCAGCCCGCATCCACGGGCCACTCGACCAAAAAAGAATCGGTCATCTGACGTCGGCCGAGCTGGAGAACAACGGATTCTCTAAGGTGTCGTGCTTTGGAGAACTGCAGCCCATGCTCTGCAGGCCACTTTGGTATATGAACCGACTAGCTGGCAGTCGGCTGGGCTGGGAAGACCCCGTGGCACCCTCCTCATGCCGCGCTGAGGGAAATAGCGGGCGGCACACGCGGGCCACTCGCACCGGGCGGATGGCTTGCTTCGGCCAGCCGACCAAGAGGGAGGTGCCACTTGGCACCACCGGTTTGGGAATCCAGCTCCCCCCCCCACCACAGTGCTCGGCTAGGTCGGTCCGGGCCTCGCAACGCCGGGCCGCACCGGGACGTGTCACGCCGCACCGCGCAACGTCGTGCCAGGCCGCACCCCTTATTGTTAGGCCTCACCCCACCAGGCCGGTCCGCACTTCACTAGGCTAGTTTGACCCTCTGCCGAGTCGGACCCGCTGATCCAGGTCGGGCCGACCCGCCAGCCCACTGGGCTTGACGGGTCGGGCCCATTTCACTTAAACAGAAATAACATAAGGACCATGTGTCTGATCGACGGGACATCGGCGACACTAAGACCCTCACGACGAGGTGGTCCTTTTTTGACACATTAAGTGAATTATGGAAAATATTGGAATAAGGTCTGGTATGGAATGAGCGTATTTCCAAATGTGCCCATGGAATGGAAAAGCCAATAACATTCAGACCGGGAGTCCGATTGACGTGTCGTCTGTCGCATTGAGTTCAATTTGATGATATGGAAAATTGGGGTACATCAAATGTGGACATCATGATTGTTGATGTAATAACCCCTTTTCTCGAGAAGCGGACCCTCCCTGAATCGAGCATGTTGTGTGCGGGACCCTAGAGTTGGATGGGACTACAACAACTACCGTACAAGAATCCTCCATGGGTTCAACAACAATAGATACTATACTGGAATCCTATGTGGGTTCAACGATGATGAAAAATGTACAGGAATCCTCAGTGGGTTCGACAGCAATGACTACTGTATTTTTATCCTAAGTGGGTCTGATAGTTTGACTTTTTTAATAGTATCCTACAGGGGTCCGACAGAGTAGTTGGTCTGGTATCCTACGTGGGTCCGACAGCTTAGCTGGTCTAGTATTCTAAGTGGGTAAGACATCGTAGATGAATTAGTGACTACATATTATCATCTCTATCGATATATGAAATATGTATACCTATGTGAGTTGAGTCAAGAAATTCAATCATTATCATCGATGTGACTGACTTCATTACATTGTGGAATGGGTTGTGCATGGGCTTGAGATTTGGAGCTGAACTGGGATTCATAACTTAGGTATATGTATGGGCATATACATATGTGGAGTTTTTTGATACTTAATGATTGTCTCTTTATTCTGTGGGTTATCATTCGTGGATTCTAGGAGACCTTCGGGGGTCTCGAGGTCCCAACTCTGTATAATTTACTCACCCCTAAATGGGTTATGCACGCACTACATTATTTTGGATGTAGATGACAGACAGTACTGATCGAGGTGGAGACATGTGGAGTTGGATGGTACCCAGAGGTGGACCACTTAGTGATATGTACACGGAGCGGACGGCCGGACCCGAGGTGCTAAGGAGGTCATCTATTCCACCCCTTCAGGTGGGATTCCCAGAGGACGACTCAGGGGTTTTGGTTTAACATTAATGTAGTTGTACTAGCTTTTTAGTTGTATTGTACTTACTATTGGGCTTTGATTTCTAGCCCCTTTCCTTTCAGTAATTATTATTGTATTGAGTATTACATAGTGCTTTCTTTTGTTGTGTACTCTATTGTGTTTGTTTACTTTTATAATGGAAATGCCTTCCCTTTTATCAGGATTTACGCATTTGTTGCTAGTCACCAGCCCCTGGCCTATAGAAGGCGGGCTTGGGGAAGTCATGGCACGGGCTCCGAGGATGGGTTGTGTCAAATTGGGATCAAAGGTGTCGGTTCTACCACATAACTCAGGTCTCTGATTATTATTTTCTGTGATGCAATAGTGCTAAGAGTATTGTGTGTGATTATCAGTCTAGGAATTCTAGTGTTGGTGCGGTGGCCGACGTATCCATACACCAGGACCCTGACCTCTGATTTCTAACAGGGTGCACAAAAAAACTGATTGAATGTGTGTTTCCAATGTTTTTATGTGATTACTCTGTGTCATCTCACCAGTTATACTGTTGGACTGTGGAACACCTTTTTCATTTCAGGATGGCCCCACGAAGGAAGCTAGCTAGGGTTCCGAGTTACATATGGGATGGTAGCCCACCGATCGATGAGGACTCGATGTAGGGCCCCATCACTGTGGAGGCACCAGCGGTAGAACTACCTGCTGGGCCCACAATACCACCAGCCCCAACATCTGACAGTGAACACCGCCTCAGTGCATTTCACGAGTACCAGAAACATAGGTCGCCCAGGTTCCATGGAGAGACGGACCCACAGGCAGCTGAGGATTGATTGGAGGCTTTCGTTGGTGTCTTTATATTGGTAAGGACACCATTCGATCTTATGGTGATCCTTCCGCAAGTCTCATGCACACAGCAGTTGGTACATGGTGGATCCTGATGCTTCAGGTGCATGATGAGGCATCTTTACTCTGGACAGAATTCGAGAGTGTCTTCCGCTCAGAGTTTTTCCAGCCACCCTCCGAGTGGGGCGGATATATTAGTTACTTCATCTGCCCCAGGGCAGTATTACAGTAGCTCAGTACTCATTGCGGTTCACAAACCTCTCACACTACTCCACAGACAGGGTACATGACCCATTCTTCAGGACCCAGACCTCTGAGCAGGGACTCATACATGAGATCATGGTTTGATGGTCTCCCTCATTATTCCGACATAGGAGGGAGTACTCGAGCAAGACCTTCTTGTGGAGAGCATTCTTGCTGAGCCGACACTAGCAGCGAGACACACCGCAGGGCGACACGTATTGGAGTATTCTGCAGCCTGCAGAAGACAGTTGATGTAGAGGTCCAAACGGACCTGGCCATCAGGTGAGCGACATCAGGATACATGTTCGGTTGTGCGGGGAATACGGAACATAGCCATATATACGAGGAGAAGACAGTTTAATGAATGTGGCGGGCAAGGTCACATGGCTCAAGACTTCCCGACCCATCGTGCCAAAGAGAATGAGACAGAGGAGAGACCTCCCAGGCAGAGGCAGAGGTTTGACCACGGGGATCTGCTGGGAGCAGGCGGACATGGAGTAGGAGATGGTAGAGTAGTGGGTGGTGGATGACATTGCGAGTCTCTTCCACCACCACCACCAAGAGGTCCACCCCAACCACATGGAGCCAGCAGACAAAGGCAGGCTCATCTCCATGCAGACGAGGCCTACGACTACGGATCACCTGAGATGATTCAACGTACTATTTTGGTCTACTCTACCCTTGATGATGTACTTATAGAAACATGTAAGAGTGATTATTTTATTGTCAGTTCCATTTTTCGGATCTCGGAGATTCTGACGGAGCCGTTGGATAGACCATTACATCTAGAGACTCTTACGGGAGTAGAATTGACGATTACACACTTTTTCCGGTAGTGTGAGCTTACTCTAGGATGTGAGAGTCTGACTGATATCTTCTTGTAGCAGCATCGAGGCCTTACGACATTATATTGGGTATGGCGTGGTTGTCTATAGTCCATGCTCAGATCGTCTTCATTAGGCGCAAAGTGCATTTTATCCACATTGATGGGACTAGTTTCACCTTTACTAGAGAGAAGGGAGCCTTTGAAGCATAGTATGTACTTACGTAGAGGAGAGGGAATCAGATCACACATCAGTGGGATAGTATCATCCTCAAAGAGGTTGATGTGCGAATTCGGAGTTTTCCTGTTGTGGTGGATCAGTATGCAGGCGTTTTTCCTGACGACGTTCTAGGACTACCTCCTCATAGAGAGGTAGACATCTACATAGACCTGTACCCTGGGACACCACTGATACTACTACAGCATATCATATGGCTCCAACCGAGCTTCGTGAGCTATGGGTACAGTTGGAAGACTTCCAGGGGAAGGGATTCATCCCAACATACTGTTTCACCTTGGACTACTCTGATTTAGTTCTCCAAGAATGAGAATGGGAGCTTGCGACTGTGTGTTCACTATCGTCACCTGAATCTGGTGACCGTGAAGAACAAGTACCCACTCCCATGGATTGAATACCACATTGATCAGCTCAAGGTAGCACGTTGGATCTCAAAGATAGACCTCAAGTCAGGCTATCACCAGCTCAGAGTCCGAGATGAGGATGTGCAGAAGATGGCGTTCATGTGTCTGTATGGCCACTATGAGTTCTTGGTTATGCCCTTTGGCATAACCAATGCTTAGCGGAATTCATGAGTCCCATGAACATGATCTTCCAGCCTTACCTCGATCCATTTGTCGTAGTTTTCCTCAACGACATACCGATTTACTTGACTACAGAGAAGGAGAACACCTACCACTTACAGGATGTACTAGATATAGTCCGAGAGCACCAGATTTGTAGTAAGCTCTCGAAGTGCCAGTTATGGATTCAAGAGGTTCATTTATTGAGGTGCATCATCTTGAAGGCTAGATTTGTAGAGGATCCAGTAAAGATTGATGCAGTACTTACTTTAGAGCCACCTAGGAGTGTGATGGAGGTGTAGAGTATCCTAGGTCTGGCTAGTTACTATCAGAGATTTGTGCCAGGCTTCTCCAGAGTTGCAGCACCGCTTTAAAATTTGACGAAGAAGGGGAAACCCTTTGGGTGGTCAGATAGATGTCAGTAGAGCTTTCAGGAGATGAGGCATAGATTGACCAGTGCACCCATCTTGAGGCTACTAGATGAGGGCATTGGGTACGTAGTTTACAGTGACACATCAGGGATCAGACTCGAGTGTGTCCTAATGCAAGATCGAGTGATGATCGCTTAGGGTTCATGGTATTTGAGACATCACAAGTAGAACTACGCTACCTAGGACATGGAGTTAGCAGAAGTGTTCTTCGACATGAAGATGTGGTGGCACTATCCGATGGGTGAGCACTTTACAGTCTAATAAGACGACCAGAGTCTCAGGTACATCTTCTTGTAGAATGACCAGAACCTGAGACAGTGGAGATGGCTCGAGTTCCTCCAGGACTATGACATTGAGATTGTCTATACTCATGGGAAGGAGAATGTTGTAGCTAATGCTCTCAGTAAGAGATTAGGGATTCAGTTTCTAGTAGAGGCGACAGCTCAGCTAGCCACGTTTCATATATCCTTTGTGGATATAAATGGAGAAACCTTTTATCAATCTCTCATAGTAACTCATCCACTTCTTAAGCGAGTCTGGGAGGCACAGTTTGGGGATGTTGAATGTGAGGCACGATGTGCTTAGATATCCTCTGGGCTGGCACCCGAAGGATTTCTGATGGTGAGGAGCACGACATCCTATTCAGGGGACATACCATGGAACCAGTTGCATTACAAGAGGATTTGTTGAGGAAGTTTCACACATCCCCTCTAGTGGTATATATAGGAGTGGCGAAGATGTATCAAGACCTCAGAAGACAACACTGGTGGCCTGGTATGAAAAATGTTGTTGCATAGTTTGTATCATGATGCCACACCTTTCAGCAAGTGAAGGTAGAGCACGAGGTACCACCTGGCGTGGTATAGCCCTTAGAGGTCCCAGAGTTGATGTGGGATGGGATATCCATGGATTTCGTGACAGGGGTTCCGCGTATATCTAAAGGAAACGACTCTATATGGGTGATCGTAGACCAACTCACTATGTCTGCCCACTTCCTACTGATCATAGAGTTGGACTCAATAGAGAGATTGGGACGCCTGTACATTTAGGAAATTGTATGGCATCATGTTGTGCCAATGTCTATCGTTTCTGATCGAGATGCTCGATGCACTTACCGACTATGGAAGGGGTTATAAGAGGCTTTTGGGACGTAGCTATGTCTGAGAAAAGCCTTCCATACTCAGATGGACGACCAGACAGAGAGAACCATTCAGACACTCGAGGAGATGTTCTATTCACGTGTCTATGACTTTGGTCACAGTTGGGAGGATCATTTACACTTGGTGGAGTTTGGGTACAACAATAGCTACCACTACACCATCATGATTTCACCATACGAGGAAATGTACGACCGACCTTGCAGATCACCTCAATGTTGTACTGATCCTAGGGAGTCAGCACTTGTATGACCATATATGGTTCATGCTACAAAGGAGAAAGTGCAGATCATCCAGGAGTGGATGAAGACCGCACAGAGCATATAGAATTCCTATGTTTATAGGAGAACGAGACCACTAGAGTTCAAGAATGGCGACCATGTTTTCCTATGGGTCCCACCTCGAAAAGTTCTACATAGATTTGGCCAGGGCGGCATGTTATCTCTGCATTTCATTAGACCTTTCTAGGTCCTTAGTTGACTAGGCGATTTGGATTACCATCTGTCCCTTCCACCTCAATTGCACCAGGTGCATGACATCTTCCACGTATCTCTGCTGAGGATATTCGTGCATGACCCGAACCACATCATCGACCACAACGAGCTAGACATCGATGATGTAGAGACATTCATGGAGGTCCGGGTGGAGATCTAGGATCAACCAGAGCTGGTCTTACATGGACGGTTGATTCCTCTGCTGCACATTCACTGGTAGCATGGGAACGTCCAGGAGAGTACTTCGGAGCGGGAGGCTTAGATGGAGCTCAGTACCCCCATTTGTTTCCCTAGTTTCTGGATAGCATTATGGGGGCGTAATGATCTGAGTTTGGAGTAATGTAATGACCCGGAAATTTGATGGAAAATATTTTCTTAAATACTTCAGAATTTTATGAGTCTGCGGTTTCTGACGACACCTGATTCTGAGGCCCAGTATGCCCAAAATCAATTTCGGAAGTATTTTTAAAGTACGTTCAGTAATCATAAGTCCGGGATTTTATATCTTTTGAACCATTGCTTGGAATTTAAATCTAAGGACACTGATGAACTTGTAGTGCTGGTATTCGCTTAAGGGGACCTTTACCGCAGTTGCGTTTTATGTGGGTTGAAAGTTATATTTTGAGGAATTAATACTAAATTAATAAACATTTGGTACACAATATTATTATTTATTTTCAGTTATTTCCTCCCAAGAGGATTTAGATGTGGGGCCCACACCCACATAACCTCCCATGAGAGGATTTAGTGTGGTGAGTCCCAAACAAGCCATAATCCATTCATCTTTCCTTAACTCCCTTTAACCCCCTTAATTAATTAACACCTCCCCTCTTAATGGTGGATCCTATCCACCTCCCCAACATTGATGATGCCAACCCATTAAATTAAAAACGTTATTAATTAATTGGAACCACACTTTTGAATTTCAATTTGATTTGCATGGAAATTATTTAAAATTGGTGAAGTCTATTTTTAAATTTACATTAGAAAATATGTTGGTGTGGAATATTTAGAGAATTGTTGGAGCTTCATTCTTCCACGAAGAACATCATCCTCTCTAGATGAAGAACTCTCTAAGACTTCTCCTACATTATTTTTCGTCCTCATGAAGGGAGAAGACACTGATCGTGAGATGTGTCACATACATCAATGAATCGTCCTCCAACATTGATGGGATGACACCGTTTTCAGCAATTCCATCTTCCGCGATGCCCAACTACTGCGATGCTCGACATTTGTGGCTTGTCGATATGCGACGTGAATTACGATGTAGGGGATTTGCATCAATTCTATTTGAATAAAATTGTTCTTCTTTCTTCGTAGAATCCATGTTTTATCAATAGACATATGATACCTTATAACGATGAGGGCGCGGGCCGAACGAACACGGGTCGGCGACCCCCCGTTGATCCTCGATTTATTTCGATCGATGTAGTGATGGAAGAGGTGGCGACGACCGGATGACGCAGCGGTCGTAAGTCGGTCGTGTGGAGAGGAACCGCAACCCACATATGCGGGCTGCTCTTCCAAAGAAGAACTGGCTGGCCGAAGCCTGCCGGGATGGATGACTGCTGCTGGCGCTCTGTGGGGCGCTTTAGTGGACAAATCGGCCGGCTAGCGGCTGACTGGGCTAGGAAGACCACAAGGCGCCCCCCTGTCGCCGTGCTAGGGGAAGCATCTGCCCAACCACACTAGTCGATCGTGATGGGAAGACTATCCAGCTTCGGCCGGCCAGACAGCCGGGCGACGCCGCATGGTGCCACCAGTTCCGGAAAGTGGGGGGCCACCTCCCCCCCCCCCCACGTAGTGCTCGGCTAGCCGAGCCGAGCCGCGCTGTGTCGGGCCGGGCCGGGACGCGCCCCCTAGGCTTGGTCTGTGCCCCACTGGGCCATGTCATGCTTCACCAGGCTGGTCCAGTCCTATGTCAGGTCGGACCCACCAAACCAGGTCGGGCTGACCCCCATCCCATTGGGCTTGACGGGCCGGACCCGTTTAACTTAAACGTGAATAAGATAAGGACCGCACGTCCGACTGACACGCTATCTACTACACTGGGACCCTCGCGAATAGGCGGTCCTTTTTCAATACTCTATGTGAGTTTTGGACAGCATTGAAAAACGGTCAGGTTTGGAACGAGAGTATTTCCAACCGGGCCCCTGGAACAGAAAATCCAATAACTCTCAGAACGAGCTTCTGATTGATGATCAATCTGTCGTGTTGGGTTTCATTTTACGAGACAGAACATCGAGGTACATCAACTTTGAACTACATGATAGTTGATGTAACGACCCCTTTTCTCGAGGAGAAGACCCCCTAGGAATTGAGCATACTGTGTGCGGGAACCCTAGAGCTGGATGCGACTGCAATGACTACCGTACTGGAATCCTCTGTGGGTTCGACTATGATGGCTACCGTATTAGAATACTTCATGGGTTTGAAGATGAAGACTACTATACTAGAATCCTTTGTGGGTTCGACAATGATGACTACTGTATGTGTATCCTATGTGGGTCCGACAGTTTGAATTCTATACTAGTATCCTATGTGATTCTGATAGAATAGATGGTGTAGTATCCTATGTGGGTCCGAAGGCTTAGCTAGTAAAGTATCCCATGTCTTTCCAACAACTTAGATAAATCAGTGACTACATCTGATCATCTCTATCGCTATACGAAAGATGTATACCTATGTGATCTGAGTCTTGAATTTCATTCAATATCATTGATGTGATTGACATCTTTCCTATGTGGAATAGGTTGTGCTTGGGCTCAAGAGTTGGAGTCGAACTGGGATTGATAACTTAGGTATATGTATGGGAATATACCTAATTAGAGTTGGATGATACTTCATTATTGTATATTTCTTCTGTGGTTTGTCCTTCTTGGATTCTAGGAGACCATCGGGGGAAATAAGGTCCCTACTAAGAATCGTTTACTCGCCCCTGCACAGGCTATGCCCATCCAACATTGTTTTGGATGAATACGATGGACATCACTGATCGAGGTGGACAGTTGTGGAGATGGACAGTACCAAGAGGTGGACCACTTGGCGAGATGTACATGGAGAAGACGGCCGGAACCGAGGTGCTGAGGAGGTAATCTGTACCCACCCTTTACGTGGGATTCCTGGAGGACGAATCAATGGTAGTTGTGTTACTTTATTGTTGTTGTACTAGCATTTTAGTTGTACTGTTCTTACTATTGGGCTTGTATTTTCGGCCCCTTTCCTTTCAGCACATAATTTTGTATTCAGTATTACATAGTTAATTCTTCTGTTGCATACTCGGTTGTGGTTGTTTACTATTATAAAGGCAATGCCTTCCCTTTTATTGGTATTTACGCCTTTGGTGCCAGTTTCCATGCCCTGGCCTATAGAAGGCGGGCTTGGGGTAGTCACAGCACAGGTCTAGAGGACAGGTCGTGACATGGCCTATTATAGGTGGAAATGAGCTATTTTGTCACCCATACCTTATTTTTGAACAAGTATGAGTTTCTTTTGGGGGAGGGGGTTGTGATAGAGTGGTATCAAAGGTTTAGGTTAAGGTATCAGATTGTATTAAGAGGTTGGTACATGTGGTGACTACATGATTTGGTAGGGAAATAGTGTCAAATGAAATTTGTAACCATGGTAAACATGGGAGACTAGGTAATTCATGCCAATTTAAGGAACCATGTTATCAATTATACAAACCTATTTATATTTATTAATCCGAGTAAGAGAACTGATACTAGTAGTGGCATAGAATCCTAGGAAATGATCAAGCATTATTCTTCATAGATCATTTGTCTGAAAGGGGTAGAACATGATACTAGACAATACCCTTGTAAATTAATTCTTCATTAATATTTAATATTCCATGTTTAAGGGTTCCAAACCATTTTTTCATTTATTGTTATGGATTCAAGTCATCGTCCTTGTCAAGATCATCCCTAAAATGCTAAGTAGGGAATTCTAGAAAATCGTAATTGATTTGAGGTCAACAATAATCACACATAGTGGATGGATCTTTTAGATATTCATCACCAAAGGTTTTAAAATTTTTAGAGAACCATTTCAGAAACAGTGATTGTGGCTAAATGAACAATATGTTGATTGAATTTAGTTTAATCCATACCAAAAATGAGAACTAAATTTAACTAGGGGTAAGGATATTGTGTGGGGTACTAAAGTCATAGTGGTTCTCATTCCATAGTTAATGTGAACTATATTTAGCCTCATGGGAGAGTCTGTGTGTAATGTTTTGAGTTGGGTTTCATTCATTGGTTTCAAAGGTTACTAGATTCCAAGAGATACTTACCATTCAATAACGGAGTTCCAAAGTGTAACAGTTTGAGATCCAGTTAAGGACCCTTATCTGATATATATTAGACCTATTTCCAGATGAAGAGGCTTGGTAGATGCACTTGGTGGATACATTTCATCAATAGATAAAACATCAAGTAACCCTGTTAGTTTTTCTAACATATCATTTGGATCAAGAAGGTGTCAAGGTTATTCGGATGATTATGAACAAAATAAAATTGTAATGAGTTGGTATTAATTATGATTACATATACAGAATATATTTGGCACAACATTTATAGTTTCTTAGAATGAAAATATTTCATGAATCTTATATATGGTCCTTTGCCCAATCATCTCACTTAATTGGGTTGTGTAGCTATCACGATCCTGCATAGGGATAAAGTGTTTGTTCTTATTTTAGATGAATTGGTCTTCATTTGTGAGAGTGCATGACCTTATGGATAATTTGTCATGTGGTAGTTATTCTGATTATTTTTCCATTAATATAGTAATTTCATCTATGATAGTATCAATAGGGAACTATGATACTTTTCCATCATTTGGGAAATACGGCAGGTAGAGGATATCCCTTTAATGCTCCTCATCCTCAAAGAGGATTGCATATCCTTGGAGGCATTTACCATCAAGGGAAAATATGATATGGGGGAGGTCATGGATATTTTCATAATTTAGTGTTTCCGACATAGGGTGAGTGAGATTTCATTTCTAGTACCCTTTTCTTATTTTTTTAACTATGTTTCATTATTCTTTTGACTCAAGAGATACACAATCCATTGAATCAACGAACATGGTCTGTTATTTGAGAATTCATTTGGGTATACTTCTACTTACCTGGTAATTGAGTAAACAATTTTGAGGTAGGCCTTGTCTATATGAAAATTTTGGTGACTATTAGATATTTCTGGGGTGGAACCACTATTGTGGAAACATCTAAAAGTTTCAAATAATTTCTTATGAAATCATCCAAAAATTGTCTGGGTATATTCATATCATGATATTATGGATCAATTAAAGAGGTAGATCATGTTATATGACTTTGATGGATATTATTTTATTTTCATTAGAATGATGGAACCCTAATGGGTTAGATGTGTGTTCTTCACTTATCTTCCTTCACAGCCAAGATGATGTTGAGTCTGACAAAGGTTCAATTAATGATGTTTCCTATAGTTGTGTAAATGTTCGCTAATGTCTTTCCAAAGGTGGTTGTGGGATCAACCTTTAAACAATATATTTATTTTGTGATATAGATGAATTCAAGTTCTTCCCCATTCTATAAGTCTTAGTATAGGTTGGAACCTTATGAATTTTGACAGCTTGAGGTATAACATGATGTTCTATTAAAGCGTTTTTTCCTCTATTGAGCAAGTCACCTTTGGTTTCACTGGTTTTATCTATGAATAAGAATGATATGTGTTTATGTATATATATCAACAATGTTACACCCCCAGCATCTATGGTACGCTTCTCTTTTAATAATGCAATAGTGTGTGTTGTACGCAACATCGAGTTCTAACACACCACAACCAATCAAACTAGTCATTATGAATAGTAATACCAACTTTTTGGAATTTATAAATTTTATTTTTCAAAATGGAATTCATTTTTGGATTCAGAATATCGAAATTAGCCTAGGGTGAATTCGTGATATATTTCTGAAAAACATCATTTTTCATGAATAGTGAAACCACTAAGTGGTAGTTAAAAAACTAAATTTTTCATAAAACATAATTGTACCGCTTCTGTGAATGGAATTTTGAAAATCCAAGAGACACGTTTAATATCATGGAGTAAAATGTGGTTCAATGAGATGAAAATACTTTTTTGTGAATAGTAACTTTTTACTTTTATTTACAACTGTTAAAATAAATAGGGTAATTAAGGGTAAAAATGATATTAATATTACCCTAACACATGTCCTACTTCTATTAGACAAGTTTATCTCGACCAAAAAAACCTTAGGAATAAAATATTATCATTTAGGTCCACTTGGATTAGATTAGGACATTTATTATTATTTAATTCAAAGAAGAGTTAAAAGAGTTAAAATCAATGTTTATTTACTAAAAAAAATTTAATATAAGGTTATATATAAGATAAATTCGATTTTAAATATTAATTAGAAAGATAAAACAACTTCCTACATAATGGAATTTTATTTATACTTTTGGACAACAAATAATTAAATTTATTTGTGACCCAATGATGATGCAGTAATTACAAAAATAGTGAACAATTAAAATAATTGATATTATAAATACCCAATTAAATATAATTTGAGGTTTTTTATGAATTACACTAATTTTCAAGGTTTATATGATATGTTAGGATTGATTTAATTAACTTTTTTCGAAGTAACCCTTTTGTTGTAATTTTTACAAAAATCTATTATTGAATAGTGTCAAGATTGACATAAAAGAGTTTTTAAAACAAATATTACATTATTAATTGATATTAAATTTATAACAATCTAAGAATCGGCCAAAAGACATATATCCTGATAGGTGTATAATTAATGGACCACTTGGGGGTCTCTTGGAGGTATATAGTATGTTTATTAACTATATAATATAAAAATACTAAGTGACATGGTATGTGTCAAACTAATTAACTAAGAGTTAAAACTAAAATATAAGGTTAATATAATGATCCACACCTGTCTAAATTCTATTCGATTAGTGGTTTTCGACCCTTCCACACCTAAAACTCTAAATATTCCACTTTTGAGCCATTAGAAACCGAATATAAATTTATTATAACATAATATTTCTAGATTTTCCAAATATGCCTCTCACCCCTCTTATAAAAGAGAACTCACCCTTCTCTTTAATTCAGTCCTTCAAAGCCTTTTGGTTCAGCCAACCCCTACCCAAATAGTCTCTAAACGTCTCTCACTACAACCTATAGGCCTTATTTTGATCAGAAAGCCAACCTAAGGAGCCATTTTGATCAAATCAAAAGGCAGAACCCGAAGAAGAGGTAATCTTTTCACCACCCTTTTTCAAATTCATTTCTTCTTCAACTTCTTCTTACTTTGTTATTCCAATTATAAAATAATTAATCCAGTACCTAATATATATTGAAATATTATTATAAATATGGTACAACCATATTCAGTATTCTATCCATCCTTTGAATGACATGTCACCATACGTGCGTACGTACAGCTTACTGTCTCCACGTCGTGGTGTAATTGTTATTCAATATATTATTATTTTGATGGGTATAATAATGATTTTTAATTCATGTAAATAATAAATATAACATGATAATGATTATCTATATATGATATGCCATCCAATTATATATTATTTTAATATCAAAAGAATGATATTGTCGCTCGTGCGTACGTACGGACTACCGTCTCCACGAACACGATGAGATTCATTATACGTCGTATCCATTAAAGTATAATTATCATTTGATGATTTAAAAATAATGTTTATGGACTTGATATCATTCTGTATATGAATAAGATACAACATATCCGTGAAAAACATGGCTTACGTAACAAGACATATAAAAGAATACGAGTATGTTAACACGTGAAACGACGATAATACTAAGATATTATTAATAAAGCAATGTTAAAAGATCATATATGATAACATAATAATGTATATGATTATTGTATAATTTAATAAAAATTATTTCACCATTATACAAGAGGTTATCCTACACCCAACCAAGGAAAGGTACAATGTAAGGTCTTATTTCACAATCTCTTCATTATTCGAGGTTGTTTATACGTAATAATCTACTGGGATTTCTTTATCATCCACATACATGTTTCATAAAAATGTATTTTAAAACATTTTTACTATTTAATAGAATATGGGATAAATTTATTTATACCCTTGTTGAATTTTATAAGTGGTTTATAAAGGAATCATTCCGTCGTTTTCCAAACAAGGTCCTTTTTAACATTTTTGACCAAATTAAGGTAAGAATGCTTTTTAACATATACGTTAGGTGTGGCTATTTCCCGCCGTTATAAATTGTCGAATCTTCCCTTACAAGATTATAAGAATATTTTCAAAGAAAATGTTTTATTTTATAAATATATGACTCTTAAATTATTTCAAAATAAAAAGAGTTATTTCTCTAAAAAGAGTTTTGATTTCATCTATGTCAACATCCTTTGATGGATTTTATGCATATTTGAAGTTGATTTATTATGACAAAAAACTACTATATTGTTTTGAAGGTTTTGTGATATGTTTGACTATGGATGTGTTATTTTTATACCATTCATGGTTTATGGATGAAGTATTTACATTTCTTATGCTAGTTTTAATACGAATGTGTGTGTTATGTTTAAACATGTTCATATGAGGAATGCATTGGACTTAATATGTGACGGCTGGAGCCCGCTATAGCTCTTTGATGCATCAGTTGGTCTAATGAGACAAACTACTGTCTAGGCACATGGAATTGACAAAATTCTATTTTTAGTCTTCGCACGAGGACTTGGATATGTGGTTATGATAGTCTGGAATTATTCATTCCATCTTTATGAAAGTGGTTATTCATATTGCATGGTATTATTCTATTTTTATATTATCCATGTGAATAAGTAAATGGAAATTATTTCATTTAATTTTTGCCAGTCTATGTTGGATTTCACGTTTGAAAGTCTTTTGTTTTAGTTATACATTGCTTTAATTGTTTTATTTATGAATGTTTCCGCTGTATTGTTATACTTACTGGGCATTTGAGCTCACCCCTTTTCAATGTTTTATTTTTCCCAGGATGTGATGAAGTAAATTATGAATGACCTGCATGGGATTGTATGAGGGGATAAGAGTTTGGACTATGGAGACTATGTTGTTGTAGTTTTCATTTTTAGGATGCAATGTAAAACTTTATGAATATATCTAGTGTTTCTAAGGCTACTAAACTAATCGGTCATTCGAGATTTTATCTTTCTTGTGATCATGAAAATGTTATGTAATAATGCACCGATTCAGGGTAACTAGGGTTGGGGAGTTACAGTTGGTATCAGAGGTATTTTAGTACATGCTTTAGAAGCTAGATTTTGATAAACTTTGATTAGAGCACATCGATTTAAGATGGACTTTTAGGATTAGTATAGAAGAACATCCTAAATTTTGGAATTGTAGAGATTTTTTGAGTTTTCAGAGCAATAAATCCATGTCTAGATACGAGCAGGTAGAGGCAACTCTGGAACAGATGTACCTAGGGGTAAAACCCAAAAACACTGCTTTGAGCTAGAATCGAATGGGAACTGGTGCATGACAACGGGTCTTGCTGCACTCTTGGTTACGACACTCCTGGGGGATATACTTAGGATAACTCTCATTTTCTTTACAAATCATTATGAAGGGCTTATGTGTATATAATTACTCAAATAAAACATTTTTATGATTATGGATTATATCCATAAATAGTTCAATTTATGTTAAGTGTTTTATAAGAATGGAATTATGTATTTTGATTCCTAAACTGATCTGGTTTATTCCATTGTTTAGAAATGGCACCTAGTGGAAGAAATGGAAACTGTATCAATGCACGCACTCCATGTAGGGATTTCCTTCCTTCTCAATATAATTATAGTGGAGCTGGTGATGCAACTGGTGCTGATAAACTACTCACCATACTGTGACAACTCACTCAGGTTATGAATAATAACCTTACCCATATAGATCACTATGTTCCACAACATGGAGGATCAATGTTAGATCGCTTCATGAGGCAGAAACCACCAACATTCAATGGGAGTACAAATCCATTAGTAGCTAAGCAATGGATAAGTTCCCTAGAGAAAATATTTCAGGGTTTGGTAAGTAGTGAATGGGAAAAAGTTATCATGGCAGTTTACTGCCTCCCTGGAGATGCTGATCAATGGTGGTCATTGATTCAATACATGAATGAAGATGATGAAGTATCAAATATGGAATGGAGGGAGTTCAAAGATCTGTCTTTAGAAAAATACTTTCCTCATGACCATCGAGCATATATTGAAATGAAATTTCTGTGTCTTAGACAAAAGGAGGATGAGAATGTTGAAAAGCATGAGGCTAACTTTACAAGGTTATCAAGGTATGTTGGAGATTATATATGTAACCCAAGAAGTAAGATTGACCGTTTCTTTGATGTGTTAAAACCATTTCTTCGTCGTGCATTAGTCTCATAATCATTTTCATTGTACGAAGACATTGTCTCATGTTCTATCAAGATAGAAAAGGAATTCTCTAAGTCTTATGACATTAAAGCAAAGCAAGAGAAGAAGAGGTCTGCTGATCAATCTGGGAATGGAAATAAGGGGAAGAAGGGAAAGGTTGAATATCCATCCTGTGGTAAATGTTGGAAGAAACACCCTGGTACTTTCTTGAAGGGAATGGGTGTCTGTTACAAGTGTGGTGGGAAATGCCACCATGATCGTGATTGCAAATAGAAGAAGGAAGCTACCAATGTTCAGTGATACAATTGCAGGGAGATGGGAAATTATTCAAATGAATGTCCAAAGCGTTAGGGGAACATATCTCAGAAAAGGCTATGGGATCAAGGCCAAGCTTATTCTATCTCTACTACTATGGTAGAAGTTCTGAAAGACGAGGTGGCAGGTAATTAAATGTTTTCTTCAAGTTTACCAAATGCATTATTTGATTATGGATAATCGCATTGCTTCATATCTTCCCAGTTTTCTAACAAAATTAGATATTTCCAATTTGATTTAACAAGGAAGTTTTCAGTAAAAACTCCTAAGGGAAGTATCATTGCAAAAATGTTTTGTGAATTAGTCTCCATTAGAGCACATAAATGTTCTTTATCTACTGATTTTATCGTCATACCTATGATTGAGTTTGATATAATCCTCGGTATGGACTGGATTTCAGACCATGATGAGATGATTTATTGTAAGAAGAAGGAGGTTACGATTTTTGATGATGATGATAATGAACACCTTATCTTTAGAGAAGAATTGTCACCACCTAATTCTTATCTAGATTCATCCCCAGTATCTCAACTAAATTCAATTATTGGGGAGGAAGAGAATGAAATGAATGTGGGTGTGGAAAGGAATGTCCAAATAGAGGATGTACCTGTTGTAAAATAATATGTAGATGTGTTTCCGGAAGATTTACCTGGACATCCTCAATAACGAGAAGTTGAATTTTCCACTGATTTAATTCCTGGATCAAGGCCTATATTGAAGACCCCTTATAGAATGGCCACTATAGAATTATTTTAACTAAAGAAATAACTAGAGGAATTTATTAATAAGGGATTGATTCTCCCTAGTGTTTCTCCAAGGGCATCCCCTGTTCTTATTGTTAAAAAGAATGATGGATCTATGAGGATATGTATTGACTACATTGAGATCAATGCTATAACAATAAAGAACAAGTATCCCCTACCCTACATTGATGATTTATTTGACCAACTGCATGGAGCTCAATACATTTCAAAGATTGACCATCGATCTGGATACCATCAATTGTGTGTGAAGAAGGAAGACATTCTGAAGAGATCATTTCGAACCAGGTACGGGCATTACTAGTTTACAGTAATGCCTTTTGGATTGACTAATACACCCTATGTAATCATGGATGGGATGAATATAGTTCTCAAGGAATATCTCGATTAATTTGTGGTGGTATTTATTGATGATATCTTGGTATACTCTAAAAGATACTAAGATCATGAAAATCACTTGCACATTATCCTGAAGACTCTGAGAAGACATGAATATATGGGTAGTATAGCATGTTTGAATTCTAGCTTCAGGAGATTTCTTTTCTTGGCCATATGGTCTCTAAAAATGGAATCTCTATTGATCCTTCTAAGACCAATGCAGTCCATGAATGGCCAGCACCTACAAGTATAACTGAGGTACACAGTTTTATTGGTTTGGCATGTTATTATCGACATTTCATCCAGAATTTTCCAGATTGGTTAACCCATTAACGAAGCTCACATGTAAAGGGGTTAAATTTGTTTGGATAAAAGTGTGTGAATAATGTCATGAAGAACTGAAGAGAAGATTAGTCAATGCTCCTATACTCACTCTACCATCGGGGAATGATGGGTTCGTTATTTATAGTGATGAATCTAAGAATAGACTAGGTTGTGTCCTTATGCAGAATGATAGTGTTGTTGCCTATGCATCACGATAATTGAAAATTCATGAACAAAACTATCCTACTCATGATCTCGAGTTAGAAACTGTGATCTTTTCTTTAATGATATGGAGACACTACCTATATGGTGAAAAATGTGAGATTTGTACTGATAACAAGTGTTTGAAGTATATTTTCTCACAAAAAGAACTCAACATGAGGCAAAGGAGATGGCTTGAATTACTCAAAAATTAGGATGAAACGATACACTACTACCCGAGGATGGCAAACAAGGTGGCATATGCTTTGAGTAGAAAATATCATGGAGTTTTGAACGTGATGAGAATTGAAAGGGATCCTCTTTTCATGGATCTAGTGAAGATGGATATGGGAATCACCATGGAAGGTGAAACATCAATGCTTTTTCAAAAGGTTGCCAAACCATCATTACTAAAAATATTTATGAGTTCTCAAACTGATGATGAATAATTTCAAAAGAAGATTAATGCTGTGAATGGTGGGAGATTGAGAGACGTTGTTCATGAAGAACAAATTTTGAAATTTGGGAAGAGACATTGTGTTCCCGATATACCAGATCTAAAAAACGAATTGTTTGATGATGATCATAGTTCCAATTTCTCTATACCCCCTGGAAGAACCAAAATGTATAGAGATTTGAAGAAACATTTTTGGTGGGACAACATGAAGAGGGAGATTGCTGATTTTGTGTCATGATGTATGATTTGTCCACAAGTGAAAGATGGAAGGCAACATCCTGTAGAAGTAATGAAACCTCTTCCCATACATGAGTGGAATGGTATAATTTTACGATGGACTTTGTCATGGGGCTACCAAAGACGCCAAGACAGAACGATTCAATATGGGTCATTGTTGATCGTCTTACCAAGTCTGCACATTTTCTTGCTATAAGGGAAGATTTACCACTTGAACGAAAATCAAGACTATATATTAATGAAGTTGTGAGACTTCATGGAGTACCCCTATCAATTGTTTCTGATCATGATCCCCGTTTTTCTTCTAGATTCTAGAAAAGTCTTCATAATTCCTTAGATACTGAACTTCATTTGAGCACCACCTACCACCCTCAAACAGATGGACAATCAAAATGAACTATTCAAACATTAAAAGACATGTTGAGATCTTTCTCACATGACTTTCAGGGTATGTGGCATCAATATTTACCTCTGGTAGAATTTTCCTACAACAATAGCTTTAATTCGAGTATTCATATGGCACCATATGAATCGTTATACATAAAGAGATGTCGCACACCAACTTGTTGGGATTAAATTGGTGAAATAAAACTAGTAGGCCCAGAACTGGTGGAACAAACGATGGAAAAGGTGAAAAATAATCCAAAACCATATCAAAGGAGCTCAAAGTAGGCAGAAGAGCTATGTCGATAATCGAAGGATGGATTTGTAATTTCAAGTTAGTGATCATGTTTTCCTGAAGGTATCTCCATGGAAGGGAGTCATACGTTTTGGTAATAAAGGTAAATTGAGTCCTACATACATCAGAATTTTCGAAATTCTAGAACGAATTGGGGTTTTAGCTTATCGTTTGGAAATGCCGCCAAATCTCTCCAAAGTTCACGATGTGTTCCACGTATCACTATTGAGGAAATACATGCCTGACCCAACGCATGTACTCACCTATGCGGAATTAGAACTGGAACCCGATCAATCTTATTGCGACGATCCCGTCAAAATTCTTGATACAAGAGAACAAGTAATGAGAAACCAGATGACATGTCTGGTAAAAGACTTGTGGAGAAACCATAAGATGGAAGAGGCAACATGGGAACGCGAGGAACTTATGATGAAGAACCACCCGAGTCTTTTCATGCTGTATTATTCTAGAAATTTCGAGGACAAAATTATTTGAAGGAGTGGATAAAGTAACACCCCGTGCTTCAACGGTACGCTTCTCTTTGAATAATGCAATAGCTTGTGTTGTACGCAACATCAAGTTCTAACACACCACAACCAATCAAACTAGCCGTTATGAATAGTAATACACACTTTTTATAATTTATACATTTTTTTTAAAATGGACTTCATTTTTGGAATCGGAATATCGAAATTAGCTTAGGGTGAAGTTTTGGTATTTTTCTGAAAAAAATCATTTTTTATGAATAGTGAAACCACTAAGTGGTAGTTAAAAAAATAAATTTTTCATAAAACATAATTTCACCGCTTCTGTGAATGGAATTTTGAAAATCCGAGAGACACGGTAAATATCAAGGAGTATAATGTGGTTCAATGAGATGAAAATAATTTTTTGGTGAATAGTAACTTTTTACTTTTATTTACCACTGTTAAAAGTAAATAGGGAAATTAAGGGTAAAAATAATATTAATATTACCCTAACACATTACCCAATTCTATTGGACAAGTTTATCTCGACCAAAAACAACCTTAGGAATAAAATATTATCATTTAGGTCAACTTGTATTAGATTAGGACATTTATTATTATTTAAATCAAAGAAGCATTAAAAGAGATAAAATCAATGATTATTTACTAAAAAAATTTTAATATAGGGTTATACACAAGATAAATTATATTATAAATATTAATTAGAAAGATAAAATGATTTCCTACGTAATGGTATTTTATTTATAATTTTTATACATCATATAAATTAATTTATGTATGACCCAATGATGATGCATAAATTACCATAATAGTAAAAAATTAAAATAATTGATTTTCATAATACCCAATTAAAAATAATTTGAGACTTTTAATGAATTACACTAATTTTATAGGTTAATATTACATGCTAGAATTGATATAAGTACCTTTTTTAGAAGTAATCCTTCTGTTGTGATTATTACAAAAAACAATTATTGAATAGTGTCAAAATTGACATAAAAGAGTTTTCATAACAAATAGAATATTATTAATTGATATTAAATTCCTAAAAATCTACGTTTCGGCCAAGAGACTTATATCATGATAGGTGTATCATTAATGGACCACTTGGGAGTCTCTTGGAGGTATATTGTATGTTTATTAACTATATAATATAAAAATACATCGTTACATGGTAAGTGTCGAAAAAATTAACTAAGAGTTAAAACTAAATGATAAGGTTAATATAATGACCCAAACCGGTCTAAATTTTATTGTTTGAGTGGTTTTAAACCCATCCCCACCTTAACCTTTAAATAATTAACTTTGGAGCTATTATAAACTCAATATGAATTTATTATAAAATAATTTTTCTAGCTTTTCAAAGGTGCCCCTCACCCCTCTTATAAAAGGGAACTCCCCCTTCTCATTAATTCACTCCTTAAAAGCCTTTTGTTTCAGCCAAACCCTGCCCAAATACTCTCTCAACGTACCTCACCACAACCTAGAGGCCTTAGTTTGATTAGAAAGCCAACCAATGGAGCCCTTTTGATCAAATCAAAAGGAAGAACCCGAAGAAGCGGTAATTTTTTCACCACACTTTTTCAAATTCATTTCTTCTTCATCATCTTCTTTCTTTGTCCTTACCATTATAAAATAATTAATCCAGTATATCCTATATACTGTAATATTATTATAAATATGGTCCAACCATATTCAGTATTCTATCCATCCGTTGAATGACATGTCCCCATACGTGCGTACGTACGACTTACCGTCTCCACGTCGTGGTGTAATTGTTATTCAATATATTATTATTTGGATGGGTATAATAATGATTTTTAATTCATGTAAATAATAAATATAACATGATAATGAATCTTTATATATGATATACCATTTAATTATGTATTATTTTAATATCAAAAGAATGATATTGTAGCTCGTGCATACGTACGGACTACCGTCTCCATGAACGCGATGAGATTCATTCTCCATCGTATCCATTAAAGTAGAATTATCATTTGATGATTTAAAAATAATGTTTGAGGACTTGATATCATTCTGGATATGAATAAGAGACAACATATCCATGACAAACATGGATTACGTAACAAAACATATAAAAGAAAATGAGTATGTTAACACCCGAAATGAAGATATTACTAAGATATTATTAACAATGAAATGTTAAAAGATCATATATGATAACATAATAATGTATATGATTTTGAATAATTTAATAAAAATTATTTCACCGTTATATAGGAGGTTAACCTACACCCACCAAGGAAAGGTATAGGGTAAGGGTTTATTTCACAATATCTTCATTATCTGAGGTTGTTTATACGTAATAATCTACTGCGATTTCTTTATCATCCAGATCCATGTTTCTTAAAAATGTATTTCAAAACATTTTTAATATTTAATAGAATATGGGTTAAAGTCATTTATACCCTTGTTGAATTTTATAAGTTTTTTATAAAGGAAACTTTTAGTCATTTTTCAAACAAGATCCTTTTTAACCTTTTCTACAGAATTAAGGTAAGAATGTTTTTTTAACTTATATGGCAGGTGCAGCTATTTTCCGCCGTTATAAATTTTTGAAGCTTCCCTTAAAATCATATAATAATATTTTCAAAGAAAATGTTTTATTTTATAAATATATGACTCTTAAATGATTTCAAAATAAAAAGATATATTTCTCTAGAAAGAGTTTTGATTTCATCTATGTCAACATCATTTGATGGATTTTACGCTTATTTGAAGTTGATTTGTTATGATAAAAAACTTCTATATTGTATTGAAGGTTTTGTGATTTGTTTGATAGTGGATGTGTAATTTTTATACAATTAATGGTTTATGTATGAAGTATTTACATTTCTTATGCTAGTTTTAATTTGAATGTTTATGTTATGTTTAAACATGTTCATATGAGGAATCCATTGGACTTAATATGTGACGGGTGGATCCCACTATAGACCCTCGATGAATTGGTAGGTCTCATGAGACAAACTAGTGTCTTGGAACAAGCCCTTGACAAAATATTATTTGTATTCATGGAACGATGCCCTGGCTATGTGGTAATGATAGTTTGGCATTATGCGTTCCATCATTATGAAAGTTGTTATAGATATTTCATGTGATTATTCGATTAGTAGAATATCTATGTGAATAAGTAAATGGAAATTATTTCATTTTATTTTTTCCATGCTATGTTGAAGTTCATGTTTAAAAGTCATTTGTTTTAGTTATACATTTCCTTAAATGATTATTCTTATTTATGAATGTTTCTGCTATATTGTTATCCTTACTGGGCATTTGAGCTCACACATTTTCTATGTTTTATTTTTCCCAGGTTGTGAAGAAGTAAATTATGAATGACCTGCAGTGATAGTTTGAGGGGATATATGTGTGGACTATGGAGACTATGTTGTTGTAGTTTTTATTTTTATGATGTAATGTAAAACGTTATGAATATATCTAGTGTTTCCAAGGATACTAAACTAATCAGTCTTTCGAGATTTGAGCTTTCTTGTGATCATGCCAATGTTATGTAATAATACACTGATTCTGGGTAACTGGGGTCGGGGCATTACAAACAATTTTTTCTTGTATCAAATATAACTGGGTAACTACTATCCTCAACCATAAATTATTGATTTATTGGATCATTTAAAAGGATGTAGTTATTTCTCAACGATTGATCTACAATCAAGATATCATCAAATACTATTGAATGATGGGGATATACTAAATACCACATTTATAATTAATAATGAGAATTAATAGTTCATTTTAATTTCATTAATGTAGCTTAATTCTCAATATTTTTTCTTTTTTTATGAATACATTGTTCTGAGAGTTCTTATATTGGTTCATGTTGGTTTTTATCATTGAAATCCATATGAACTCTACATCTATAGAATTAACAGTGTATATGAAACCATTTTTTATATTAAATCGTCATGAATAAAAAAAAGGATTCTATCAATATGTGAGTAATAGGATAATTAATTTTTTTCCATGGTGAAAAATATATATCAATGTGTAGTATTTCAGGTTCCTTTAATGAATTAGGTAGTTGTTTCTTGGGTTTCCCCCATGACTATTATATAGGTGTTGAGATTCCATGATGTTATAGTACACTATAGGGGGTTCATACCCAAATTCACTCAGATTGAAAATATTTTGTGGTGCATGACTTGAAGGGGTCATTAATTCTTTTGGACTGAATAATTTTATGTATCTTTTGAGTACCTTAAGTAGATGTAAGTCAGCCCCCCATTTTGTCTTTTTCTTGAAAAAAGAGTTTAGTTCTACGATATCTATGATGCTTCTTGTATTATATTTGGTAGTGTCTTGATTTATTAGATACATTATTAGTGTTTTTGGTTGTTACATCCCAATGTTTTTAATTATTCCACCCAGGATATTAAATTGAAAGCAGTTTCTACTTTCATTGATGTTATGGTGGCATTACCTCATCAGCGAACACTTTGTTATTATAACAGATCACAAGAACCTATGTTATGTATTATTCAAATGTGACCTTAACTTATTCCATAAATATTAGAAATAATTACTAAATGGCTATAAAATTAATAATACATAAACACTTGGATCATTTAATGGTGTAGATGATGTGTTGAGTATGTATTGATGCACTGATTTCATTATTGAGTCTATAGTTTAATCATGTGTGATGGAGGATTTTTCAACAATGCATCTATATAAGAGTTATTTTTATGGAAGATGATTCATTTATAGAGTATAGTTCAATTTTATTTATTTACAAAAGTATAGGATTCCCTATTAGGTAATTTTAAGGTGAAGGTTTAATGGGACATAGTTGTTTGTTGTGATTCCACTGATGGTCATCCTGATGATAATTAACGACATGTATTATTTCATGGATGGACCTTAATTCCTTTAATGATGTGTAATTTTGTTCTCCATGATTTTTAGATATCAAATTTGGTGATATATACAGGTTTAACAATGATATAGTGTAATTTGGTAGGATATTTTTGATGTCGTCGATTAAATAATTTTGTTGTAGAGTTTTAATTCCGGTGAATAGTTTCAAAGAAGTCGACAGTTAAACACCATGCTCTTAGTGGTTCCTCATTATGTTAGATTATATCAAATGGACGTGGTAGGACATTTATATATACTTCATTTTTATTTTACTTCAATCTCTGGGACATTTCAATGTATATAGATTATAGAGGTTATATTGATGAAATCATATCACTTAATAGGGATCAAGGAGTTGATTTCCGAAGTGGTGTTATAAAAAAAGAATCTAGATGTGGTGCTAAGATGAAATTGATTCTAAAGGTTGGTAATCACTTATCATGATCATCATTTTACCTTATAGGTTTGGAGATCTAATTATCATTATTTTGAATATAAATTTTACATATACAGTTATTTAAATCTATATTAGTACTTTTAGTCAGATGAGAATAGTGTTAATCTTAAATAAATGTTGGGGGCTTTTCTCGTAGATTTTTGAGGTTGGTGGATGAGGCACATACCATTGGTATAGTTTAATTACAATAATATTATTTACTCCAACTTTGGTATTGAAACATTTGAACCATAATATTTCTGGCTTATTAATTTTCAATTTTGTTGGGTTGGAGTTGGGGAGTCAATAATTCATTAGCTAAAACAATTTCATAACACAATAGATATGGTTATTTTTATTTTCAATGGGATAAATGAAATATAGTATCATCATAAGTCCTATATTAACCATATATGGATACCTCAATTGTTTAGTGATGGAGATCCTATATTCTAAAAGGAAAGTCATCCTCATTGGTTGAAAATGTTTTTTCATTGGAGTGTGATTTCTCATTGATATTCTGGAAAATTGCAAGTGTTATCCATTGTTAGATTTTTCATGTATCAGATATAAGTACCCCCATATATGAGAAGTATTGATGAATTATTTCATGTACCATATATATTCTATTAACACCATGATTACTCTCACATCACTAATTGTGGTGTGATCGACATTGATGATGACATGGCTTTATGGAGTGGCATATTGAGATCCCAAAACTCCAAGAGAAGTATCTTAGAAGGAATTCCATTCCAATTCATTGGTTATTATGTAAAAGTAGTGTTTTAAAGGAGACAAACTGGTAATTTGAGTCATATATATGTTATAGGTATCCTTATTTTTTGGTGATGGTTAACTTTTCATTTATATAAATGTTTTGTGGTTACTGACATTTTTGAAGCTTATGAGATATTTTCCACTTCGTATATTGTGGAATTTATCTTACTTAAGTGGTATCTACCTTGGGATTGTGTCTGTGGCCTATTTTATTGTTTCATTGAAATTTTCCTCATTACTCTTGGAGGGGTGGTTATTCTCAAATGATGGTGATATTCTTAAAAGGTATCTCACATGTTGTTTGTTTAAATGACCCCAATTATTATCCATCAATCTAGGTTTGGTTTTAAACTCTCTAGGATGTGATTTATATTATAGGTATCTAATATAATGTTATGTAATATTCCTAAACTTTCATTATGTTTTATTGAGGTTCAGTGGTGTCAAGATGAGGTTTGGATGTGTTTTGGGGGCTTGAAAAGGGTTTATGGCCTTTCTAATCAATACCACTCCCTACTATTGGGAGTGGTGGTCAGAATTTTGGGTGCATGAGGATTCTATATGTGGATCATGGTTCACCTTGACCACCAAAACAATTTTTCATTATATTTTTGGGTTATTTTGGGCATGTCGCCTTCCTTCATTGTGAAATGGCCAACTCATAATTTCTAATAAGGGTATAGTGCTTTGATTTACACCATTAGGGACCTCTTATAAAAAATGCAGAGAATGGAAATTAATTTAAATGATTTTTATGAAGCAATGAAATGGGGAAAATGGATTGGATATGTGAATCATTCCCTAGAATATGTATTTTTGCTGTATATAATGAAGAAACTCCCTAGAGAAGGCCAAACCATGGTGAGAGATTTTTTTGGCAGTCATGCTAGTTATTATATATCTAAAATATATACCAATCATCAGTGATCATCCCCTCTTTGATGGAAGAAACATATAAGGTGTTGTAAGTAGAATTAATTTTAATTTTTACTCATTACTTCAACTCTAATGACTAATCCATACACCTACTATTTAATTCCATTATTTTTAAGAGGTTTCTGGGAACTTAGGGATTTGATAATCATTTCCACACTTCGAGGTCTCATTTATGGAAGTTATTTTTCGGTAATAATTTTTTAAATCCCATTGAGATCATTGATAAACTCAGGGAAATTCAGAATCCTATTTATTGGAGAATTAAACACTTTTTGATAGAGGTATGCCCATTTTATCACTTTTCCTTTTTTTCCAATATTCTAATTTTCAAATAATTAAATATCTATAGTGGTTTCGTTTGGTGTTATTTATTATGGATTGTGGATTTTAGGTTATGGATATCCTTCAAATAGTTTTTTTGTTTATTCTAGTACTTTTTTAATCTCATTTATCCATTTATGTGCGAAGAACATTGATTATACACTAAAATTATAGGTTTTCCTATTTATCAAATTATTTTATGTGAAATCATTATCTAATCATTCTTTATCTTCTTCTATGAAATTTAAATTAATAATAAAAAATATTAAAATATATTAAATTTTCATCCATGGTTTTGATTATAGTTATTAAATGTTTTACACCATTATAATGGTTTTCTTCTTTCCTTTCTAGATAGTCATCTATTTTTTTTGCTCAGATTATCATGTTTGATTACGTTAATGTTTATAATTATTGGTATGGTGAAAGTGGTTAAATAACTAAAACATGATAGTATTTGTTATATAAATAATAAAATAAAAATGTTTGAATAAATTAGTTATTTCTTATGATTTTGCTAAAAATAAAGGGATTCATGATGCATGTTTAACTGAAATCATTCATCAAAATTTTCATGAAATTTTAATAAATAATTTTAAAAAATGGTTTTGGTTTAAAATAATAATTAGTTATTTTAATTGAAACAATTATTCTCGATATTTTGGAGAAACAAGATTTTATGATTAAAATAATGGTTTAATAATTTTCATCTTTTGATATATGATATTTTAGATTTCCTAAGGTTGTAAAATGTGATAAAAGAGTCCTCTAATTCATGCTTCCAATGATAATGTTTCTTGTGAAAGATAAATGATTGGGTCTATGAAATATTGATTGACTGTGAAGGCTAGATTCCTTGGTTTTTTGGTCATTGAGGCCATGTTGATTATTATTTGTTGTACTTTCCCCCTTGAGGGTAATTCCTCTAATTTTTTTGTTAAGATATAATCTAGGTTCTATAAAATAATCAATGCACTATTTCATGATAATTTTAGGCATTATTATCTATCATAACTCATTTTTATTCAATGAGGTATAACTATTGGTTTAGGGGGTTATGAGATTAAAATTCTTCTGAGAATTCAAACAATATAATATATAAACACCCAAATAATCCTATAATATTTGATGAACGACCATTGTGGACTTATGTTGGCTAATATTTTATGTTTTTATTGAATTCATTATGTCTTAATGTAATTTTCAGAAAAATATATATAATACTATATGATTAATTCCACCCAATAAACTATTTTTAAATTAAGAATTATGATGAAAACTATTTTGAATAAAGGTGGTATTTGATTGATAATATACATGTTCAACTCCTATAACATCATCCTTAGGAATATGAACATAAAAAAATCCTATAATATAATGTCCATTAATTTTTTACACTTTTTTTAATTTTATCATCTTTCTGTTGGAAAATTTACTTAAAACTCTCCCTTTGAGTACATTTTGAAACCTAAATTTAACACCAATTCCCCAGTTATAGTAAGTGAACACTGCATTTCAATAAAACTAAAATACATTGAGAATTTTAATATTTCATTTATCAAAAATTATAATTTATAGGATGAATATCTATATTGAATGTACATGGTCAAAATAAATCTTGAAAGAATTTTTGTAAATTTTCCATAAAAATAAGACATTATGAAAAATAAAAAAAATTGTGTTATTTAACTATTCCCCCTTTTATCAATAATTTTTTTTAGTAATATCTGTAATTAACAATATATTAAAAATCATTTAAATTTAAATAAATATAATATCATCTACGTGTAAAAACATGTATTTTTTTGAAAACAATAATGTATTATTAAAAAAACTAAAAGGAATAATTTATATCAATTAAAAATAATTGAAATTATATTCAATGATGAATTATTTTAATGAAATTTATATATAATATATTTAATTTTATGAATTTAAATCCACCTACTGATTATTACAAGTCATATTATTTATATAGGACTATATAATGAATGAAAATTACATTTTTTAGAAAACACATTTTATATGATTTGAATGTTTTTAAACTAAATTAATGAAAATATGTATATTGAATTTATTAAATATGATTCATTGTTTTTATTCATAATATTTAATATTTTTTAATAATATTAAAATAATAATGAATAATATTTATTACTAAAAACATTAAAAATTAATCATCTGGTTAACGTTTAAACGAGGTATTTCGCATTGCTTGATCTTGTTTTAAAATTAATTATCCAAATATATAAAGATTTTATTTGATAAATTGTATTTCCTATTAATTATAATTGTGTCCAAATTATCTAATTAGGGTTAATTTATTTTATTATTTAATTATCAATTACATAGTTTAAAAAAGTAATTACAATGGTGAAAACTAAAATGGTAAAAGTAAGTAATCGTTGAAGATAGGGGAATAACATATTTCAAACATGTTTGATTTTATATTTTGGAGGTTTGGATCTAAATTAATGTCCTTAAATTATATTATTTAACAATTTTTTAGATAGTTGATGTGATTTTTACTTCCCAATGCTGAATAGTATTAGGTTTTTACAAAAAAATGTCACTCCACCTCACATATAAAATTGAACTCCCTCAGCTCAATCTATCACACTTCTCAAGATAATTGGATCAACAAAATACATCCAAAATCCCTTCCCAAAATCATTATAGACATAACAGTTCTTCTTTTATCATAAAATAATATGCCATAGGGTCATCAAGAAATATCCGAATGAGGTTTTTCTAAGAGAAGGTAATCATCTTAAGGCATCTCTTTCTTTTTCATTCTTATTTACCACATTAAATTATTTTTAAACTCTTGCAATATAACAACACCATTATGTTAAATATAAAAATTATTTTCTTAGTTTTATGTAATACAATTTATCCTTTTCCTTTTCCATCAAATGGGAAACAAATCAATCACTTTTGGGTATAGTGGACTACCACCTTATGAACCAATGTAATTTTTTTCCATCACCAACTCAGAAATATTGTTATAATTATTGAGATATTGAATTTATTCTCTAAATATGAAATATATTAATTTTTTAAAATTAATATAACATCATGTTCTTTACCCTTTCACCCATTAAGGGAATGATATTGGTGTTTTTGAGTACGTATGTCCTACTGTCACCAAAATGATATTCGACTAATTTTCCAGGTCAAACATTTATGAATGGTTATAAAAATGAATATAATAAATAAATATGAAATTTATAAGATTAATATAGTTATATATATGATTTTACTATATCTTAATCGTATAATATTTATCATTTATAAAAAACCAATGATGAAAAATTATGTAATTTAACAAAAAAACTATTGTTATAACAAAAAAATTTTAAATAATATGCGGTATAATGTTTTAAGAGTAAAATATATGATATTATAAATATTAATATGGTATTGTAATTAATTAATAACATTCTTGAAATCAATATAAATGTTGTCAATGAACTATTAACTAAATGGAAGCGTGGTGTAAGAGATTTCATCTCAATTTATATTTAATTGAGACATGTTTGTCAATATACACATATTCACATTTATTAGGTTTATATAATACCCCATTATTGTATTTATTATTAGTAAATATTTCATAGGGGTTTTTAATGTTTCAATTCAATTTTATTATTTTAAAAAGATACAATTTAAATGTTACCAACATTGTAAGAACTATTGTTAAATCCATATTTCTTTTGGGATTTATTTTGTTTTTGTTAAAGGAATCTTACAAATTCTCTATCAGAAGTTAAAATAATTTCCTTATAAACTAGATATATAATGACTTTCAATATTTTAATCAAAAATTCCAATATTTTTTACCTTAAATAGGTATGAAATAATTTTATTTATAGAAAATTATTTCCCTTTAAGTCCGATATATTATTCATCCATATCTATGTTTTTTAAAATTGATTTAGAAGGAGAAAATTAAAATAATAAAATTATAATTTTATGAAATTTTATTTAATCATTTAATTTTAAAAATGGTTGGATGTAGTAATTTATAATGTTTTTTGAAAAGTATATTTTTGAAAAAAAATCAAATGGAATAATTTTATAATGTATATCACATTAAAATAATTCACCACCATCACAAACATTTTTTAAATGTATCCTATATTAAAAATGTTCAATGGTAATAAAAAATAAAAATCGTTTTTGAAGTATTATGTTCACATTTAACATATATTTCTTTTATTCTCCTAAAGTATATGCTTTTATTTAAAAAACCTATATTCCCGATGAATCATTGGTCACCTCTCATCCCATGACTATTAGTTTGATTTTTAAATATCCCTTGAGGAAATTTATTTCTCTGGGTAATTTATCATTTTGATTCACATTAAACATAAATATATGGATTCTATTAATCATAGATACTTCTATTTCTTAAACTACATACCATTTTTATAAATTTTATTTATATTTAATTTTATTTTATTGACATGTGAGATATTAATAAAAAAAATTGTCACTCAATATAAATATTTGTTGATAAGTTATATTTTATATGAAGTAAATATGTTATTCAATTTGTGATGAATGATATGGAAATGCAAGGATGGGTGAGGATTAGAATTATATATCCCCTCGATGCATCATTATGTCTCATGAGTTGAATAATTTTGTAAACATAAATGGGTATAACTTATAATTTAAACTATATTTTGATTGGTATTTATTGTAAAGATACCAAGATGTTGAGATCATTAATTCAAATATTAACCAATTCCTTCATTTAGAATTCATTTTTTATTATTTTCCATCTTATTATTAAATTTATATTATACATGGATTAATTTTTGGGCTCAAGATATTTATTAAATAGAATTTGCCTTCAGTTATTAACAACTTCCTAACAATTATACCTTACCTAATCTTGATAGTCATGTAATTGATTAAAAGGAATTTGTGTTCATTTATTTACATTTTCATATTTATTATTCCTTATTGATTTATAATATATTCTACCTTATGAAACATTTTTTGAGCATTTGAGTTCACCATTATTTTTTATCCTTTACCTATGCCATATATATGAATTTATTAAATGACATTCAATGATGAAAATAATTTTATTTCATTATGTTATATATTATATTCCCAATATAAAAAGGATAACATGTATGTATATAGTCCTCCAAAGCAAATAAATTGATTAATCCCTTCGAATTTAACCCCTTGTATCTTTGAAAGACTAATAATGTAGACACAAGGTCTGTGTTACTGGTGTCAGGGCCATTACATTTGGTATCATAGGATATTTAGTAGAGTCCTTCAGAGTTGGATTAAGAAAAAAATATATTAGGGATCATACCCATATGTTAGACTTTGAGAATAACTATATATATACACCGTTATGTTTTTTTAATGAAGATATTATATATATTTTTATAGAAGAAAATATCATTTATGGTAATATATATGGGTGTGCATCAAGCATAGTTATACCTAATTATAATATCATTTAAAATAGAACATTGGAAATTTAATGGATCATCACCTGGTACACAAAAGTTGTCCTTAATACACACCGAGTTTGATACTCTGTGACAATATTCTTAAACTAGTTAAAATTTTCTTTACAAAGAATTATGAAGGATTTAAAAATAATGTTATCATAAATGAAACATGTTTTATGATTCAATGATTAATAATTAATAAATTTACAATTTATGTTAACAATTACATCTTATTTAGAATTATAAATTACAATTTAAAATTAATTATCTCATGAGGTAATCTAGTATAATAAATTTTTTATAAATAGAACCTAATATAATTAATGACATTAATACTCTTGGATAATATTGATATTTCCCTAAAATGGAATAAATATTGTTAATATTATAGATTAAGAGACCATGGCTATAGAAGGGAAGAAAAATCGTGTTATGATAAATAAAGATGATTGAATGGACAAACATATTATTACATATTATGATTTTCCAATTTTGGATTTTATATAAAGAATTAATCCCCTATCACATAGTGATAATTATAATCCTGTGGTGGATAAGAAACAGATTAAGTCCCACAAAATAATTTTTCTAACCTTGGGATGTAATGAAAATGAAAAGATTATCATTTTCATTAATTTTCTAAAAGGTGATATTGATAAATGGTGGTCATTGACCTATAATTATAGTGAAAATTATGAAACACAACTCATTTAATAGACTGAATTTGTTGAAATAGTATTTGAAAAATATTTACCTACTGTGAAATGAACAAAAATTAAAGTAATCTTCCAGATGTTAAAAAATCATGGAAAGAAGTTATTTTAGGGTTTGAGGAAACCTTTACAAGATTATATATGTATACTATCTATTACATTCCCAATACATAATTCAATATTAAGAATTTATTTGAAGGTATTATACAATGTTTCCAATGAACACTCAACTATCAACTATTTTCATCGTACGATGAAATGATTTTATGGGCCATAAAAAGATATTTCATAATAGAGATGATTTATATTATAGATTAATAAATATAGGAATAATTCTTCTTAAAAAAAATTGGAATGAATTATTGATAAAAATTGTAACATACCAAGTAAGTAATGAATAATATATATTTTTATATATGTCTATTAATGATTAAGATAGTGTTATAGAGGCTTAAAATGAAAATAAATACAATCTTATGCATGGAATACACTAATATTCTTAAAAGATTGTTTTACTGCCTTTTGATGGAAAACCATTTTTGAATCTATATTTTGGCAATTTTATAAACTATTTTTGTCAAAATAAACTTATCCTTTTTTATTGGGACATCAAAATTTACCTTGTGTGAATTTTTGGTATTTTTCTGACAATGTTCATTTTTTAATGAATAGTGAAAAATACTGCATTTTACATCAAAACTGCTTTTTAATCTAATTTATTTATATGATTAGATTATGTTTTGAATTGGTTTTGAAGTGAAATTAGAATATATTTTTACCATTTTATCCAATGGTGGTTATTGGAATCAATTTCACTTTGAAATTAGACTTAAACTGGTGTCAATCTTTTGATACTTATTGTTTTGTAAAAACACGCTATTTGCTCTGGCAGCGAGAATTAATTATTAAATTAATTAATGTGACATATATTATTTGAATTTTTTAAAATAGACTTCATTTTTGAAATCAGAATATCAAATATAGCTTAGGGTGAATTTTTGGTAATTTTCTGAAAAACTCTAATTTTTGATGAATAGTGAAACCACTAAGTGATAATCAAGTAAACTGATTTTTCAGTTAAATGAAATTTTACCACTAATGTGTTTTTAATTTTGAAAATCCAACATACATGGTTTTCATTAAGAAGTAAAATGTGGTTCAATGAGATCATAATAATTTTTTGGTGAATAGTAACTTATTAAGTTCTTAATCGCGATTAGTGGTAATTAGGGTAGTTTAAGTTATAAATAATTCTTTAATAATAGGAAATTACCTAGACACATGTCCCAAACTTATTGGTTGTGTCATGGCCGACCATGAAATGACATGGGTCAACTTGGGGACCCCATGGAGACATTTTGGTTTGGAAATGACATAAATAACTTTTTATTAAATGTTAAAGTAAAAATGACACAAACATAATATGTTTTACGAAAACAATTTTTACATGGGGTTATAAAGATCAGATTTTTGATTATAAATAGTCATTGGAAATCTAAAAAGATTTAATACATCATATTATTTTTTTATGATTTTTAGACATTAAATAAATTAAATTATTTATGACATAATAATGATGCAGCGATGACATCATTATTTGACGATTTAAATATAATAGAAAGATAATGTAAAATCTATGAACTACACATGTACAAAACCAATTGGATGAGTGGATTTCGAACCCTTATCACCTTATCCACGAATTATATCAATGTGGGACCTTTTAAAAGCGAAACACATTTTCAAATAAAGTAATATTTCTTTACTTTCCAAAAGTGCCCCTCCTCTCCTCTTATAAAAGGCCCCCACCTCTACCTCATTTCACACACTACTCAAGCCTTTGGATCGGCCAACCCCTGCCCATTTACTCTCTCCACATCCCTATCCTCATCCTAGAGGATTCCCCTTGGGCAGAATCCTTTCAAAGGAAGCTTTTAGGCTCAAATCAAAAGGAGTTACACTTTTAAAGTTATTCTTTCTCTCATGTTCATTTGTTTTATTTTGCTTCTCCAACCCCCTAAACTCTTTTTATTTAATTATTTTGTAACAACACCAGTATCTTAAATATACTAGGATGTTGTTATAAGATTTATTTGAGCTACACTCTCACACAACTGCATCAAATGGTTAAAGAACATAAGGTTTCCGTGGATGGCGAAATTCTGCCTCCCGAAACGATGATTGTTCAATACTCATTTAACACCTTCAATGGTTGCCATTATGATGTCACTATTTTTATATATGATATATGATATGTTTATGTTTTCCTTAAGCTTCTGTTTTTTTTTCATTTTGGGCATACCTTTATGGTTTCCATTATGGGTAAACAGGATATCTTCATTTTTGGAAGTGCGGACTACCGCCCACTCAAAGTGATTTGATTCGTTAAATACCATATGTGGGACATAAAAAAGATGGAACTATGATATTATATATGATATTATACTGCAATTATAATATACTTTTATATCATTTTGATTCCATTCCAGAAAATACGAAATAGAAATGGAAGTAGCGTTCATGCGTACGTACGACTTACCGTCTCCATGAACGGTGCATTTCATTTCTTACCTCTAAATGATTATGTAATATTATAAATGCAAGTATGTACTGGATATATATGACATATATGATATCTACATCATGAATATCATTCTGGATATAATGAACCTTTGACCAAATTAACAACATGTAAGTGTAGGAAGTCTATTTTTGACTTAAGAACCAAATACCGACAAAATGAACATTATTAACTTAACTGATTACATGATGGTCATAACATGGTATAAAAGGAATAATGAACTTGATAAAGATTCATAATCAAGTAGATATTAACTCAAGTTTATTATTCAGGAGATTAAAGAACGATCGGGTCAAGTCGGATACGAGGTATGGGACTTTGTCTCAATCTCCTTTCGTTGAGGCATATTTTATTTTATACACAACTTTCTTTTATACGGTGTATAAACCCCTTTTACTTTTACGTTTATTCAAAAGGAATATTTTTTATATGAAGCGTTTACTAAACGAAAAAAGGTAATGTTTTTGTCGTACGTATGCGGCGACAACGACTTCTCCGCTGTCGTAACCGTTATTTGAGTTTCGGCTTCCTCTACAAGCCATACCTTCTTTTTGAAAGAAAAATAAATACCAAGTTTCACTTTTATTTTATTTTAGTATTGAAAATGGTTTTCATAATGTTTTTATATCAATGTGTTGTATTGATATCTCGTGATTGAAATGTGTAAATTTTATGTTTCCTTTATGCATGTTTTATGTGATATGATTATGTTATGGTTCTTGGGCATTATTATGAAGACGGGTGGTTCCGTGATAAACTAAGGGAGGGTGAGCCCGTTATAGCTCTCCAATGCATTGGGTAACGCGAAGGAGTGAAACGTTAAGGTTTCTCCAATGAGATTTTAGGGAATATACTATGATGGGTATTCCAAACGTAACCAAGAGGGTTACTCCCTACGTAAGAATGTTATGAATGCCTCATGTTACCTTTATGTCTTATGATTTCTATGATTTATTCATGATTTTATGAGGTATGTTAAAGTGCCTATGTTTTATGGGTAAAGTATGATTTCATTCTTATGTATATATGAACTCATGTTTCCTTTCCATGTTTTTTTATAACCCATACTGAGTTTTTATGCTCATCCCATGTTTTTGAAATGTTTTTCACAGGTCAAGGGAAAGGTACATGATAAGATGATAGAGTCAAGGATGTGTCATGAAATAATCCATGTTTTATTTTAAATGTGTTTCCATTGATGGGAATGAAGAATAATATCTTTCTGTATCCACTTTGTTTATATGTGGAATGTAATGTATGTTTTATGATCTAATTCTCTAAAACTCTAAACCCGAAAAGATCCTCAATGTGTAATCTTGTAATAACTCAAGATTAAGTAAGGTTTAAGGCTGGGGCCTTATAGTTGGTATCAGAGGTCGTTTTAGATAACTTTAGGAGTTAGAATTCTATTAAATGATTATCCAAAAATATATTTTTTTCGAAATGATATTGCATTTAAAGATTACCATGTTGCTTCATCTAAGACATGTTTGTTCAGAATGGTTTTCCGCAGAGGAAACAGGGAAGCAGTGCTAGGAAGGCATACAAAAGGAAATAACCTTCCGAATCAGCATCCTGAGATGGTCAGAATTGGAACTGAACAGTTTGTTGCAGTAATGGCGCAGTTGACTCAAGCGATAAATGGTGGTGTAATCCATGCACGAGATCAGCCAGATCAACCGCAGAGGAACATGTCAGTGGTTGAACATTTCATGAGGCAACATCCACCATCATTCAGAGGATCATCTGACCCTGTGCTAGCTGAAGGGTGGATTAAAGCACTGGAGAAGATTTTTGATGTCATGGGGTGTTCAGACAATCAAAAGGTTAGTCTTTCTATTTACCGTTTGGAGGGTGAAGCAGATCAGTGGTGGTCTATGGTTAAAAATATCAGGGACGCCGATGAGATTGATGCTCTTGACTGGGATGAATTCAAAGGTATGTTTATTGAGAAGTATTTTCCTAAGGCTGTTCGACTTAGGATGGAAAAGAAATTCTTGGAATTGAGGCAAGAGGAAGACTCAGTGGTTGCCTATGAAGAAAGGTTCACTCGATTGGCAAGGTATGCTCCAAATTTTATCCGGGACCTTGATAGTAAAATCAATCATTTTTAATCAGGATTAAAGCCAAAATATCGAAGGGCATTAGCTTCTCGTGAGTTTAAAAGTTATGAAAAGCTTGTTCGATGTGCTGAGAAGGTGGAAATGGAGTTTGCCGATGACCAAGTGTTCTATAACAACCAGCAGAAGAAGAGACCGAGGTGGAAGGAGAAAGGTAAGAATTCTTCAAAAAAAGTCTGATGGTAAGAGAACTATGTTTCCAGTTTGTGATAAATGGGGCAAAATTCATGATGGGGAATGTCTTCTGAGTTCTGGTAAGTGCTACCGATGTGGTAAGATGGGACATAAGGCTCGTGATTGCATTGAAAAGGATCAAGGTGAATGTAAGAACAAATTTGATTTACAGTTAGTGAAATGTTATAAGTGCAATGAGATGGGTCACTATGCAAATGAGTGTCCAACAAGGAGCTTGAGTGATGGGAAGCAGTTAGACTACAAGCAGAAAGGGGTGGTGAAATCCATTGGAACTACTTCAGCAGATGTCGGGCCATCAAATGATGTTGTATCAGGTACTTTTTTTGTTTTTTCAGATTATGCCAGTGTGTTGTTTGATTCGGGGTCTACACATTCTTTCATCTCTGAAACCTTTTCTAGTAAAATGGGAATACCATCTCAAGAAATGACTCCTGAACTTTTGGTAAAAACACCTGGGGGAAGTGTCGAGGGAAAAAGTATTTATAAGAATCTTCCTATCCTTATCTGTGGAAAGAACCTACTTGCAAACCTTATTGTTCTACCTCTATTAGAGTTTGATGTTATCCTGGGTATGGATTGGCTCTCTATTTACCATGATAAGATTGAATGTAGAGATAAAGAAGTTTCTTTTCAGAAAGACTTTCAATTTGTTTACAAGAATGAACCCTTACTTTTGATAACATATCAAGAGGCCGAGAAACATGTAAAAGATGGAAATGAATGTTACCTTGCACACGTCGTTGAAAATAAAGGAACTGTTCAGATTAATGATGTGCCAGTGGTAAATGAGTATCCTGATGTTTTCCCTGATGAGTTTCCTGGAATAATACCCGATCGGGAAGTTGAGTTTACTGTTGACTTAGTTCCTGATGCTAAGCCAATTTCAAAACCCCCTTATTGAATGGCACAAATTGAACTTTTAGAGTTGAAGGAGACATTGCAAGATTTATTAGAGAAAGGTTTCATTAGACCTAGCACATCACCATGGGGTGCTCCTGTTTTATTTGTTAAAAAGAAAGATGGTTCTATGAGACTTTGCATTGATTATAGATCCTTGAATAATATCACTGTTAAGAACAAATATCCTTTGCCTCATATCGATGATTTGTTTGATCTGCTCCAGGGAGCTCAGTTTTTTTCAAAGATTGACCTGAGATCGGGGTACCATCAGCTGAAGGTAAAGGAGGCAGATATTCCGAAGACCGCGTTCCGTATGAGATATGGCCATTATGAATTTGTAGTAATGCCTTTTGGGCTAACCAATGCACCTGCTGTATTCATGGACTTAATGAATAGAATTTTCCATGAGTTCTTGGATAAGTTTGTGGTGGTTTTCATTGCTGATATTTTGGTGTTTTCTAAAAGTAAAGAGGAGCATGAAAAACATTTAAGGGTTATCTTGCAAACCTTAAAAGAAAATAAACTTTATGGGAAATTCAGCAAGTGTGAGTTTTGGTTTGCAACAAATTTCTTTCCTTGGTCACATTGTTTCTAAAGATGGAATAACTGTTGATCCTGCAAAAACAAAAGTTGTGGAAGAATGGCCAAGACCAACAAATGTAACCGAGATTTGTAGCTTCCTTGGTTTGGCGGGCTATTACCGAAGGTTTGATAGAAATTTTTCACGGTTATCTAGTCCAATGACTAAGCTAACTCGGAAGGGTGTTAAGTTTATCTGGACAAAAGAATGTGATGATTGTTTTCAGGAATTGAAAAGAAGATTGGTGAATGCTCCAGTTTTGGCACTACCTTCCAGGAATGGTGAGTTTGTTATATACAGTGATGCTTCATTGAAAGGACTTGGTTGCGTACTAATGTAGAATGATCAGGTAATTGCTTATGCTTCACGACAGTTGAAAACTCATGAGGTAAATTACCCTACACATGATTTGTAACTAGTTGCTGTTGTTTTTGCTTTAAAAATTTGGAGGCATCATTTGTATGGAGTAAAGTGTGAAATATATACCGATCACAAAAGTTTAAAGTATATATTCACTCGGAAAGAGTTAAACATGAGACAAAGGAGATGGCTGGAATTAATCAAAGATTATGATTGTACAATTCATTACCATCCGGGAAAAGCAAATAAAGTGGCTGATGCTTTGAGTCGAAAAAGTAATGCTTCATTAACAATGTTGCGGTTGGAACGTGATCCTTTGGTTAATGATTTGATGAACTTTGGCAAAGAAGTTGTTGGTGCAGGATGTCCTTCTGTTTTGTTTCAGGTATCAGTGAGATCATCTCTATCAGATAGAATCAAGCAATCACAGAAGCAAGGCAGTGAGTTGCAGAAAAGGGTATAGCTAGTTCAGAAAGGTAAGTTGCCTGAATTCAACATTGATAATGATTGCGTTTTGAGATTTGGGAAGAGATTGTGTGTGCCTTTTGATTCACATTTGAAGAGAGAGTTGTTATGTGAAGCTCATAGTTCTCCGTTTTCAGTTCATCCGGGCAGTACTAAGATGTATAGAGATCTGCGGGAGTATTACTGGTGGGATGGAATGAAAAGAGATATTGCTGATTTTACTGTGAAGTGTTTGACTTGTCAGCAGGTTAAAGCAGAGAGGCAGTTACCGAAAGGGATGCTTCAGCCTTTACTAGTGCCAGAGTGGAAATGGGAGAATATATCCATGGACTTTGTTGTTGGATTACCGAAGACATCTCGAGGTAATAATGCAATCTGGGTTATTATTGATCGCTTGACCAAATCTGCTCATTTCCTTTCTATACGAGATACTTTCTCTCTTGATCAACTTTCCCGTTTGTATCATAAAGAGATAGTCAGGTTACATGGAGTTCTTATCTCCATTTTATCGGATCGTGATCCCAGGTTTACTTCTAACTTTTGGAAAGGCCTTCAGAAGTCGTTGGGTACTGAATTAAATTTTAGTACAGCTTTTCATCCTCAATCAGATGGGCAGTCAGAATGAACAATTCAGACATTGGAGGATATGCTATGAGCTTGTTCTATGGATTATCAGGGAAGTTGGGACCAACATCTTTCTTTGGTTGAGTTTTCATATAATAACAGTTTCATTCCAGTATACAGATGGCACCATTTCAGGCATTATATGAGAAGCAGTGTCGAACTACAGCTTTCTGGGATGAAGTGGGTGAAAGAAAGTTGATGGGACCAGAATTGGTAGAAGAGATGGCAGAAAAAGTTCAGCTGATTCAGAAACACATGAGAACAACTCAGAGCAGGCAGAAGAGTTATGCGGATAACCGGAGGAAGGATCTATCTTTCAAGGTAGGTGATCATGTTTTTCTCAAGGTTTCTCCTTGGAAAAGTGTGATGAGATTTGGTATGAAAGGAAAGTTGAGTCTGAGGTTCATTGGACCATACGAAATTCTGGAGAGAGTTGGATCAGTTGCATACTGAGTGGCATTACCTCCGAGTTTATCTCAGGTACACAATGTTTTTAACGTTTCGATTTTGAGAAAGTACATGCCAGATCCATCTCATGTTTTGAGTCCAGAGGTAGTTCAGCTAGAAGAGAACCTATCTTATGAGGAACAACCGGTCCAGATTCTTGACCACAGGGAGCAAGTGTTACAGAATAAGGTGATTAAGCAGGTAAAGGTTTTGTGGGAAAACCACATGATTGAAGAGGCAACATGGGAATCTGAAAATGCAATGAGGGATAAGTACCCCCATTTATTCGATAAGTAAATAAATTGCGAGGACGCTATTTTCTAAAGGGGGGAAGGATGTAACATCCCAAGTAAGTAATGAATAATAGATATTTTTATCTATGTATATTAATGATTAAGATAGTGTTATAGAGGCTTAAAATGAAAATAAATACAATCTTATGCATGGAATACACTAATATTATTAAAAGATTGTTTTACTGCCTTTTGATGGAAAACCATTTTTGAATCTATATTTTGACATTTTTATAAACTATGTTTGTCATAATAAACTTATCCTTTATGATTGGGACATCAAAATTTACCTTGTGTGAATTTTCGTATTTTTCTGACAATGTTCATTTTTTAATGAATTGTGAAAAATACTGCATTTTACATCAAAACTGATTTTTAATCTAATTTATTTATATGATTATATTATGTTTTGAATTTGTTTTGAAGTGAAATTAGAATATATTTTTACCGTTTTATCCAATGGTGGTTATTGGAATCAATTTCACTTTGAAATTAGACTTAAACTGCTGTCAATCTTTTGATACTTATTGTTTTGTAAAAACACGCTATTTGCTCTGGCAGCGGGAATTAATTATTAAATTAATTAATGTGACATATATTATTTGAATTTTGTAAAATAGACTTCATTTTTGAAATCGGAATATCAAATATAGCTTAGGGTGAATTTTTGGTAATTTTCTGAAAAACTCCAATTTTTGATGATTAGTGAAACCACTAATTGATAATCAACCAAACTGATTTTTCAGTTAAATGAAATTTTACCACTAATGTGTTTTGAATTTTTAAAATCCAACATAAATGGTTGTCATTAAGAAGTAAAATGTGGTTCAATGAGATTATAATAATTTTTTGGTGAATAGTAACTTATTAAGTTCTTAATCGCGATTAATGGTAATTAGGGTAGTTTAAGTTATAAATAATGCTTTAATAATAGGAAATGACCTAGACACATGTCCCAACATTATTGGTTGTGTCATGTCCGACCAAGACAAGCCATGGGTCAACTTGGGGACCCCATGGAGTCACTTTGGCTTGGAAATGACATAAATAACTTTTTATTAAATGTTAAAGTAAAAATGACACAAACATAATATGTTTTACGAAAACAATTTTTACATGGGGTTATAAAGATCAGATTTTTGATTATAAATAGTCATTGGAAATATAAAAAGATTTCCTACAACATAGTATTTTTCTTATGATTTTTAGACATTAAATAAATTAAATTATTTATGACATAATAATGATGCAGTGATGACATCATTATTTGACGATTTAAATAAAATAGAAAGATAATGTAAAATCTATGAACTACACATGTCCAAAACCAATTGGATGAGTTTATTTAGAACCCTTATCACCTTATCCACTAATTATATTAATGTGGGACCTTTTAAAATCGAAACACATTTTCAAATAAAGTAATATTTCTTTACTTTCCAAAAGTGCCCCTCCTCTCCTCTTATAAAAGGCCCCCACCTCTACCTCATTTCACACACTACTCAAGCCTTTGGCTCGGCCAACCCCTGCCCATTTACTCTCTCCACATCCCTATCCTCATCCTAGAGGATTCCCCTTGTGCAGCATCCTTTCAAAGGAAGCCTTTAGGCTCAAATCAAAAGGAGTTACACTTTTAAAGGTAATTCTTTCTCTCATGTTCATTTGTTTTATTTTGCTTCTCCAACCCCCTAAAATCTTTTTATTTAATTCTTTTGTAACAACACCAGTATCTTAAATATACTAGGATGTTGTTATAAGATTTATTTGAGCTACACTCTTACACAACTGCATCAAATGGTTAAAGAACATACGGTTTCCGTGGATGGCGAAATTCTGCCTCCCGAAACGATGATTGTTCAATACTCATTTAACTCCATCAAAGGTGGCCATTATGATGTCACTATTTTTATATATGATATATAATATGTTTATTTTTTCCTTAAGATTCTGTTTTTTTTTCATTTTGGGCATACCTTTATGGTTTCCATTATGGGTAAACACGATATCTTCATTTTAGGAAGTGCGGACTACCGCCCCCTCAAAGTGATTTGATTCGTTAAATACCATATGTGGGACAAAGAAAGGATGGAACTATGATATTATATATGATATTATACTACAATTATAATATACGTTTATATCATTATGATTCCATTCCAGAAAATACGAAATAGAAATGGAAGTAGCGTTCATGCGTACGTACGGCTTACCGTCTCCATGAACGGTGCATTTCATTTCTTACCTCTAAATGATTATGTAATATTATAAATGCAAGTATTTACTGGATATATATGACATATATGATATCTAAATCATGAATACCATCATGGATATAATGAACCTTTGACCAAATTAACAACATGTAACTGTAGGAAGTCTATTTTTGACTTAAGAACCAAATACCGACAAAATGAACATTATTAACTTAACTGATTACATGATGGTCATAACATGGTATAAAAGGAATAATGAACTTGATAAAGATTCATAAGCAATTAGAGATTAACTCATGTTTATTATTCAGGAGATTAAAGAACGATCGGGTCAAGTCGGATACGAGGTATGGGACTTCGTCTCAATCTCCTTTCGTTGAGGCATATTTTATTTTATACACAACATTCTTTTATACGGTGTATAAACCCCATTGACTTTTACTTTTATTCAAAAGGAATCATTTTTATATGAAGCTTTTACTAAACGACAAAAGGGAATGTTTTTGTCGTACGTATGCGGCGACAACGACTTCTCTGCCGTCATAACCGTTATTTGAGTTTCGGCTTCCTCTACAAGCCATACCTTCTTTTTGAAAGAAAAATAAATACCATGCTTTACTTTTATTTTATTTTAGTATTGAAAATGGTTTTCATAATGTTTTTATATCAATGTGTTGTATTGATATCTCGTGATTGAAATGTGGAAATTTTATGTTTCCTTTATGCATGTTTTATGTGATATGATTATGTTATGGTTCTTGGGAATTATTATGAAGACGGGTGGTTCTGTGATAAACTAAGGGCGGGTGAGCCCGTTATAGCTCTCCAATGCATTGGGTAACGCGAAGGAGTGAAACGTTATGTTTTCTCCGAAGAGATTTTAGGGAATATATTGTGATGGGTATTCCAAACGTAACCAAGAGGGTTACTCCCTACATAAGAATGTTATGAATGCCTCAAGTTACCTTTATGTCTTATGATTTCTATGATTTATTCATGATTTTATGAGGTATGTTAAAGTGCCTATGTTTTATGGGTAAAGTATGATTTCATTCTTATGTATATATGAAATCATGTTTCCTTTCCAAGTTTTTTTTATAACCCATACTGAGTTTTTATGCTCATCCCATGTTTTTGAAATGTTTTCACAGTTCAAGGGAAAGGTACATGATAAGATGATAGTGTCAAGGATGTGTCATGAAATAATCCATTTTTTATTTTAAATGTGTTTCCATTGATGGGAATGAAGAATACTATCTTTCTGTAACCACTTTGTTTATATGTGGAATGTAATGCAAGTTTTATGATCTAATTCCCTAAAACTCTAAACCCGAAAAGATCCTCATTGTGTAATCTTGTAATAACTCAATATTAATTAAGGTTTAAGGCCGGGGCCTTATAAAAATAATATGATGGAAATTTACATGTTGTTAAAAATTTGGAATTAAACATAATGTAAAATGCATCAATTGAATGGAAGTGTGTTACAGTTAGATTGAAAAGGGTGTTATGGATATTTTATTTAATTGGAAGAAAAAGACCATTATTATCTATTCATTGATATAAGAATAAATTGATCATTGTTCAAACAAATTTCATAGTCATCTAGGGATGAAACCTTAGAAGACGTTGAGGTGAAAGGCCATCACTATGTGATCACTCCAACTGTGGTGGATGTTCTCGTTGATATGGGGGTAAATACTTTATTAATAACAATATATTTTTAAAATTATATATTTTATGATGTGTCTTAACATTATATTATATAATATATCTCTTATAATAAAATTAGATATTTCCTCAGCACCATAAGAAGGTAGATGTTGGTCAAAACACTTCGTGGAGGTCTCACTACTATAATGATGTGTCATGAAGTCCCAATTACGATGCATAAATATTCTCTATTTACACACATTATTATCATACCTAAGATTTAATTAAATATAATCCATGGTATATAGTAGATTTCAAAATAAGATGAAAAAAATATATTGCAAGTAAATGGAAAATATGAATCATGATAAATATAAAGAATTACTAAAATTTAGTGTGGTGACTTCATCATCCGAGTGATGTCTAGATCCACCCATAGTATATATTCTAAATAATATTACAAGGTAATAAGAGAAAACAAAATCTATGTATGGATAATGTAATATTCGTATTTACAATATACATATTGTATATGAATATATTGATGTATTTTATAGGGAATTATATTGACATACACATGAGTGTGAAATTTAGTTATCCAATTATTTAATCCATAAGGTAGTACCAATATTAATTAATCCCTTTTGAATGACCATTTTGCGGTTATTTGAAGTGAAGAAATAACTATAGGAGTTTTCTGATAAGTTATTTAATGACCATATTGATTTTCTATAAATATCCTCTATTCTCTTCAAAGAAAATAAATATTTTTCATTGAGGATGAAAATTGATTATTGGTTAATCAATGTTATTATAACAAATATAATGTATCCTTTTCATCCCATTGATAAATTTTCTGATCAACTTTGCATTGATAAATATTTTATTATTATTGAACATTATTCTTGGAATCATCAACTGTGAGTAAATATTTATGACATTATAAATACAATATATGAAATGAGGTATAGAAATTTTGCCTTTTCGTAATTATATTTGGATGGAAAACTGTGCCATTAGTTTTCATGGATCAAATGAACAGTTTTTTAAAGGAATATATTGATTATATTTTTAATTCATAGTTCATATAATGGTTTATTCTAAAATCAATTATAACTATGAGAATCACATGAAGATAATTACTGATACTATTAACAGAATGGAAAAAGATTGTAAATTTAGTGTGCTTGATTTCATTCTTTATGGATCATCCTTTCATGGGTAAATTTTCTCCAATGATATAATATCTATTGTCTATGTGAAGACAATGGTTTATAGTTAACAACTTACACAAATGAACAGAAATATGGTACATGGTGTCATTGGGTTGGAAGGTCACTATTAGTGATTCATTATTATTTTTTACTGAATGGAAAACTCATTAATCAATCATACACATAAAGGGGTTACATTTATATGGATAAATGAAATTTATGAATGTTTTTAATAATTGAATAGGACATTGTTCAATGTTCTAATTTTCCTCTCTATCATTAGGAAATGACGAGATTGTCATATATATTGATTCATCGAAGAAGAGTGACAGATGTCTCCTTATGAAAAATTATAATGTTATTGTATATTCCATAAGGTAGTTAAATACTCATGAAAAACACTATACCACCTTTGATATTGAGATTGAATCTATAATATTTTATATAATTATATAGATATGTTTTCTTATAGTGAAATATCAGAGGTATACACATTACATAAGTGCCTAAATATATATATTCAATTAAAGTGATCCACATGAGAAAAAGGTGATATCTCAATCTACTCAATTATTTTGATTTATCAATACACTACAACCTCAGGAATATAAATAATATAGTAGATGAATTGGGTAGGAAGGATCATGGAGTTATAACCCAAATGAGGTTTTAGAGGGCTCTTAGGTTCATTTATCTACAAAATATGGATATGGTAATAATTATATATGGGGATACATCCCTGAATTTTCAATTTATTTTTAAATCATTTTATTAGAAAATAAAAAATGTTCTCAATCAAATTGCGAGAATATTTAGAAGAAAAATAAATCTTTGGATGCTGGGAAGTTGGCAGATTTTTTTTTGAATATGTTAATATTAAATCTGGAAAGATATTTTTTGTTCCATTTGTACCAGAACTAAAAAGATAATTGTTTTATTATTGTCATATCCCATATTTCACTATACACCCTAGGAACAACATGATTTATATTTATTTTAAGGAACATTTTTAGTGGGATAACATGATTTATGAAATTTTTTATTATGTATCAAGTAGGTTAGATTGACAATATATAAAGAATTATATATAGAATCTTATAGTATTCATGAAACCTAATTATATTCATATGTTCAAATAGGAATACATTACTTTTAATATTTTCATATGACTACTCAAAACTCTTTAATGTAATTATTAAATATGGTTATTTAATTAATTCTTATTCAAATATGATAATTTCCTAACTATAAGGTAATCATTTCCTCTTGATCAAATCAAAAGGCTATATATAAAAGAATTTATAAGACATAATGGTTCACCTAATTAAATTGTGATTGATTATTATTCATTCTTTAAAAAATCATATAAGAGTCTAAAAAAGGCTCTTCGTACTGTGTTTCATATGAGAATCACATAACATCAGTATTTCCCATTAGTACGGTATTCCTAAAAGATTATTTTCCGTTATTGTATTCAAATGTAATTGTATGAAACATTATATGTAAATATATTTCTTACTCCAACTTGTTGGGATTAATTATATTAATGTAAAATTTTATGGTAAGAACATATTGGATAGATAAGGAAAAATATTATTATTATTCAGTCACATATTAATGCTTCTTAATGTAGGAAAAATTGTTATACTGCTAATCAGAAGAATAACATGATTCTGACAAGGTCTACTGGACCTCACATCTTCAAAATATACGTATTTATCCTATTCTGGTAGAACTATTATTTTCATATAAATCGTGACTCCACAACTATGGATATTTGGTCAAAATTTCATTAACTACCAATCCCTTTTTAAAAAACCATGAATAATCATATGTTAGGGAATCTCAACAGGTGATACCTATTCTCAGATTGTAGATAATGTTCTGTTACCCTCCAAATTCTACAAGATTTTTTTCTAAAATAGAAATGTCATGAGTGCTAACTTATATTGTTAGGATTACTATTGAAGAAGAGTTATTATATATGAAACATGTTTTCTTTGAATGATGGGTTTATTTTCAATTATCAAGCATGAAATTTGAGAACATAATTCATTAGTATAGATGTGGGGGTATAAAGAATTTTGGTGCAGGATTGTAAATAGGTGTTTCATCTTTTTGTTTTAATTTTGATGGAACAATGAAGGAACCCAGATGCTATGTGAGTTGGACAACTCATGGATGGAGATCATACATGAATCAACAATCCTTTGTGTATTTTTTGTCAAAAAATGATTTCTAGTGTAGAAAAGGATGTCTTACTTCAAAAGGATGAACACTGGTTTCCTCAAACACAAAATTTTGTCTATGTATTTGGATGATTGATCCCTGGATCGAATATAGTGTGTGTTACAAGGCCAATGGATACACTGAATGTCACTCCAACAACATTCATTATGAAGGTAGTTGAATCTAATGATGGATCTATGTTCATGGGGGTGCATTAGGAAGATGGTATGGGAGATGATTCCAACCGTTCTTATCCTAGAGGTAGTGGGGAGTGGGTGAAGTTTTCAAGTTGGGAGATGTCGAGAGGGGTTATCCTAACCATTGAGGTTGGTTACCAATTTGGGAACATGGTGGATGACGGTTTGGCACTTGATCAAGGGGATGTGATTCAATAAAACATCCATACTACAATGAAGATGAAGATCATATATGATGATCAAAGATTTAATTTGACCAGATCAGAATATGAGTTTTCTAACTAGGAATTAGTGGATTGTGTGGTTTAAGGGAATGGTAGAGGTATTCGTAGACCTATGAGAAATAAAGGCTGGAAAGTAAATATGGATGTAGGGAGATTCATTATTAAAAAGGGAAAGTACCCAATTGTTCTCAATGAATACTCACATTTACTGATGATAATGGAAAATAGGCCATCCAAAACAAATATGTTGGTGGGATGTTAATACAAGTCTCATGGTTATGTAGATATGTATATTTTAATTGATTATATGATAACTAGATGATTTTGTGTGGTGATGTCATGGAATCAAAATAGGGTGAAAAATTATGGAGGATCCATTTCAAGAGTAGTTGGGAGACAAGGTGACATTCAGAACAACCGATGATGTGGTCTGAGAGGAAATGGATGATCAAGACCTCCTCATCCATTCTGATGATGATATGTTATAGGAGTTTTTTGATTTCAAATCCACATAGGTGGAATCTGAAAGGATGGTTGAGAAGCTATTGCGAGTAGATGTGAACATTGGTAAGTGTTATTGGTTTAATAATAAAAAATAATTTTTTCTAATGGTTTCGAAAATAGTAATATTGATGTTGAATAATTAATCAATTCATAGGACATGATATCATATAATTTGTCATATGCCTTCCTGGATGACCCGGAATTGGAGGCCTCTAAACTGGAATATAGTGCTTTCAAAAGTAAGGTTTTTAAAAGGCATAAACTTGACATCAATAATCCAATCATATATTTTTCTATCAGTTAATTTCCTACCTTTAATGTGATTGGTTTCCCACATTTCCATTAATATGCCTCAAATAATAAAAAGTCAATTTTTTTAGAAATTATCTCTTCAAAATAATATTTTATTAAAAATAAATAGTGTCGTATTTAATTCTTCACCCTTATATAGATAATAATGTGTCATAATATAATAATTAAAATTTCATTAACCATAAATATTTTATTAAAAAATATAAAATCATTTGGAGGTCAAAATGAAAATTTTTCAGAAAAATGATATCCCATAAAAATATTTTTTTAAGTCATAATACATGTACAATTAAATTAATTATAATAATAGTTAAATATTAATGATTTAAATGAAGATTTTAAATTATATATATATATGAATTTAAATCCATATAATGATTGTTACTATTAAAATAGTATATATAATATCATCATATTGTTGAAAAATTCATTTCTTGAAAAACAGTTTTTGCAACATGATTTGCAAGCTTGTTATTAAAATTAATTAATATACTTATATAAATTGGATTTAATAAAATTGATTACACTTTTTTAATAATTTTAATAAATATTTGGAAATAATATATACTTAAATTTTTCTACTAAATATATGATATGAAATTAAAATCAAATTTCCCTGATGACGATTGAAATGAGGATTTTTTTATTACAAGCGCTGTTATTAAAATTAATATCTGGCACATAAAAAAATTATTTTATAAATTTAATTTCTTATTTATAATCATTGGAAAAAAATTATATGATGTGGATGATTTTATTTTTTTTCTTATATGATTAATTACCTTCGTTAAAAAACATTTTACTTTTGTGAAAACTAATTGAGTAAAAGCAAGTAAACATCGAAGATATTGGAATAAATTTTTAATTAATATTTATAATTATTTGTTTGATTTTTGGGACAACAAAAAACTATATAAACTCAAATATTTATCTATTTTTAGGCCGTTTTATATGAGAGTGACTTCTACTTCTTGAATAATTTTGGTATTTACAAATCTTTCACTCACCCTCAATTATAAAAGGGAAATCCACCCCCTTACGTATTCACACCACTAAAGACATTTGGCTCTACCAACAATTACCATAAATAAATTTTGTCCAAAAATAAGAGATATTGTTATTCAAAATATATTTTAGAACTCAACCAATGTCAGGCCTCAAGCTTCACCGACCCCATTTCTGCCTCCATAGGCCAGGGGATGCTGACCAGCACCTAAGGCATAACTAACTGGGGGGGACCTTTGGCAAAGTACCTTTATGAACCCACACACATCAATCATAAGGAAAAGGTGAATATGGAAATGTTGTAAGTTGAAATGTTATTATAAAGATATACAAGCATACATGAACCTATAGATAGTACAAAATTATGATAGTGTAAACATAAAAGTAAGGGAGAAAATACAGATCCAACTAGAAATGTGTTCCAACATAACAAAACTATAAAAGTAAACAGCTGATAGAGGCCAACTCCTGAATACCATCCTATGGCCACTATAAATAGTCCAAGAACATAGTATCACTGAGCTCTTCTAAATTCATGGTGGACCTTTCCATAATTTTCGGAAGACACAACATGTGCTGGTACAGCTCGTGTTGGGGTAAGTGTATACATAACCTGGAGGAAACCTAGAAAGATGAAGGGGGAGAATAAATAGATAAAAAATGAAATTAATATAGTAGATTTCTGATATAGTCAAACATAACAACTCATGTTATACTAAGTGCTATAGTAAGATCATCCAAACATATGGGGATCAACACCATGAGTAGATGAACTACCCTTAGAATCTTCACAACCTATAACAGGATAGTTGATTCATCCAACAATGAGAAGCTAAAAACAGAAATGCTGGGTCATACATCGTGTATCTTCGACTCTCTTAGAAGGAGAGTATCCAAATACATGGTATGGATGTAAAAATATATATGTAGGATCAGAAATAATATTACCAGATGAGAGAGTAAGGGGATATAAATAACATATCTCATCCAAAGAAAAATAGTAGCCAATAGTTTTAGAAGTCTATAAAAGATTCATAGTATCCCATAGGTATCCCTATGGGTATCCATCTAATACAACCATTCCTCCTAATTGTGACACACAGTCAAGGGGGAACAACTCAATATAGAGAACCCACATTAATGTATGTCAAGGGGTGCCACTCTTTATGTATCCATAGAGGACACACAACCATGCTGTTTTGGTGTTTCACATTAGAGTCACGATGACCCATACCCTATACAATGAGGGGGTTCCACTAGGTATGTAGAGGAACTACTCCCATGCCGATGGGGGTCCCACTCTAGAGGTTGGGTACCCGCACCCTAGTGAAACATGGGGATACCACTCCTGTCATCAAGGACCTGTTACCTATCAAGTATGGGGTTCCACTATAGTGGTCAACGATATGTGACTTGTCATGATTGTGGGTAACACAATGGTCATCCAACACACATGGAATATCAATATGATGGGATCCACCTGACTGTTTATTGTAGAGTAAATGTGCTCAAATCTATGGGAGGTTCCAATCTAATGGTTGTGGACCCAATCTCAGGTATGATTGGGGGTACGACTCTGGTTTCATCGAGTACCTACACCTTTCCTGCTATGGGGTTCCACTCAGAAATAATCCTTTGGTGGTCCTTCATGATCACTTCCATCAATAATATTCATCTAAATAGGTCCCATGAATTTAACCTTTCATTTCGTACCTCAAAATCTACAACCGAGGGAACCATCATATTCTAGGTAGAAAAATACTCAGGATACGCTACTCGTAGGACAAAATCCTTTTTTTGAACAAAGGAGATATTATCATTTTAAGTTTTATAAAAAGTAACCACGGGATAAATGGCTTGTGAGGGGACCCAAATATATTTTTTTCCATTCTATATCATTTTTGTGTCCCTGTCATGTACGTGGATCCATCCCATGTTGTAGTACGTGAGATGTAGCTGGAATACAGTGTGTGTCAGGAATAATTGTGATCATGGCCATCTACCATTTGTCATGACAGTGTACTAGAAATTGTGTATATGTAATTTATTACATAGTCATATACATCCACATGGTTTCCTACCAATGTGCTCCACCACATAGGTTCCCATCTAGTGGATGTTTATACTGTATATAGGAGGACTACATGCTGTGTCATGCATATGTTTTCTAAAACCCCAGCCACCACTGTTGAGGGGGATATACAATGTCTGTTTATTATCAAACAAGTTTTGTAGTTGGTTTTTCAATAGAATACTCATATCTCATTTCCATTCCAAAAACTATTTCCATTTTCATTGATTTCCCCCTAAAATCCACCACAAATTAGAGGATCTAGCAGTGTTTTGCACCTGTCGGTCATAGTTCATGGGAAAGCTACCATCGGTGAGGCAACATGGTTTCACTTTATATTCCACACACTGATGCACCTCAACACCTTTTATTTTTTATGTCCAAACTCAAAATATTTCATTTATTCCTTGAAAACATCTCACATCATTGCTCAGTTTGTTAATTACCACATTGTTGGAAAAGCCACTATGTATTCAGGGGTCCGATCAGTCTTAGTACTAATAGAAAATTTTCAAATAAGGACCTCAATGTATAGTCGATGATTAATTTAAATAAATAAGTTATAAAAAAACAAGAAAAAAGGTAAAATGATTGATTCCATGAATTTAGGGAGATTATATATAGAAAGGGGATCACGGGGTTAGAAACTGTTTTAGTTTATGTGCATGAGAACATTCAATAAACCAACAACGGGGGAAGATCAAACAACATGGACAAATCTGATCAAAAATTTAATAAACGGTTGTTAATAACCAATGGATTGTCACCACCAATACTTTGGATGTTTCTTTTGTGAGGAATATTTCCTTCGAAAATTGAGAGAAGCCATTTCCTTTTATGTGTCATGATCTAATCAGATCCGACATTTCATTATCGTCTGCTGAGATCCACCAATAATGAAAAGAGGAAGAGCTCTATATTTCTCTCATGATTTATATGTCTTACCCTAGAGAAATAATCTTTCAATATTTCTTATATATCTATCTTTTTATTTGAAATGATTTAATTTAATAATATATTATTTTATTAATTTATTAACTCACCTAATGTATAGCCAATGAGTTTGGGGAATTAATTCCTCAGGCTGAATAATTTTATGTTTTACCTAGGATAAGAACATCATTCTAGACTCAAATATTTCTTTGATCGTATATTAATGCTTCCATTTAAGATTTATCTCATTTTCATTATGAAGTTGTATTCATGCAATATAACATATATTTAATGTTTTTATAAAATTAATTTCAGGTATACTGGGACTCATAATCCAACATCGTCTTTGTGCCAAGAAATTTGTGTCTATATATATATATATATATATATATATATATATATATTTAAACTTATTACAAGAAATAAAACCAGATATCTACAATATACCATTCATATGGTCATTTATAGGATATCTAAAATTGTTTTTACTCGAATTAATTAATCTTATTAATGAACCTCTTTCCATTTAATTCTTCTTTTAAAACTCTAAATTATATCATAACACTTACAATATTATAACACTAGTATCTACCATATAACGATATGTTATGAATTTTATCGAATAATAAATATACATCTTCTTCCCTATCAAATGATAAAAAAATTCCATTGATTATGTGTGTGTCAAACTATTGCCTCATGAAACTATGTAATTTTATTTATTCACCGAATCACAAGGATAGTCATAAATATGGTAATAATAAATATATTTGATAAATAAATAATAACAATAAATAAATAAATTTAAAATATCAGCAACTAATTTAGCCTTTATCCTATTAAGGGAATCATATCATCACTCTTGTGTGTGTATGACCTACCATCACCAAAAAGTAATGCGATTCATCTTCCATGAACAGTATTAAATTTAAATTATTAAAATGTTTCCAATGAAAATATATATTATTAATAACTTTAATATAATTATGGATATTTTTAAATATATCCTATATAAAATAACTGGAACATTCATGATAGGACATGCATGATAGAACATGGAAATTATCACCTAATAAAATACTAATAATAAATGATTATTAACTAATAGTTATTAAAATGTTAAAATAGGGTAATATATGTCATTAAAAATATGAATATGGCTCAATTATAAATTAATAGAATTGTTAAACCCATTATATTGGATATTAAATCATGATTAACTTATGGAAAACTCAACAGAATGGATTTCTTCTACATTTAAATTTCTTAGAGATTAATTTGATCATATAAAAATATTCACTTGTATGTTGTATATATAAAACCTATTTGTTGAAATCAACATAAATTAATTTTTATTCTTGATGGTTGATTTTTTGATTCCTTTTTTTATTTCAAGAGTTTACAATTCTAAATTTACCAATGTGGTAATAATTATTTTACAATATCACTCTCTTTTGGGCTTGTTTTTATTTTCAGTGAATGAATATTATCATATATCCTTCATATGCTGGGATAATTATGTCATACATTGAATAATTATGAATTTATGATATTTTATTCCAAAATTTACTCAATTTTATTCTTTATTTTGGAAAATAAATTTAATAATATCGAACCAAATGTCTTATATTTTAATCCAATATAGTTTTCTTCCATGACCACATTTTCTAAATTATTTTACAAATGTATTTTTGATTTATCACATGAATTATTAAGGATATTTAAAATAATCAACTAATTTCTGAAAATTATTTAAATGTAAATTTCAATTATATTTCGAAAGTTAATTTTATGTAAAAAGGTAAAAATGAATTTTCTGTAATATAAAGTTGTAACAGACTTTTTCTCTGTTCTAACCATTTTTGGAAATGCTCATTATTCTAAAAAAAATCACTGTTTTTTCTTAGAAATATATCATATTAAATTTTATTTTAAAATTTCACATTCATTACATTCATTCTTACATTGAATTTGATTTAAATAAAAAAACAGATATTCCTAATGAACCATTTTTCACCTCTGAACTCTAGATTAAAGATGTGATTGTTAAAATTTTATTGACGTGACCACTTTAATGAGATCACTTATCAACGGGAATTATATTTATCTTGAATATCCATGTAATTTTTTATCATGGATATGAATGTTTCAACAACTATATTCCATTTCTATATGTGGTGTTTATGTTTAATTTTTTTAGATTAATTGGGGAAATATTAATAAATCTATATTTTTAATCAATTAAGATATTTTTTGATAATAGTTTTTTTAAATTAAATTAAGATTTTCATATTTGTGTAATTATTTTGAAATATAGTTATCTATGGGGCTTGTAATGATATATCCCCTCAATTCATGGGTATGATTTATTATAAAAATCAATTTGACAAATTAAAATGGTTTTTATGTATAGTATTAAATTGTCTTATAGAAGTTATTGGTAGTATAAATATCATTATAACTACAATATTGATGTAAAATATTAATCCTTTCCTTCATTGATAATTTAGTTTTTATTATTATCCCTGTAATTGATGAATTGATATTTTCCATGGATTCAATTTTACAAAATATTGATTTAATGGAATGTGTGTTTAGTTATTTACCATACCATATTGAATATGCCTTACCAAAACATGATAGTTATGTTATAGATTAAATGGAATATTTTTTTATTTATTTACCTTTCAATGTTGACTATACATGTTTCGTTAGTAAAAGATTCATTTTATGTTACCCTTGCTGAGATTTTGATCTCATCCTTGTTTTTCCCCCTTTCCACGAATATAAATAAGAATTATTTGAATGTGTTTCAAGGGAATATTTTTTTTATGTTTTATATTATATTCATAATGTATAATGGTTATCACATATGTATCTAATTCTCCAAAACTAAAAAACTAACATGTCCTTTGGTATTTGAACCCTTATATCTATACCAATTTAATATATTAAAATTCGGATCCTGGAAAATTGTGTTAGACATCTGACAATAAATCTATCTATGTTAATTATATTACTCTACCAACTCATATTAAACTCATATAAGATATAAAAAACAATATCATTATGATAACTGAATATTACTCATTACAATTTACATCACCGAGAAAGCATAATCACATTTATGATTTTAAGTAGCTGTCACATTGAAAGTTTTTGTACTTCTATGAATTGTTAAAAATTTAATTTCTATAATTCTAAAAATACACAAACATTCCTCTTAGAAACTATATTCCCTATATAATATCATGATAAGATTCAGAAAGGAATTTATGTTTATGTAATGACATGTATTTACACTTAGTGAAAATATTTAATTAGTAATCTATGACAAACCATTTCTAATATTGCATTCTTTGTGTTTGGAGAATTATTATGGAGAAAGGAATTATTATTTAAAATACTCAATTAATTTTTGTGGGAACTCATTACCAAATAATTTAAAAAATATCAAAAATAAAATCATTTAAGTTGGAGAAAACTCATTTTATCTATATCATATTTTCATATTAATCTTATAGTTTCATAAATCAAAAACCATATTGATTATCCAATTATTTAGATCCATATGATTCTTAAATACAGTTTTACATTCCAGATATCCATAATAATAATATGATCTACAATATTTAAATTATTACAATTATACACATAAATTGTTACATTTATTTTTAGTTCATATATAATAAAAATTATTCTTAAACCAACATTTATTATTATATACCGTTTCAAAATTAAATATTTAATTATAAGACACATATGCCTAAAATTATATATCTATTTAGTTTTTCAAACTCCCTTAAAGATTCGTGAATAATAATATCCTATGGAAACATTATAATTCCATATAGATAACAAATTTAGGATTTAATACCTTTTTATGGGATACTTGAAGATGCATTTTTGGACATTCCAAAAAACACTAATTCTTTTAGTTTTAATATTTGCCGACATGTGTAGTCAATATTACATCAAAACTATAACATATCATTTCTAATTAATATATCCTCGACAATTTGAGAGAATATGGTAAAACTATTTCAATGTAATTCACATTTTTAGATAATTTCAAAAAATTAATATTGAATGAATTCCATATTGAATAATATCATTAATGGAAAGCTTTCAATCACTTCGAGTCATTAACATGGAAAATTACATTGAGAGAATGAGTTGTGACTACTATTCCCTGGGCCATCTTATATAAAAAAAATCCATCTGATCCTAAATTCAATTCATCTACTACTCTAATAATCAATTTGGTCTTCTTATTAATTCCATATTATGTTTGGTAAAATAGGTAAGAGTTATCCTAAAAAAATTATTTTTTCTTCCATGTTAATACTATTCCCAAATACCAATTCCAATTTAAAAATTTTCAAAAAAATTTCTTCTTTAATATTTATATCTAATTTTATTTTGATGATGATGATTTCATTTTTTCAAAATATAATATTTTATCTGGGGAGTATCATGTTTTCAATTCAATTTTTATTATTGTTTTCCAACTAAAATGACGAATCCATTTTAACCTAATGAAATTTCAAAAAAAATTCCTAACTCTTTGATTAATCTAATAACATACTTTTAAAACACTATGTAATAAAAATGATCCATGTTTAAGTAGAACATACACAATTTAATGATCAATGTCATGAAAATGGTTTAATTTATAAGTAATATAACACATATTATATTAAGTGGTATTTAATCTCTCCATATTAGATAATGTTATTCCATTTCCATGTATGAATTCTTATACTGAATTATTATTTAATCTAACAAACTATCACCAAATCAATATGTTTAAGCCATTTTGATTTCTAACTCATTTTATATCTAATAGTTTGTGTTACTATAAAATGGGAATAAAAATATATCCACCCATATAAAAAATTCATTCCAGATATAATTTATATAGAAAACATTTTTAAAACTGATTACAATCATATAAAACTAATAATAACTAGAATATTATGCATACCATAATAGGAATCCACTTCATAATTTTCTAGGCAGATCCTAATATTCGTGTCTAGTGAGTAGTAAAACCTAATAACCCTCTACCCACAATTGTATAATCAAGAGACATTTTAATTCCATTATATGTATAACACCTAATATATACAGATATTTATTATCTTTTTAATTCTATATCATAACCTAATATATGAAATTGTCATGGTAGATGAATACTGAACAGATTTCTGTAACATGAATGTAAACCATTATATATATATATGACAATGTAAGGAATTATTTTAATCAAATTAAACAAGCGTATAAATGTTTTTATAAGATAATATTTACATTTCATTATTAATAAAAATTGAATGAACTAAATAAGTAAAAATAATTATAAATCTAGAGGTGAGATAAAGATTTATGAAAAATTTAATAGAAAATTTTAGACAACATAATTTTGGAACATATGGACCTGAAAACTTCAAATTTATTTAATACAAATTTTTCATATCATCATCGATAATATTTTAATATTAAATCCTCCCTATTTCATAAAATTTATAAATCATTGAATAAAATTATTATCAAATAATAAAAATTTCATAAATTTTGAATCTATTTAGAAAAATCACATATTTCATCATATATGGTTACTAATATAATCATTTTATATTTCAAATTTTGATCTAATCTTAAATAAATATAATCACTTGTAAATATCAGAATTTTAGAGCCATGTTAATTCACATTTAAAATATATTTCATCAAAAATTATTCCTGGTATGGCTTAAAACCCCCCTCAGACTATGCATTCTCATTGGAACTCTAAGGGATTTTTGATTATAAATTTTTAAAAAATATAATTTCCTTTAAAGTCATATAGACCTTTTTTTCACAAGTTCCATTTTTCATGAAATTTAACTTTATTTGTCATGAAATAAACCATGATTACTATTGTTTTCTGAATTTAATATTCGTTATAAAACTATTTTTGATTCAGTTGAATTTGTTTTGAAGAAAATGGTATATTTTACAAGGTGTTTCATCATAACCTTGTCTTTTTAGTTGGAATACATTTATTCTCATACAATTTTTTGTTAATCTTCATATGGTTGTATTTTTTATTTCATATATAACTTATGGAATCAAACATCATAAAAACCACAAAAAATTTCCAAAAACATCCTACAAATATCAAGGATTCTATGGATTCATCTCAGGATGAAGGAGACCACATTATTGTTATTGGAAGATTATGTCATTATAATGTCGTAATTGATATAGACTTTTCATGTAGTTTCTTTATTATTATATATCATGAATATTTTTAGGATCTTATATTTATTATATGTGCATGGTGATTATCCAAAACACATATTACATGATGGTAGAAATTTTAAAACCAAAATTGTATGTTAATAATAGTATATCATGTGCTTGTAAAACCAATTTTAATTTTTTTTTAATAAATTTGAAAATCAATAAAATCATTGATAGGAACTGCTCTTCTATAGTAATGTTATGTAGTTATGAAGATCAACTATCACATAGTGTAAAAAAACTCCAATACCTACAATAACTATGGTCTTTTTATAGTTTATTACTGAATTTTAAATTGAATAATTAATGATGTACAATATTCTATTTTAATCTAAATCATCAATAATAGTTTGTAAAAAATAACTAAGATGATAACAATGTGTTTATTCTTCTGAGGGTTACCATATATTTCATAAATATTAGGATATAGAAGAATGATCTACAGAAAAAATTATATTGTTCATGAACCTTCTATAAGGGTAGGAGATAGAAATATCCAAAAATGATCTTTGAATTTTATATGTTCATAAAAATAGTGGAAAATCCTTTCAATGCTACCATGTTCATGAATATTGAATCAATTTATATAGGCCCCCAAGAACCTAAAATATTATTATTATTCATTTTATATCTCTCAAACATTGTCAATCCATTCAACACATGGAATTCATAGTCTAATAATTATATAGAATGATTACCATTTAAATAAATAATCTTGATTTTTAAAACACCTCATAATCAACATCATATGATGAGTATCTAATAATGAAAGAATTTGGAATTAGAATTTGGTCAATATTATATACTACC